>OW028607.1:1994806-3194806 GCA_932294275.1 Chloroclysta siterata | reverse complement strand
GGTATTATCTCGATTTTCGTTTCATTTGTAACATACTATATACTTACCATTATCATTATAATTAATCTACTGGGTGGGTATAATCTACCTCGTTGATTATTCGTAGTGGTTGCTTTACTGTCAAAAGTTTATGTGTGTTGTGAATTTCACAATTTATAATAATATTACCGCATCTTTAGAAAGAAATAAAAATATTTGTTCCGTAATAATATAGAATATCAAACTACCTCCCATTATTAAAATGTGAGTAGGTATTATGTAACAAGAAATTAAGAAGAAACTTAACCTACACAAACACGGCAATGCAACTGTTAACAGTTGATAACGCCACGAATATGCATAAATATGCACGAATACATAATATAATTAAATGCCTTGACAATTTATTCTAATTATGTTATTATAACTGCTAATATAATATATGTAAGATAGACCATCATCATTTACAGCAAACAAGGCGGTAAAACCCACTCGGGTACGAACACTCCAAAAATCGACCGACCTGCTTGGTATCTATTATAAATACTTACTATATACTTATACTATCAATAGAATGGTAATCATAACTGCATATTTTGTTCAGAGATTTTTGAGCTACCTACCTACATTGTAGAACACTATATAAATTCAAAACAGCCATACGTAAATCAAACTGTTTAAAAAGTGGTTGATCTATTTAAAGAAACGTCGACAGCATTTACGAAAATAAAATAAAGGTTATTTATTTTCTAAAAAATAATAATTACAGGAATGATGGAAACAAAAGCAGAAATTGTGTTAGTAGGAGTTTGCATTCTGTAGCTACAGCAGCAAAAGAGACTTGTGCCTATGTTCAAACATGCTGTATGGATGGAACATCCACGTAAAAAGTAAAATTATTGTACCGATGCCTATATACTTAGGTAGAGACAGTCATACCTCACTATATTCTTGTATTTCCTGGATGATTGATAGAGAATGCTATTAGCATCAATTTTATGTGTGAAAGTAAGTATTAAATAACCTATCTGCTTATCACAAGCCAATAGAACATTCAACCTGCCTACCTTGGTATTTATTACTAAGTGAACTAAATGAAGATTTTTAATAGACATTAATATAATAATCAAGTAAACAAAAGGAAAAGGATTACATTGGTTTAACTAAACTTGACAAAGTACAGTTTAAAAACTGGTTTTGAATAGAAATAAAATAACAGTAATACATAACAATTAAAAATAAATGTTTGAGCAACATTTTGATAGAAATTGGTATTTTATCTGATAATGGAGAAAAAGTACTTTTTATCTCTACTAAAACTTAACTTTGGCCTTGCACACAGTTCTTAATGTGTCACTAAGTAAGTTTTTCAATGTGTTGTATGATTTTGATAATGTTGATAAAATCTACTGGTCACTCAGACTGGTAGTGAGCAACTGTAAAAAGAACGTGCTGACTTATAAAAGTTACTAGACTCTTTGAAGGCATGAGTCATCTAATGAACAAGCTGAATATATCAAAGCGTGTCTTCTTCTGGTAAGGATTCTACCAAAAGCTATATCAACTGTATTAATGAATTGAACCTATATCAATACCTTATAGTCATATAGTATATTGACTAAGTGTACATACTACCATTATTACATTAGAATAAGGGTGATGATGATGAATAAATAAATTATGTTACTTATTTACCTAGGTAGGTACATACTTTAAACAAGGTAAAATTACTAAGTACAAGAAGTTCAAAGAGATAATAGGTTTTATTATGAAAATTTAAACATTGTACCTATCTTGAAAGAACCTTGGTTTTCCATGATATGTCTGTTAATGGTCTGAGAGTGAAGAGACAAAATATGAAATCTAGATCTTCATCTTTGTTTTAAATGTTTACGTCTTTTCACACCCCCTGCTTGGGCGGACCTATAGTCACCTTGAGTGTGTTTTAGGTACTATCTAAAATACTTCATATTTGCCGGCTGCAGTAGGGGCGATGGAACCTGACCTAAGTATAATCTATTTGATACTGCCATGGATACCTAATGAAAGTTATACATAGCCTAGAGAACATTATCAATTGGATTGGTGGTAGATTTGGTCAGTTCTTATACCTACATACCCCTAGTCCCTAGCTGTTCTAAAGGTCCTGTATAAACTTATAAATTTTGGTGTACCTGCCTATCTGGAAAATGGGGGGTATCTGAGTAACAGAATCAATCAGTGATTACATACTTCAATGGGTTAGGTAAATTGATAATTGGGTAATTAGAGACTGCTTCAAAGTATGATCGATTGTATCCGCACGGATCTTGGATCAGACCGGTGGATTGACCTCTTCTTGATGTTATGTACCTATTCCGGCAAGAACTAGATTATGCTAATCAACACAAAACAAACGCCAAGAGCTGAGTTGTTCTGCCCATGGAGGTAAATGTTCTGCCTGTTGAATTCTTCTTCTTCTCTCAATTTATGGCTCCTGTCCGTCATTCGACAGACAATCATGCCAGTGTCAAGTGATTTGTATTGAATACTTTTTAGTCAAGTCAGTCCATAGTCAAGTGGGCCATCATTTGTTTCGAAGAAAATGGTAACGGTTTTCTTCAAAACATTAGAAACATTTTCGGTCAAATCAGGATATCATATATACAGACACTTTCATTCCAAATGCTTAAACTTTGTGCTAAGACCTCAAGTAATGTTGGTTAAAATGCCACCGAAATTACACAACACAACTCAAAATAACACTAGAAAAACCTTAGACGCAGATGAGAAAAATAATTAAAATGAAAAAGCTATGTTGCTTCCCAAATTGTCAGAAAACGAATCGCCTGTTGAATTGAATTGAGCTATGAAGAAACTACTAGGAACCAAGTCAGGCTAAATTGTTCTTTCAGCTTACTAAAGAGGTTACATTCAAATTTGAAAACGACTGACAAAATCAATGTTATGATAATGATATTATTCTATTTCTATATAAAATCTGTTGTGCATCAGACAAGAGTTATGAAGAATTATGCTTTTATTCTTGTAGAGATATCCTTCTACGAATACGATGAATTTGAAATCTATTCGTTCAATTATTAAATATGTAAATGTACCTACAAAAATGTTCATGTTAATATTAACAATTAAAGCATCTTTCATGCTGATACAATTTAAGAACTTTTAGATTTAAACCAGCAAATAAAAGCAACAAGAGGTGAAATCGGCATGATTTCTATATGATGTCTCACCCAACTATTTTAACTAGTTTCCTTTTAGTATAGTTTATTGAATATGAATTGTAAAATTCAATCAAAGAGCACGAATGGATTGCCTTGACCACAGATAAACAAATATTAGTGCCTTGACTAACCTGTAACTTTTTGAAATTTTAAAATTCCATATGTTAATCAATGTTCAATACTAAAGGCCGCAAATTAATAGAATGGCGAACGGAACGTTTAACATTTTGAATCGGTCAAATTTTATTCTATTACCTGGTATTAGTTTAAGGCTAAGGATTTAAAAAAAAAAGGATAAGGGGAAGGAATATAGGTAGTGATAGTAAGAAGAAAGAGTTAATCAGTTATTATTTATAATACCTATAACTATTCCAAAATATTTGAATATGTTAGTGTTGACTTAAAATGTTGTACCTATACTTTAACTGTTATACAAACTAATTTTACTATTTATTTCATCGTGTTTAATCTTTGTTCAACCTATGCTACATTTCCAATAATTTAAGTATGTACTTACATAATACAATATGTATTGAATATGGGTAAGTAAATAAGGAAATCAATGGTGACAATACAATCTAAAATGTAAGTAATAAATAATAGCGTTTGCAAAGAGCTACAAATGCTCCATTGCATCATGTGTGTTTTATACATTTTTGTGTACCTGTATAAGTTGTGGTTTGCTTTGTTTATAAATGTGTTATATACAAAGTATAATAATATAAAGCATAAACAAATCCATAACTATTAAACTGTGCCTTATACTTTCATGATTACTGACTCTTTTACAAATATGGTTTACTGTAAGTGTTCTGAAATTTGTAAATTTTAATAAAGATGAGGATGTGGTGTCTAGCCTAGTCGCGCTGGCAACACTAGCGACATGCTGGCCACACTTGCTTGGACGGCGTGGCCGTGCGGAGGGCATAACCTCGGATAATAATATATTTGTGTTTTAATGGATCTAAAGAATCCCACAATCAGGTGGGCCATCTACTTGTTCCATCAGCACGAGTATAAAAAAGTAGGTTTTTCATGTCACCAATGTATTTAAATTAAAAAATAGCTTACTCATCTTTGTTATGTAAGTAATGACTAAAATCTTCATTATTTTAGAGTGCAATGGATAAGACGCAAACAAGATAAAATACACAACGATTTGTACAGAATTAATTTTAGAATATCATCCGTCATACAAAATGGCCAATGGAACAATGAATGAATTTGTCAAGGTATCCGTGCTTACTACAACAGCCTCTAGCGGTCCCGAAATGAAATTACAGTGTAACTCTCTCCTTGATACCTATTCCTTTCTACGTTGTCTTCAAAGTTCCTTTGCCGGCCTCTAGATGGCGCTTTTCAAACTTACAAGAGGGCTTAAGAATAATAGTATTTGATCGCCTTCCTTGCTAAACTTAAGGTTCATTTTAATTTCATTGCATAATTTATTAAATTAATCTCTAAAAACTTGACACTATTTTTAGTATTTTTTTTAACTGTTTGTTTCTGTGAATTGTACTTCTTTTTAAGCAAAATGAAACATAAAAAATATATATAAAATAATAAAAAATTGGCGGACTTTCCACACAAAGATTTTGGTAATAAATTACTCAGCAGAAATAAACCATAACCCATTATCTAGCCCCAAATTAAACACTGCTTGTGCAATGGGAACTAGATAGCTTAACATAGAGGCCTACCTAACTAAAAATTCTCAGATTAAAATATCATGTTTTAAAAAAAGGATACTAAAACCAAAAGATCTGAGAGGAAATCTTCTAAAAGTCATGAAGTTGTTTCAGTTTATAAATTGGTCCAAAAGGTAGCTAATTTTAAAACCATAATAAATTACATAACTGCATGTTTATATATTTTTTAAATAAGAAGTTGATG
This sequence comes from Chloroclysta siterata, assembly GCA_932294275.1. Taxonomy (NCBI): domain Eukaryota; kingdom Metazoa; phylum Arthropoda; class Insecta; order Lepidoptera; family Geometridae; genus Chloroclysta; species Chloroclysta siterata. The sequence continues at coordinate 3,189,710 of OW028607.1, read as the reverse complement.
TAGATAAGCCCTCGTATTTGAACAACTATTATGAAACTGCGGTTAAATTATTTTATAATAACGATTAATTTAGCAAACTTCAATTACTGAGCACTAGAGTTAAAAATCTATGATATAAATAAGAGTTTAGCTGACATAGTCAGTCTTATTCTTTACTGTCGAGACGGAGTCTAGACTTGAGCTAAATCTTCAAGACAAATGCATTTTTAAACCAAGTCTAAGGATTGTTTTCAGAATTCGTTTGTGCCGCGCACTTACTAACTTTCATTATGTAAGCATAAGATGGTGAGTAAATGTCTGACCATTCTCACTCACCCTCTTAAGCTTGCAATAAAAAATAAGTTCAATGGAACGTATTTTTTTTTGCGTAAAAGCATTGAGCATAAATAACTAAATAGAAGTAGGGTTCTTTGTTAAAGGCTTGTCCGGGGAATTAATTAGAACGGGAACAAATAAGAATAGGTATTTAAAAAAAAAAATATATATAATGTGGAAAATCCCGAATTCGGAACTCATGGCCGACAATATATCTACAGTCAAGCAGCGTGTTTCGGTTTGAAGAGTGTGGGAGCTGGTGAAAAAACAGGATGGGTAATAATTAACATAGGATGGGTGGCTACTTCTTACATTTACCTACATCTGAGTGCTTCTGTGTTTCGTTTAGTGGTCGGTCCTGGCTCTAGCAGTCGCTATAAGCCAGTGACGGACGGTGGCTTAAAATCCGACACCAAATGGTGGTGGTATGCCTTATACGGTATATATCAAGCATCCCTTGACCACCATTACCGTTAATAATAAATTGATTCGTTTATTATTATCAAGCACTCCCTATTTATACTAAGGTATTATTCGCACCTTATTAATATCCAATTCGGGTAATGGAAATGGAACCCAATAAAGTTGACAGTAACGATTGGGCGGTGAATATTGGCCGAATTGAGTTTTTAGTATTGGCCTGTTTGTGTCCCGGCGGCCTTGGCCTCGTTTTAGATTTGACAGCCCTCACAGCTCAATTGGTAGTAGCTCTGTCTTTTGCGTTGTAGGCTGTGGGACGTGGGTTCTATCCTCACCGAGAACAAAACATTGTTTGTAGTCAGGATGTTATATTTTTTCAAATTTATATCAATCTTCAATTTATTCAATTGAATCACAAGGCTGCCTTGTGATTCAATTGAATACCTTTTGACTTTGACTTTTATAATTTGTATATTTACATATTATGTGTATAGAACATCAAAGTGACAAGATCAAAAAATCAAAATCAAAACGGTCTTTATTCAGTACAATCACAAGGATCACTTTGAAACGTCTTATATACTAGGTGAATCTATCGCCAGTTTCTTGCGACCAAAGCCTAGAAGAACAGGCAACGGGCAACGAAAACACGCGTTATTAACTTGATAAAATAGATGCGGTCGATCCGCGACGTTGATATGTACTGACTGTACGGTCGCCCGGTTGCCGTGCCATTCCCAGAAAATGTACACTTTACACTATTGTATTGTGTGAACCGCCGCGGTATATTATGACTTTTGAAGAAAAGAACCGACCACAAATACACCGAAATACTTACAAATAACATGTAAATTCAGTGTAATTTTTGCTGCTAAACTTTTGGTGAAAGGAACCAACCAAAACGTCATCTGTGTATATTTTTTTGTTTTAATTGATTCAGAATGAATGTATTTTCATAAGATTTATTGGTTTGTGGTTTCTTCACCAAAAAGGTTGTTTTATGTGTGTATTACAAGCATTTTTTTATTGAAAAAAAGTTAATTGTTTAGCTAAAGATTAACGGAACGGGTAAACCTCCACAGTTACAATATAAAAAATATTTTTGATCCCGACAGCTCCCCAGGCACAGTAGACATCCCCTCTGATATCTAGGTACTTATCAAGATCCATCTCATGAACTAACTAAAAAGTCAGAGGCACGTCCAACATTTGGGACATGCAATTTAAAGTCTAGGCACTAATCTCTAAGAAATGTATTGTTTGGCAAAGGATGATAATTTATTTGGTATGAAGATACACGGGCAGTTATCCAAGTACCTATCTACCAAGATTCTAATTGGAGAGATGCCAAGAGATGAAACTATGCAATTCCAAACATTTTACTTTCATCTGTTTGATAGTTTATAGATTTGTGCAATTTTGTTATGTCTTAAATACAACGTAGGTATTATGATCTCGTAAAAGCGCTATTCAATATTGATTAGTTGTCATAAAATAATGAATTAATACTATGAAACTATGTAATACATCATAAAGCCGGTATGGAACGTTGCTTTGTATTCCCTCGGAGGAAATAAAATCCTGCTTACTAAATTGATACTAATTTGTGGGATACCAACTACTGCAAAATGTAGGTATGTGCCAATGTATCTATTAACTACCTTTATGGAGTACCTATCTCTGACTATAATCTTGAATGTGTACATGGTACTAAGAGAAGTGAGGGGACTAAGGGGACGAGCTTAACGAGGCCAGCGACAATGCAGTAGAGGTGACCAAGCATTATCAAAAAATTGTTTAGTGACCATTGACACGATAGAAGAAGAAGGGGACTAAGGGGATTTAAGAGGTTGAAACCTTTCAAACAACTTCAAAATGTTTGAAGATCTAACGTTACTGAAGGTAGTCCAGTAAAAAAATCGCAAACAAAAAAATTTCCACGAATAATATTATAAAAGGTTTAGCAAAAATATAACTTTGAGCCAAACAAGTTTTTCTACCTAAAATTTTGATAAATTAGTTACGAAAACAAGTTAAAACTTCAATTCTTAAGTAAGAAAACATGATAGATAGATAGATAACACTTTATTGTACACAAGGATATATCATAAATCTAGGCGTAAATTAAATAATTAAAGTACAATGGGCGACCTTATCACTGAAAGCGATTTCTTCCAGGCAACCTTGGGATGGAAAGTATTTTATAAGATATATGATATAATGATATTTGACGGCGGTGCACGTAGTGCGGTTAACTTAAATAATTACATATTTGAGGAACTTAATAGAGGTACATTACATGCTTAGATCAAATATTGCTGAACGTATACTTGTAATGTTATTAACCAAATGTTGGTCGTTTGTGATCTCTCATAACTACATTCATTTTAAGAGTAGTAGAGCTCTTTGTGAAGGGCTCGTCCGGAGAAATACTACCATCACGCCTTTTTCTGCCGCCAAGCAGCGTTGCTGTGTTTCGGTTTGAAGAGTGTTGTTCCCGGTGTTATTACAGGCACATGAGGCTTAACATCTGTATGCCACAAGTTGATGGACGCAGGGCAGTGCATTGTAGGGCACGTTCCTATCGTGCGTGACTTACGAGGCAATGCTTTGTTGTAGGTGATGGTTACCAGTTAACATCAGTTGGGCCATCCGCTTGTTCCATCAGCTTGGGGTATAAAAAAACCAGTAATTTTATATCTTTAAAATTGTTCAAATGGGCGAGGAAGAAGTTATTTCACGGTCTCATAAAACAAACTTTTGCCTGTTTTGTGGAGTAGAACCTCTGTACTGTGACCTCATTAAATTGTCATTCCGTACGCCTTCACAAAGTATCTACGTAATTTGGGGATGACAATATTTGGTAAATAATCGCTTGACAAGGAAATCTTTTGACATACGAGCTTTTCGCGGAAACTCGTGTGTAGAGAGTGTCTTAATAATAGCAATGCAGAAGTGAAACTCTCAGAATAGGCTGCTGGTATTTTTAGGGTTACGTACCCAAAGGGTAAAACGGGACCCTATTACTAAAACTCCGCTGTCCGTCCGCCTGTCTGTCTGTCCATCTGTCACCAGGCTGTATCTCATGAACCGTGGTAGTTAGACAGTTGAATTTTTCACAGATGATGTACTTCTGTTCCCGCTATAACAACAAATACTAAAAAACAGAATAAAATAAATATTGAAGGGGCTCCCATACAAAAAACGTGATTTTTTCCGTTTTTATAGATAATGGTACGGAACCCTTTGTGCGCGAATCCGACTCGCACTTGGCCGGATTTTTATGCATTCCTTTGCGTTGTTAGATAGCCAGATACAGTACCTAACTATATCTAACTTTTAGAAGTACAATGCGTAATCTTTGTGCCTCTTCCAGCGCAGTGTTCGTTCAACATTCAATCAAATACACGATTACTATGAGTGAGTGTGTGCCAAATGTATTATTTGTCTAAGGGGGTAGTCAGAGTCACCTGACTCTGACTGACACCTTAGACATCCTCAAGTAATCTTAAGTTGGTTCTTGGTAATAAAAGATCTGAGGAGATATCTACCGTGCTTGGTTCTGTCGTTTTGTATCTATATATTTTATTTTATGACGGAGCCCCTGAACAAATTGGGGTCATTAGCCTCGCGTCGACAGCGTGACATTCTTTTGTGCTTAGGTAATTTCCATATTTAGATACAAAACAAAACAATTTTCATTCATTACTTGAGGTTAGAAGCATACCTCTTGATTACAAATGCAGCAATAATTCATCCCTTTCGCAGACTTTGATTCTAAAAAAGTTTTCCTACTAAAAAGTTTGCATAAGTCCGAAAACTAGTATTTTTTTATACAACTAGCTGATGGAACAAGCAGGTGGCCCACCCGATGCCAATTGGTAACCATTACCTATAACAAAGCATAGCCTCGTAAGTCACGTACAATAGAAACGTAACCTACGATGCACTGCCCTGCGTCCATCAACTTGAGGCATACAGATGTTAAACCTCATGTGCCTGTAATTACACCGGCAACCACACTCTTCAAACTGAAACACAGCAACGCTGCTTGGCGGCAGAAAAAGGCGTGGTGGTAGTACTTAGAATGTTTAGTAAAATGGTGGCGGTTTCCTTCAAAACCTACGAACATTTTCGTCCAAATCAAGATATCACATTATGCACTTTCATTCCAACTGTTCACACTTCATGCTAAGACTTCAAGTAATGTTGGTTATGCCACTAAAATACAGAACTTAATTTACAAATACTAGAAAAACCAAAACAATTCAAGTGAAAAAGCCTAATTATGCCTATAGTATATTACCTACTTGAAATCATTCAATAGAAGTATTTTTATATTAACAACGTCAGTAGCCTCATCAGTAATATCTCAGGTATATGGACCATTGGTGAAATATTAATGAAATAGAACTAATTACTCTACTTCACAATATAATTTACTTACTGTCTTTAGGCTAATAGGACTATTTGCTAGTGTATCCCCAAAACGATCGTATAAACAGGCCTAATAAAAGTAGAATGGTTTTATTATGATAATTCTCTAATGCTGATCACTGAGAATCAACACGGGTGTTTGTGTCAGGATCTGTTGGGTTATTTGTTTATAACGTTGTGTTGTTGGCGTCTAATTTATTTGTTCGAAAGAAAAAAAAAATTGGTGGACATTCCACACAGCACTATCTCGCCCCAAACTAAGCCAAAGCTTGTAATATGGGAACCAGGTAGCTGATATACTATTTATATACTTTTTTTTGTAAATACATACTTATAATATATAATAACACCCAGACAGAGAACAAACATCTATGTTCATCACACAAATGTTTGTTCTCGGTGGGGATCGAACCCACGGCCTACGGCGCGGAAGGCAGAGCTACTACCAACTGAGCTGTGAAAGCTGTCAAATAAATTAATTTGACAGCCTTCACAGCTGAAAATAAATTTATTTACAAAAAAAATATAATGTTTGCAAGTATTTACAAAATGTACAAAATACCCATGAAACAGTTGAGCTACAGCAGATAGCAAACGATCTAGAGATAGCTCAAATATTATTATTTTTTTGGATAAATGGAAATGTGAAACTTGAACACTAGCTTACACTACCTATTCATTGAGCAAAAAATTTTTAGAATTTGAATACAGCAATGCGAGCATCAGTGCTTAGATTTCGCTTCAATAAAATATACTTACTCTATGTTTCGAAAATATTCTAAAAATATGCAAATAATGCCTTCTAGCATTAAGTTCGCCTATGTACCTACGATACTACGATATGTAATTCTCTGGGATAGTCTAGGAACCAGATAGCTGTTATTATTCTTATATAAATACTTTTATTTTGTAAATACATACTTATCATTATGTTATAATACCCTGACAGAGAACAAACATCATCATGTACACAAAAGTTTCTTATCGGTGGGCATCGAACCCACGGCTTACAGCGCAGAAGAAAGAGCTACTTCCAACTGAACTGAGAGTGCTATCTGTGATGATGATGAGAGCGTAAGTATCACGTGTTAGTTATTTTTTTTTTGACTTGCTAAAAATGAATAAACATTCTGCGAATCATGTTTCGTGCAACCCGTAACCTATATGAAGTTTCCGCTCTATAACTGACTTTGCCTTCATGACTCTTTTCCATCGGAAACTACTTATAGAAACTAACCCAGTTCACAGTAGAAAAGCAATCATTGAGCTTGAGATGGGCTTGTTGGGAGAAAAGTGGTTACATCAAGCATTTTCGCTTTGAACATTATAAGACTCACTCGATGTGAACATAAACTAATCAGTAAGTTTGCGTACGTACAAACGTTTACTTGGCAGATAAGTTATCTTATCTTATTTATAACTAGCGGCCTGTCCCAGCTTCGCATGGGTGGATATACATATTTTGAACATTTTAAGATAAACTTATACTAAACTTAGAGACTCGCGTCTACTTCTTTCAGACATTTGCACGCCTTTTTCCCTGAGTGAGTGAGAACGCGCCCCGTGGCCCGCTACCGCGTTCGCTAATATTTTTAAAGCGAACAATTTCGTAATATCTTTTGAAAAATTTAAGAAGTAATCTATATATATTAAAATAGTCTTGAATATGAAATGATTTATTTGGTTAATACAAATGTATGGATAGCATGGTTTTATTTCGATCGGCATTTCTATCAACTTTTAATATGTCAAAAAGAAGTTATAGTAACATAACTACGATAGTTAGACATATGGTATCGCAAAGTTTTTTGTATATATTGATGTGTTCTTTAATATTGTAGAACATTATTGTGTTCTATCGTCAATAGTTTTCGCAGCGCATGCGACTGAAGCCAAATTATGGCCAATTTTTATACACCTTGGGTTACATTATTAAGTTTTAGAAAGGATCCCTAATTTTATCTTGTAATAAATGTAGCCTATGTTACTCAAGGATATTGTAGCATTCTAATGGTGAAAGACTTTTTGAAATCGGACCAGTAGTTTTTGAGCCTATTCGTTACATACAAAAATACAAATCTTTCCTCTTTATAATATTAGTGTAGACTAGTGTAGATGTAGATGTAGATATTAGTGTAGATATGAAAGAAAAATACAGTTCGAAACTTCTATACAGTGGTTTAACTCATAAAAATAACTTTACTTTGACTAGCCCATGGCTCGAATGTAAAAAAAAATTATACAACTAGCTGATGGTACAAGCAGATGGCTCACCTGATGTCAAGAGGTAAACATCACCTATAACAAAGCATTGCCTCACGCAATGCTTTGTTATAGGTGTCACGCAAAAAAGGAACGTGCCCTACGATGCACTGCCCTGCGTCCATCAACTGGATGCATACAGATGTTAAGCCTCATGTGCCTGTAATTAGTCCAGTAATATTTATTTATTATTCATTACACCGGCAACCACACTCTTCAAACCGAAAAACAACGCTACTTGGCGGCAGAAAATGTGTGGTGGTAGTACTTCCCCGGACGAGCCTTTCACACAGCTCTACTACTCTTAAAAGGATTTTGATAAGGGTTCAAAAAAAGTGGCTTTTGATAACAATAATACTTTACAAACTCAGTGGTGCACGACCGGTTTTGAACACACGATCTTAGGATCAGAAGGCGGGGCTGCTACCACTAGACCACCAGTGCTCTCAAAGAGTAAAAACGATTCTTCGTATTCGTTCAGTAAATCGCTAAACATTGGTCATCATCATCAGGGTAACAATCGGTCGCACAGGTCATTAGTCAAACACAGGCATAGCCATCATAATTAGAGACAGATGGTACTAATAAAGGATTTACTTCAGAGTACAATCATAAAAGTTTTTTTTTTATACAACCAGCTGATGGAACAAGCAGATGGCCCACCTGATGTTAAGTGGTAACCATCACCTATAACAAAGCATTGCCTCGTAAGTCACGCACCATAGGAACGTGCCCTACGATGCACTGCCCTGCGTCCATCAGCTTGAGGCATACACATGTTAAGCCTCATGTGCTTGTAATTACACCGGCAACCACACTCTTCAAACCTGTAAGCCTACTATCATTTATGTAATAAATAAATAAATAAAAATAAATAAATAAATAAAACCGAAACACAGCATTGCTGCTTGGCGGCAGAAAAAGGTGTGGTGGTAGTACTTCCCCGGACGAGCTCTTCACAAAGAGCTCTACTACTCTTAGATGATCGCTAATAGGTCTTCTAGGTTACAATTTCACTGGTATTGTTTTTCTACGGTTCGATTTGCACTAGAAACTGCGTCCGCGTTGGCGTGCATGGTGGCGATCCGCTGCTTGTAATATGTCGGTAGTGACAGGATGGCCAACGTGTACTTACAAAATCATCGCACAGAACAGTTGGTGTAGACAAAAACAAGTTTCTGTTTGCGTTCACGCCTATGGAATGTTATAATGGATAAAACTTATATTTGGTTGATAGACTAAGCTAATGTTATTTTCATACAGTTTTATCTTTTCAAATGAACTGAAAAAATGAAAAAATGCAAACAGAAAGTTGGCAATGTCAACTTTCTGTTTGCATTTTTTCATTTTTCATCGTGCATGATATAAAGCGTTCTTTTTTCCAAAACTGGACCGTAATACAATAAAAATTTAAAACCTTCTTAAAAAATACCTATTCGTTTCTTTGGAAGATAAATTAAAGCCTCTTTCTTACAGTAGAGGTATAGTTAATAAATCAGGTCAAACAAGGAAGAAACTGGGACATAAACAACATGGAATTTCACATAAGATAAATAAAATAAGCTGATAATAGATGTGAAATCCCTTTAATATTTTTGCGCTCTGTATTAGATGCGATATCAATCGTCAAATCGACAGGCCGTTTGTCTGAAAATTGGTTTAGTCAAAGCAACTACTCATTTTGAAGAATCAATGTCGCCATTTCTTTTTGCTTCGTTGTCTGTTGCTTTTTTTGTTTCCAACATTTTCTAAAACAGATTCATTGGCGGCATTGTAAGTTCTTATAGTACGCGGAACGCATCTGAAGGCAGGCACTATTGCAAATACAAATACGATAATCAATTTAAATTATAGACGATAATAGTAGACGAGTCACATCCCTAGCCCCTTCCACACCCTAATTAAGAATAAAACAGTTTTATTTGTCTGATGAGTTGTCATAGATCGTTCATTTGTTAATTAAGTACATAGACATTATTTTGTATATGTAGGTATATTATATTACTATATTATTATATTATATATAATTATGATGTTTATGTATTATTATGTATGCATATTATTATTATTTAAGTATGTAAGTACCTATCTTATTACCTATTTAGAGTGTAATTTGATTTTTATAATTACTATCTTGTTATTTTTCGCGTGCACCTGCGACCAATCTTCCTTTCTTTTACAATCCTCTCCATCCAAAGATTGTCTGGAAGAGATCGCTTTCAGCGATAAGACCGCCCATTGTACCTACATTTACTATTCTAGTTTTTATTTGTTATTGTCCCTACTGTTGTTTTGTTTGGTGTACAATAAAGTATTTTCATTTCATTTCATTTTTCATTTCATTTCATTTCATTTCATTTCATTTCATTTCACACCCTTCGCTTACCTACAATCCAACCCACAAATAGCAACTGCGCAGCTGAAGCTAATTATAGACGGACTTAGATCCGTTATAATTTTTTTTGCAATTCTATGCTGTGTTATTTTTATTACTCTGCTTGTTTACCAAACACACAAGGAATCTGACTAGATCAAACTTTTTCCTCAATTCTTCTATTAATCAAAAAAATACTTTTAAGGAGATTTGAAGTTCATCGAAAGAGTATCAGCGAGGTTTTTGTGTACTTTACTCCTGTGGTAACAAGAATGAATGGAGTTGTAAAACACGCAACAACCGGTCATTTTAATAACACCCAACTTAAACAAGGTTTTTTTTAAGTGAGAGCCTTAAGTGTGTACTTTCGTATGTAACCCAAAGATGTACAATAATCAAAGGAACTGTGGTCAATAAGATCACGTATCAAAACGAACGAATCCACTCCAATCTGCTGAAATTTTCTAGATGTTTCTCAGCTATGCTTTGTGGGAAACGGGATGTTATCGAAGTTGCGTGTTATTTGGAATACCATACATATTTGTTCACTGATATCGCACAATAACCGTACTTACATAATAGCATCGTATAGCTATTTTATTTATGATTTAAGAACAGATTAAATGCCTCATTTCATTGTTTCTGCATGTACAGTAAAAGCTCCTTATTCGCGCTTCCTTTATTCGCGTTTTCACTATTCGCGGTATTACAAAAATGACTACGACACTATATTAAAAAAATGCGACCCAATTTCTATATTCGCGACTAAAAATTTTTTTATTCGCGGATCTAATAAGTACATACATAATAATAAAATTATTCCAATAGGTATCCCACCCAATATCCTTGTCAAATGGACTAATAAAAAAGTAAAATAGATCTTATTACAAGTTTGCCTAAAGTATGTAAAATCTTAGTGAAGGTTTAAGAATGGCAAATGAGCTTTGCGATTTCTTTATGAACTTTTCTTTTCAAACCATTGCCTAAGCCTTAAGATAAAATGTTCAAAAACTTCAATTAAATTATTTTTTTATGTATTTGTTTTTTTTTATTTTGTCACCTAGGAACGTTTCCCCTATAATCCCATATATATACCCCGCGAATAAAGAGCTTTTACTGTATTACTATATGTCAAGGTACTGAATTGTAAGTACACGAGTCTGAAGCATACCTACTTAGGTATATTTATAAATTTAAGACCTTTATAAATAACTTTTAAGAGTAGTAGAGCTCTTTGTGAAGGGCTCGTCCGGGGAAGTACTACCACCACGCCTTTTTCTGCCGCCAGGCAGCAATGCTGTGTTTCGGTTTGAAGAGTGTGGTTGCCGGTGTAATTACAGGCACATGAGGCTTAACATCTGTATGCCTCAAGCTGATGGACGCAGGGCAGTGCATCGTAGGGCACGTTCATATCGTGCGTGACTTACGAGGCAATGCTTTGTTATAGGTGATGGTTACCACTTAACATCAGGTGGGCCATATGCTTGTTCCATCAGCTGGTTGTATAAAAAAATAAAAAAAAAATAACTTGCATGATGCTATTTTGTAACAATACTTTACATAAAATAGCATCATGCAACGTCCAAAAACTTATTGTTTCCAAACCTAAAGAGGACTTATTGATAAAAGCACTTTCATTTTATGACATAAACCCATAAACTTACATTCCAAAACATGCGTCATAAAAAAGTCGTACTAAAACATGATTGGTATTCGATAAATAAAAGTGTCAAAATATCGTGTGTGTGTGAGTTTATTTAGCAGAAGGACACATTTACAGGATGCTTCTTCTTCTTGGGTCCTATTCATTATTTTCATTATTTTGACGACGATCTTGCCAGTATCAAGTGGAATAATGAAAAAGTTAGTCAAGTCATTTAGGATGTCATGTTTTGAAGAAAACGGTGGCAGTCCCTTCAAAACCTTCGAGAAACAAAGTATTCGTTCAAATCATGTCACATAATGCATTTTCATTAGAAAATCCTACACTTTGTGCTAAGATCTCAAGTACCTAATATTGTTTATTAAGCAACCACCGAAATTACACAACAAAGCTTAAAATAACAGTTGCCAAGTCAAAAGTTATTTATTCAATTTAATCACAAGAATCACTTTAACGCCTTGAAGTTAAATTAATGTACAGCCAGTTCCGCGCGACCAAGTCTAGAATAACAGGCAACAAACTTACGACTTGGTTCCTATATTTCTTTGTATGATCCTTATTATAAAATACTATAATAATGAAGCTCCATTGTGGTGCCAATCGAATTTATAGAGGTGTAGATAAAACAGAAATTATGTAAAGGTAATCACGGCGGAAGGCTGAGTCATGGCAGAGGTTGGAATAAAATCGAATATTTTTTTACCTTACCATTTTACAATGCTTTGCAGTAGCTCACCTCAAGTGACTTACTATCTGCTTATTGTATTCTCTTATTTATGCTATTGAATCAATGAGCTTAACTTTTATTGTACCCATAGTAGTATGAATTGTACCTACCTTATATCCACATAATTTGCAGCGCCCTACATGGTACGTGTACTCGCCTAATAGCTACCTTAGACCTCAGCTATCTAACTGATGTATGTACGTACATGTTGGCAATAAATAAATCTGAAATTTGAATTAATTATAGAAAAAATATATCTGCTTAGTATAAGAAAAACTTAATAAATGTTACGGTAAGTCGTCTAGTCTACGCAAGTTATCATCGAATAGATCTTTGAGCTTGTCTGACTGGAGAGAGCAAATTAGTGCGACCTAAGTGACCAACGTTGACTTAGTTAAAGACTTGTTAGTTGAGAAACTCGAGAAAGTGGTTCATCTCAAATTATTATGCATGGTCATGCCACTTTTCTGACATTGTCAATTTGATATTCTTATCTACACTTCTACACTAATATTATAAAGAGGAAAGATTTGTATTTTTGTATGTAACGAATAGGATCAAAACTACTGGTCCGATTTCAAAAATTCTTTCACCATTAGAATGCTACATTATCCCTGAGTAGCATAGGCTATATTAATTACTAGAAAAAACTAGGGATCTCTTCTAAAACTTCAATAATGTAACCCAAGGTGTAACACATTTAACCTTTGAAAACTATTGACGATAGAACATCAAAATGTACTACAATATTAAAGTACACATCAATATCTACATAAAAATCAGCAATACCATATGTCTAACTATCGTAGTTATGTTACTATAACTTCTTTTTACACTTTAGAAGTAGGTAGAAATGCCGACCAAAATCAGACCATGTTATCCATATCTTTATATTAATCCTTATCCAAATAAATCATTTCATATTTAAGACTGTTTCAATACCTATAGATTACTTCTTGAGTTTTTCAAATCGGACATTCCAATCAAAAGATATCACGAAGTAAACGCGGAGAGGGAGAAGGACGTGCAAATGTATGAAAGGTTATTTTATAATTATTTTTATAGGTTATTCTAAAATGCTGAAAAAATTTATGTCCACCCATGCGAAGCTGGGGCAGGCCGCTAGTCTATTATATACCGCGTTTACACTCAGCTCATGCCCATGGAAATGTGCAGGAACATGGGCAATGCGAGAATGTAAACAGGCCACTTCCATGTCCGCTTGCGTTGCCGCTCGCGTTGACGTTCGCCTTGCCTGTGCTTCATAAGTGTCCGGGCTAAATGTGAACACACGTAGCCGGCGACGCTACCGCGGACATATGGCTGGCCACATTTCCGTCCACGCGAATGGCAGCGCGAATGTCTAAATGTAAACGCGGTATTATATACCTAGCTGTTGCCCGCAGCTTTGCGCTTTTTTGTATTGTATTTTGTGGCTTGACATAATTTGGTGTGTAGGTTAAATACATAACAGGATCCAGTAGCCAAAAACTGTGAGCGCAACTCAGTCTCGGCACTTTATTATCGAACATTTTATTGAAAATTTTGTTCCTATTAAAAGTTTAACCAACTGATGGTAGAGTTTAAACTTTTTACGAGTAATATCTTCCTACCTATAGCTTTCTTATTGAGTTGCGGGGAAACTAACTTAGTTTTCTTGCAATTTATTGTTAACTATAGCGTCTTGTTAATCTTTGTGGCACTGAAGTTGCGTTAACTGATTTCACAAGCATTATAGCCCCACCTGGTGTTGAGGAATTAATTCTACGTTTACTATTTGCATTGTTTAAAGCAGTATTTATTTTAAGATATACCTATGCCAATCGTTTCTGTAGTTGGGCGTAATTGAGTTTTTTACTAAGTAGAATTTTTTAGATCTAGGTTTTTTTAGATTCAGTCAGTGATTGGTATAGCCAAAGTCGTAATAAAACTCTTTAAAACTTTGGGGATTTGCATAAAGTTATTCAATAAATAAAAAAATAAGAACCCTTAGGATAATCGCGCAATTTACAAGTCAAGAAAAGACTCAAAATTTATTAAAGTTGTTCCATTCTGGGCAAATTGGTACCTACTCCTCCCCGCATATCCTTTAAATGCAAATACGCGATATTATAACCTCTAAAGGAAAATTACTTCGCCGAAATATGGATTTTTTATACGATGGTATTGAGTTGAAGACTAATGGATACTTAAAGAGAATAATATTATGCATAATGATTATGGTGATTGAAAGATTTTATGACAAGAAATACGTAATAATCTGGTTATGATTTCTGCAGAATATAACCTCAAAAGTTCAATCCAGTTTTATTGACAAAGCTCTCTCCCATTTTTGGTTTGACCTTAACAAGATTTTAGTTCGAAACAAAATTAAGTTCGGAAACTTTTGATTTCATAAATTAAAGAAAATAAAATGGAATCATAAACCCATAGAAATATACACTCAAAAGTCAAGTTCACATTACACAGTCCAGAGGCTGTGAAATGAAGGCCTTTCTCGTAGAGCACCGATTTTTAGAGCACTGATTTTGTTTCTTTTAGAGCACCAATCAATAGTTAGATAGGTGCTTTACGAAGAATTTCAAATATGCTTACTTTCTTGTTATTAAATGCTTCTGTCATATTTGACGTTACTCGATAATAATGTTGTACGAAATCAGTATGAGTAGAATATAAGAACAGCCTAACAATAGCACACACACAGCAGGTACTCTACGAGGAAGCATTTTTGATATTCCTCGCAGTGCACCGACCTAAATATTGATTGTTGTTTTACAAGAAACAAGATCAGTGCTCAAAAATCGGTGCTCTACGAGGAATGCCTCGTGAAATGTGCCTATGAATTGCAATTCGCAATAAAGCTTTATGATACGCCCTGAACAACATTTCAGACAGGAAATACAAATTGAAAAAACTTTTGCGTGCTCTGATGCTGATTATGTTTGATTTAAAACTTGAATCTAGCTTTCGCATTTACCTCTAGGAACCCAAAGGCTCGATATGAAGTCAGAAACAATAGAACATCTTTTCGAAATTCCAGATCTCGGTGTTCTATAAAGTTTGTATTGGTACCAAATATTGATCTCTTGTTATTGTCTTGATTTGTCAGTAACTATAGAAAATCTATGGACACTATTTCGAAATTCCACGAAGAATCTTGGGGTTCTATAAAATATACTTCACTGAATTCGATCGGCACCATTCTGGAGCTTCAATATTGTATTATAATACCTACATTGTAAGGATCATACAAAAGAGCGGTAGGAACCAATCCGTAAGTTTGTTGCCTGTTCTTCTAGGCTTTGGTCGCGTGGAACTGGCACCTAGAGTCACCGAGCTTTAAGACGTTTCAAAGTGATCCATGTGCTTGTATTGAATAAATACTTTTTGACTTTGACTTTGACTTATACGGTTTCTGAAAGCTCGATCAAAACTAATCGGATGTCAAGTCACTCGCCATATTTTCAGCTATTTCATCGAATTAGATAGATATAACATGTGAGTTGACATCCGATTTGTTTTGATCGGGCTTTCAAAAACCGTTGGTATTGGATACCAAATTGTTTTATTTTGTCTGTTGAATGACAGACAGGAGCCATAAACGGAGAGAAGAAGAAGAAGTAATTTGTATGAGGAAAATATGGTGCTGTGCACGGTGTATGATTTTCTCTCTGCCATTGTACTCCGGCGTCACGGAAGACCAGAGTTATAGTAGTGTATCAAACACTAATCATAGCACAAAGCTGAGTGACGATCGATTTTGTTGTCCTAAACAATTTTGTTCTTTGTATTTCGCCTACGTTTTTAAGACACAAAATAAACGATTTTTTATTTTGATTTTGAAATATTAAATCGATAACTAGATCTAGTGTTGGTGGCTAATGGGCTACACCGCAAGTTATATCAAAATCAAGACGGTCATTATACATAATCACAAGAAACACTTCTAATAAACTATATGAATCTATAGGCGCTAGTTCTTTGAACCGAAAAGATTAGGAAAGTGTTTTCATAATACCTACATGAATGGCATTTAAGATTTTTATGTTATTCCTTATAAATAAACGCATACAATGAATACAAATTAAACAAGTTATGAGCGTGCCAATTCCTCGTGCTGTTAATTTTAGCCCTCAGCGAAAATAGAAATCTCGTGAGTATCAAAACTTTTCATCAAAAGCGATAGTTTCTCTCAATGCAGTGGTTACTACATATTACAAAAAATATATTATGATGTTTAGTAAATATGTATTTATTTTATTCGTTCTTAGTGTATCATACGCCAAGGGTGAGTAAATCATTACTTCACAATGATTGTCTTTTGTTTTAAGTCGTTCTTCAAAGAGGATTGATAAATAATCTAACTAAAAATGAGAATTTCCTGTTCACCTTTTTTTAGTCACGTGAAGTATCTTTTACTCGCTGAGTGTACTATAATATTCGTAGTAAGTTATATGTGAACCAAAATCGCCGTGTCCAAAATGTTATGACTAATCAGACTAACCGCCGGTTACTGAAAGCCCGATCAAAGTTAATCGCATGTCAAGTCACTTGCTATCTCTATCTAATTCGATGTAAAAGCTGAAATGGCGAGTGACTTAACATCCGATTAGTTTTGATCGGGCTTTCAGAAACCGGCGGTAACTGTTTGTAATATTTATGAGCAAAAATCTAGATCATCGAATAGTATTTTTTAAACTCTCGCGATCATAACACATATTGAAAGTATTATACACGGGTATTTATCGCGTTTACCTTTATTATTTTCCCGACGTTTCGGTTATTAGATAGATCGAACTTCTAGTACTTGTCACTTGCACTGTATATCAATACGAAAATGTAAATGAATGAATATACTGAAATTAGAGTTTTATGAATTTTTCAGATCTCACGTTCAGATTTGACTACGATTACATTTCTCAAGCGGACGGATGGCTTAAGCTACACCTGGTGCCGTCAGTTTGGAGTGATGCACGGCTGAGGTGTCATGCTGAAGGTATTCTGGCATGCATTTCAACCGTATTCTATCCATAGCCGCCTTTTTCTATACTACTGCCTGCTATAGTCGCGTTAAACTCTCGCTGCAGGCTCGGTCATAAGTTATCAGAACGAGACAGCAATATTGCTCTCTCTCTCTCTCTCTCGCACTTAGCAGAGCGTTTGTTATGATGATTTATGACCGAGTATGCAGCGGGAGTTTATCGCGACTATAGGTTGAGCACTGACCGAGCCTGCAGCGAGAGTTTAACGCGACTATAATACATAATTAATGCGAAAGTGAAAATGTTTGGATGTTTGTAGCTCAATCACGCCCTAACCACTGACCCGATTAAGATGAAACTTCGAACCAATATAGTTCTTAACCTGGGTTAGCATATAGGCTTTTTAAATTTCACTTATAAATATAACTTACAGTGACTTATTAAATACATAATTCAGGTATAGAAAAAGGTAGTTAACTATAATAAAAGAAGTGAAAAGGGTACCTACTTTATCTTGACTAAAAACAGGATAGGTAATCAATCACACATCCCGAAGGACTACCAAGGGATACTCACTTATTCAGTTTTATTTTTGTTAAGAGTTTTTCTGCACGCATACGAGATTGATGATCTGGGGCCTTATGCTCACTTCGAGCGAGATTATCACACGGTAGAGATGACGTCATAACTCGTTCGATAACTATTTATCCCCATTCTCACAATCTCACTCCCCAATTTTCTCATTCAAAGTTCATGCGAGACGCAACGTCAACGAGTTATTGAACGAGATATGACGTCATCTCCACCGTGAGATAATCTCGCTCGAAGTGAGCTTAGGGCCACAGAAATATACACTTTGGAACTGGAATTTACAGTTTCAAGAAAATACGTATTATCGCCTACATATTTCGCTAATTATTTGGTATTTTTATATGAACGCTCAGATTAAGTAAATAAATAAAAAAATCGCTGAAATCTCAAACAGCGCTACCTAGCCTGAAACTTGGGAAAACTTTTATTATCGTACATTGAATCGTATGTGTTTATTTTTAAGGCAAATGGCTACCCCGATACTAGCGCCACTACATATTTTATTTTAACATTACGTTATACAAAGGAATTATCAAAAAATCGGACCGCGCGTACACGATACCTGTCACAAGCTTTTTTTTAATGTATCTGTAATAGTTTTATATTGTATTATTTAGGCAGATACTTGTTTCAAGAGTTTAGTTCCTATTGGTGGCCACCAAGCTCTCCAAACAACGTATCTGACTGAGTAACACGAAACAAAACTATTACAGATACATTAAAAAAAAGCTTGTAATAGGTATCGTCTACGCGCGGTCCGATTTTTTGATAATTCCTTTGTATAACGTAATGATTAAATACAATATGTAGTGGCGCTAGTATCGTGGTAGCCATTCGCCATAAACAACGAAGAATTTATAAAAAACTCATATTGTATCTTTCAGGAGCTGTTCTTGCTTCCCCTTTAACCTTACAGCTACGAAGTGCTATTACTCGCTACGTCTCATCGCATTCTTCAATTATGTACATATTCACAGGAGTTCACGCTACCTTTTTTAAAGGAGCCTATGCTTCTGTAGAAGGTAATATTTACTTTAAGGCTATGATAACTGCTAATGTACCTCTCGCTCGCACATTTCATAATGTTGAAATATAAAATAACCGAAATTATTTATGAAAAATCGTGATCAACCAAGAAGTGTGCAATCACATATAGTAGTAAAATTATCATTTTGATCCAAACAAGTTATTATACAAGTTTTTTTAGGGTTCCGTACCCAAAGGGCAAAACGGGACCCTATACCCTATTACCAAGACTCCGCTATCCGTCCGTCTGTCACCAGGCTGTATCTCATGAACTGTTATAGTTAGACAATTGAAATTGTAAAATTTTCTAAAGTACCCATTAATATAAATAACTTTTTCTAAGGAACCAACACTGTAAACGCGAAAAAAAAACCAGCTTATCTTATTTTCTTCTAGGGGTACCACTATCTCGGCTGTCAATAGACTGGGAACCAAGCCAGCCTGACAACTACATGAACTCGGAGAGCTGTATCGCTATGTCGACGGCGGACAACAGTACAATGACCGATGTTAGGTGCACTGACGTTTTCCCCTACGTCTGCTATAAAAAGCGAGTGCCAGTAGTCATGACAGGATGTGGGACCACTGATCCAGGTATATAAGAATTAAACAATGGTAATAAGTAAAAAGATATGTCGAAAATAAGTCTTGAGCTTTTTTTAAATTTCTGTTTAATTAAAGATAGAATATTCATCTATCTACAGAATATAACCTAGAAGTTCGCACTGGTAGCTGCTACAAGTTCCACCGATGGGGCCTGACTTGGCCACAGGCGTACATGACCTGTTTGGCGGAAGGAGCATACCTGGCTATCGTGAATAGCGAGCTGGAGTCGACCGTGCTTGCAGAACTTCACACAAAGCACCAGAACAACGTGATCTTCTCCAAGAATGCCCATATAGCTGCGGTCGGGTTTCTTGACTGGAGAGATGGAGGGTCTTGGATGACTATACATGGTGAGTTTTCCTCTAATGTTTAGTGTTCATAAAATTGAAATGATGATTTGAATTCTTCAAGGTATCTCAACTGCTAAGCATACCAAAATAGGGTAAGCGGGCAAGGCTTTAATGCCTGCGTAGTTCAAGCATTAATAGTACAACTAAAATAAAGGTATTTTATTCCACTTTACTTCAATTACGCTTTGGTTAAATTTTTCTATGTGATATAGTTAGAAGAACCAATAACTGCTAAGGCACAAAGCTTTTACAATGGCGACAACAAATTGAAAGGCGAAGGGTATAGGTCTCTCCACTCGATGTAGATAATGTAAATAGATGGAGAGAGTTTAAAATCGTTCTTCCTAAAAATTTATAGGGGAAAGTTGCAGTCATTTACTTCAAGCTCGTAAGAATGGTAATAAAGTCCTGTGTCTTATCGTAATATTTGGTACCTACAAAAAAGTCATCCTAGAGTGGGTCAGCAAGTGTATGACAATAGGTTTACTTTCAGGTCAAACCTTGATAGAAGCAGGATTTAACCGCTGGTGGGAAAACGGACCTGACAACGTAACGCGAGGTCCTAACTTCAGCTCGGAGTTCTGTGGCAGCATCGTCCGTACTGGTGTCGTTAATGACGTAGCATGTGACGTGGCTATACCTTTTATCTGCGAGAAGAAACCAGAAAGCCTTGAAAGCTTTGATAATGATGGGTAGTTTTAATGAACGCTTCTTTAGGTAACACTTCTCGTCTCTGAAATCTCTCTAAGTTCGTCCATGAGAAAATGTTACACACATGACCTGAGGTCGCGTGGAACTGGCACCTTTTTTTTTTTTTTTTTTTTTTTGCCCAGGGGAAATCCTTTATGGATACCAGCTAGCCGGGGGGGGGGCTAGAGGGTTATGTCGGACTCCTGATACCGACTAAAACCCCTGGGGTGTTCCTCTCCTTTGCTTGGGACGAGGTTACGGGTTCGGTTTGCACCGCGACCCCGTCAGCAAATGTCCTTGCGGACCCATCTGCCTCTTTTGCCTTGCAAGCTCATTCTGCGCTGTGTGTGGAGGCACCCTGAACACCGGGGTGCCTTCCCGCTCTGACCCTCGTAGTGCAGGTGACAGACTCCCCCAATCTGTCACCCGCGGGTCTTGACTATGTCGGCAATCGAGCCAAGTAGGCCCGACGCCGCTGGCCGTGCCTCCTGCGGCGAATCGGGAGAGAGTTTGGGTCTTTTTCTCGATCCCGCTCTGCCGCTTCCTTCTGCGTCATGACATTTTTACAGAAGGTCTCGACCGCAGTCCAGGCTTCTTCGCTGCCCACCATGGCTGCGAACAAAGCCGGCAAAGATACGTCCTGCCCTATAATGGCAGACAAGGCAGCGCGAGGCTCCGCCCAGGCTGGGCACTCTTCGCGCGTGTGATGTGCCGTGTCTGCCATACCTCCTCCACAGTGGTGGCACTCCGTTGTGGGTTCTCGTCCAACCACCCGACACAGGTACTCACCAAAGCACCCATGGCCAGTCAACACCTGTGTCAGGTGGTATGTTAGCACGCCATGTTTGCGTTCGACCCACTCTCTAAGAATAGGTCGAACTGCCTCAACTAGTTCCCGGCTAGCTCCCGGGATTTCAAGCCGCTCTTCCCACTTCTGGAATAGCTGGTCTCGAGCCTCATCCCTCTGTTGTGCAACTTCACGCGGGTGAAGACGCAGGCCCTCCTCTTGCACCGCTATTCCATGCCAGTAGCGGTCTGCAAGAACTGCTGCGTCTAAGTCCCACGGTGGGCTACCTGCCAGCAGACACGCTCCAGAGTGGGACACCGTGCGGTAGGCTCGGGCAGCCCTGAGTGCCATGACTCGCTGCGGGCGTCGCAGCAGTGGCACGTTTCGGACGCTCAGAGCCTCAGCCCATATTGGTGCTCCATACAGCGCCATTGAGCGCACCACACCAGCATATAGTCGCCGACATGCTCCTCCCGGACCTCCCAGATTCGGGAGGATTCTCGCCAACGCTCCAGCTTCAGAAACCAGCCTTGGAGCCAACCGCTTAAAGTGTTCATCGAACTTCCATCTACCGTCAAGAACGATTCCAAGATACTTACTTCATCGTCAGCCCGACGGTGATGGAAGTTCCGCCCACCATTATGGCTGCTCCAGACGGTGGCTTATTCCTAGGCCCATGAAACACAAGGGCTTCGGATTTGTTCAGGGCCACTTCAAGCCCCAGAGCCCTTATCCTACTGACCATTTGGGCGACGCCCGCGGTAGCAAGTCGGGCCGCCTCCCTATGGTTATTTCCGCAGGCCGACACGAGGGTGTCATCGGCGTAACACGTCACACCTATTCCTGGCAGAGTGGCCCCACGCAGCACCCAGTCATACCCGATGTTCCACAGGAGTGGTCCGAGAACTGAACCCTGTGGAACACCGCACGACATCACTTTCCTTCCCCAACCATCCCTTGTCGGGTACTCGACCGCCCTGCCATTAAAATAGTTGGCCACGACCGCCTGGAGGTAACTTGGCACACCGTGATATTTCAGCGCTGCCTTCACTGTTTCCCAGGGCAGAGTATTGAAAGCATTGGATATGTCCAGGGACACTGCCCACATTACTCCACCCCGAGAGACCACTTCTTCAGACAGGCCTTTGACCCGCGCGATGGCATCCAGGGTGGACCTGCCCCGGCGGAAGCCAAACTGCGCCTCGTGCAGCCCCGGCTCCATGCTTTCGACGAGACGAGAAGCGAGCACTCGCTCAAACAGCTTACTAACCTCGCCGAGCAGCACAATAGGGCGATAGGCTGAAGGCATCTCTGCCGGACGCCCGTCTTTTCGAAGGAGGACGAGCCTTCCGGTTTTCCACGCCTGCGGAAACTGTCCTCGCTCCAGGCACGCTGTGAACAGCGCCCGCACATCCTCTCCCATTTCCCCCATCGCAACTACCACGGCTCGTCCTGGCAAACCATCTGGTCCAGGAGCAGTGTTCTTCGACCGAAGTTTTAGAACGGCTGCTGCAAATTCCACCTCATTCACCGGGGGAACCACTTCTTCCTCGTTTTCTGGTCCAGATGCAGCCATTGGTGGTGGTACCCACTCACCCCGTTGGGGAAAGAGAGTGTCCACAACCCGCTCCAGCAGCTGTGGCTCAAGGCTACTCGTCAGTGGGGGAGCCCAGGGTCTCAGTTTTTGCCTTACGACTCGGTACGGCCTTCCCCACGGGTCCCTGTTTAGCGTCGCCAACCACTCCTCCCATGCGCTCTCTTTGGCTTGTGCAATGGCCACCTGTAGGGCTATACAGGCGGACCTATAAGCTTCGTACAGGCTGTCCTCCACGCTCTGGTCACGGACCCTTCTCCTCCTGTGTCGAGTGTAACGGCGGCGCGCAACTACACAGCCTACCCGCAAGTCACGCAGCCCCGAGTGCCACCAATGCACTTGACGGCGTGGTGGAAATGATTTGGCCCTCGGCATCGACGCATCGCACACCCGAGTTAGGGCCGCCTCGAGCCTTTCCGCCTTCACGTCCACCTCTTCAATTGGTTCCGAGCCAGCCAACCAGGCCTCCACTATCGCCGCTTCTTTGGCAACCTCCCGCTCGAGCCGTCCCAGCACCCAACGAGGGCCACCTCTAACAGGGGAGTGGGTTTCTCTTCCGGGGCCATTATACGCCGAGACACAGTAACGGATGTATCTGTGGTCCGACAGCGTCTCCATGTCCACCACCACTCTCCAATCTTGGATCCGGTTGGCCAAGTGAGGGGACGCAAGTGTGATATCCACAATTGACCCCCCCTGCCGTCGCACACACGTATTTTCGGATCCCTGGTTGAGTATAACTAGCCCCAAGGACACCGCCCACTCTTCGAGCACTTCTCCGCGTACGTCCGTTGCTGGGGATCCCCACGCCGTTGATTTGGCGTTAAAATCTCCAGCAACTAGCACGGGGTAGGAGGTCACTTGCCTTACCAGACCCCCGACATCCACGAGCATTTGCTCGAAGTCAACGAGGCTTCGATTTGGTGAGAAGTAAACTCCTATTACCGCTATTCCGCCCACGACAGCCAGCACGCATCCCCTACCCTTTACTACTCTATCAAAGGGAGGGGAGCCAGCAGCGGATGGGGCTATGATTGCCACCAAGTCATCGCAGTCACCCACCCAATCATCCCGGGTAGGAACCACATATGGCTCGGCGACTACGGCTATTTTAATCATGCACTGTGCCATGGTCTGCACCAACAGGTCCTGAGCCCTGGCACAGTGCATGATGTTCGCTTGCAGAAATGGAAGAGCCATCTAAGTTACAGTGTCCATCAGATCCTCTTCCGCAGTTGTGCGATAGGACGACTGTGAGGCTTTGGGGCTCTCCTCAGTTTTCCCCCTCTTTTTACGGCCTCTACGGCTTCTCTTGGGCCCTTTGGCATCGGGGCATCCTTTTCCACCAACCTGATGTGATGCAGGCTTGCCAGCCGCCGCACACACAACGCAGTGTGGCTCAGCATCACAACCTCGAGCCTTGTGGCCGGGCTTACCGCATCGGAAACAGAAGCCATCGCGGCTTCCTTCAGCTGTGCATTTGCTACCGACGTGGCCGATTTCAAGGCACCGGAAGCACCTCAAAGGCTTGGGATCGAGCAGCGACACCTTCGCTAGAATCCAGCCCACTTTTAGCCGGCCAGCTTTAACCACGTTATTTGCGACCGCTACAGGGCAACTCAACAGGATCGAGCCACGTGCCGATATCGCACCGGCTTTAATGGCCTCAGCGGTGCAGCCACAGTGCTCAGCCACAGCAGCTATGACTTCTTGCGCAGTTACGGAATCATCTAGCTGAGTGACCCGTATATCAGCGCATTTTACCGGCCGCTGCACTCGTACCGCGTCAGGACTCAGGACCTCCTTTAGCTTCTCAGCTAAAGAGTCAGCCTTTTCAGCGCCCGTTTCACCGGAGACCTCCAGAATCCGAGCGCCAGTTGCCGCTGTTCTAATGCGTAGATCATCAATGCCGAGGCTCTTGATATCTATACGCTTCTTCGCCTCTGTGAGGAGGGTGGCGTATGAAGCGCCTTTCTCCGCAGCACCGGCCTGCAGGGTGAGCGTGATAGCCGCCGAGCGAGGGGAACGTAGCTTCAACGTGCGTGGTGTCGATTTCTTCGAGACACCAGGCTCAGGGACGCCAGCCGCCTGTTTGGCTTTCTTTTTTGCCGCCTTTTTGGAGCCCTTTCCACCCACTGTCGTCCACGCCCCACCCTCAGGAGGGGTTGCGGAGGGCATTGAGGGTGGTTTTCGAGCCGCCTCTTCAGCCGCCAGGCTTCCCTTGCCTTTCCTTCCCTTGGCGGGTTTAGGTGCAGAGCCAACTGGGCTCTCAGACGACGTAGACGCTTCCGGTACGGGCACACTCTCAGGTGCGGCCCTGCGTACAGGTTCAGCCTCTGCCCTTCGTTCACGGTTTCTGTCTGCTGCCAGTGGAGGCCGCAGACGCACCTCCGGAAGGAGCCTCTCCTCAATGGCCCCCAGCCGGGCATTCAGCATAGTCCCGACTTGGACCATGATGGTGCGTGACAGCTCCTGTACATCCAGCTGCTGCGCCCTTTCCTGAGGCTCGGTAACTGGTCGAGACTGCAGTATCTCTGCTCTTAATTCCGCGAACTCTTTACGAAGAGTAGCAAGCTCTGTCTGCAGGCGTGTGTTGTCCGCCTGCAGCTTGGCTGTCTCTTCGGAGACGGAGCGCTTGCGGAGCACTTCCACGGCCTCTTCTATGTATTGTGTCGCTTCGTTGAGGGACTTCCGGAACGGACCACTCAAGTGGCCGGACTTGCGTGAGACCGTTTTAATAACGTTCACGCAATCCAACACCTGCTTGTTGAGAGATGACGCCAACTGGTCTCCAACCTCACCAGCCAGAAGTCCAGCCATGCACGATGGGCGCGTCACTCTCGTGCGCCGCGTCTTCTCCATGGCTATCGTCACCTCCTCAGTCGCGTCAAGGAGAAACTCCTCTCGCCTAGAGGCGTTCAGTCCAACGTTTGGCCCAGTGGTGGGCGAGCGGCCTCTACCTTTTCCTTTCAAAGACTTCGTCACTCTGTGCAACGAAGTGTCTCCGGTCACAGCAACATCTGAGTCTGACTCGGAATCTTCCGGGCCCCGTCTCTTCAGCCAAAATCGGCCAGGCGCGGAATCGGACGCCACCGTCTCCAAGCTCTTGTCAGTGTCTGACTCCAACAGGCGTTCTACTACCACCTTGCGTACCATAGGGCAGCCAAGGGTTTTGGTGTTGACACTTGCCACTTGGGCGACTGCTTCCACCTCCAATTCATTGTTATCCATATCGCTTGCAATTTCAGATTCCGTTTTATTAATGCTAGGGTCGTGTTTACGAAGGCGGGCAGAACGCCGGCCTACGAAGCAGTTGTTGCCCCCCCCAGAGTACGAGGGGCAGCCCTCCACTACAGTAGAGGGGTGGGATTCCCCCTTTCGGGGACCCACCTGGGGACCATTTTCGCAACTACTTGTATCCATTGTCTTATTTCTTCGATGCTCCACATCGTCGTCTCTTTTTTCAGGGGTGAGCTCCCCTATCATCTTCACGCCCTGAAAAGGGCGCGCCTCTTTGCTGCTATCGATGTCTGACACCGATAGGCACTCCACTACTACTCGGGGTTCCATAGGAAAGACAGGGTCTTTGGTGTTGGCGCACGCCTTCTGGGCGAGGGCTTCCACCTCCAATTCGTCATTAACCAAATCATTAGCAATTTCAGAGTCCACTTCATTCATGCTTAGGTCGCGTTTACGAAGGCGGGCAGAACGCCGGCCTACGAAGCAGTTGTTGCCCCCCCCAGAGTACGAGGGGCAGCCCTCCACCAAAGTGGAGGGGTGGGATTCCCCCTTTCGGGGACCCACCTGGGGACCATTTTCGCAACTACTTGTATCCATCTCTATTCCTTCAATGCTCCACATCGTCGTCTCTTTTTTCAGGGGTGAGAATCCCCTGCCAGCACTCCCTGAAAAGGGCGCACCCGTCCCGCCTGACAGGCCCATTCTGGGCCCCGCCGAGATGCACTGCACTACTCCCTCCCCCCAAGCCTATCCGTATGGGTAACCCTGCGGCATAGCCTTTGAGGATCATTGGAACATGCGCGCCATTTCCCCCCCCCCCCCAGTGTGTTCTGTCCGCGCCGGTTTGTCGCTAGCTTCTAACTCGAAGCTATCGACAAACCGAGACCCCCTATCCGCAACCCGGGGACGCGCCACGTCGGTGTATCACCTCACCGCCTACTGGGAAGGAGACCCAGCAGGTTCGTGGGTGGAACTGGCACCTAGATTCACCTAATTTTAAGACTTTTCAAAGTGATCCTTGTGATTTGATTGAATAAATACCATTTGACTTTGACTTTGACTTACAGTTCTTATGATCAATTTTACCACCTGGAGGTTTACCATGATTTTCCCTAGACTTGCTGACGGTCACTTGCTGGCTCCTGAGTGTAGTGTAAAAAACGTACTTCTTATGTAGTCTACACTAATATTATAAAGAGGAAACATTTGTATTTTTGTATTTTTGTATGTAACGAATAGGCTCAAAAACTACTGGTCCGATTTCAAAAATTCTTTCACCATTAGAATGCTACATTATCCCTGAGTAACATAGGTTATATTATATTTTCAAAAAAATCAGGGATCCTTACTAAAACTTCAATAATGTAACCCAAGGTGGAAAACAAAAACCTTACATCGCGTGCGCTGCGAAAACTATTGAAGATAGAACAAAATAATGTACTACGATTTTGTAGAACACGTCATCATCTACAAAAAATGTCGCGACAGCATATGTCTAACTATTATAGTTATGTCACAATAAGTGTTCTTTTATTATAAAAAAATAATTGAAATGCCTCCGCTAGAAAAGGGTCTTTATTTGTACCTTGGTATTAATCCTTATCCAAATAAATCATTTCATAATTAAGACGGTTTCAATACCTATTGATTACTTCTTAAATTTTTCAAATCGGACATTCCATTCAAAAGATATGACGAAATTAAAAATGTTAACGGGTCCACGGGTCGCGCGCGGGGTGCGATTTCACTCACTCAAGGAGAAGCGCGTGCAAACGTATGAAATAAGTAGACGCGAGGCTCGAACCCACGGTCTAAGTTTATCCTAAAATGTTCAAAAAATTTATGACCACCCATGCGAAGCTGGGACAGGCCGCTAGTATCTTATAAAACTCATGGTAGACCCACTGTAAGACTACTCTGCAAAGCGATATGCGATACTTAGTTTCGTATTGATATTTTGAGCTGCAGTACGCGGCAACGCGGTACCGCTCGCCTTCTTGTTGCCGTGCATGCCACATTACACTGCGTAGCGTGTAATGTGGCATGCACGGCATGTGTGTATACGAAGCTTAATTTATCGCTTTGCAGAGTAGACGACATGTAGACTTCAAGTTGATGGTTGCAAGGCTGTGCATCAAAGGGCATCTCCTTAATTGTGCTTCACCAACGCGGCCTAGGCGGTAACAAATAAAAATAATCAGCAGTTTTATAAAAAAATCACCTGACTGTGGAAGCTTATTTTTGTGATTATTTGCGCACTAGATAAGTTTAGGCGAAACTTCGTTTTCAAGGTCCAGAAAATGACCGAATCTCGTTCTTTGTTTTCATTTAAATTCAGTATTATTACTGGCCTAGTAGCTCAAATTTTGACTCAGTCATCACTAGCTATAAATCAATAAACAAACATGAATCAACAAAAAGCTGACATTGACATAAGGGTATTGCGATTCAATACAGTAGTTTTCACTATACGATTTATAAAATAAAGTACGAAAAAAACAATAAAGTCGTGTTGGGATTTATATAAAACGGCACCGGCTGGCCGGACGTGGTCCAAAGTAGAGGTCCGAAGCTGTAACGTCATATTCTAAAACAGATTCGACGATTTTGTTTTTGAATGAAATTTTTTCTTACTATTAAAATCTCATACATTATATGCATATAATATAGAATGGATAAATAAAATAAACCTATTTTCAAATGGCGTTTCATACTGAGTGCCTACACCCCCTCTCTAAGATTGGTAGTGCATTGTTTTTTCTTTGGCCTTGTCGTTCTGATATAGATAGATAACAAATTAATGTACACAAAGATACATCATAAATCTAGACGTAAATTAATAAAGTACAATGGGCGAAAGCGATTTCTTTCAGATTATCTACATCTACACTAATATTATAAAGAGGTAAACTTTGTATTTTTGTATTTTTGTATTTTTGTATTTTTGTATTTTTGTATGTAACGAATAGGCTCAAAAACTACTGGTCCGATTTCAAAAATTCTTTCACCATTAGAATGCTACATTATCCCTGAGTAACATAGGCTATATTATATTTTCAAAATAATCAGGGATCCTTACTAAAACTTCAATAATGTAACCCAAGGTGGAAAACAAAAAACCTTACATCGCGTGCGCTGCGAAAACTATTGAAGATAGAACAAAATAATGTACTACGATTTTGTAGAACACGTTATCATCTACAAAAAATGTCGCGACAGCATATGTCTAACTATTATAGTTATGTCACAATAAGTGTTCTTTTATTATAAAAAATTAATTGAAATGCCTCCGCTAGAAAAGGGTCTTTATTTGTACCTTGGTATTAATCCTTATCCAAATAAATCATTTCATAATTAAGACGGTTTCAATATCTATAGATTACTTCTTAAATTTTTCAAATCGGACATTCCATTCAAAAGATATGACGAAATTAAAAATGTTAACGGGTCCACGGGTCTCGCGCGGGGTGCGATTTCACTCACTCAAGGAGAAGCGCGTGCAAATGTATGAAATAAGTAGACGCGCGAACCCACGGTTTAAGTTTATCCTAAAATGTTCAAAAAATTTATGACCACCCATGCGAAGCTGGGACAGGCCGCTAGTTCCTTAATAAATAGATATTGATTAACTATAGTCGAACAATAAAAAAAAGTAAGTAAGTAAATAAACAAACTAAGTAATATTCAATATGTGTTATGATCGCGAGAGTTTAAAAAATACAAAAAACAAGCTACCATACCATTTAATATTGGTATTTGCCTGATGTTTATTTCGATTGAAAAAAGATTAGGTAAACGATCTATTGCCGATTGTGAGTCTACAACATTGCCGTTATATGAATAATTTTTCGTAAAAAGGCAAAATCGTTTACGATCGATTATTCTGCGACTAGTCCATTGTAACATCACATTCGTAGTATTAGATCATTTTGAAAATATTTATCAAACAAGTTCCAAATGCAGTGTGCGATGGAGTTACATGACTATGTAAGTCAATAGCTTACATAAAAATACTTTGTACCTCTGTTACTTGTAACTTGTGCCGCCTAAGGGGAGCCTAGGTTTACGACATCGGCTCATACAAGTGAACTATTTCACGAGATGGTCTTTATGGCACCCGGAAGAATATGAGTTTACAGATTATAAACTGCGGGTTGGCAGAATTGAATTAGAATAGCCCAAGGCCGGTCAACTGTGAGAGATCATTTTGGTTTTGCGAGGAAATTGAAAGTTACCCGAGAGGAACCTTTCAATTTATTTATAACTAGCGGCCTGTCCCAGCTTCGCATGGGTGGTCATAAATTTTTTGAACATTTTAGGATAAACTTAGACCGTGGGTTCAAGCCTCGCGTCTACTTATTTCATACATTTGCACGCCAGAGAGTGAAATCGCACCCCGAGCGCGACCCGTGGACCCGTTAACGTTTTTAATTTCGTCATATCTTTTGAATGGAATGTCCGATTTGAAAAATTTAAGAAGTAATCTATAGGTATTGAAACCGTCTTAATTATGAAAAGATTATTTGGATAAGGATTAATACCAAGGTACAAATAAAGACCCCTTTCTAGCGGCGGCATTTCAATTAATTTTTTGTAATAAAAGAACACTTATTGTGACATAACTATAATAGTTAGACATATGCTGTCGCGACATTTTTTGTAGATGATGACGTGTTCTACAAAATCGTAGTACATTATTTTGTTCTATCATCAATAGTTTTCGCAGCGCACGCGATGTAAGGTTTTTGGTTTCCACCTTGGGTTACATTATTGGAGTTTTAGTAAGGATCCCTGATTTTTTGAAAATATAATATAGCCTATGTTACTCAGGGATAATGTAGCATTCTAATGGTGAAAGAATTTTTGAAATCGGACCTGTAGTTTTTGAGCCTATTCGTTACATACAAAAATACAAAAATACAAAAATACAAAAATACAAAAATACAAAGCTTTCCTCTTTATTGATCGAGTGAGCGAAGCGAACGAAGATCTTAGTTTCAACTTGGGCGATTTGGCATTTTATGTATGTATGTTTGTCTGGCGATAACTTTAGAACCGTTGATCCGATCTGCATGAAATTTGATACGTCGATAGCTTGTACTTGAGAAATTTACTGGTAAGTATATGAGTAAAATCGGTTGAAGGGTTTTTGAGATATGGGGTTTTTAAAGAGGGCAAAAATAAAAAAAGTTACATAAAAAAATCAAGTTACATGTCATATGAAAGGGCTTTGTTTGGACATTCCAAAACAATTTTTACTTTTTTTTTGGGACGCTCGGTTTTCGAGATAAAATTTAAAAAGTTAAATTAAGATAACCAGCGATCCAAGAGCTCCCATCTCTAAGAGTTTCGTTGACATCAAGGTTTTTCTACTGGTCGGCCAGTTCCTTTGATTTTTCTTATTTTTTTTTCTTGAAATATTTTAAGGAGGTACTCAGTTCTCATAAAATGGTGACGACGACTAGGTCTGATGATGGAGCCAAGGTCTGTTCAACGGAACTCTTCAATAAATAGGCCAATAGAGTTGAAACTTGGTAACCATACCAAGTTAGTAGGCGGTAGTCAGAAAAAGTCCAAACATAATGTTTGGACTTGCCTCTGACTACTACCGACTCAAAGTTTTGATGCGTTCGTCGGGTCGCATCACGAGATCTCAGTTCGGGGCGAACTACTAGTAATATTAGTGTAGACAATACTACTACAGTGTCATAGTCACAGCTCCATTAGTTCCATTACATTTGGCGCTAGTTGGCATACTTGGCATACAGTGTAAGGTGTGTAGAAGCGCCAAGATCATGGCATATTGTATGGCATCCGTATGAGAGAACTTACACCTTGCGCCTAGAGAAAATCCAAAATACTTTTTTACGATTTTTGAAGAATATCTATGGATATTATCCGTTTCTTCACCCAACAATATTTTTACTTGGTGCACTGGGCCTCAACTCTCTAGAGGCAAGGCGTAACTACAATCTACTGGTCATAGCTTGTCGGGCACTGCGGGGTGTTTCGGACTGCCCGGAATTAGTAGCTAGAGTTGTAAGGCTAGTTGCTCCAAAATATAAGTATGAACTGTTTAAGAGTAGTGGCTGTAGTGGCTCTTTGTGAAGGGCTCGTCCGGGGAAGTACTACCACCACGCCTTTTTCTGCCGCCAAGCAGTGGTTGCCGGTGTAATCACCAGGCACATGAGGCTTAACATCTGTATGCCTCAAGTTGATGGACGCAGGGCAGTGCATCGTAGGGCGTGTCCCTATCGTGCGTGCCTTCGAGGCAATAGTGTGCCTGTAATTACACCGGCAACCACACTCTTCAAACCGAAACCCAGCAACGCTGCTTGGCGGCAGATAAAGGCGTGGTGGTAGTACCTTACCCGGACGAGCCCTTCACAAAGAGCTCTATTACTCTTGTACAACTATACTATACTATGCGTATGTGTACCTAGTTTGCGATTATGTACCTATTCAAGTAATTGTAGTGGGTAAATTTATAAATAAGTTTATAGGTAACCTAAGAGGCTGATAATGATAACCATCAAACAACTACGCACTCGCAATTTCTGAAATATTCAAGAATGATAGCAAATAAAGATCAAACAAACATAATTTTAATCAAAATAAATTTTATGTCTTCAGAAATGTGGAAATTTGCGAGCGAGAAATAAAATTCTGTCTTGAACATCTACCTATATTTCATCTGAAATTTGAGTTTAGTCTGATAGGTATTTAGCCAGGTAGTATAGAGGTATAATTCATTAATATTTATTTAACTCATGGGATTCATTCGGTATACAATATTTTGTGGTAGTTTTTACTTACCAATGACAGTACACATAGTCATGAGAAAATATTATGACAGCAATTGATACAAAATGAAGTTAAGTTACTTAGTAAGTAAGTCTAGCTAGGGTTCATTGTTCTTCTGCGGCGAGTAGAATCTTGAGATGATTTAGCTCAGTTCCTCAGGTCATGGAGGCGAGAGAGTACAAAGTGGAATGCACATATTCCTTCGCCTGCATGGCCTCAGGAGCGGAGCAGCGCTGGACTTCTTTCTTCGAGCTATTTACAAAGATTACACATTTATTACACTTAAATTATACTTATATTAGGTAGAAAAAAATTACACAAAGAATATAAATTAAGTTAAAATTACGTTTTAAAAATATATATTAATGACAAAAACCAAAACTCATCAATTAAGTTATTATAAAAATAATATTTATGTAGAATCATAGAACACTCATTATTATAGTCATTAGTATCTTACACTATTATTTTTGTAAATTTTTATCATAGTTTTATATAGGTGTTTATACTTGACACTTAAAAAATAATTTGAATAAGTTTTAAAATATAAAAGCAATATCACTAAATAAAATATTCAGCATTGCTGAAATTGCTAAGCTAGCTGGCTTAGTCATACCACTTTGCATAATAGCTATTAATCTTAAAGACATGTTTACATCGATCCAGTGAATGTCGAGTAACTAGCACGACGACAGCTCTGGCAGGCGTTTTCTTCGAATCAAGACTAAATCGGCGCGAAAAGAAATTTACATAAGAGAAAAGCTATACAGCGCTGCTGCTCACATAGTGGACTAGTTTAGTGTACACATAGTGGAAAGTTACACATTAACTAGCTCCACCCGCGGGGCTCAAGACGTATCCCTGTTACCATCGTTTATCTATACCTAACTTTGCCTATTGTTACACTAAGCGCGAACAGGTCGCAAGTTATGTAAAAGGGGGCCAATTTCTCTGAGCCCTGTCAGGGAGGGGCTAAAAGCCAAAACGAGGTTCATATCTGAGTGGTTCCTTTGTGATCTCAGTTAAATAAAAAAATCCACGCTGGCATACCAGTGAGGCTGCCAACAGTCACTGGATCTATGTAAACCAGCCTTAACGCCACGTTGATCTCCATCGTAAGACCTTGACAATGTATGCAGGCTTCACAATGTGTTAATCTCAGCTTAGATTATAGTCGAGTTGGTATCTTATCTGAACAACTTACTTAGCTTAGCCACCACCTTGAGAATTTAAAAGAGATTTGAAATTAGTTGTTTAAAAACTTGGGCTTAGTGCCAGGTGAAGACTTTAATAGTTCTCGATTGAACTGAAGTGCAAACGAAAGTGCATTTTTTTTAATAACCTTTTTTAAATTTTTATCAAATTTACTAAATTGTGCGAGCGAGAACTTATCTAACGTTTGTCAGCATCTAAAGGCGCTTGCTCACTGTAGCATTCCAGAGCAGGGTACGTACTTTAAAACATTCGGAAACGTCAGTAACTGTCTTTTTGTTTATAAGCAAACAAAACAAGTGCGAGAGAGACAAATTATGTTGTTCCTGAAAGGAAATGTATCCGAATGTTTTAAAATAGCCCCGCTATAAACAGTCATTCTCCTCATCATCTCCATAACGTTACGAAAATAAGTTTTTTTTATATACAACTAGCTGATGGAACAAGTAGATGGCCCACCTGATGTTAAGTGGTAACCATCACCTATAACAAAGCATTGCCTCGTAAGTCACGCACAATAGGAATGTACCCTACGATGCACTGCCCTGCGTCCATCAACTTGAGGCATACAGATGTTAAGGGGCTGACAACTATCAAATAACTTCTCGCTCGCACGTTTCGACATGTTGAAAGATATAAAATCACTAAACTCATTTTCGGAAATTCGCAATCAACCATTTTGTGTGCAATCACATTGCACACAGTTTAGTAAAAATTTCATTTTGAACGATACAAGTTTTCCTGCTTAAAAGTTTGCTTATGTACGAAAACTATTAAAGCAAACTTTTGAGTAGGAAAACATATATCGATCAAAATGAATTTTTTACTAAACTGTGTGCAATGTAATTGCACACAAGATGGTTGAAAGCAATTTTCCGAAAATGAGTTTAGTGATTTTATATCTTTCAACATGTCGAAACGTGCGAGCGAGAGTCACATTAGCTCTTGTCTTCGCCTTAAGCCTCATGTGCCTGTAATTACACCGGCAACCACACTCTTCAAACCAAAACACAGCAACGCTGCTTTGCGGCAGAAAAAGGCGTGGTAGTAGTACTTCCCTGGACGAGCCCTTCACAAAGAGCTCTACTACTCTTAAACTTAAATGAAGTAAATTAAACTTAAAAATAAAAAACTTATACTAAACTTAAAGAATATGGTTCTACCCGTGCTTTGTTAGTTTTTCAGTTCTCTTTGATAATTTTGTATACGTTTTTGACTAGTTCATTATCATACATCATAATCTGACTGATGTTGTACCTAAATGTTTTTAACAGAACTAAAAATCTGTTATAATAGTGAGGGCTAATGTAAAAGTAAATATTGCTTTGAATTGTCGTATTGCGACAAATCAACCGAAGGTTGGCAGACAAAATTGTTTGACTAGTCCAACTTTATAACGAACGTCTTACACAACATTAAACCTCGAAATTTAGATATCTGAGTTGTTGTACTTAACTGTCGTATGTTGTACATAAACAATGATTATCCTACCAAGTTTATTGCTACCGATTACGAGTGCATGACAGGTTAGTGCGTAAGACAATGTTGGGTCGTTTATTTTATTTTTCCTTACAGTTCTTTTATTTTAGCTACATGTCTTTGTCTCATAAAATTTTCCAGACAGTTACAATGTTGCTAGGTGCTTTATGACTTTTTTCTATACCCTTACATATACAAGGTGTTCCATAAGTTGTGTATATAAACTTCAGGGGGCTAAAGTACCCATCAATATGAACAACTTTTTCTAAGGAACCAACACTGTGAACGCGAAAAAAAAAACAGCTGTTTCATACATTTTAGCCTGGTAGGTATTGAACTTTTGTATGAAACAGCTGTTTTTTTTTTCGCGTTCACAGTGTTGGTTCCTTAGAAAAAGTTGTTCATATTGATGGGTACTTTAGCCCTCTGAAGTTTTTATACACAACTTATGGAACACCTTGTATAAAGTCAAGTTATTCTAAGCTTCCAACATAGGTACTTACAAATTCAATATCTTCGTGTGAAACTATTCTAATAATATTTTAAACACCTTACCCAATTGGTAAGTACGTACACAAATCTAAACAAAACCTCAAGTCGGAATTTTACAACGAACGGGCTTTGTATGGATACGCGTGTATGTTGAATATTCTCATAACTTCATACAAAACATAGGCTGGAGACTCAAATACCAAAAACCAGAAATGAACTCTGACTTGAGATACCGGTAGAAGACAACAATTTTTTTGAAAATAATATAATTGATCGAGAAACTTGTTTGTGAATAAATACATCAGTGCAAACAATAAGAAAAATAGTAATAAACAAGCTGGTGCCCGCGACTTCGTCTATTAGTCACACAATATCTTTATAAATTGTAGCCTATGTGGTATTCTTATGTATAAGCTATATTATTGTAAAGTTTCATTAAAATCCATTCAGTAGTTTTTACGTGAAAGAGTAATACACATCCATCCATCCATCCTTACAAACTTTCGCGTTTATAATATTAGTAAGATTGTAGTTATATTAATGGGTGTCGACACCGTCCCAACAGTTGCATGACATCATATAAGATTATTAAATAAAAAAATTGCCAGCCAGATTTCAACTCTAAGTATGTAAATAACGGTGTGAGTTACACAGCAGAAACAAAATTTAAAATCAGTGGTTACTATTGATGTATGGAAGCGGAAGTGTTATGCCTGCTACAGATAACGTGTCCTACTTGCCCCTACTCCATGCGTGTCCTTCCCACCTGCACCCGTACCTTACATTACAAATACCCCCTACAGAATCGTAGGATTTTATTATAAGTACGCTATTACCGTTCGTTGTATCAATTCGTTCATAATCAACAGATAGGAAAGTGCATAGAGCATGTTTGAGTTTGTGATCGTAAAAAGATGATAGGTACTGTCGCTCGCGTAACTGATTTCGCTTACTTTCATTTCCTCGATCTAGATTCAGCATAACCCTTTTAACCCAGTATTTTTGTAGAACCTCTTGTTTAAAAACACAGTGAACCAACAATTTACATAAACATTTTATTTATGCCATAAATTTATTGCGTCGCACATCTCAGGGAAATAAAACATTTTGCAACTCGCCTGATGTCGTCATATTTCACTGTCTCACACAGAGCTGAAATGGTCCAATAGCCACTCATAGCATCCGTATAATTCTCTAATCAACTACGCTTTGCTTTAGCTTGAAATACAAGCTCACCAACATTACAGGAAACTTACATCTCTTGCATTAGTACAACTAACACATTTAGTTATAATTTCTTTGTTTTCATTATTATTTATTACTAGCGGCCTGTCCCAGCTTCGCATGGGTGGTCATAAATTTTTTGAACATTTTAAGATAAACTTAGACCGTGGGTTCGAGCCTCGCGTCTACTTTATTTCATACATTTGCACGCGCTTCTCCTTGAGTAAGTGAAATCGCAACCCGCGCGTGACCCGTGGACCCGTTAACATTTTTAATTTCGTCATATCTTTTGAATGGAATGTCAGATTTGAAAAATTTAAGAAATAATCTATAGGTATTGAAACCGTCTTAATTATGAAATGATTTATTTGGATAAAGATTAATACCAAGGTACAAATAAAGACCCTTTTCTAGCAGAGGCATTTCAATTAATTTTTTATAATAAAAGAACACTTATTGTGACATAACTATAATAGTTAGACATATGCTGTCGCGACATTTTTTGTAGATGATGACGTGTTCTACAAAATCGTAGTACATTATTTTGTTCTATCTTCAATAGTTTTCGCAGCGCACGCGATGTAAGGTTTTTGTTTTCCACCTTGGGTTACATTATTGAAGTTTTAGTAAGGATCCCTGATTTTTTTGAAAATATAATATAGCCTATGTTACTCAGGGATAATGTAACATTCTAATGGTGAAAGAATTTTTGAAATCGGACCAGTAGTTTTTGAGCCTATTCGTTACATACAAAAATACAAAAATACAAAAATACAAAAATACAAATGTTACCTCTTTATAATATTAGTGTAGATTATAAGCCATTTATTTCCTAATTTCAATATTAACGATTCATTTAAAGTTTAATATTTCAAAACATTTCTAATACATTATTATTATTTTCTGAACTTAAATTGTATTTTGTACATTAATGTTGCATCATTGTAGAGTTGCCTATTTTTGGGCATAGGTCTCCTCCAACCCTTTCCAGTCAGTCCTTTGTTGGGCTAGACGCGTCCATGTAGCTGCTACACCCATAATATCATCGCGCCATCGACGTTTCGGCCTTCCTCGCGGCTGTGTTGTGTACCAGTGCAGGACTCTTTCACTCCATCGACCATCTATTGCCCGTGCTACATCCCATCCCCACTTTAGTTTACATGCCATTTCTGTGGCGTCAATTTTTGTTGTGCTTCGAATGTCGCTATTTCTCTTCCTGTCACTGATTTTCAGTCCTAACATGGTCCTCTCGGCGACTCTTTAAAGACTTGAATTTTGTGGATAATACTTTTATTAAATGCCTATCCGCATCCGTGCTTTGACATCCGTAGAGTAGAGTAGGCAAGACTATTATGGTGTCCATAGCTTTCAGTTTGATAGGTATTTTTGACTTGAATAGGTACTTCTTTAAGCGACCAGTATGCACTCCGTGCTTTCTTTATTCGTCTCTCTACTTCTCGACGAGTAGCATCTTTGAAATGACCAACATATACAGGAAACCTAGCAATAATACAACTAACATACTTAGTTATAATTTATTTGTTTTCATTATTTACCACAAATTGTGTCAGGGCATACAACACAATTTAAGAGAGAGTCCGTTTGGTGAGTCCTTGTGACTCCACTCCACAGGTTTTTCTAAGACCTAGTGCAGGAATAGAGATAACCTTGTGGTGCTGTTCTCATTTTGTGCCACCTAGGTAGGTGGCACAATATGAGAACAGCACCTAACAAATAGGTTTATGTTTGATTTAGTTAAGCACCAGTTTCACTTTAGGAAATAAACGGTTATTATCATATTATATCATTAAAGAAGTGTATATGTCTTAATTCACTATAAGAATAATTAATAAGTTGTAACAAATTTGGTCATAGGCTGATTAGTACTAAAACTGTTGATTTTGTAGTGTAGTTTTTTTTATAAGTAAAAATAACAGTTGTTGATTTTATAATGAGATACCTAGAACTAGCGGTTACCTAGAATCTCAATCGGTGACGGAAAACATCGTGAGAAAACCAGATAGTTATCTAACATCGGCGAGCTTGCAACTTGTCACGTATGGAATAGGTACCAACTACTGCAAAATATAGGTACAAGAGTTATTGTGACTCTCGCTCGCACGTTTCGACATGTTGAAAGATATAAAATCACTGAACTCATTTTCGAAAAATCGCAATCAACCATCTTGTGTGCAATCACATTGTACACAGCTTAGTAAAAATTTCATTTTGATCGATACAAGTTTTCCTACTTAAAAGTTTGCTTATGTACGAAAACTGGTAAAGCAATTTTTCGAAAATGAGTTTAGTGATTTTATATCATTCAACATGTTGAAACGTGCGAGCGAGAAGTTGTTTGATAGTTGTCAGCCCCTTAAGTGCCAAATGTAATATTTGGACGAACGTCTGATAATCTCCATCTTCAAAGAATAATGCTACTAAGAAATCTGAGGACAATTACTCTGTCACTGGGAATCAAAGTATGTTATAAAGCTCTTACATTTTCCAATGACATCTAATTAAATGTATCAAACGATCAAATAAAACCTAC
Source organism: Chloroclysta siterata (assembly GCA_932294275.1). Taxonomy (NCBI): domain Eukaryota; kingdom Metazoa; phylum Arthropoda; class Insecta; order Lepidoptera; family Geometridae; genus Chloroclysta; species Chloroclysta siterata. The sequence continues at coordinate 3,149,884 of OW028607.1, read as the reverse complement.
TACAATGAACGCAATTATGTCGTATAACTCGTTGAATACAATAGTTATTCATCTTCTATTCGTTCTATAAATGATCCCACGCGAATAATACCGCAGATTCTCCGGCATAAGGTCAGCCCAGACTATAAAGTAAGCATTCACCTTTTTGAGATGGCAACCAATCTAATGCAAAGAAGCGTTTAGATGAGAAGTGAAACGTGTCAAATTCAAGCGGCGCGATGGCGTGCAGAATTTCTACTATAACAAACATTGATAAGAATCAAATCAAATCAAAACGGTCTTTATTCAGTACAATCACAAGGATCACTTTGAAACGTCTTATATACTAGGTGAATCTATCGCCAGTTCCTCGCGACCAAAGCCTAGAAGAACGGGCAAGAAACTAACGGCTTGGTTCCTAGCGTTTTTTTGTATGATCCTTTTTACATTTAAGAGACATTTTATAAGAGGATAATGTACCTATGTTTAGTGAAACATAGTGTTTTCTGTATGAAGTCTTCAACTCAGCTATAATAGTGTCCTACGTGTTGGTAGTTCGCGTCGTCCGCTTTTAGGATTCAAACAAAAAAGTTAAGATTTTTCGATTGATCGGATAATGCTATCGGACTACGTGACCACAGCCTTACTTTACCTTACTTTACAGCCGCACTTTGACTTAACCTCGTAAGAACTTACAAAATGTGCAAATTAAAAGGTCGACAAAATATTTCAGTGAAATAAAAGTCCTAATATTATATATTACTGTTGATAGAAAACAGCGAATAAAAGTATTAGCATAATTTACACAAATGAACCAACTGAAATATCTGCAGACCGCTGCAAACGATCTAGAGATAAATCAACTGATCCAAATCGATCGGACGCCTCCAAATCGATCGGAGATGACCGAGAATTGAGGAGAGTGGAGAAAAATGGGTTAGACTTTTGCCCAGCAGTAGGAGAGTATAGGTTAATAAAAAATGCGATTGCATACGAGCGTTTAAGATCCAAACCATGATGCATCTCAGCATAGACTCTCGTACACACAATAGAGGAAAGAGGGAGGCGAGGGCTTCCGCTCCGCAATTTGTCACATCCACCCGCGTCGGCCTTTAATTGGGAGATTTAAATTAAATTCCGAACGCTAACTTGTACGGTGATTGGTGAAGAATAACTTATGCCTCGGGTATACTGGGCCAGTCATCAAGCTAGTGTTTAGTGAGCTAGCATAATTATAGCACATCTGCACAATAGAAGATCTAATGACCAGCACGGACAATGCAGTAGATGTGGCCACGTAATTGGTTAAAGTGGTCGTAAAATAAACAATTTGTTAATCATCGACTCGAACAAAGAAGAAACCGCTAGCAAGCTGGTGGCTTCGTTGTAAACATGTTATTGATGATTGGTTATATATATGGCTATCTATAGCGTATATATAACCAACAAAAACACGAATCAATGCATACGTGTGTCTATGCATTTATTATTCATTCTACTTACCATTTTTATGTTAGTAAGTAAAAAAAATAGGTCAATTGTTTTACTTGAAAACGAGATAACATTTATGATGTAACTTAATAGAAAACAATAAAACTGATGAAAAATTATAGCATAAAAGTTAATTTTCACATCCAAAAAAATTGTTTTAAACGAACCGAACAGGTTAATTTAACTTAAGGCGAATTGCTACCCCGATACTAGCGCCACTACATATTTTATTTTATCATTACGATAAACAAAGGAATTATCAAAAAATCGGACCGCGCGTACACGATACCTATCACAAGCTTTTTTTAATGCATCTGTAATAGTTTTTTATTGTATTATTTAGGCAGATACTTGTTTCAAGAGCTTAGTTCCTATTGGTGGCCACCAAGCTCTACAAACAAGGTATCTGACTGAGTAACACGAAACAAAACTATTACAGATACATTAAAAAAAAGCTTGTAATAGGTATCGTCTACGCGCGGTCCGAACTTTTGATAATTCCTTTGTAGAACGTAATGATTAATAAAATATGTAGTGGCACTAGTATCGGGGTAGCCATTCGCCTTAATTTCTTGCATGGTTCAAAAAAGGCTTTCGTCAGGGAATTTGATTTCGTTTTAAGACTGTTTTACAAAGAAAGTGACAAAATGGATAATTGGTTCGTGTCTGTCTTTTAGGAGTTGAAGAGCTATTTGTAAAGGGCTCGTCAGGGGAAGTACTACCACAATGCCTATTTCTGCAGCCAAGCAGTGTTGCTATGTTTCGGTTTGCAGAATCGCTGTCCCAAGCGTTTCGTTCGTTATTGTTTTAGTTAGCAATTGTTACTCCGCTCTGACGTCAGCCTCACGTCTACTTAAAAATGTCTCGTCGGTTCTGACGCATAATGACCAATAATTGAGAATTCTCATATTGACCAAACACATAAACGCGAAATGTCCAATTCTCAGAATGACCAATACGCATAATGACATTTTAAGCCAAATGCCAATACGCAGAATGACGCATACGGCAAACGACTAATACGCATAATGAGCAATGACTGAAACGCATTTTGACCAATACTAAGACAAATTTCTGTCATTTTTTTGAAGAGAGTAATGTTATCGCTTAAAGAAAAAATAAATATTATTGATTCATTAAAAAAAGCAGAAACCAGATGTAAGTTAGCTGAGAAGAAGGTGTAAGTACATCCACGATTAAGAAGAATACCGATTCAATTTTGTTATACACCTGCAAATTAAATAGGTATAGTGAAGACGGGAGACGGCATCGAAAAATGATGAAGAAACCGAAAAATGAACTTTTAGAAGACTCTTTGTATTTGTTTTTATTTTTAAAAAAACGATCGTCTGGGCAACCAATATCTGTTCCTTTGCTCTGTGACAAATGTATGTAGGTATGTACATAAATAAGTGCATAAATTGTATGTTGGAAAATGTATCTCTTAATAAACATTGATTTTCGTTGGTATGAAAGTGTATTTGTTGTTTAAAACCACGTAATTGTATGCACAAAACCCACTTTTCTCCATACATTCGATTATCCGAATGCCTAACGACAACAATTAGTCCGGTTAATCGAGTTTCTACTGTAAATTGATAGGATATCCCAGAATAATATAATATGGATGTAATTACAATAACATGTAGGCACGGATACGCATCAGGCTATACTGCTTACTTCTATGTCCTTGTAGTAAGCGTCATTTTTCTTTGGCTTTGTACAGCTTGATCAGTATCCGTGTGTACTAGAGTCTGCACAATCGTACCGGATGCGCATTTCCGCTTGACAGTCGTTTCCGTTATAGCCACAGTGCTATCTTTTACAGTAAAATACATTTATTATCTAATTCAATAAGCTCCCGTTTTAATTACTATCGTAACTCTTCATCATCGATAAGTAGATGATTGTATATTAGATGGTAGTAATTACATTTATTTACAAAGAAAATTACAAAACGAAAAATCCAAACATAATCATACTAAAAATATTGTATAAATAAGAAAACTAATATCGCAAACTTTTTAGGAGAGATCTTGTTTGGACCAAAATTATATTTTTATTGAACTGTGTGTCACATTGCACACTTGGTTGGTTGCGATTTTCCATAAATAAGTTTAGTGATTTTATATCGTTGATGATGATTGTGTTGAAGTATGCGATGAAAAAGTTTATTAGCAGTTGTCATCGCCTTAGTAAAAGAAGAAGAAGAACGCCTAGCATTCTAGTTACTCTACTAACTTAGCATTGTTTTTTTTTTATAAATCTTGCTGATGAAACAAGCAAACGGCCCACATTAAGTGGTAACTATAACCTATAACAAAGCATTGCATCGTAAGTCACGCACGACATGAAAGTGCCCTACGATGCACTGCATGCGTCGATCACCCTGAGGTATACAGATGTCAAGCCTCATGTGCCTGTAATTTCACTGGCAACCACATTCTTATAAACCAAAACACAGAACGTACCTACCTAACGTACTAACTTGAGCTGTGGCACGAGCGAGCGGCTGTACCAGAAGGATCCCACTAGCCATTATAGATTAGGCGTTCTATTGAGATTTCAAGTTGGAAATTAGCTCGGTTACAATAGGGTTGATAACCACTTAACCACCATCCTGTTAAAGCTGAAACGCGAAGACCTAAATCTGATGGTCGGGATCATCACGGCACGGCAACCTCAACTACCATCTTTTCAAGATCGGAGCGACAGACAGTGACCTGTGTTGTGGCTGTCTTCAGGAAAAAGAAACGGTGGAGCATGTGGTACTGCATTGCTCCGCAACTAACGAAGCCAGGTCCAAAACTGGACTGCAGGAGCCGATCGGGTCTTTCTCCTCTACATCCAAATCACCACCGAAGATACTTGAATATTGCTGCCACCTACCCAAGGTCCTTCTCCGCTATTTCAAGGAGTTGGGCTGGCTGGGGTGAGGTTATCAGGGGAATAATGCACAATACACTCCATTGCAGGACGTCCGTACAGATCTTATTCCCCCACCACGAATTAGGGTTGTAAACTGAATCATTTATAACAGGAAAAGATAGAAAATACTTGATTGCACACAACACAAAGAAGAAAAACTACCTATACGTAAAAAACTAATAACTATATATATATATAACTAATGTGTAAATAATTAACTCTTTTTGTTTTATACAACAAAATAATGAAATTATGATTACCTGCATGGTATTGAACAGATACAAAATTTGATTAAAAGTTAAGACTGAAAAGATTCACTTTGTTTTGATCGTTTCAGTGTTCATGAAACCTGTTAAATATTTGTTAAAAATACTTTTAAATTTTATTTTATATAAGATCAATTTAAAAAAATTAGAACACCAGAAAAGTCAGAATTACGATAAAATTTCTTTAATTTCATGTTCGCAGGAGATAATAATTCCGGATGGCTAAGTAGCAACCCTAAGTTGCACTGAATGTTCAAATAGAGTGGATGGGGCACAAGTTTTTAATTTCGCTGAATTGTGTGCATCATTGCAACCCTTCAGGAACAGAAAGTTGAATTCCTTAAATGTTGAATTTCCACGGCTCTGTGAACGTTGCTATTTTGTTGCGAATGTTACTGCTGTCAGTAGTAATGACAATGTTGCATTCAGTCTCGCAATTATACGATTTCGGCAAAGAAGAATCATAAAGGTACGTCTTTATAAAAAAAAAACAAAATACGCATGGAATACACTTACAAGGACCGTAGCAATAAAAAATATAGGAAACAGGCGTGATTTTATGTATGTATGTATGTATGGACGTACCAAGACGTAAGTTTGTTGCCTGCAGTTTTAAAACCTTTCAAAGTGATCCTTGTGATTCCACTGAATAAATACCTTTTTTCTTTGACTTTGAATACCAACTACTGCAAAATGTGGATATGTGCCAAATGTAGGTATTGTTTGGACGAACCTCTGACCTCTGACCTCCAAGATGTCCTCAAAAAATCTGGAGTTCATACTTGGTACTAAGATATATTAAGAGATGTCTACTCGTACCATGCCTGGGGATCATGTCGCGAAGCTGTTTTAGTTTTTTCCTTCATTCACCTTTTCCGGCGCTCAATATCAGGTGGGCCATCGGATTGTTCCGTCACTTTTTCGAATATAAAAGGGAAAAACGTGCTTATTCGTAGTCGGCGAAAAAGAAAGAGGTGCTAGGTCAGCTTTTTATAAATGAATGGACAAATTGCGGAACTGTGTTTCAAATTAGTTGACTTGGCTTTGCTCCGCTTTTTGAATAAAATCAACATGTATTCTTTCGAGTTAATGCCGACATGTGTAGTGTAGGATACACATCGCATGTATTTACGTACATATTTAAAAAAAAAAACACAAGTTTTCCTACCAAAATGTTTATTTTCTAGTATATTTATTTATATTTATTACACTTTCTTAAAAATTTGGTAGGTAAGGTATGCTTGGATTCTAAATTATATTTTAATAATGTGAAACGATTGTTTTTCATAAATAAGTTCAAGGGTTTTATATTTTTCAAAATGTTGAAATGTGCAAGCGGGAGGTACATTATTGGTAGTCAAAGCATTGCAAGTCACTTATATCTTTACAAAGACAAGTATAAGAAACGAAAAACTTAACTCCAAATACGTGGAAATCGTTTCAGTCCGAATGGACAATTTCCTATAGCCAATACTCACGCTCACAATTCAATAACTCCAGCCGATGTGGGGTGAGCGTCGGATATCGCGTTTGCAGTGTTATTTTGTGATATAACTATCTTCTATTGTAGTCGATAAAAATAAATATACTAGTTTGACGCCAGTTACTTCTTTTTATCAAGGAATCACGACCTACGGGATACGACCTAGGATCACTTTGTTTCTTTCTATTAAGTCTTACTTTATTGTTCCTTTGATGTTAGTGACAATACGAAATCTACACTATCTACAATAATCTACACTAATATTATAAAGAGGTAAACTTTGTATTTTTGTACTAGTGGCTTCCCGCGGCTTCGCACGCGTTGAAGTGGTGAACCGTGATTGAGCCACAAACATCAAAACATCGTAACTTTCGCATTGATTTGTATATTATTAGGGTAAGATTTGAAATACCTACGTAGGTATATGGGATACCTATAGGCGTACATTACCTATATTAGGTAGGTAGGTATAGGTACTGACTGAGTTTGGCACAAACATGACAAATACAACAAAGACAACCTTACACGGAAAATATGTACTTATTTGTTCCTATTTTCTACCTCAAAAACAAACGAAACGAAACAGCTTCACGACTTTGATCCCCAATCACGGTAGATACCCTCATATCTCTTCGTACCAACTCAAAATTCCCGTTTTTAGAATATCCCATATATAACACAGAATATAACATTGACGCTTCGTTGTATCCTTTTTACTCGAGCGCAACGAAGGAGGGTAACGTTTCAGGGGTTGTTTTCGAAAATCAAACTGTTTTTTTGTTATTTTTCCACAGAACACATTTTCTTTTAGTTCGAAGTTAATTACACTACGCGTTAAAAATCTCCCATACAAACCTTGGGACTTTGGCAGTCTTTTGCACCCTTTGCAGGGGTAGTTTTAAAATAGTGAAAACGTGATTTTAATGTATTTATTGTGGAGTATATTTACTTCAAGTTTGAAATCAATCGCACTATGCGTTAAAAATCTCCCATACTAACTTTTACAGTCATTTGCACCCTTTGCGGAGGTAATTATCAAAACTTCAAAGTGTTATTCTTAATTATTTATTTCTTAGTATATTTACCTCAAGTTTTAAGTCAATCGCACCACGCGTTAAAAAACTCCCATACAAAGTTCGACATCCCTTTGCATACTTATTAAGGGTAGTTTTAAAAAACCAAAAATGTTATTCCTATTTTTTTAGCCTTGAAGTAAATCTACTTCAAGTTTCAAGTTTGTAGATTCAAGGAATAAAATTTTTCATACCAACGTTTTCAACCCTTTTTACACCCTTAGGGGTTGAATTTCCAAAAATCCCTTCTTAGTACACCTCTACGCCATAAGACCTATGTACTCTTCAAATTTCAAGTCTCTCTAGGACCAGCGGTCAAAACACTCCCATTCAAACTTTTACATCCCTTTGTACACTTATTAAGGGTAGTTTTAAAAAACTAAAAATGTGTTTCCTATTTTTTTGCCTTGAAGTATATGTACTCCAAGTTTCAAGTTTGTAGGTTCAAGGAATACAATTTTTCATACCAACGTTTTCATCCCTTTTTACACCCTTAGTAGTTGAATTTCCAAAAATCCCTTCTTAGTACACCTCTATGCCATAAGACCTATATACTCTTCAAATTTCAAGTCTCTAAGTCCAGTGGTCAAAAAACTCCCATACAAACTTTTACATCCCTTTGCACCCTTATTAAGGATAGTTTTAAAAAACTAAAAATGTCTTTCCTTTTTTTTTGCCTTGAAGTATATGTACTCCAAGTTTCAAGTTTGTAGGTTCAAGGAATACTATTTTTCATACAAACGTTTTCAACCCTTTTTACACTCTTAGGGGTTGAATTTCCAAAAATCCCTTCTTAGTACACCTCTACGCCATACTACCTATGTACTCCTCAAATTTCAAGTCTCTAGGACCAGCGGTCAAAAAACTCCCATACAAACTTTTACATCCCTTTGCACCCTTATTAAGGGTAGTTTTAAAAAACTAAAAATGCCTTTCCTTTTTTTTTTGCCTTGAAGTATATGTACTCCAAGTTTCAAGTTTGTAGGTTCAAGGAATACTATTTTTCATACAAACGTTTTCAACCCTTTTTACACCCTTAGGGGTTGAATTTCCAAAAATCCCTTCTTAGTGCACCTCTACGCCATAAGACCTATGTACTCCTCAAATTTCAAGTCTCTAGGACCAGCGGTCAAAAAACTCCCATACAAACTTTTACATCCCTTTGCACCCTTATTAAGGGTAGTTTTAAAAAACTAAAAATGCCTTTCCTTTTTTTTTGCCTTGAAGTATATGTACTCCAAGTTTCAAGTTTGTAGGTTCAAGGAATACTATTTTTCATACAAACGTTTTCAACCCTTTTTACACCCTTAGGGGTTGAATTTCCAAAAATCCCTTCTTAGTGCACCTCTACGCAATAAGACCTATGTACTCCTCAAATTTCAAGTCTCTAGGACCAGCGGTTTAGGCTGTGCGTTGTCTATATGTCAGTCAGTCAGTCAGTCAGTCAGTCAGTCAGTCAGGACTTTGAGTCTTATAGTATTAGAGATTTTTGTATGTAACGAATAGGCTCAAAAACTACTGGTCCGATTTCAAAAATTCTTTCACCATTAGAATGCTACATTATCCCTGAGTAACATAGGCTATATTATATTTTCAAAAAAATCAGGGATCCTTACTAAAACTTCAATAATGTAACCCAAGGTGGAAAACAAAAAACCTTACATCGCGTGCGCTGCGAAAACTATTGAAGATAGAACAAAATAATGTACTACGATTTTGTAGAACACGTTATCATCTACAAAAAAATGTCGCGACAGCATATGTCTAACTATTATAGTTATGTCACAATAAGTGTTCTTTTATTATAAAAAATTAATTGAAATGCCTCCGCTAGAAAAGGGTCTTTATTTGTACCTTGGTATTAATCCTTATCCAAATAAATCATTTCATAATTAAGACGGTTTCAATACCTATAGATTACTTCTTAAATTTTTCAAATCGGACATTCCATTCAAAAGATATGACGAAATTAAAAATGTTTACGGGTCCACCGGTCACGCGCGGGGTGCGATTTCACTCACTCAAGGAGAAGCGCGTGCAAATGTATGAAATAAGTAGACGCGAGGCTCGAACCCACGGTCTAAGTTTATCCTAAAATGTTCAAAAAATTTATGACCACCCATGCGAAGCTGGGACAGGCCGCTAGTAATAATATTATAAAGAGGAAAGATTTGTATTTTTGTATGTAACGAATAGGCTCAAAAACTACTGGTCCGATTCCAAAAATTCTTTCACCATTAGAATGCTACACTATCCCTGAGTAACATAGGCTATATTATATTTTCAAAAAAATCAGGGATCCTTACTAAAACTCCAATAATGTAACCCAAGGTGGAAAACAAAAACCTTACATCGCGTGCGCTGCGAAAACTATTGATGATAGAACAAAACAATGTACTACGATTTTGTAGAACACGTTATCATCTACAAAAAATGTCGCGACAGCATATGTCTAACTATTATAGGTATGTCACAATAAGTGTTCTTTTATTATAAAAAAATAATAGAAATGCCGCCGCTAGAAAAGGGTGTTTATTTGTACCTTGGTATTCATCCTTATCCAAATAAATCATTTCATAATTAAGACGGTTTCAATACCTATAGATCACTTCTTAAATTTTTCAAATCGGACATTCCATTCAAAAGATATGACGAAATTAAAAAATTTAACGGGTCCACGGGTCACGCACGGGTTGCGATTTCACTCACTCAAGGAGGAGGACGTGCAAATGTATGAAATAAGTAGATGCGAGGCTCGAACCCACGGTCTAAGTTTATCCTAAAATGTTCAAAAAATTTATGACCACCCATGCGAAGCTGGGACAGGCCGCTAGTAATAAATAATAGTATTGCTACCTGTATTTGCCTTTCGCCTTTGATCTGTTTTTGACTATTTTAATCTTATCAGACTTACTAAAGAAATTGCAGTTACAGAAGACTCGTATAAAAATATTTATCTTTTAAACTAAGAGAGCTTAGATAAAAACTTCCCTGTATTTTGTTTGAACCAACAGCTTTTACCGGCTTGGTAGTTAGATCAATTAAAAGTCATAATCAATAAAACTGGTTCAACTTGATCAACATAAAATCAATTTAAAAATGCACCACAGTAAAACTGAGAAAAAAAAAAATATATGAAAAACTTGAACGAAGAGACTCTTAAAGCAATTACTTTTTTAAAATCTTGTAAGTCATATTTCATGGCGGTAACGAGAATAGATGAACTCTCCGCTGACTGGGCAGCAGTGATAATGCTGTTTAGGGTCCAACCGGGAGCGATACAGCGGTTATACCTATTACTAGATCATTCTTTTAGATACATATTATATGAAAATATTGCGTAGTTTGTAAAATACACGGAATTATTATTTATAGAGGTGATAGGGCTTGCAATTTGTCACGTATGGAATACCGACTACTGCAAAATGTGGGTATGTGCCAAATGTAATGTTTGGACTTACCTCTGACTATCTAAGGGGGGTACCCCTTAGATTTCCTCAAAGAATCTGGAGTACATCTGACTACCCACCTTAGACGTCCTCAAAGAATCTGCAGTTAGTACTTGGTACTAAGAGATTTGAGGGAATATCTACCGTGCCTGGGGATCAAAGTCGTGAAGCTGTTTCTATTATTTGGAGGATTTATTTTTCGTCGTTTATCTTTCTACCTTTAGTTCAAAAAACTCGTATTATTAAGGTGTTTTATACATCAAGGTCGTAATCCTTCTGCCTTGATTACTACTTATTTGTATTTAATTTTTTGTGCTACCGTACTGATGGAACAAGCGATGGCTCTCCTGATGTTAAGTGGTAACTATCACCTTTAACAAAGCTTAGCCTCGTAAGGCACACACGATATACACGTATCCTTACGGAAGACCAGCGTGGGTAACAACCCACGCTGGTCTTCAATACAAGTTGGCAACAGCCAACATTATGCTGAGTTAGGTCCCTTTTTGCAGCACAAAAGCTGGGTATCTATTTTTGTATTGCTTTAAATTATTTTTTCTGACGAATAATACGTACATACGTAGGCGCCTTTACATAAAAAAAACTGTTTATTACATATGTATTTTTTTTTGTGTTGCAAATAAAACGATTTCTATTCTATCCCACGAAAACTGCCCTGCGTCCATCAGCTCTGTAGGCCTTGCATTCATCAAGTTTGTGTGCTTTTGATCTTTCGTTATGCAGACCAATATAATTTTGGAACATCATTCAGCAGTATTTCAATCATCATACTTCTGACATACAGAGTTATCGGTCTTAAACACGTTTTAAAAGTGTTTAAAATATTCCTATCTCTCACCAATGCATGGTAACAAACAGTGACAGGGCTAACTTTTAGTAGTGTTTCAACTTGAGTAACGTTTTTATATAAAATCGATCCAAACGAACGGTCGTTTTCCTAAGTTATCAAACAAAGGATTCTTTCTAACAAAAATAGTACATAAAGTTTGACCACATGAAAAGTTATCCTCCTACTATCCTAATATTATAAACGCGAAAGTTTGTAAGTATGGATGGATGTTTGTTACTTTTTCACGTAAAAACTACTGAATGGATTTTAATGAAACTTTACAATAATATAGCTTATACATCAAAATAACACATGAGCTACAATTTATAAAGATATTGTGTGAATTGTCCAAATTATGACGATAAGTGTAAAGTAAATAGGAAAAAATCTACCATCTGCGAGCTATTCTGGCGTGCGCTGCCAAAACCGCTAGAGTTACACATATGTACTACGCCACGCTAATATAAGCTACTCGAAATACTAATCCTGTGAATACGAAGTCGCGGGCGCCAACTAGTTCTAAATAAATTTACCTTAAAAGCAATTTTGAGATTTGTTCACACCTATTGAAAATCGACCCTCGGTCCTAAAACCATTATATCTCAAACAAAGAAGACTTAAACTCACTGCTGAGTTTAAGCCTCTCTTTGTTTATGTTATCACAAGGGTTTTATAACCCCTTGACCCTCGATGGACAAAGTACTACTATTCAAGTTTATGTTTGATGGTATCGAATTATTCAACACCATGAAAGGAAGAGGATCTCGGTGCACCTTCACTCTTTAAGATATTTCAAAGAGATTCTTTAGACATGCCTTCGACTCACGTTGTAGCCACCACTGTAGTTCCTGGATTCAGCTTAAAAAATGATTCAAAGTCATCCTTTTATTTCTACTGAATAAAGACCATTTTGATTTTATTACTCCCTACATGTGGTTGCGCCACGAACAACAACATATTAACTGTACCTGTGCTGTACCTATTACAACACGCAACATCTCAATCTTCCAAAAACATCAATAAAATGAAACACTTTAGTAAATAAAAAACAATCCGCCTTCAGTGTGACCGCACCCAAACGACCAGAATAAATTTGTTACTGTCCATGCAATGTGCAAAAACACATTGGAATTAATGTTCATACAGCCTCATTATTATAATAGCTATCTAGCACCCTGTATAGGTTGCAAAGCATTGTGCCATTTTTTTTTCAAACACATTTTAAAACTTTAAAAGTTTTTGGGTACGAAATATTGTTGGATCAAAACTATATTTTTTGCTGAAACGTTGTGTTGTATTTTCCGAAACTAGTTTGTTTGTAATTGTGAGAACGTTTTTGACGGTTGTCGGCATATTAAATAGACAAAACAAATCCACATCTAATCCTTGTGTCAAAAAGTCTAAAACATGTGAACGTACACACAAGTCTACGTGTTTTTGGACTATGGAAGGTACTCACCACATATATTTATCGTGTCTTCTTATTTATGCAAATACAACAATATATTTCTTGTGTCTTTTTATATGTCTTGTGCCTTTATGTTTGTCTTATATATACAAGACAAACGTAAAAGCTTATACAGGGTGTCCCAGAAATCAACGTCAAGCCGAAAACGGGCGATGGGCCAAGCCATGACTATATGAGAAAAATATAAAAAAAAATATTTGTCATGTACTTTTCGAATTATAGGTATTACAAAAAATACAGAAAAACTGACACCCTGTGATGATCTTTTAAGTCCTGTGACTACAAATATTAACTATTCGTGAAACTTTTTTCTGTAATGTAACCATGAATAACTTTTCTGTAAAATACAATTCAAAATTAAATCATAACTGCCTCAGTTTTAAATAAAATGTTGATTTTTGGTCAACATTTAATTTAAAATAATAACATCACCCAACTTTAACCGACTGTACCGTAAAAAAAATGTACTACACTACTTTGGCAAGTAACTTTAAAAGATGGCGCATTTAGTCAGGATTCCAAAATGGTATGATACTTGCTAGAGTACTCCATAATTTTGGAAAAAAAAAATGTTATCTTAACTAAACCCGATTTCTTGACAATTTTATTTAATTAGATGAAATGTTTGTAACCTTTAAATTATGGACTTAAAAATGCCTACGCTGCGTTTTTAAGTCGCTCACAATTCACAGGTACAAGTACATACCATTTCGACAATGTAAGTGAAACAGATAGAGCCGCCACCTTGTCGGAAGAGTAATAACCATTTGTTAGTTTTAGGAGCAAGTTTGAAATAAAATTCAGTCATTGGATTTCTTCAGTCATGATTTTAATTTAATTACATCAAGGATTTACAGCAAATGTTCAACCTGTTTGTCTTCAGCTGTAATGCAAGCTCTACATCTCCTTAAAAATGACCGTGTAATAAAACGGGCGTATCTTCTCGAGTTAATTTAGAGCTTGCAGTAAAGCTGAAGGCAAACAGTTTGAACATTTGCTGTAAATCCTTGATGTAATAAAATTAAAATCAATCAACTAACAAATTACTTGATAACCCATGGTTATTACTCTTTCGACAAGATGGTTGCTCTATTTGTTTCACTTACATTGTCGAAATGGTATGTACGTATGTATGTGTGAATTGTGAGCGACTTAAAAACGCAGCATAGGCATTTTTAAGTCTATAATTTAAAGGTTACAAACATTTTATCTTTTTAAATAAAATTGTCATGAAATCCGGCTTAGTTAAGAAAACCAGTTTTTTTTTCCAAAATTAAAGAGTACTCTAGCAAGTGTTATACTATTTTGGAATCCTGACTAAATGCGCCATCTTTTAAAGTTACTTGCCAAAATAGTGTAGTACATTTTTTTTACGGTACAGTCGGTTAAAGTTGGGTGATGTAATTATTTTAAATTAAATGTTGGCCAAAAATCAACATTTTATTTAAAACTGAGGCAGTTATGATTTAATTTTGAATTGTATTTTACAGAAGGGTTATTCATGGTTACATTACAGAAAAAAGTTTCACGAATAGTTAATATTTGTAGTCACAGGACTTAAAAGATCATCACAGGGTGTCAGTTTTTCTGTATTTTTTGTAATACCTATAATTCGAAAAGTACATGACAAATATTTTTTTTTATATTTTTCTCATAACTGTCATGACTTGGCCCATCGCCCGTTTTCGGCTTGACGTTGATTTCTGGGACACCCTGTATACGCCAAGTAGTTTAAAAAATTAAAGCTTGCTTCGCTAAAATAAAAAAATAAACACTTGAGACTCCATACCACTTGCCTGCATTGTGCACTGCTCGCTTTTCTTCAAAGAGTGTGTCGCCGATAAAAATGAGATTTACGGCCGCGCCAGATGAGAACTTATCGTGAGTAACTCCGAAGATTATTATCATTTAGTATTGTCTAGTCGCTCGTTAAAGTATACAAGAAGTTATTGTGTCAGTGATAAAATCAGGCACCGCCTGAATACATCGAAAACTGTTAACTAGCCACGCAGCTCAATTGTTAAGAGCTCTGCCTTCTACTGTATAGGGTGTGATTTCGAGCCCTGCAAAGGACAAACATTAATTGTGTACTTAATAAACATTCAACAAGCAGACGGTACACCTGATTTTAAGTGGTAAACATCACCTAAAATAAAGCATTGCCTCGCAAGTCACGCATAAGACCGTGCCTTACGATGCACTGCCCTGCGTCCATCAACTCGAGGCAAAGTCAAAGTCAAAAGGTATTTATTCAATAAAATCACAAGGATCACTTGGAAACGTCTTAAAGATAGGTGACTCTAGGTGCCAGTTCCACGCGAACAAAGCCTAGAAGAACTGTCGGCTTACGGCTTGGTTCCTACCGTTCTTTTGTATGATCCTTTTACAAAGTAGTATAATAAAATATTGAAGTTTAGCGAGGCGTAGGCATACAGAAAAAAGGAAAAATACAATCAAATTTATAAAACAGCACACGCTACGCTTCAAACTAATAATACCTCATGCGTAAAATTAAATACAATCTATTAAATCAGAGAAAAATAAAAATAAAACACACAATAGTAGGTACAGTACAGGCATTGCAGACATGTTAGCTGCCGATGGGCCGAGCGACCGGGACATCGGGCCACGCACTTTTATCATCAATCTAAAGTTTAACAAGCTTTCCTTATTAGATTATTCTTAATGTATGCTTCAAATTTTCTAATAGGAAGCCCAGTGGCACTTTCTGGAAGTTTATTATAGAAGCGTATACCATTCCCCATAAACGAGCCATTTACCTTTTGTAGTCGAAATTTAGGCATACATAATTTATTTTTATTTCTAGTGTTAACGTTATGTGCATCACTCTTTTTCTTTAAGCTATCTATGTGTTTAATAGATTTTCATAAATATACTATGAAATTACTGTGAGAATATTAATTTCTTTAAATCGCACCCTCAATGAGTCACGTGGTTTCATTTTATAAATGGCACGTATCGCCCGTTTTTGAAGTACAAATATACTTTTTATATCAGCAGCTTTCCCCCAGAGTAATATACCATAAGACACAGGCATATTATACCTCTAGATGTCAAGCCTCATGTGAATAGAATAGAATAGAATAGAATAGAATAGAATAGAATAGATGATTTTTAATAAGTTTTATAGTGTTTTCCTACACTTAAGGAAATCACATAGATTTTTATATTATTTCTGTATCTGTTTCACATAGAATTGAACCTTGGAACTTAATATATCTAAAAAATTTAACGTTTGAATGGTTCTTTTATATTAAAGTTGTACGATTTTAGTTATTTTTTGTTTTAAACAAGTTATCTTGATCGTTTTGTTTTCAGCGTTTTGCCATCCCAGTAGTAAAACTTTTCTGGATAAATATTATAAAAATTGGCTCATTTTAACCTTGTTTTGAATACCTAACAAATGCGGGTTCCGAAATTAGTTTTCCGGAACAAAATCTGATAGTATAGGATAATGGTTATGAGTTAATTAGAATTAGCTGCGTGGTTTTAGATAGAAGTAAATATTTACGGCACAATTTTGATAAAATAATTTCGAAAAGAAATTATTTACTCAATTGTTAACTAGTTGTCGTATCGTATCGTCTTCTTATTGTCGTGTCACTAGTTTCAAACAGTGCGATGAAAGGATTTTAAGTGCGCCTCAAGAGGCTCCTTTCGAGCACTTGACACATGTTGTAGAACTTTTTAGGTTCCACGATATGGTTTCCTCACGATGTTTTCCTTCACCGTTTGAGAGTACTGGCATTGTACACATACATTTTTGAACAGAAAAACTCACTGGTGACGACCAGTTTTGAATCCACGACCTTAGGATTGGAAGGCGGGGCCGCTACCACCAGACCACCAGTGCTCGCACCAGTACAGTTTATCTTGTTGTGTAATCTCGTACTATGAGACTTCGATACCCGTTTAAATATATACATTTTTAACCAACTTCGAAAAAGAAGTCTCAATTGGACCGTTGGTTTATTTTGTATGTTTGTTACGCAATAACTCCACCAATAACAAACTGATTTTGATGTTTTTTCTTTGGTAGGTTCTTCAGTAGTCCCATATAAATCAAAATTGAAAAAACGTTTAAAAAAACACATCAGCTTCAGGTGTGCATGGCCGAAGACGTGCTACCAGCAACTATGCTATAAGCTACGTGCTTTTGTAGAGCTTACAGCGGAGTTCATGTTTAAGCAAACCCGAACAAAAACGAAAACAAATCTTATGATAATAAGACTTCACTTCAAAACAAACTTTAGTCGGTTATTCGGTATCGAAACCGGATATTTTTCCTACGAAGTAAAGCTAACTGGCACTTTGTAAATAAGACCTTTCACTGGCTTGTTGTGAAAATTGAGTGCCAGCTTTAAGTACTAAGCGAGTTAAATTAAATAGATACGACCTACCGAAATAATTACGGTGTTATGCAAGGTATCTATCTACCAACTGTGTATTCTGTCTCCATGTTGAAATACCCTTTGCTAGGCTAATGTAATACTTACATAATAATGTACTCTAACAAGTATGTGTATGTACCTACACAAACGTGTGAGCAATTAATGTATTAAGTATAGAGTATATACGTTTTTTGTAATTTACCAAGGTGAGAACGTTTTTATCTATTTAACTAGCAATTGCTGTAAAATGTCAATATCATAATAATTCATAATCAATAATAGTCAATATAATTAATAGTTACTATGAATGTTACATATATATATATATATATACAAGGTGTTCCATAAGTTGTGTATATAAACTTCAGGGGGCTAAAGTACCCATCAATATGAACAACTTTTTCTAAGGAACCAACACTGTGAACGCGAAAAAAAAAACAGCTGTTTCATACATTTTAGCCTGGTAGGTATTGAACTTTTGTATGAAACAGCTGTTTTTTTTTTCGCGTTCACAGTGTTGGTTCCTTAGAAAAAGTTGTTCATATTGATGGGTACTTTAGCCCCCTGAAGTTTATATACACAACTTATGGAACACCTTGTATATATTCTTATCTATTTAGTTTGTATACTTACTGGTTTGTTTTATTTATGTTATTTTAGTATTTAATTTTTATTTTACTTTTTTACGGTGGTGGATGAATAAACGAGTTTTCTTTCTTTCTTTCTTTCTTTCTATTCAAATTCATCAAACAAATACCCTAACACCATATTTAAGGTTTGCTTCTGAATTCAAGATGGATTTTTGGTCAATTATCTCTTTAAAACGTCATCTGAAAGGGACACAAGTCTGCAAGGACTTAGTGAAGGATCTTGAATCACTATTTATTATCCTTCCTTATGTTTGTCTGCATCGAATTGTATGTATGTATCTTTGTGGTTTTTTAGATAAATTAATTATTATTTAGTTCAAATCAAGGTTAATTCACTAACCTGTGGTGTGAAGGCAGTTGGGTTGCAAACGGGTGGAGCCGCGGTGCTGCCATAGTGCTGCTGGTACGATGACGTCAATATCTTCTTATGCGCTGACGCATGCGCTCGGTACGCGCTCACGCTCAATTTCATTATTCAGGTATAAAAATAACTTATTTTTTAGTATCAAAGTCTCACTAGAAATCACAAAAATTAATAATGATCCAAAAGTTATGAACCTATGGTGGAGCGACTCATCACTTATTGGTTGTGGATTTGAATCTCACTTATTGATTTTATAAATATAACTCGAGTTTACTCCGCTTTGAACTGTTGCATTTGGCATTATTTTCACTTGTGAACACTGTATTTTATTATGCGTTGGAATATATCAGTTGCGCGGTGTTGCGTTGTTGATCTGAAACAAACATAATTAAGTAATCAACATTATTTTCTTTTTATAAAAAACTTGATATTACAACAGCCTTGAAATTATAAAAACAACAAGAAAATGTGTATTTTGAATTTGCGAAATAATTCAAACTCTTTCAAACAAACACATCTTTACAACTCTTACACACCATTACTTGACTTCTTTCTTTCTTGTCGTGTCAGTTTCTTTCGAAACAGTGTGGTGAAAGGATTTTGAGTGCGCCTCAAGAGGCTCCTTTTGAGCATTTGACATGTTATAGAACTTTTTAGGTTGTACGACATGGCGGTTTCCTCACGATGTTTACCTTCACCGTTTGAGAGTACTGGAATTGTGCATTACTTGACTAAAAACTCTGCACTTCCTAAAAAACTCATAGAAACTCCTAGAAACACTCAAATTAAATATGTCAAAAAAGCGCGCTGTGTCTTTTCACTACACTATTTTTATCTTCTCATCAAATATCAGGTCTTTTCACCTTGCCTATATTTTACGTAGTATCTTAAAAACTGTCTTAAAAAATCTTTCAATTTGTAAAATACTGGCTCAAGAAAAGGCTTCTTAAGTTTTATAACGAGATTAAATTACAATTGAGCGCTCAATTACGGGCTTGAGTATCATTCTCATGGCTTGCTCTTTTTATGATTTACTTTGAAAAAAATATTTAAAATGATTTTTATCCGTAACCACAACCAAAGCTAGTATGATAGATAGATAGATATAAAACACTTTAATGTACACAATGATACAATGGGCGGCCTTATCACTGAAAACAATTTCATTCAGGCAACCTTAAATTATGAATCTTACTAATGTTATGGTATTTAGGTTAGGTATTGTTGTATTTGGGGTGCTAGGTCGGGTAACCTCCTCGTGGTGCACCCTGGTAACACCATGAAACACGCCTGCAGATTACTGCGGACGTGTTTCATGGTGGCTAATAACCCGACACGGTGGGCCTCTCCGCGTGTCCCTCTGTCTAGCAGAGGGCACAGTGTGATGAGGCAGGGTAGACCTACGGGTCTACCCAGGCGGTAGAGCGCGCGCGAGAGACGCGGAACTTCTCGCGCCGCTCATGGTGGTAAATAGCGGCAGAAGACCTGGAGGGGCCTTCTCCCGCATTGCACATATTCACCACCCCGTCAGGCGGGAACGGCCGGGCACTCACGGTCGTTCCCGGGTCCCTCCCTGCAAAGGGGGGGGCGTGCGGGCCCCGCCGTAAAGGCGGGGGCGTTGCGGGGGCCCCGCTGTCATAGCGGGCCAATCGCCGGCGGGGGACTGGATGATTATTGTATCATAAAAGCACTACCACTCACTCCACATTACACAAAGATAGAATGGAAGAAAATTCTAATTAGCATTAAGTTCGCCTATGTACTTCGAAAGTTAGTGCATGTGTGTGTGTATGTTTATTCCGACTCATTTCCATAACGGCTGGGCCATACATACTTCCATACTTCTATAGTCATCCAAAATTTCCCAAATAAAAAAAAATAAAAAATAAAATAAAAAAAAATTATGACAAACCATATCTAAGTCAAACAATTTGCGTGATTAAATAAAGAAAACATTCCAAATATGTAAACTATCATAACAATATAATAGTTTCAAAAATTATATTCCAAATATGAACGTAAAATGACTTTTATTTATAGCAAGACTAGCGGCCTGTCCCAGCTTCGCATGGGTGGTCATAAATTTTTTGAACATTTTAGGATAAACTTAGACCGTGGGTTCAAGCCTCGCGTCTACTTATTTCATACATTTGCACGCCAGAGAGTGAAATCGCACCCCGAGCGCGACCCGTGGACCCGTCAACGTTTTTAATTTCGTCATATCTTTTGAATGGAATGTCCGATTTGAAAAATTTAAGAAGTAATCTATAGGTATTGAAACCGTCTTAATTATGAAAAGATTTATTTAGATAAGGATTAATACCAAGGTACAAATAAAGACCCTTTTCTAGCGGCGGCATTTTAATTAATTTTTTGTAATAAAAGAACACTTATTGTGACATAACTATAATAGTTAGACATATGCTGTCGCGACATTTTTTGTAGATGATGACGTGTTCTACAAAATCGTAGTACATTATTTTGTTCTATCATCAATAGTTTTCGCAGCGCACGCGATGTAAGGTTTTTGGTTTCCACCTTGGGTTACATTATTGGAGTTTTAGTAAGGATCCCTGATTTTTTTGAAAATATAATATAGCCTATGTTACTCAGGGATAATGTAGCATTCTAATGGTGAAAGAATTTTTGAAATCGGACCAGTAGTTTTTGAGCCTATTCGTTACATACAAAAATACAAAAATACAAAAATACAAAAATACAAAGCTTTCCTCTTTATAATATTAGTGTAGATGTAGATTACACGTAATCTATTCATAAACAATTAAACTTTCCAAAACTTGATACAAAACGACTTCCCTTCAATTTAAACCAAAATAACGCGTAATTGAGGAAAATGACTTTATTCCAGTTCCACAACAAAGCCAACCACTAGTTTGCCCCGGAGAGCTGTGGTTGTCTAGTTGTAGAGGCCCCGCCTTCCGATCCAAAGGTCGTGGGCCTAAAACCGGTCGTGCGCCAATGACATTTTCTGTTCAAAAATTTATGTACTTAGTGTACTCTCAAACGGTGAAGGAAAACATCGTGAAGAAACCGGCATTTCGTAGAATCTAAACAGCTCTAAAGTGTGTCAACACTGTTCGTTTTATAATGTTTTTCGTTTTATAATTCATCATCATCAACCTCTATTAGTGCACTGCTGGACGTAGGTTTCTCCCAAGACGTGCCACTGAGTCTGGTCTTCGGCTTTTCACATCCAGTGTTCCAGCAATATGTCACGAACCTTTTACCAGAGGGGTCCATTAGAAAGGAAATTTCGAAACTAGTGGTGCCCTAATTAATCATCTCTAATACTATAAGACTCAAAGTCCTGACTGACTGACTGACTGACTGACTGACTGACTGACATATAGACAACGCACAGCCTAAACCGCTGGTCCTAGAGACTTGAAATTTGAGGAGTACATAGCTCTTATGGCGTGGAGGTGCACTAAGAAGGGATTTTTGGAAATTCAACCCCTAAGGGTGTAAAAAGGGATGAAAACGTTTGTATGAAAAATAGTATTCCTTGAACCTACAAACTTGAAACTTGGAGAACATATACCTCAAAGCAAAAAAAAAGGAAAGGCATTTTTAGTTTTTTAAAACTACCCTTAATAAGTGTGCAAAGGGATGTAAAAGTTTGTATGGGAGTTTTTTGACCGATGGTCCTAGAGACTTGAAATTTGAAGAGTACATAGGTCTTATGACGTAGAGGTGTACTAAGAAGGGGTTTTTGGAAATTCAACCCCTAAGGGTGTAAAAAGGGATGAAAACGTTTGTATGAAAAATAGTATTCCTTGAACCTACAAACTTGAAACTTGGAGAACATATACCTCAAAGCAAAAAAATAGGAAAGGCATTTTTAGTTTTTTAAAACTACCCTTAATAAGTGTGCAAAGGGATGTAAAAGTTTGTATGGGAGTTTTTTGACCGATGGTCCTAGAGACTTGAAATTTGAAGAGTACATAGGTCTTATGACGTAGAGGTGTACTAAGAAGGGATTTTTGGAAATTCAACCCCTAAGGGTGTAAAAAGGGATGAAAGCGTTTGTATGAAAAATTGTATTCCTTGAACCTACAAACTTGAAACTTGGAGTACATATACTTCAAAGCAAAAAAATAGGAAAGGCATTTTTAGTTTTGTAAAACTACCCTTAATAAATGTGCAAAGGGATGTAAAAGTTTGTAAGGGAGTTTTTTGACCGATGGTCCTAGAGACTTAAAATTTGAAGAGTACATAGGTCTTATGACGTAGAGGTGTACTAAGAAGGGGTTTTTGAAAATTCAACCCCTAAGGGTGTAAAAAGGGATGAAAGCGTTTGTATGAAAAATTGTATTCCTTGAACCTACAAACTTGAAACTTGGAGTACATATACTTCAAAGCAAAAAAATAGGAAAGGCATTTTTAGTTTTGTAAAACTATCCTTAATGAATGTGCAAAGGGATGTAAAAGTTTGTCAGGGAGTTTTTTGACCGATGGTCCTAGAGACTTGAAATTTGAAGAGTACATAGGTCTTATGACGTAGAGGTGTACTAAGAAAGGGTTTTTGGAAATTCAACCCCTAAGGGTGTAAAAAGGGATGAAAGCGTTTGTATGAAAAATTGTATTCCTTGAACCTACAAACTTGAAACTTGGAGTACATATACTTCAAAGCAAAAAAAATAGGAAAGGCGTTATTAGTTTTTTTAAACTACCCTTAATAAGTGTGCAAAGGGATGTAAAAGTTTGTATGGGAGTTTTTTGACCGATGGTCCTAGAGACTTGAAATTTGAAGAGTACATAGGTCTTATGACGTAGAGGTGTACTAAGAAGGGGGTTTTGGAAATTCAACCCCAAGGGGTGTAAAAGGGTTGAAAACGTTTGCATGAAAAATAGTATACCTTGAACCTACAAATTTGAAACTTGGAGTATATGAACTTTTAGGCAAAAAAATAGGAAAGGCTTTTTTAATTTTTTTAAACTACCCATAATAAGCGTGCAAAGGGATGTCAAAGTTTGTATGGGAGTTTTTTAACGCATAGTGCGATTAATTTCAAACTTGAAGTAAATATACTCCACAATAAATAATTTAAAATCACGTTTTTAAAACTACCCCTGCAAAGTTGCAAGGTTTGTATGGGAGATTTTTAACTGTAACTGTGTAATTAACTTAAAACTAAAAGAAAATGTGTTCTGTGGATAAATAACATAAAGACGTTACCCTCCTTCGTTGCGCTCGAGTAAAAAGAATACCTACAACGAGGCGTCAATGTTCTAAAAACGGGAATCTTGAGTTGGTACGAAGAGATCTGAGGGTACCTATCTACCGTGCCTGTGGATCAATGTCGTGAAGCTGTTTCGTTTCGTTTGCTTTTGGGGTAGAAACTAGGAACAAATAAGTACATATTTTCCGTGTAAGGTTGTCTTTGTTGTATTTGTCATGTTTGTGCTAAACTCAGTACCTATACCTAGACCTACCTATAGGCGTACATTACCTATATTAGGTAGGTACCTAATATAGGTAATGTACGCCTATAGGTATCCCTTATACCTACGTAGGTATTTAAAATCCTACCCTAATAATAGTACGTATTTAAAATCCTACCCTAATAATATACAAATCAATGCGAAAGTTACGATGTTTGGATGTTTGTGGTTCAATCACGGTTCACCACTTCAACGCGTGCGAAGCCGCGGGAAGCCACTAGTTTAGGGATAAATGAAAATAAGTGCACTGACAGATTCACAGACTGATAACACAGATTCTACAAATAAGTTTTCTTATATTATAGCGATTGGATATTCTAGACATTGGATAGCTATTGGGTTCTTCCTTTCTTTCTAGACATAGCTCGTAGAGTTAGCGTTGATTTCACCATGCTCTGTTAGTTCCTAATCATGGATTAACAGGCCGTTTAATCTAACCTTAAATGTCAAACGCGTACATTTTGACATATTTAACGGCCCTTTAATCCTTTGTTAATCTAACAGAGCATGTAAAAAAAACAGCTCCTAGCATGCTGAATTTGCAATGGACAGTAAAGTAAAGTAATTTTTTTCACAGACAGGTGTACTGTACAGGGGTAGTTACATAGTCGTTATAATACAAATCAATAATCAGGTATATATAAACTAGTAGTTCGTCCCGAACTGAGATCTCGTGATGCGACCCGACGAACGCACCAAAACTTTGAGTAGGCGGTAGTCAAAGGCAAGTCCAAACATTATACTTAGACTTTTTTCTGACTACCGCCTACTAACTTGGTACGGTAACCAAGTTTCAACTCTATTGGCCTATTTATTGAAGAGTTCCGTTGAACAGACCTTGGCTCCATCATCAGACCTGGTCGTTGTCACCATTTTATGAGAACTGAGTACCTCCTTAATTTATTTCAAGAAAAAAAAATAAGAAAAAGCAAAGTAACTGGCCGACCAGTAGAAAAACCTTGATGCCAACGAAACTCTTAGAGATGGGAGCTCTTGGGTCGCTGGTTATCTTAATTTAACTTTTTTGCTGTATCTCAAAAACCGAGCGTCCCAGAAAAAAAGTAAAAATTGTTTTGGAATGTTCAAACAAAGCCCTTTCGTATGACATGTAACTTGATTTTTTAAGTCACTTTTTTTTATTTTTGCCCCCTTAAAAAACTCCATATCTTAAAAACCCTTCATCCGATTTTACTGATATACTTACCAGTAAATTTCTCAAGTACAAGCTGTCGTCTTATCAAATTTCATGCAGATCGGATCAACGGTTCGAAAGTTATGGCCAGACAAACATACATACATACATACATACATACTTAAAATGCCAAATCGCCCAAGTTGAAACTAGAATCTTCGTTCGCTTCGCTCACTCGATCAACAAGCGCAGTTGCACTATAGCATTATAGTAACCTACTTCGATAGTTCTATTGCCCACACCTAGACCTACTATATCGAGCCTGTATAGCGGCTAACAGCTATTCGCTTCGGTATCTCCATTATACTATTACCTGCTAAATGTTTCGTATGATTCGTCTGATATACACCTCTCCAGTGCCTGGATGTCAGATGTCACCATCGTATTGTATTGTAAGTCCGATATAGCTCGAAAAATTTATAACCGTAGGTTGTCGAACGTCGAGCTGGAAGGCAAAGACGAAGATAGTAGTGGTCTTCTGTAGGCTGATAATGACGAATGGGTATTCAATGACGCAGCAGATATAATTAAGAACATCCGCATAACCACTATCACCGCGACCCAAATCCGGAATCAGGAGCAAATCCCTTTTGTGAGTCCCTTAAATAAATAATGAGCATTGAAAAAAAGCTTCAACTTCCCTCCGCCCTCGATCATAGAGACGAGACGCTGCGGCGCTGTGATGTATTGCTATCGATTGTCGTGACGTGGATGTACTGTAGTGATTTCAACTCGCCGTTTTTGAATAATCGTAAATACTTTATAGATAGTGTCATTCAGAATCAGAATCAGAAATTATTTATTGTATAACTGTAGTACAAAAAAGCTATGGTTATGTACAGTTTTAACAGTTTGTCCGTTCCGGACGTACCACAAAAACGCAATGTTATATTCTAAAGTTTTCACCCAAGAACCAACTAAAACATTTTAATACCCACTAAAAGGTACTTCTAAGTTCTTACAAGTAGGTATATGACCTACAAGAAACCAACCAATAATCTTGAAGTAACGATTTTTAGATAAAACAAAACATAAGAGTTACCCTTTTTTACCTGAGTGCCGAAGGCGACCGGGCTATGTGTTTGGCGTGTATCTATGTATCTATCCATCGATATTTTCTTTATTACCACGTAGCACCCAAACGGCTTGGTGGATTTTGATGATTGAGGTATCAAAAGATTCGTCGCAACTGTCCAAGTGTCTTAGAATACAAAAAAAAACAAAAAGTAAGGTGAGCAGGAAAGCTGGAGAAATATTCGCTCACATTAAAAAAAGTATTTTCACAATCATAGCAATATGGGTATCAAAATCAAGAGAGTGATAGAATATTTTGAAATAATATATTTGTTTTTAATTTAAAGT
Source organism: Chloroclysta siterata (assembly GCA_932294275.1). Lineage (NCBI taxonomy): Eukaryota > Metazoa > Arthropoda > Insecta > Lepidoptera > Geometridae > Chloroclysta > Chloroclysta siterata. The sequence goes on along the minus strand of OW028607.1, from coordinate 3,123,451 downwards.
AAATCCTCAAAGACCTAACCAAAACGCAAAATTAGTTAAAAAAACAGGCAATAAACTTACTGCCATACAATATCGAAATTATGAATTAGTGCGAAAACACAATATCTTAAAACTATGATTATGAATTTTTAAATGAAAAACTGTGTATCCTACCTAATTTATCATGGTTATCAATGAAACTCATTGATAAATAACTCTTATCTATCAATGAGTTCTGTATATCGATATTATTGATATTTTATATCGATATCGGAGCAGTACTATGATGTGGCGCCGAGTTGTCGAGAGTGAGCGAGTGACGAGGGCCTGAATATTGCGAATGGCAAAGCTTTATTGATCTAGCTAATGTCTCTATTATGACACGAAGATTCATATACAATACATTTTTTTCTGATTTCCAAGGGCTAAGGGTTAATTAAGGCCAATGTTACTATCGAAGACAAAATACTCGTAAAACATAAAACCTAATTGATAAGATAAAAGATCTGATACTCTTTGCTGCGGCAACATAAAATGTAAATAATATTCGTTAATATGATTCCGGGACTGGGTAAAATATTAAATATTAGAGTTGATTTCATGCTGTGTTAGTTACTAATCAAGGATTAACAGGCCGTTAAATCTAACCTTAGATGTCAAACTCGTACATTTTGACATATTTAACGGCCCTTTAATCCTTTGTTAATCTAACAGAGCATGGTGAAACCGGCCCTTAGTCTTTTAAGACATAATCTCTCGTCAAAATATTTTTTAAGTACAAAAACCTGATAAGCTGTTTTTTGGTAGGAGAACTTATTTGGATGGCAATGATATTTTTCCAAAGATTCTTTTATTTTCTTTTCCGAAAATAGATTGTTTGCGATTTTCATAACTAAGTGCTTTTAAACCTTCAAAAATGTTTTTACGACTATCGAGAATAATATAACAGTCTTGCTTAATAACATAAAAAAAACGCTAAGAGCATACAGCAGGGAGTCGATTCTCTAAACAACCTTATTATTTTTGTTTGTCTACTCAGTATCTACCTACTACCTACTTACTTTCCTTATAAAATATAGATTCAATTTAGGTAGTGAAAAGTGTACATCAAATAGATTAAAATAGACAATAATATAAGTGAATTTAAGAATAAAGAAATTAATAGGTAACCAAATCACGGACGGTTTCACAAAGTTGATCCGCGCTTTGCCTCATCCATGTTGGCATTTCCGCTCGCCAAAACACTTAGGAGCACGGGTGGCGCTAATAATGGACGAATGTATTACATAATGCCTAATTGTAAAACATTGTGGATTCCGTGGTCACTTGAGTGAATGTTGTTTAAGGAACAACACTGCAGAAGATTTCACGTGAAATTCGTAAACATTGTCTTGACGGTACATGTTTACGGCTTGAGTTCGCGAACTATTCATGTAAATTATTGTAGCTAAAGTTTGGGAAAACAAACGCTTTCATTCAACTTTTCCGTAGCAGTTTCTAAATAAGATTGCATTTGACTCAACGTTAAGGCGAAGACAAGAGCTAATGTGACTCTCGCTCGCACGTTTCGACATATTGAAAGATATAAAATCACTAAACTCATATTCGAAAAATCGCAATCAACCATTTTTTGTGCAATCATATTGCACACAGTTTAGTAAAAAAATCATTTTGATCGATACGTGTTTTCCTACTCAAAAGTTTGCTTTACTAGTTTTTGTACATAAGCAAACTTTTATGTCGGAAAACTTGTATTGATCAAAATGAAAATTTTAATAAACTGTGTGCACACAAAATGGTTGATTGCGATTTTTTGAAAATGAGTTTAGTGATTTTATATCTTTCACCATGTCGAAACGTGTGAGCGAGAAGTTGTTTGATGGTTGTCAGCCCCTTAAAGTGATCGTCAACGCCGAATGTAAATGAACTTTTGGATGTTTGTGCATGCAGCACAGAAACTTATGCTTTGAGAAAACAGTCTTCAGTGCTACTTCTTGACGTGTCACTAGTTCTTTCGTAACAGTGTGGTGAAAGGATTTTAGGTGCGCCTCAAAAAGGCGCCTTTCGTGCACTTGGCACATGTTTTTTAGAACTTTTGTTCTACGTCACTTAAAAACTAGAACTAGACGTAGAACTTATAAAGTTAATAATGTTTTTGTAAAACATCGTAAGAACAATAATTATAGCTAAATCAGAATTATTTTAAAATGGCTTAAAACAAAAGTGTGAGATCGGTTAGGTTATTCTGAGTCTAAAAAAACTTCTAAACTTCTTTATAGTAAAAACTGCGAGGGGGGGGGGGGGTGAATTGTCTCTTTATAATGCTTTTAAAATTGGTTTAATTTTGTGCTTAAGTTAAGGTAACTGCATAGAATAAATACAAAGTAAAATATTATTTTTATAGAATTACAAGGACCGCTTATTTTTTTACAGTGAATGTATGTTATAATTACGTAAAACTCATGTCACAATTATGTTATTCAAATAGTTGCAATGTCAACGAATTAATAAAAGTAAGTAGGTACACAAACATACCAACAAATAAAAATGCCAACTGAGGATAAAATACAGTCGCTTTTAAAATGGGTTTCAGTGCTAAGTTAAATTAAATACAACAACAAAACACAAAGTACAAAAAAACAATAGGTACACCCTATTATTAAACATGGAACAAAAAATAGGTTTTTATAGTAGGTTTACGCTAAAATTTGAGAGTGCATAGATCACTGGTGGTCTATTAGAAGCCACCCCGTCTTCCGATCGTAAGGTCGCGCGTTTGAATCCTGTTGCGTGTGTATTTTTCTATTCGAAAAATATATGTGCGGAAGTCTAGGGCTCTAAAACATCGTGAGTAAATCCGAGCCTTAGTCAGTTTCACACGTATTGTGTATGTCTTTTCCGTGGATAACAGCGACTAAGCTGAGAGGAATATAAGTCCTGAGCAAGCTTCAATCTTAGATCCCATCTCATGAATAAAAAAATCGACCTGATTCTGTATAACTCAGCTTTGCAAGAAGCCTTTACTTTTTAGTTTAAATGCGCTATTTTTTTCTTTCGTAAGAAGATTTGTAATTTAAGCTGCAGCTACTAGAGACTAGTTCGCTTTGTTTCAATAAAAAGCTGAGGCGAATCTTATTACGGCGTTTATTATTAGCCATCATATTAAATGCAGATTACTTTTAAGAGAGAAAATCCATTCATTTTAACCCCAGACAAACTTTGAAGCTCAGGGAATCATCTAGTATCTTAAGGCCCAGTTTCACCATGCTCTGTTAGTTACTAATCAAGGATTAACAGGCCGTTAAATCTAACCTTAGCTGTCAAACGCGTACATTTTGACATATTTAACGGCCCTTTAATCCTTTGTTAATCTATCTTTAGAGATCTTCGGGAATCTTCTGTTAAAGAAATGTTGAAACATTTAATTGTACGTTCGAATAGAGCAGACTGTTTATACATTCAACTTTTTGCAATATTTGTATTTGATTCTGATTCTTCTCATAAAATTTGATCCCTAGGCACGGTAGATATTCCCTCAGATTGTTTAGTACCGAGTAGGTACCAACTCAAGATTCTTTAAGGAAGTCTAAGTTGGGCTAGTGAGTCCCAATATTACATTTGGCATTAGTTGGCATTCCACACGCGATAAGATGCAAGCCTATCGTCGCTTTTAGAATACTAACTGGTTTTCTCACGTTATGCTTCACCATATGAGAGCACTAGTAGTAGTAAATAAAATAATGTATGTCTACTGGCAACCTGGATTCGATAATCTGTGAATTTATTATACTTTAGACAAAGACTTAAATATTGTCAATTTCTTATTAATAATTCCTTAAATTAACTTTGACATACATTCCCAATACCTGAATATAAATATTTATTTTTCGTGCCAACTGTATAATAGATAATACCTAGCTAGAGGTTTTTACTGTAACTATTACCTGTCTACCAACTATACCTACGCAGAATCATTTAGAACCTCGGCCTGCCTCCATGTTGCCATACCCCATGCTGGGTCCATGTGATACTTACTAACACCTTACAACAATGTATGTACCTAAACTAAACCATGTGTAAGCAGATATAAACAAACAAACATAGATCTCTCATAAAAAAACTGAAAATAAGCAAAAAAGGTAATGCTGCTTGCGTAACCTTCTTTGTTCAAGAAATGAAATTGGAAAAGGAAACGTAGCCCCGGCAAGTATATGATAAATACGCAGCAGCATTATTTACTTTGGACCTAGAACCTAGAACCTAGACCCTTGGAAGGTTTTATGAGGCTGTTGATGGTAGAGATTGTCTGCTAAAATGTTGAGAGGGATGCATTTAACCCAACCTAACTCTTCTTTTTCTTGATAGGTAAGTAAACATTTATCCGCCCGCGATTTCGCTTGCTTAGTACCTACGCAGTTAAATACGGTTCAGTGTTACAGCGCGATCTTTTTTAAAAAACACTTACCATATATGTAGGTAAAATTAAAGGATAGTTAGACCGATGTGTGTGGGACTTCATGACCATAAGTTAATGCAGGTGATAGTAGAGCGAAAGGGAAAGAAGATAGACAACTAAGCGTTGCTGTATATGAAAGGTGTGGCGGTGAAATTACAAGCAAATAAAGCTTAGCACCTGTACACCATATTATATTCAGGTAATGGACATAGGGCTGTGCATCGTAGGATACGTTCCTGACGTGAGTGACCTATACATGCTAGTTCCATCAGGAATAAAAAAAACAAGTATTTGCTGACCTAAAGAAGATTGAGAAACGTAAAGGAGAAATGGTGATGACTGATACATTTCTCATAAAACTAGAAATGGCTCTAGGACGCACTGGATGAGCAACGTGTCAATGACACAAGAAGGCCCAGGGACACGTATTGCGTTTTTGAAAAGGGCGAAGGAATGAATAACGAAATAGATTGTGATGACCATACCTTCTCTGAAATGTTGCTGGCTGTTGGGCCTGGAATATTATTAAAACAAACCTCTTTGCACTTAAAAGTCATATTTGCATGTAGCGACGTCTTTATCCTCGAGGTTCTGGTAATGATGCAGACGACAGAATAGTCTCTGCACGGTATACATTTTTGCTACTCAATTTACAATAGAAAAACTGAAAATATTTAACAGACTCCCCTTGGATATGTCAAAAACAATAAAAAAAACGCATATAGCGTTACTCTGAGATGGTAAAGAGCATAATTTAGATTGAAGAAACCATTTTTAATTTGAGAAACTTTTATTTACTTAACAAAAAAGTGAAAATCAAAGTCCAAACCTAATGGTTGGACTTGCCTCTGACTACCACTGACTTTTTAAAATTCGGAGCGTTCGGGTCGCATCACGAGATCTCAGTTCGGGGCGAACCACTAGTAATAAATTTAAGTACCCAAATAGATATCTTGCTTCATGTAGGTAATTGTTTTTGATCGAAATGCCTTCACTTATAAGGTAACTTTCCTTCTTCACACTCACAAATTGTTCTCTGGCTCAAGTTTTCGAATCACAACACATATAGAAATAAACACGGTCCTCGACCGACAACTATACGGCAAGATTGTGAAGTTAGAGTGGTTCCGATCCACTTCAAAGTGGCAAGCAGTGGTTTTTGTCAAGATCCCGACTCGTATAACAGACTTCTCAGGCACGTTTAGACGAAACACACGTTTGCGGTCTAAGCTTTGCCACTTAAAGTCGACTGCACCTTCAGTGATCTACATTGCAAGCTTGTGGTTTGTTTGTTGCACTATAAGCCTCAACTTTGTGAAAACTCAAAACTAAAAACATGTTTTGACAGAAAAAGTGACAAACAGATGACCCTGATATTGGGCAATTCAAAGGCAGAATTTTCAGTAGTTGCTAATTTCTAAAATAACTTTAAAAGTATGAAAGCTAACTGAATCAGAGTGCTAGTTCCACGTGACCTAGCCTAGAAGAACGGGTTTGTATGCCACCTCTCCAAGCAACTACTTAAAGGTTTGGGAACTAAAACTAGTAAAACAGTAGTTAGTGTAGTTTCTCCAAAACATGGTTATTTGCGATTATTCATCAATACACTCAGTGATTGTATATCTTCATACATTTTACATTTTTTAGGAATTTTTATGTACATTTTGAAAGTACACATAAGATTTAGGTATGCTTAAGTAAGTTTTAAAATGCACTCGTTATGCATAGTCAAGTATTTGACGCCTTGCTTGACTAAGTAGAAAACTTGTGTTTAGACGCAAGGGATCATTGCTTCGGCTATTTGCAATGCGGATGATGCTATTTAATAACTTATTTGTAAATATTCTCTGTATTATGTGAATTAATCAAGTTAATAAGATTAAAATGAGGTAGTAACAAAAAACTAAAATTATTATACATAAAGATCCTAATACTAATAAATAGGCCCTAGATTCTAGGGAATATTTATTTATTTACTTTAATTAAAACGGTACATAGAACCAATTATATTAATTAAAGAAAATAAGAATTTAATACATAAAAATAGAAGAAATTAAACATTTAAGAAACAATTAAAATAACGAAAAATAATTAGAAAAATAAAGCGGAGTCAGTATGGATAATAACAATAAAAAATAATTATGTCAGATAAAAATTAAGTAATAATAATAATTAAAGCAAAATGTCAAAAACAACAAACAAAGGACAGGTTTACACACAGTTACAATATACATAAGGGAAGATAACCAGCCAATGAAATGAGTTAAATAAAGTATATGTTCGTGAGTGGATGAGGGTGTGTGGTGGTGTGTTAGGGTATGTGTGTGTGTGAGTGTGTGTATATGTATGGTTTTCTTGGTAGCACAAGTCTCATAGGAGCCGAGGTTTCACAGGTGAACCTAGCATGTGTGTATGCGTAAGATGTGTGTAGGGGTGTATGCGTGTGAATGTGTGCAAGCGCGCGTATTACATAATGGTTGTAGTGCATCTTGAAATGTGCCTGTGAGAAGTTGTTTGGCGGTTGTCCGTTTGCACACCACCTTTAGTTCACAGTTTCGTAACCGCTGTAAAATGAGTAATAGGATGGTCCGTTACCCTTGTTGGGCAGTTCAATTACGATGAAATACTTATCCCTTGTAATCTGGTTGAACGCTGGTTCATAAACTGTTATGTAACGAGACAAACGTGTATTGTGTTTATAATAAAAAACATTATGGCATCATAAAATTTACACATGGTTACGTTTTTTTTTTTACCAAATACGTTTTACATATCTCAGGGATAACATAGCTAGATAGCATTGAACAATTTTTATTCTATCAATCTCTTATAAGCAAATAAAAGAAAGTTTGCTTTTTGTTACAGACCGCATCATCAAGTAGTAGAGTTACGGCCGGTTTCTGAAAGCCCGATCAACACTAATCGGATGTCCAAGTCACTTGTTATCTCTATCTAATTCAATGTAATAGCTGAAATGGCGAGTGACTTGACATGCGATTAGTTTTGATCGAGCTTTCAGAAACCGTCCGTAAGAGTAATAGAGCTCTTTGTGAAAGGCTCGTCCGGGGAAGTACTACCACCATGCTTTTTTCTGCCACAAAGCAGCGTTGCTGTGTTTCGGTTTGAAGAGTGTGGTTGCCGGTGAAATAAAGGCACATGAGGCTTAACATCTGTATGCCTCAAGTTAATGGACGCAGGGCAGTGAATCGAAAGGCACGATCCTACCGTGCCTGACTTACGAGGCAATGCTTTTTTATAGGTGATGGTTATTACATAACATCAAGCTAACATAAATTATATAAAAAAAATTATTGCTCTGCAAAAATAGTTTTATTTTTTCAATATTTGTAAAGTGCTACCAACATCGTGTGAATATAATAAACCAAATCTTGTTGTTGGCATATTTCCGTTGGAGCACAAACGGAAGGAGCGCCCGGGGCTGCATCGTTATTTATTTCGATTCGATGCGAAACTAAATTGCTTGGAAAATTGTAATTTCAAGCTGGTTTGCTAGATTTTTATTTCTCTGTAATGCATTTCAAAGTAGATTGATAAATAGAGTGGAAATAATATAAATTAAACAGTCTCAAACACGAGTTTGTACCTATTCTGTCTTAATTTTAATGTATAATTTAACTTTATATTTAAACTGTTTAAACAATCCGTGGCAAACGGTGCTTATAAATATATTGTGTTACTGTTTGTTTACCTAAAAAAAAAAGGAATAAAATATATAATTGCGAAAGTTACCATGTTCGGATGTTTGTGTCTCATTCACGCCAAAACCGCAAAACAAATACAGTTCGTAATATGAAAAAGCATTTTAAGCATTAATTCTGAAAAAAACATGGAGAATGGAGTTGAAAACATAAACGAACCAGACAAAGGGAAAATGCCTTTAATTTCCATGTATTTATTTAAGAAATATAATCGACTAGCTGGCTGATAAGATAAGTTAAAGTACTTTATTCAGTTAAACCACAAGGTTCACTTTGAATCCAATTTTAATGAAATGTAGGCTTAGATGAGCATATCATACATATCAAATACTTTTATCAGTGATGGAACACATCGGTTAAGCTTAAACTGGCGTCAAAGTGTTGACAAATTTGGGTCAATGTTTAAGAATGAAGGATTGGATCCTTCATTCTTAAAGATTGTTTAAACAGCGTTTGGGAAAATAAGGTTATATTGTCAACCAACCCTTTGTTACGAAAAGGTTTCCTAATTACGTTTACCCTTTAAAAGTTACTAAACAAAATTGAGGGGTCTATTCTAGGAGATTTTGGCTCCTCTGTTATAGAACGAGACCCCACAGTTTCATTTATACAGAGGCTTTGTGTCAGCTTAAAGCCGTTCCCACGCCATCTAAATCCGTTTCCTCACCTTTTATAAATAATCTGTTAGTTTTAATTTCATTGAATAGTTTTATTTTTGATTTTTATGCTACTTGCTAATGGTACGAACAGATGGACCACCTACAGGGTGATTACGTTACTTTGTTGCAATCAGTTTCTATATGAAACCAATCTACACTAATATTATAAAGAGGAAACATTTGTATTTTTGTATGTAACGAATAGGCTCAAAAACTACTGGTCCGATTTCAAAAATTCTTTCACCATTAGAATGCTACATTATTCCTGAGTAACATAGGCTATATTATATTTTCAAAAAAATCAGGGATCCTTACTAAAACTCCAATAATGTAACCCAAGGTGGAAAACAAAAGCCTTACATCGCGTGCGCTGCAAAAACTATTGATGATAGAACAAAACAATGTACTACGATTTTGTAGAACACGTCATCATCTACAAAAAATGTCGCAACAGCATATGTCTAACTATTATAGAGGTAGTTATGTCACAATAAGTGTTCTTTTATTATACAAATTAATTGAAATGCCGCCACTAGAAAAGGGTGTTTATTTGTACCTTGGTATTAATCCTTATCCAAATAAATTATTTTCATTTCATAATTAAGACGGTTTCAATACCTACAGATTACTTCTTAAATTGTTCAAATCGGACATTCCATTCAAAAGATATGACGAAATTAAAAATGTTAACGGGTCCACGGGTCACGCATGGGGTGCGATTTCACACACTCAAGGAGAAGGACGTGCAAACGTATGAAATAAGTAGACGCGAGGCTCGAACCCACGGTCTAAGTTTATCCTAAAATGTTCAAAAAATTTATGACCACCCATGCGAAGCTGGGACAGGCCGCTAGTAAGTATATAAAACAAAATAAAAGTATTGCGATTATCCATCAATAGAAACACCAGTTGTAATCTAACTTTGTTAGCAATTGCAGCTAAAATGTAACCGCATAGCTGTCATATTTATTTATTACAAACAGAAACTGATTGAAACTGATTGCATCAAAGTTACGTAATCACCCTGCTAATCCTAAGTTGTATACACCTATAACAAAACATGCCTTGCAAGTCTCGCAAGATAGAAACTGCCCGTCTCCTTGAGGCATACAAATGTTAGCATCTGTTTAGTTTAAAAGACTTATAGCTGATTTCACCATGCTCTGTTTGATTAACAAAGGAATAAGGTTGTGTTTAATGTTTGACATCTAAGGTTAGATTTAACGGCTTGTTAATCCTTGATTAGTAACTAACAGAGCATGGTAAAATCAGCTCTTAAGCCTCTTTTGTGTCAATTTTTGCCAGCACCTACACCCTTCAAACCGAAACACAGCAACGCTGCTTTACGGTAAAGATAAGCATGGTGGTAGTACTTCCCCGAACGAAGCCTTTACAAACTACTACAACTTAAATAGTCTAGTTTATAGTAGGTATATACATAAACTACAGTCATTTCAGCAAAAATATATTATATTATTTCGATCCAAACATTTTCTGGTACGATAACCCAAAAATAAAAAAACATCATAAAATCTCCCTCTTTTCTGAAATATCATTAATGTTTGAAGATTAAAAGTACTTTCATCAGAACACAGACAACGTTAAAAAAACAGTTTTAAAATTAAAGTCGAGAATAAGCTGACACAACAAACAACAAAATAGTGAAATATAATTAAATGGTAGCAAGATCCGAGCTAAACTCATTCCAAATTAAAAGTTTATCTCAAAATAGTTTCGGTTGCCCCGATTTTTGAGCTAACAGTAAAAACCACTCCATTGTGCTTAAATCTTGTTAAGATTAGTGATGGGCGGTCGAAAAACGACTACCTATACTATTTGAATTAATAAAAGTGCAGTGCACCAACACACTGGAGAAATAATCAAAAACAGGACAATATATCAAAAATATGAATTTAAAAAAAAAGTTTGTGTTTACTGCCACTATTTGGAGGTGAACAGCCATCTGACTGTACCGTTGTGTTGTCTTTACAACTTTTGAGGAAAACGGTACAGAAACACTGTTGATTGCTTGTTATATAACTTTCTGAAATCATCTTTTGTAACTGTTGCTAATTAAAGAAAATCTTCTTGGCTGATTGTTATTACCGGAATAGCACTACTGGAGATATTCAGCTCACCTACTGTGTATACTATTTCTTATTAATGCAATAAATAATTTTGTATATATCTTCCCATTTTCGAATGGAACATGTTATTCCAATTTAGTTGTTTTTATTGTGTTATTTTGAGTTCTTTTAATTAATGGTTTATATTCACCATATCCAACCGAATAGGACGTGATAGATCAACAATATTAGATAGTAGTAGAGTTTGTTAGTAGTTTTTGGAAATTTTCACATCCTTCAAACTGAAACACAGCAACGCTGCTGGACGGCAAAAATAGACATGGTTACTACTAAGTACACCCCAGACGAGCCCCTACTTTTATAAAGTGGGATAGGATTGGATTCAACTAAGTATATCTACAATATTTGAAACTCTAGCTAGCTCAATAGTTTCATGTGCAGGTATCATACGAAACAAAAAGCTATCTGCAAACTGGTAAAAACAATCTTAAGATAGTTAGAATAATGCAAATCAGGACTAGTCGGATTAATGAAAATAAAAACGACGATCCGCCTTGAACCAGTAACTATCTGCAAATCGAAGTTGGAATTTCCTTCTTAAATCCAGATAAAATGGTTCGTTTTTCGCCGACTGTTCCATAAATAAGTATTTTTTATGTATATAGTACACAGCACTATTTAGCCTCAAAGTACGCAAAAGACCAGATAATCTTTTGTTTTTATATTATTTTCATAATATTTTCTAGCATCTAGACAAAGAACAAACGTCTACTAATTTGTTAAACACACAAATGTTTATTGTTAATGGGCATTGAACCTACAACCGACAGAGCTACTACTAACTGTAAGCACGATTCTGTCTATAACATTCACCCAAGTGACAGTGAAGGAATGAAAAGGTTCGTCAATTATTTAAATGTCAGCAGCACTGTTTCTTCCTGTTAGGAACTTCACTGGTAATATGTTGGCATAATAAAATTGATTCTTGCAATCTGGTGCAAGCGAAAACCGACTCTAAGGTGACGAAAATTTTCATTCCGTGACTGTACGAAGGAGCTTTTAAAACTTGAGACGACAAAAAATCCGACGATATGCTATAAAAGATCAAAAGCCTATATGGCGCTGGTTTTAGTGGCGCCATAGTGAGTAGAGCAGCAGTAGCTGCGACATAATTGCTATCATGTGTGAGGCAAAGTGAGCGCGGATCCCTAGGTGAAACTCCTGTGATTTGTTGCTAAGAGAATCGGCACCCAGAGCTGTTAGGTAAGTCGTGTTTAGAAAACAAACTTTACCTCGTGGGAACTGTTTGCAAGTTTCTGTCCCAAATTAGATTCCAATCCATTGTGATAGAGACTTACTTGAAATTCGTCTGTGATAAAATACAATGCTATTTTCATTCTGAAACTCACCGAGGTGGAATAGAACACTCTGTATTAACACTCTGTATGTTACATCTTGTTCTGAGTGTGAGTCTTTGAATCGTTCGAAGATTAATTTCAAATTACTGGTGATTAAATGGCAGGAAGCCACTTAATCACCATTAATGAGTTTTTCTGTTCAATATTTTTATCTGTTCAAAAATGTATGTGCACAGTGCCAGTACTCTCAAACGGTGAAGGAAGACATCTTGAGGAAACCGGTATGTCGTAGAACCTCAAAACTTCTCAAACATATTTCAAGAGCTTGAAAAGAGCTTTTTAAGGGGCACTTCAAAATCCTTTAACCACGCTTTTTCGAAAAAAGGAGAGACACGACAAGAAGAATCAAACTTCATGGGGCTAAAGTACCCATCAATATGAATTACTTTTTCTAAGGAACCAACACTGTGAACGCGAAAAAAACAACAGCTGTTTCATACAAAAGTTCAATACCTACCTGGCTAAAGTGTATATACAAGGTGTTCCAATACTTGTATTTAAAAACTTTTTTAATATAAAAGTTTTAATTTTTTTTTAAATAAAAGTTTTTATAAGTATTGGAACACCTTGTATAGATTTGTATAGGTCATGATGTTTGAGGTTAGGTAAAGTTGCCACTCACTAGTGAGTTATCTAACCTCAAACTACAACTAGGGTTGGCAAGAAGTTATATCACTTCTATCAGTTACAGTCAACAAATTCAGATAGGTACAGTCGGATGCACTAGGAAGAAGACATATTTATTTGCACACTAGCTAGGTTCAAACATTATACAAATAAACTTTAAATTATGAAATAAGAAGCTTATTGAGCTATTTCTTATAATTTCTATCAAATTTCAACCATGGTATGGGGAGTATCATATTATTAAATAAAATTATGATAATATTCTATTCTTACAATGTTTAAAAAAAACCACGGTACGCCATAAGAACATGATATACTTGCTGAAGTCAGGACCTTTGGCCTATGACTGTGGTTTTTCCAGAACAATAAATTACAGCTGTATTTCTTTACTTTATGCCAAATCAATGATCTAATGAATGACACATCATAAAACATGATAAGTAAAAGTATAATTTCTCCTAACTCCATTATTCAGGAGGGCAATGACCTGCTATGCTCTTCACACCCACTATCTCTCTCGGTCGACTGACCACGAGATATTAATATGATGTTTGGTATTAATAAAAGGAATATTATAACATCTATACCTATACTGTAGTTCCAACAGCGGCGACGGGCTTGCAAACTGTCATGCATAAAATGCCAACTTCTACTAAATGTGTTTATGTATCAAATGCAATGTTTGGACGTACCTCTGAATACCCTCCTTAGACATCCTAAAAGAATCTGGAGTTACATGGTACTTATAGATCTGAGGGGATATCTAACGTAGGTACCTCTGAAGATCAAAGTCGTGTAGCTGTTTCAGTTTTTCTAAACTTATATTAAGTACACTGACAGGCCTCACAGCTCAGTTGGTAGGTTCCCTCGCAGAGCAAACATTTGTGTCATGAACATAGATGTTTGTTCTCTGTCTGGGAAATACATAATATTATAAGTATGTATTTACAAACAATTTGTATATAAGTATTATAATTTTATGCTATCTGATTTCTGTACTACATGCTTTGCTTAATTTGGGCCTAGATAGAGCTGTGTGGAATGTCCAACAATATTTATTCATTATAATAAAAAAAAACAAAAAAGAACGTAAAAGTTTTCATGAATGTTTTTTTTTATAAAGTAACAAACCCAGCAGTGAAGTTACTTGTTTTTTTAATTGGGTACAAGAATTCTCAAAGCCACTGTAAATCAGACCGTATGCTACTGAGTCACGGATTTAAATCCTTTGGATCGAAAACTCAGCTATCGGTGCCAGCTCATTTGATTCCCGCCAATCCTCTCAAATGAAATGGATGGGACGTGAAAGGGGTGTCAGGCACAATGCTCTCTCTATTTACTAGTCGGAATAACGATTCACATCCATTACTTGATCTTCTTCTTGTTTTCTTTGTTTACGGCACCTGTCTGTCATTCGACAGACAATTTATTATTACGTCTACTACTATTACGTCAAGTGATAGTGATATAGATAAAATACTTTTTATCACATCAATTCGAAAATAGATAGTTTGCTCTTCGAAAACAGGTAGCAAAATAGCACTTTGATCCCAAGGGCGGTAATGTGATTTGAATTTGGAATGTGCTTATTGAGTAAAAGTTCCAATCACCAAAGAGATCACGAACACTGTATGAACAAGCAGGCTTTATAATAAAAAAAAAAGCGCCTGAACTAAATAAAAATAAACAAAAACACGTGAAACGCGCGTTCCACCTTTGTTCATAATTGTTTACTCAAATTCAGATTTTACTTATTTTTATGAAAATAAATAAAATTACAATAAATACATGATTATGACTATGTGACTTTGTGACTTTGTGACTTTGTGACTTTGTGACTTTGTGACTTTGTGACTTTGTGACTTTGTGACTTTGTGACTTTGTGACTTTGTGACTTTGTGACTTTTTGACTTTGTGACTTTGTGACTTTGTGACTTTGTGACTTTGTGACTTTGTGACTTTGTGACTTTGTGACTTTGTGACTTCGTGACTTCGTGACTATGATTATTCATAAGTTGCATTAAGCTATTTTCTCATAGAGGGTGATAAAAAGTATAGTGTCCACCTCGGGAGCAACACTATTTTAAGCTCGAGTGAAGTACTTTGAATCCCTCGCTACGCTTAGGATACTACTTTAGAATCCCTCGCTATGCTCGGGATTCTACTCTAGAATCCTTCGCTCCGCTCTGGATTCAAAAAACACTCTCGCCATAAAAATAGTTGTTTGCTCCCTTGGAAAACAATCTACTATTATAGTCAGTTCAGCCGTCATTTGTTTTGAAGAAAATGGTGGCGCGGTTTTCTTCAAAACATTTGAAACATTTTCGGTCAAATCAGGATATCACATATAACACTTTCATTCCAAATGTTTACACTTTGTGCTAAGATCTCATGTAATGTTGGTTAAAATACCACCGAAACTACACAATACAACTTAAAAAAACACTAGAAAAACGAGGAAATATTGGCATTATGTTTGGTTTTTAACTAACTTCGAAAAATGATTTTAAAGTCGACTGTATTTTTTTTTAAATGTTTGTTACGCCAATTATGAATTAATTTTGGTGATTCTTTTTAATTATTCGGTAGGCCATACTTCAGAGGTGGTCGCATATAAATTTTATTGACGATGCAGGGATTTTTGAAAAAATCAACAGTAAAGCATTTTACTGGTTTCATGTGCCTGTATTTTCACTGACCTTCAAATCGAAATAGCAACGCAGCTTGTCGGCAGAAATAGGCTCTTCCAGCCATGGTCGCGTGAAAATGACGCAAATATCTACCTAGCTTAGAATTTTCAGTGAACTTTGTGATTTCATCGAATATTTTTTTCTCTTCCATTGAATTTTCCTTTGACTCTGATACCTACACTGTATCCCGTAAAGCTTACACTGCTTATGATACCTCCGCCTCGAGCGAGGCTCTTGTTTTACTTTTATGTGCGAAACCCTAAAAACACTCAAACTTTATTTCAACTGTGGATGATCCCGGCTTGGCAATACGCCAGCTTCCATGTACGTTGAGACGTCCAGGCTCAACGGCTAATGGAATACAGGAGAGGTCACCACCACCTCCGCTTTAGTTCGTGTTTCTGACAAACTATCATATGAGCCTAACAGATAAGTGACGATGGGCTTTTTTAAGAGTAGTAGAGCTCTTTGTGAAGGGCTCGTCCGGGGAAGTACTACCACCACGCCTTTTTCTGCCGCCAAGCAGCGTTGCTGTGTTTGAAGAGTGTGGTTGCCGGTGTTATTACAGGCACATGAGGCTTAATCTGTATGCCTCAAGTTGATGGACGCAGGGCAGTGCATCGTAGGGCACGTTCCTATCGTGCGTGACTTACGAGGCAATGCTTTGTTATAGGTGATGGTTACCACTTAACATCAGGTGGGCCATCTGCTTGTTCCATCAGCTAGTTGTATAAAAAAAAACTTTAAGGTTTTATACTAAATACTGCAAAATGTGCAAATATAATGTTTGATTAGGTTTACCTCTGACTACCTTGGATGTCCACAAAGAATCTGGAATTCGTACTTGGTACCAAGAGATCTGAGGGGATATGTACCGTGCTTGGGGATCAAAGTCGTGAAGCTGTTTCAACTTTTTTCAGTTTAACTTATACATAATTTATTTTTATTATTAGTCATT
Source organism: Chloroclysta siterata (assembly GCA_932294275.1). Classification (NCBI taxonomy): domain Eukaryota; kingdom Metazoa; phylum Arthropoda; class Insecta; order Lepidoptera; family Geometridae; genus Chloroclysta; species Chloroclysta siterata. The sequence goes on along the minus strand of OW028607.1, from coordinate 3,106,858 downwards.
TATACCAGCGCTATTCACGCGCAAACCTATCTGTCGCGCATTCCTCAATGCGTTGTCTTAGTAATAAAAGCAGTCATTTGTGTAACTTTTTGCATGAAGTTTTGCGAACAAAATTCTATATAGCGATTAAAAAGTTGAAGAAAAATAAGGAAAGTCAGAAGTGAAACCGAAGAGAAAAGATACCATGGAATAATAGCACCCAAAAGAATCTTATATTATTTATATTCTCCTTTTGCGTAAAATATTGAAAAGCTTTAAAAAGTCTCCTACTATTGGTCTGTTGCTGTGAGTTTATTTAAGTTTTAAATAACTCTTGTAATGTAGTTTTAAGAGTGAAGAAATTTCAGTATCTAGTGTACACTTTTTAAAATTAAGATGTAAATATTTTATTATAATAAAGTAAATAGTAATAAAGTAATAGTAAATAAAGAATCACCGATCTGGGACATAATACTATATAACTAGCCATTATGGTGGCCCATCGCTATTTGGTATTCCCGTTTTTATTTGCTCATTATTAGGCTTTATTGTGTGGAAGTCTGAATAACTTGGACACAGCGTCCACACATCGTCACGAACAGCGGTATTCATTTATATGCGAATTCATCTTGTTTGTGAAACATATAGGCAAATATAGGCGGATAGAGTCACTACACATCGTTATATTTGGGAAAATAAGACGAATACGCGAACAAGAATAGTGATGTGCCACCATTACCAGTACCCGGTTTTCCTGTGTCCTGTACCAAATATAACTTTAAACTTTTATGGACTACACCTTTAAATTCTCGCTGTACGAAACATGCCATAAAGTTCAAAGTTCTAAAACTTCTACAGACCAAATTAATGTTCTGGAAGCAAGAAAAGACGACTATTATTTTAAATAATAAGAAAAAAATATACTTAGTGATATCAATGCCAAATCGAGTGCAAACCCTTAGTATGCTCAATAACGAGCTTAAAAAAGGTAGTGAGAACACACGAATATTGTAAAAGCAGGGATCGCAGGGGATTTCCCTGAGAATGATCTAGCAGAAGTGACGACTGCGATTTGGGAACCTTTTCACACCTTTTACCAGAGCTTTGTTGCGAAATGGCGAATAAACATTTTGCTTATTCTGTCGTCAAACAAGACATGAATATGAATACGTATGACATGTTTCGCTGTGCATTTTAGATAAATCTTTTACCACTCATAGCTTGTACGAAAAGTTATTTGTTTATTTAAACATTGAAGCAAAATAGTATGTTATTTGAATAAGTAGTGGCTTATAAGCTATTTGGGACGTTCTCTATTAACGACACGTGCAAGTAGATGTCAACACCTTTTTTTATAATGCCATCCTCGGAATAAAGCAATTCTCTGAGATTTAACACTTTTTTTTTAAATATAACTGATGTTAAGTGGTAACCATCACCTATAACAAAGCACTGCCTCGTAAGTCTCGCACGATAGGAACGTGCCCTACGATGCACTGCCCTGCGTCCATCAACTTGAGGCATACAGATGTGCCTGTAGTTTAGGAGACAAAATGATAAGAGAACACTGAAAACTGCATAAGTAAAACTTGTGTCGCAGTTTCCAGCACCCAACCTTCGGCAAAGAGGTGATAGGCGTTCACAATTTAAAGTAGTAGAAAAAAAAAGATCTAAAAGCTAAGTAAAATTTAACAAAATGAAATTTATAGGAGCATGACATTTTTTTGTGTTGGTGAGTGTGAAGTGTAGGTGTTGTATGGGTGGTGGCACAGGAGAATATGATGTGTGGGAGTGTGATTGTGTATGATAATGTCCGTGTATCTGAGAGTTCTACTGATTACACAAGTCTCTTAAGAGCCCAGGTTTCACAGGAGAACTCCCATGTGTGTGTGTGTGTGGAATCATATATGAGTAAGAGTGTGTGATAGATACACTTTAGGTAGAAAATTTAGGGATAAAATATCTATTTTTTATCTTATTAATAACTAGCGGCCTGTCCCAGCTTCGCATGGGTGGTCATAAATTTTTTGAACATTTTAGGATAAACTTAAACCGTGGGTTCGAGCCTCGCGTCTACTTATTTCATACATTTGCACGCGCTTCTCCTTGAGTAAGTGAAATCGCACCCCGCGCGAGACCCGTGGACCCGTTAACATTTTTAATTTTGTCATATCTTTTGAATGGAATGTCCGATTTGAAAAATTTAAGAAGTAATCTATAGGTATTGAAACCGTCTTAATTATGAAATTATTTATTTGGATAAGGATTAATACCAAGGTACAAATAAAGACCCTTTTCTAGCGGAGGCATTTCAATTAATTTTTTATAACTAGTGGTTCGCCCCGAACTGAGATCTCGTGATGCGACACGACGAACGCACCAAAACTTTGAGCAGGTGGTAGTCAGAGGCAAGTCCAAACATTATGTTTGGACTTTTTTCTGACTACCGCCTACTAACTTGGTATGGTAACCAAGTTTCAACTTTATTGGCCTATTTATTGAAGAGTTCCGTTGAACAGACCTTGGCTCCATCATCAGACCTGGTCGTTGTTACCGTTTAATAAGAACTGAGTACCTTCTTAATTTATTTCAAGAAAAAAAAATAAGAAAAAGCAAAGGAACTGGGCGACCAGTAGAAAAACCTTGATGCCAACGAAACGCTTAGAGATGGGAGCTCTTGGATCGCTGGTTATCTTAATTTAACTTTTATTATTTTATCTCAAAAACCGAGCGTCCCAAAAAAAAAGTAAAAATTGTTTTGGGATGTCCAAACAAAGCCCTTTCATAAGACATGTAACTTGATTTTTTTAAGTAACTTTTTTAATTTTTTCCCCCTTAAAAAACCCCATATCTCAAAAACCCTTCATCCGATTTTACTCATATACTTACCAGTAAATTTCTCAAGTACAAGCTATCGACTTATCAAATTTCATGCAGATCGGATCAACGGTTCGACAGTTATCGCCTGACAAACATACATACATACATACATACATACATACATACATACATACATACATAAAATGCCAAATCGCCCAAGTTGAAACTAAGATCTTCGTTCGCTTCGCTCACTCGATCAATAAAAGAACACTTATTGTGACATAACTATAATAGTTAGACATATGCTGTCGCGACATTTTTTGTAGATGATAACGTGTTCTACAAAATCGTAGTACATTATTTTGTTCTATCTTCAATAGTTTTCGCAGCGCACGCGATGTAAGGTTTTTTGTTTTCCACCTTGGGTTACATTATTGAAGTTTTAGTAAGGATCCCTGATTATTTTGAAAATATAATATAGCCTATGTTACTCAGGGATAATGTAGCATTCTAATGGTGAAAGAATTTTTGAAATCGGACCAGTAGTTTTTGAGCCTATTCGTTACATACAAAAATACAAAAATACAAAAATACAAAGTTTACCTCTTTATAATATTAGTGTAGATTACACCGGTAACGACACTCTTCAAACCGAAACACAGCAACGCTGCTTGGCGGCAGAAAAAGGCATGGTGGTAGTACTTCCCCCGACGAGCCCTTCACAAAGAGCTCTACTACCCTCTTTCTCTTCTTCTTCTTAACTCTTTATAGCCTGTCCGTCATCAAGTACTCGAAAGGAGCCTCCTTGAAGCGCGCTTAAAATCCATTCACCACACAATAAATAATTTCTGATTTCACTATTAAACGACACAAAGAAGAATTAAAATTATTTGATTATTTAATGCACCGTAAATAAGGGTTATCTTTGCAATCCAGTGGCTGCGTTCAACAAAGCAACCATCACATAGCACATAGCTTTGTCAGGGATCTTGCTGACATGACTAAAAGGAGTAGAAAGTATCGAAAAAACTTGTCAGCTATTCTTTTATCTGGTTGTAGTTGAACAGACTTGATGACGTGTAATATTTGTTAGTTGCCGGTACGAAATTGACAGTTCGAGTCTGTTATAAGAGGTCCCGGTTGGTACCCTGGTGCTCATATTTCAGTAGTTTGGGTCTCGATAGTGCTGTGTGGAAAGTCCACCAAATTAATGATTTATTTATGTGTTGTAACAGTCCTTGTTACAGATTTGTCACGTAAAATGTAATACAGATAAGTTCAATCAACAAAGGTGTTAATTGATGTAAAATGTACAAATAAGCTGTTCTTTGTCCGACTCTGTGGTTTTGTGATGTATCGGCGGCGACACGGACAGCTGTGATGGATGGGCTCACTTGGGACCGTACAGGAATCCGCAGGAATCCGGTCCCAGGGATGGTTGGGAGTTCAATTGCTCAAATTTTTGCGGTAGCGGTGATTTATAGGTATGCCAATGGATCTGGCAATAGATATTGTAAGAATTTAAGCCAATTGCACTCAAGCTCAAAATCTTATATCTATTTTAGACCGTAGACGCTATTGTTTAATACCAACAAATTGTGAAACCACTTCCATTATTCTTGTCAAAATCAAAATCAAAATCAAAACGGTCTTTATTCAGTATAATCACAAGGATCACTGAAAACTGTAATTTTTACTAAATTTTGTATTGACAGCTTGAACAGAACTCTTGTATTGTAATCGTCACTAAACGATTCGCGCTTTCAAATATACCTAACACGAGAATTATTGTATTATATTGGGTTAAACAGTTTTTTTGTGAACGAGAGAACGCCTTGTGTGCCGATATTTCGTGTTCTTCGGCAGTTCTAGAATACCAGAGCATCATTAAATTGTGAAGTTTCGTTTATCCGAACATGTTTTCCTTCCTAAAAATTGGGTTAAGTATGAAAACTAAACATTTTATTTTTGGTAGAATAACTGGTTTGGATCAATATGCTTTTTTATTGAACAAAGGTTCAATAAAAAACATTTTCTCCATGACTTTGTTGTTTGCAATTTTTCTTGGTGTTTTTTTTGGAAATACTCAATGCTATATCTATTTGACGAGTGACTGTCTTACCGAAATATTATCCATTTTATAACTTGTTATCAAATGTCAACGTAACATTTTTTGCGGTTTATTCAAATCTAAAATGTTGATATACATTGCCGAATGCCTCAGAAGTTATTAACAACCGTGGGATGGATAAATCGAGTTTGAAATTGGATTAGAGACACACGTGGCACGCTTTCGAATGAATCATGCGATGGCGAGGGTGGCGGGCGCCGGCGTGCTCACTCGAATCCCATTTCTATTTTATGATATATCTCGTGAAAAAATAACAAATAAGTAATAGTAAAACTTCTTAAAGAATCTTAAATTTGTAATGAGTTTTAGAGATATGGATGATTCCCTATCTGGATCTCTTATAATACTCGTTTCTCTACCGTGCCTGGGGATCAAAGAAGTGAACCTGCTTATGTATTAAAAAGTGTAGAATGTAACCGTATAGTAGCAGTAGAGAGCCTATCCAGATCGTATTTTTACTTCTAGTCGAATCTATTTTCTTTTTTATGGTTCCGTACCCAGAGGGTAAAACGGGACCCTATTACTAAGACTCCACTGCCCGTCCGCCTGTCTGTCCGTCTGTAACCAGGCAGTATCTCATGAACCGTGATAGTTAGACAGTTGAAATTTCCACAGATGTTGTATTTCTGTTGCCGCTATAACAACAAATACTAAAATAACAGAATAAAATAAATATTTAAGGGGGCCCCCATACAACAAACGTGATTTTTTTGCCGTTTGTATAGATAATGACACGGATCACTTCGTGCGCGAGTCCGACTCGCACTTGGCCGGCTTGGCTTGTTATTAAAAAACCTTTTCGAGAAACTATTAAGGATGTGGATGCATATAGGAGTAGAGGAATGCCAAAGAAAAGAAACTTATCCAGACAGCTCATCCCAATTTTTCACACAATCTGACATGGGTAACGAAAGCAGTGAGATGATGGAACATGGAGGAAGGTGGAGAGAAAGAACCTGTTGCGCCGACCCCACACACACATGTAGTAAGATTAGGCCAGGAAGATGATAATGATGATGAACAAGGCCATCGCAAGACAGTGACAATCATCGCCACCAGAAAATAATCGAAAAGCATTTTATATTTCTGCTGTTGATAATAGAGTGTGTGTATCGGATTCAAAAACTATATTTGATTTTTCGTGAAACCAAAATATGCAAACGAATTTTCCAACTGAATTGTATTCAACCCGCGTCCGCGTGTTTATTGAAGCGCGTTACTTTCAATCAGTTTACATTAAATTCAAAAATAGCATCGCTCGTGGAAAGTTTTATTTACTTTCAAAACTAGTAAATTAAATTTTTAGGCTTTATCAACTTCGGACTAAAGTTGATAAAGCCTAAAAGCCAAATGTGTTTTTTTTTTATACAACTAGCTGATGGAACAAGTAGATGGCTCACCTGATGTTAAGTGATAACCATCACCTATAACAAAGCATTGCCTCGTAAGTCACGCAGGATAGGAACGTGCCCTACGATGCACTGCCCTGCGCCCAGCAACTTGAGGCATACTGATGTTAAGCCTCTCATGTGCCTGTAATCACACCGGCAACCATACTCTTCAAAACGAAACATAGCAACGCTGCTTGGCGGCAGAAAAAGGCGTTGCGGTAGTACTTCCCCGGACGACCCCTTCACAAAGAGCTCTGCTACTCTCAAAATTACTGTAATTGGTGTCCTATACCGTTGTAATTAAAGTAAATAAATAAATACAAATTAGTAAATACGATGTTTTCCTTTACCATTTGAGAGTAAAGGCACTGTGCATTCATTTTTGAACAGAAAAACTCACCCACGACGTGGGACCGCCAGTGCTCTTGATTTATAATGCTTGGATGCCACTGTCTAAACCCTTGATTCAAACTTAATTAATTGTTGTGTGGTAGTAGTGTTCATGTTGTGTAATAAATATTATGCTGTTTGTATCATAAAATCTACATAAAATACACTGAACCTTGAACATAAATCACAGCTGTGCCAGTCAAAATTCAATGTAAAGTTAAGCTACTTTGGAAATACAACGCACTAAATATTTATAGAACAATTTAGCTGCTATAAAAGAGCATTTGGTTAGAAGTGATGGTGATTTGGTTACACCGAACAACATATATACTGAATACAACATAAAATACCTCTATAATCTTTATTTAATTTTCATTCATTCAGCTTTCTAAACTTATTTTTTTTATACAACTAGCTGATGGAACAAGCAGATGGCTAACCTGATGTTAAATGATTACCATCACCTATAATAACAAAGCATTGCGTCGTAAGTCACGCACGATAGGAACGTGCCCTACGATGCACTGCTCTAAGTCCATCAACTTGAGGCATACAGATGATAAGCCTCACGTGCTTGTAATTACACCGGCAACCACACTCTTCAAACCGAAACACAGCAACGCAGCTGGGTGGCAGAAAAAAGCGTGGTGGTAGAACTTCCCCGGACGAGCCCTTCACAAAGAGCTCTGCTACTCTTAATATTAACCGATTTTATAAAGTTCATTTAATTCAGTAACGCCCAATTAAATGACAAAAAAGCAAGACTTTAAGGCACTGTAGATATCCCTCAGATTTCTCAGTACCAACTCAAGATAACGGTAGGATACATAAGATGGGATAGACAGAGAACTAACATCTATGTTCATCACACAAATGCTTGTTCTCGGTGGGGAACGAACCCACGCCCATAATCTCAGAAGGCAGAGCTACTACCAACTGAGATGTGACGGCTGTCAAAATTCTACTTGTTTAAAAAACTACTTCATTACCCTAGACACAAAACGCTACATAAAATAAAACATTTAACAACAACATTCACGCTCTTTTCAGCTGCAAATGGTACTCGTAGTGAACAGATCACTCATCATTACCGTCGCTTGATTATTCGACGTTTGTTCAATGACTTTATGTAATTAACTGACGAACTGCGCTTTTACAGTTTTTTTGTTCATTCAGTTGGAAACAGGACGTTTGACGAATCAAAGCGTATTAGCCGTCTGGATGACAAGACAAACTAATTTATATCTATGAATATAATACTGGCCAAAATTAGGTTTTTACCGCGAAACTAAAGTCGTGAGAATCAAAACTTTGTATATTTACAATATCTAGAAGGTTAACAGGTTAGTTAAAATCAATTGATATTAATAAACTTATAATAACCTTGCCCATAACCCACTCTATTATGAATTATATTTATTAATCACTTTATTTATGTAGGTCGGCACAACAGGTTATTTTTCTCCACTATAAGCGTGGCTACTAGGTGACCCTATAAAGGTAATACCTATTTTCTTACTCATGCCACCATTCCCACAATTCACACACAGAATGTATGAACACAATTTACCAAAAATACAAAATTAACGTTACATCCTAAACAACTGATCTATAAAAGTAACAATCCAATGTAACATTTCCAATATAGTTATGTAGATAAACAAATGTTCCGTACAAAGCGCAGATATTTTAGCACAGATGAAACACTAAAAAAATGTTTATTTTCTATTATAATAGTTTGAATAACCTACGAGCTACTCAGAAATGGTAAATACACAGTCGACGAATCTTCTGAATAATACATACACTTACAGCAATGAGGGTGCCTTTGCAAACGGAATAACCCGAACATAGAGAGCTTGAAGAGACTTTCAATGCTTCCAGCCAAACAACCAGAAGCTGCGACCTTGCTTACTGTTATTTCATGCTGAAAACTCAAATCTTCCAAAAATAACGGTGTCCACTATTCCGCATATTATTGTTGTCACAGAAGCCCGTTTGAGTACTAACACTGTGCACATACATTTTTGAACTGAAAAACTCATTACGTTAAAAACCAGCCGGTTTTGAATCTTAGGATCTGAAAGCTACCACCAGATCACAACTGCCGTAGTGTATTTATTTCGCGAACGGAAAATGAATTAAAATATTGCTGAACAAGATCGCTGGTATACTTATTAACTTTTTTGTAAATATATACTCATGAAATATACATATACACGCAGATAGAGTTAAAGCATCTGTGTTTATCGCATAAATATTTGTTCTAGGTGGGGATAAAACCCACGGACTAAGCACAGAAGGCAGAGCTACCCAACTGAGCTGTGAGGACTGTCAAGTCTGGAAATGACGGAGGCCAGGTTTGATACTAATCCTTTGAATAATTATCATCAGCCTGAACAAATTCACAGTGTCACCACGCATACACTACCACCACGAGCAACACCCTAATTATTTCCAGGATGAATGATTGTGGCCAAGAAGAATGGCGATAGGAGGGCGGCATTCGAGAACCTTTATACCCTAGCAGTTGGCAGTTCTTCGAGGTATATGACCTGCCCATTGGCACTACAACTCGCTAACTCTGCGAGCTATATCGGTAACTTTAGTTCATGTATGTGCGTAATAATAATAAAATTTAATTCAGACACTCACAAAATCTAAAATTATGGTCCTTAATAAATATATTATGTACCTCTATGTATACCTTACAGCATGACAAACATAATATTATAATTAAAACGTCAGCGATGACTAGTGTGCGGGTGTCTCATGTCGGGCTTCCGATGAACTTCCTGAACACGATACCTTTCGGCCAGAATCCGCTGTCGTACATTGAGAGTCGATCAGTCGGTACTCTTACCGCAAAGGAATTGATACTCACTTTCCGGCGAGATTTCAACTTTTCGACTCTCAGGGCAGTGCCGATCTTCTGCTTCAAGTACTCCACCACCCCGTCCGGTTTCACAGTAATGCCAGTGCTCTCATTTGATTCAAGTTTTAGAACCTAAAAAGTTCTATAACTTGTGTCAAGTGCTCGAAAGGAGCCTCTTGAATCGCACTTAAAATCCTTTCACCACACTGTTTCGAAAGAAACTAGTGACACGACAAGAGAGGAGCTATGATGTCGTAGAAGAAGAGAGGCAGAGAAAGGCCACTGGCAGTATGACAGCTATGTCATGTCGTAGAAGATGTCAAACATTTTCCCTCTTCGGTTTTGTATCGTCTTATGTGAAACCCATTTTGGCAATTGGCAATTGGCTCTGGATAACCCTTCCATAATCGTTATGTCTGGAGATGATAGTGCAAATAACGACAAAAAAAACAAATAATGACAATACAAAACGGAGGCGCGGAAAAATTCGCGCACACTTGAGCCGTCCCCTCTTCGCTACGCCTTCCTACTTTGAATAAAAAGCCATTATTTTTATCTTTCTTCATACTAGCACCAGTGGCACAGTAAAAACATAAGCAGTAGTATTTTTTTTTATAATGATCACTAATTCAATGCATAACACATTAACTTATGACATTACGTTTACCCAATACCTGATTATAAGATAATATCATGCCTACTGCGGTTAAATAGTTACCTATATTTTTACGGTACGATAATAAATGTATTGAGTATTAAGCATAGTGGTGTCATTGCCGTTTTATTATTAAATACAGGGCGGGTAACATCCCTGACCTTTAATTGATCAGGGATGTTTTACCCACCCAGCATATTTTAGGGTGTCAATCGATACGACAGCCAGTATAAGTTTCCTATCAAAGTTTGGCTAGAGACAAATCTGTGCGACATTACAGTCTTAATTCAGACGGCATTTGTCATTATATTTTTTTAAATTCTTTGTCTATAACATAGCATTTCTACTGCTTTTGAAGATTAACTGTGACACCGTTTACTTTAAGTCTTCGTTTTCCTTTCTTTGCTCTTAAACCACGAATTTTATCGCCGCATGCAAAAGTGGATGAAATCTATCTTCACACATAACATTTTATGGATTGAAAACGTTTTACGGTTCCCAGCGTTTTACTGCCAGGTTGCAGTTTATTTCTGGTACCTGGGGCCTTATGCTCACTTCGAGCGAGATTATCTCACGGTGGAGATGACGTCATATCTCGGTCAATAACTCGTTGACCTTGCGTCTCGCATGAACGTTGAATGAGAAAATTGAGTAGTGAGATGGTGAGAATGGGGATTTAATAGTTATCGAACGAGATATGACGTCATCTCCACCGTGAGATAATCTCGCTCGAAGTGAGCATAAGGCCCCTGAACGTAAGTAAATTCAGCTAATGCCCAGCTCAAATTTGAGGCCGCCAAAAGATCCCCGTAGACCGGGCGTTCCCATTAAGGCGATGACTACTGCTAATTTACCTCTCGCTCGCACATTTCAACATTTTGAAAGATATAAAATCACTGAACTTACATATGAAAACTCGCAATTAAATGCTATCACATTGTATTGAATTACAGTTCAGCAAAAATATAATTGTGATCTAAACAAGTTATTTTACTTAAAAGTTATAGATACATGTACCTAAACTGGTAAAGCAAACTTTTTGAAATGTGCGAGCGAGAGGTCCATTATTTGTCTTCGCACGGAAGCGATCAAATGAAAAGTCGAAGTTACAAGTTAGTTACCGCCAACTTACACTCAACTTAGAACCAAAGTTATACCGCAGTGGTTTAACTATTGTGTTTTCAAATAAAAGAAAGCGCAAACTTCTAGGGCCAACATTGTTGCTATAAATAGTTTTAAAGTCACACATCATGAACATAACATTTGGCAGTTCGCCCAACAGATGTAAAGCGAATGCTTCGTTCCGTAAGCCTCAATATAAAGTAAAGTATATTTTTTAGTTTTGATTTCATTATGTCGCTATCATTTTTAAGGCGAAGACAAGAGCTAATGTGACTCTCGCTCGCACGTTACGACATATTGAAAGATATAAAATCACTGAACTCATTTTCGAAAAATCGCAATCAGCGATTTTTCGAAAATGAGTTTAGTGATTTTATATCTTTCAACATGTCGAAACGTGCGAGCGAGAAGTTGTTTGATAGTTGTCAGCCCCTTAAATGGTTATTTCTTGCTTTTAAGCTCTCAAACATGAAATGAAACATTTGGTGCGCACACAACGCATAACAGCAGAACCCGCAAATAAGTAAGTACATTCTTCCTCTTCCTATTTTTATATTTTATAATTTATGTTTTTTTAATGTCTGAAATAAAAGTATATTATTATTATTAGTACATTTGGCACCCACCCACATTTTGTAGTGGTTCTCCATTCGTGATCTTGATCACGAAAAAACAAATTAATTCGAGATTAGAGGCCTAATCTCGAATTAATTTGACATTAGTCGCGTAAACGTATCGCATCCCTAAGTGCGGGGGCACACGATGCGTTGCGGCGACGGTGCGGCGCCGAAGCGGTGTCGCTGCGTCGTCTTACATAGTAATATCTGTGGCATGTCACACCATGCGCTGCGGCGCCGCATCGGACTTGCAACCACCGAGACGAGGCGAGGAGGGGTGAATGCGTCGCGACGCCGGAGTGGCACCGCTCAGTTGTTTATGCGTCACAAGGAAGGGCACACGCTCGCTCTATTCGTTTTTTTTCTTAGTTTTTTGTTTATTGAGATTGTTGGTTTAAAAAATGAGTACCAACATAGAAGATATTGATATGGACTACCTCATAACATTAGTTCAAGAAAGGGAAATTCTATGGGATAAGTCCAATCTAGACTTTAAAAATAAAAATAGAAAAATTTATGATTCATTTTTATTAACAGACTGTCCAACGCTGCTGGGGTGCCAGCGGTGCCGCTGCGACATAACAACGTTGCGGCGCCGCACCGCTCGTGTGCCCGCTAATGCGGTGAAATATTTGCCTACACTAACTGCAAAACGTCAACGCGACAAATGCCAAAATGCTTACGTGATCAGCCTGCAGAGTTCATTCATAATTTATAATTTGTTGTTGAAGATTTAAATAATAGATAATTTAAGTTACCTATTTTAGATTAGTGCACTTTATGTACATTGTCAAATTAGTCATGCAGTAAATTAAATAGTATCACATATTTCACCAATCATTAGCTTGTACATTTAATAACTTTAATACAGTTAAATATTATTTATAATATTCTACAATTGAACGCAAACGAGTACATGTCACATTACGTTTTAATATTTAACTAATAAGGATGTCATTATATTCGATATTAGCGAGACGAAATTCACAGATAATACGGTCATATATTTTTTATGTAAGGTAAATTTGAATCTGTAGTAGCTTATTGAGTATTAGACTTTCAATGACGCTACAGGTAGTGTTAACTGTAATGGCAATATAAAATTTTAATAATAAAAAGTGAAAAACAACTTGAATTTGAACCGAAATCCGATTTTCAAACGACACGACATAAAACCTCATTGATTTATGTAAAACAACTAAAGTTTCGCATCCGCACAGGGTGGAGCCGCTTAGGGGAAGACGGTACCTCTAATCACAAATACCGAGTACATTTCGAGGGAAAACAAACATCCAAAATCGAATTGTCTTGTTCAACATCTGCTCAGTAAACAGCCAGTTAAATTGATATCTGTTATCACAAGCCTTACCGCCGTTATTAAGTTTTGGGCAACTTGTAACAATTACGGCTTGCAAATTATATTGAAATCACACTACGGTGTGTAAATTTATGCTCAAAGTTAACTAGTAATCACCTAGGTGACTTATCGACCCGTTAACTTTATGGGTCCTCAAAACGCTACCTATAGTTCAAAATTGAATGCGGTTAGGATCACAAGAGATAAGTATTTATTACAATAACTTAGAAATTTATCACGTTGAGTCAAGTCAATTAGTAATGTCTAATTTATATTCATATCCAAATTAATTTCTTACAATCTTCTGTTATCTTTCAATTAACTTTAATGCGAATGCATATTCTAGATAATATTATCAGGAAATCTTCACATGACTTAACTTTTCGGAACATTTTCATTTGACCGATTCGACAACTTTTATTCTATCGCGATAAGATTCGTATTTTGCAAGCGGCATAAAACATTGTCACATGTCTATGATTTTGTCAACTTGCGCTGCAACACGAGATAATGAAACAGCAGATTTTGAAGATGTCTTAGAGGGGCAGTTAGAGGTATGGCCAAATATTACTTTTTGGCACATACCCTCTCATTTGCAGTAGTTGGTATTCCTTACATGACAGGTTACAAGTTACAGGTTACAGGTTACAGTTTAGAAGCTGCTGGAATACCTACTAACTGATTTCCACATGCCAGAATCCAGAATCTTAAGTTAGTATTCGGTACTAAGAGATCTGAGGGGATATCTACCGTACCTGGAGATCAAAGTCATGAAGTTGTCTCAATATTAGGATAAATACTGCTACAACCATTAAAATATAGCTAGATAGGTATAGCTAGACAAACGATGATAAAGTTTCACAAAAAGCAAACTTCCAGAAACAAAATACGAACCATTTATCAAACGCAACACCCACTTACTTATGACTAAACATGCCCTGTAGTACAGGGTGCAAACAACAACTTGTTAATAACCACATACGTTATACTGACACTTTTATTTTATATTCTGGATTTCTTGTATCTAGAATATAATAATAAAATTAATTTCAATATATTTAAATGCAATTATATGAAAACAAGTATTGACAAAATGTACAAAACACACATGAAACAGTTGCAGATAGCTACAGACCGTTGAAAACGATCCAAAGATAACTCAACTGATCCAAATCAGTGACAATCACAAGCGTCTCTAAGACACTGGCAGCATTGTCATGTTGAAAGGTTATGCTGATGCGCTGCTCTAAGCCAGATACTCACCAGTCACGTTTTTTTTTTTATAAAATCTTCAAGTTTTAAGACAAAATAGATTTAAGTTTAACTATTCTACAAAGCTTATGAGTTTAGGTATCAAAGTCAAAGTTAAATGTAATAAATTCAATAAAATCACAAGTATCACCATTAATTTAAATCAAAACCTCTTAAAGTTAGGTTTTACGCCAGTTCCGCTTGACCAAGACTAGAAGAATATACGAAAAACTTATAGCTGTCCGTCGTTTTTTTATGATCGTTTCTAAAAATAAAACATTTAACATCTTTAAACTTAATTTGAAAGAAATTAGGTATAATTAAAATATATTTTACGAATTAGTTCTAAAATAACTTGCAAGTAAAGCATGATTGCATTTCCTGCGTCCATTGATTTAAGGCATACAAATTTAAGCCTCATGTGCCTGTAATTTATTTTTTATTTATTTATTAGGAACACAAAACAGGGTACAATCCGTTAAAACACAAAATAAAATACTAATAATTAAGAGCTAGACGGCACCCTAAAACATGCGTACACAACATGACTTAAACAGAACATCTAAGTAAACTGAATGAGCATAACAGTTGGTAGGTAGGTAAAGAGAACATTAAGTAGAGTTACAAAAATAGGTACACGCGCTTCACTAAGACTCGAAGGGTGCTGAATTAATTAAATCACAATCGAGTTTTCGGCACACTCTAATGACAGACTGGCCAAAGCTGATTTCTGGAATTTTGATTGTTTATCGTTTAATATATGTATCTAAGATATATCTATCACTTTCACTAACACTATCAGTTCGATCGCAGCGTTGCTGTGTTTCGGTTTGAAGAGAGTGGTCCCTTCAAACCGAAACACAGTAACGCTGTTTAGCGGCTGAAACAAATTTATTTGAGCCAATTAATACGAAGCAGTTTTCTTCCGCCTTGTACTCTTTCAGAAGTATTTGTACATCAGATGTGATTCACCCAGAGCTTTATCTTTATCTGCGGTAATTCATGGCCCTTCAGGAGCTTTGCGGTTGGTTGAAATCCTTCCATCCTTAGCTAAGCCCATATGTTTGATATTCCACTCGTTATTTTGGTCTACTCATACTAAAGCCAAACGTATGGACGTACGTAGTATTTTTTTTACACTAAGTGCTAAGTGCTAAGTGGTAATCATCACCTATAACAGCATTACCTCGTAAGTCACGCACGATAGGAACGTGCCCTATAATGCACTGCTCTACGTCCATCAACTTGAGGCATTCAGGTGTTATTTGTGGCCTGGGCCTGTAATTTTACCAGCATAAATAGGTACGGTGGTAGCAGGTACTTCCCCGGAAGAACCCTTCGAGTAGAGCTATTGGTGAAATAAGTAGTTGTGAATGTTGATAAAACAGAAGCACAAATCTTTTTTAAATAACGTTGCGTAAATAATAGGCTTTATTTTTTTTTAAGATGAAACCAGAAATGTTTATCTACCTCTGTCGCTGGCCGTATAAAAGTATAGGTACTTCTATTCTGAGCCTAAATTGAGCAAACTTGTAGGTACATAAACATCAATATTAACGTTTATCTGACATCAATAGATAAAAAAGATCACTTGTTCCAAACAAGCACATAAAACATAACCCAGCTGATATTGAGAGGTAACCCTTGTTCATAAAAAAAAGCCTCACAAAACACGTTCACCGAAAATAGCTATTTAAACCTCAGGCAATTATATTAAAATAATGCATATTATCGCCATTATTCTGAAACTCATACACATTATACTCTGTGTACCGTAACCAGGTACCATTAAAATGTAAATTTTTCGTACGGCCTCTGAAACATCGCAAATCCCGTAGATTAATGCGGGGCAGCGGCCGACGAACGCATCCCACGCTGATTGTGAGAGAGTACCGATTAGAATATAAACATGACTAGTGCCTGTAACTATGGATTTATAAGCAAAAGGTCCGGCGCCTTTAAACATTTGATTGAACCAACGACGTTTTAAATATCGCGGGAAGTCGGTGAATGAAGAACAAACCAAATCGTTCTTCCTGATAGGTGTATGGTAAAGGCTTATGCCCAGAAGTGGACTTCTTTAGGCTGATGATGATAAGTCACCTAGACAAAAGATATTGACAGGCTGGTAAAAGTTCTGCACAATTTCCCACTATATGTACTAAATCATTTTATAACGTATTGGTTTTAGTTGATCCAAACATGTAAAAGAAGATTTGGTGCTTAATCACCTAAGATTGAGATAGTTGGAAGATTTTAAAGAAGACCTTTGCCCAAAGGTTTTGTACCGAAGTGATCGAGGTGTATCTTAAGATTACAACAAAGTCGATCATTTATTGTGGGGCACATTATCTGCCATCATCTGAGCACTTCCTGCCTGTGGAGGTTGTACCTGTAAGAGACAAAGGCAATGGCAGTCTCTAGCAAGGCCATGACAAATAAAGGCAATAATAAAAGGCAAGGCAAGAGCTCTGTCACCAGCGTTGGATACTGGCTCATACAAATTAACTTCTGGGTAAGACATTTTGAACATTTTGAATTTCCGTCTCAAAATATTCTTTAGGCATATTATATTCCTTAGAATCTTTAGTTGATATTTAAGTTGAGTTGACTTGGTGTATAAAGGTCTGATGGAATATCTACGGTGACTGGGGATCGAAATCGGGAACCTGTAATATTATCAGGTAAAACCTCATGTTTCGGATTCAATATTGGCCTTACTGTTAAGGAAAAATGTTTTAAATGGAAGTCATAAGGTGGAGGTACCGACATATTAAAGGCCATATAGAATCGTTTTAGGACTCCTTCTTAAATAATAAATAACAATAAAATGACTATAAAATAAAACAAATTGAGGTACTAAAGCCTGAAGGATACCAGTAAATCGTGGCAGTAACAAAGCTTGCAGGATTATTCTATATTTTATAGGAAAACTTTATTCGTGTCGAATCATTTTTCTTCAGCTTTTCTTTCAATATATTTTTGTATGGGAGTAAGTTTGAAGTACCACCTCGTTTAATATCTTCAGTGAACATAAATTCAGTTAGCAAAGGAATTTAGCAAATATTTGATGATTTAAATTTAGCTCCCAAACCCGTAGTCTATCTATAGACAACTCTTCAAATATTGGCGAATATAATTTGAAGAGTTGCCTTGGTCATCACAACTTTTAAGGCACTTGTATTTATTATGTAGGTATATTAACTATTGGGCAACGGCTCTATTTCTTGCATGGCAATTCTGCCAGTTTATGGAAACTTTCTTCGGTTGCAGCGTCAACCCCATAAATGCTTCCTCTAGGCTTGGTCACTTGGAACTGGGTTGGCTGGTTCTTACCTATTGTTCAACTCATTACCAATTATTTTGTCCAAGTTCTGTAATAAGAAGGTTAGACTTTAGTCCCTTTTAGACAACTTTACAGTATTTGTCCTGATATAATTTTTTATAGAAACTGTACAAAACTTTAAAATCTTGCATACAATTTTACAAACGTTCGATTGAAATATATTGAGCGGCTGAAACCGTAGCCAAAATATCTATCTACAAAGATGGAAGATGCAATCTGACTGATTCAAATAGTTTTCCCGACGCTGCTGTTTTATTGTGGACGATAAATCGTATCTGTTTGAAAGGTGGCAATTTATATTGACTTTTTGGCTCGGAACACGGCTTTTTGAAACATCTCGAACGTTCCTTGTAATTCAAGTCGAGGTAAACTAGCCTTTGCATTATTGTAGATGATTTATGTTGCGTCAGGGGGAAGTTTCACCCATGTCCTTGTTTACGGTACACTGTAGTGCCTGGGACAGTAATATGGATAAAGTAGACTTGCCCAGCACCTATATAATTCCCCACTTTTAGTCTTACTACTTACGGCCTAATACACAAAGATATGGTCAGTATTCGCCTTTGCCGTTTGAGTGCACTGGTATTGTACACAGACATTTTTCGAACAGCAAAATCCACAAACTAGTGTAAATCCTCAAACTGAGATTTAGTGATGCGACCCGAACGCTCCAAAACTTTGAGTAGGTGGTAGTCAGAGGCAAGTCCAAACATTATGTTTGGACATGTTTCTGACTACCGCCTACTAACTTGGTATGGTAACCAAGTTTCAACTCTATTGGCCTATTTATTGAAGAGTTCCGTTGAACAGACCTTAGCTCCATCATCAGACTAGCTCGCTGTTACCATATTATGAAAACTAAGTCCCTTCTTAATTTATTACAAGAAAAAAAAGAAAAATCAAAGCAACTGGCCATCCAGTAGAAAAACCTTGATGTCAACGAAACTCTTAGAGATGGAAGCTATTGGATCGTGGTTATCTTAATTTTACTTTTTTGTTGTATTTCAAAAACCAAGCTTCCTAGAAAAGAAGTAAAAATGGTTTTGGAATGTCCAAACAAAGCCCTTTCATATGACATGTAACTTGATTTTTTAGTGTAACTTTTTTTATTTTTTTAACCATAAAAAACACCGTATCTTAATAACTCGTCATCCGATTTAAATCATATACTTACCAGTAAACTTTTCAAGTAAACTGTATTTAAACCCGCGACCTCAGGATTACCAAGAGACTACCAATCTAAATTCAATGTTTTGATAAAGAGATCTTAATGTAATCATAAACTACCCTTTCAGAAGTAATTGGTCATCGAGGGATGGCAATGTCCAATAGAGCAACACAATACTAACTACAAACGCTCAAGTTACAAAACTGAATATCAAATATCAGGTAATACCCTCTCGGCTGTTTTGACAGTTTATCTAAATAAAACAATAGAAAGTCTATTGTATCTTGTTTTTGAAGGTAGTCTAGAGGTTAAAAAGTAAGCTCGTATATGGTATAACCAACTTTAGAGATGAAATGCCAAAGTTTCCGATCATTTCTAAGCTATTCCAAGACTTTGGTGGAAGTCAGTTGGCACTAGAAATTATTTATCTACAGAAACTGTACAACCAAAGCATAGTTGCATCAAAAATAACTTTTTAATATAAATAAAACAAGCACTGTTTTTATGTTTGTAAAATCCAATTTCGTTCAAAAAGTATTATTTTAACTTTCGCGACCATGGAAAAATAAATAAGTTATTACGTGATAAATACCCGTGTAATATTCAAAATCCATTCTCAAAATTGGCCGTATTTTACAGGATACATTTCGGAATGTAATGGAACTACAACTTGGTTCCCTCATCCCCATTCTACCATCGGACCACCAGACGATGCGGACAGCTAAAGACTGGTATTCCTGACCGGCGTCTGTTTTTCCGAAGACCTATAATTTGGATGATTTCCAGAGACGAGTGTTTGAATATATTAAGTAAGCAAGCTACTCGACCGCATCATCACTTAATATTTGGTCTATAGCTTTACCTTTAAGTTGTAAGAATAAAACTTCAGCTTTTGCTACAATTTGGCCTAGGTGGTAACCTACGGTGTACCGTACTAATAGTTACTATAAACAAGCAGTCTCGATATAAAAACCTTGCTCAAGGAAAATGTAGCATCTCATAAATTTATTAAAAAGCTTGTATATAACATTTGCCTCTTCATTTTCAGTTCTTTACTAATACTTATTTTGTTATCTAATATAATCATATAAATAATCGATAAAGTACATATTAAAACGAATTAAATAACTTCCATTACACTAAATATCACCTAATACTTCTTCTTCTTGTTGGGTAAAAGAATTTCAAGTGCGCTTCAAAGGGTTACATATTATAATAACTAAACCTATTATAACTACTTTTGAAATAACTACGGTCGATTCACATATGTTCATAACGCATATTGGCCGATTCAAGTACTGTTTAACATACATAATTTTAATTAAACTAAAATTAATCGCACTAACGAACGATTAATCTAATGTTTTTTTAAGATATTGGATGTTTGCACTATGTTTGAAATACCTAATGGACGACTCGCCTACGGTTTATACACCCAGTTAATGTACAGCATGATAATTGGAAGCCACTTTAGTACCGTAGAGTCGGATTGGTTAGGTTATGTTGAAACATATAAATAACGCACGAGGCGAGCGAGCAAAGCGAGCGTGCCGCGGCAGCGGCCGCCGAAGTGCCAGAAATTAAGTAGGTGAATCGTCCATTATTTCAATCAACATTAGGTTACTTAATTGTAGTTGTTCAAACCGTAGGTGAATAAACCATAGCTGTATAAACCATAGGTGAATTCTCTTTTAGGGATATCGTTCATTATTTATAACGAAATTCTGTGAAACGAGCTGTAGGTTATTTAAACAGTAGGTCTTTTGTCTGTAGTTATTTCAAAAGTAGTTATTATAGGTTTAGTTATTATAATATGTAACCCTTCAAAGAGGCACACGAGCACTTGACACATTTTTTTGAACCCAAGACCTTAGGATCGGGAGGCGGAGCCGTTACCGCCAGACCACCAGTGCTCTCCACCTAATACTGAATTTAATTATATTAAGTATTCAAATATATTAAGTAACCGTATGCGAAATAATCTATACTTTTACGACTCATAATTTCTCGGATAATACAAAAAGCCTTTGACGACAATAACGTGAGAAACAAGTTTTTCTCAGTACTGAAGTGTAAAAGCTGATGGCAGCAGCTCACATGATCGATAATGGCACAATGACGTGAGCCCACATCAAAGGAGCATTTTGTTCCATTAGTTTATCGAGGATCACCAGTCGCGTGGAAAATCCGCTCCGTACAAACAATTAGTGATTGTGTTTTGATGGGCTTACTGTACTGCCTGTATTGCAACGTTTATACAGCTACAACGTTTATACGTTTATACAGAAAAGGTATATTGGATAATAATAACAATATTTACTTCCAAAAAAAGTAACAGAGATGTCTAAGACTAAATGCAACGCGCCTTCCTGTTTTAGCTATCGCTGCGTTACAGGAAGTAGCGCCTTACCCAAACATAACATGAATAGAAGGATCAGTTGAGCTATCTCTCGATCATTCGCAACGGTCTGCAGATAGCTCAATGTGCAGATTGCTGTTCCGTGTGTATTTTGTACATTTTATAAATATTTGTGTTCATTGTAAATTACTTTGAAAGTAAATCTCTATACATATATAAAAATCAATTGCTGCTGGTTAGTCTCGCTAAAACACGAGAACGGCTGGGCCGATTTAGCTGATTTTTGTTTTGAAATGTTTCTCGTAGTCCAGGGAAGGTTAAACGAAGAAAATATACGACGTATACCGGGTCATCTAGTATTATACAAGGTGTTCCATAAGTTGTGTATATAAACTTCAGGGGGCTAAAGTACCCATCAATATGAACAACTTTTTCTAAGGAACCAACACTGTGAACGCGAAAAAAAAAACAGCTGTTTCATACAAAAGTTCAATACCTACCAGGCTAAAATGTATGAAACAGCTTAAGCGAAGTTAATATACACAACTTATGGAACACCTTGTATAAATGTCAGAAGTTCAACTAAAAAAAGAAAATAGACACAGCTTCACGACTTTGATCCCACTGTTAGATGTCCTTTCAGATCTCTTAGTAGTAGATCTCCAAATACAAACTCAAGATTCTTAGAGGATGTCTAAGGGGGATAGTCAGGGGAGATGGTCAGGCCCATATTTTGCAGTAGTTGGTTATAAGTACGATATTAAATACGCCAATAAAAAAAAACTCACCCATACATATTGGCATTTGGTACCTTTCACTCGCTCTCGTGTGGTATAGATTAGCCCCATTTGGCCCAGATTTGTTTCTTTATTGGCGCGGGATTATGCAGGGAAACTCATTGGTGTACAACCGGTTTTGAACCCACGGCCTTAGGATCGGAAGGCGGAGTCGCTACCCGACCACCAGTGCTCTCCACCTAATATCTACTGACGTTAAGTAACCAACTTAGCTTATTGAAGTCAATTGCGTTCATACAGTTATATGTTGTGTGGGAGCCCCTTAAATATTTATTTTATTATGTTTAGTATTTGTTATTATAGCGGCAACAGTAATACATCATCTGTGAAAATTTCAACTGTCTAACTATCTCGGTTCATGAGTTACAGCCTGGTGACAGACGGACAGAGAGACAGAGAGACAGACAGAAGGACAGACAGCGGAGTCTTAGTAATAGGATCCCGTTTTAACCTTTGGGTACGGAACCCTAAAAACCTCATATGTGTGGGTAGAATAACGCCAGGCATTTTTTCTAAATTAAATTAAACGGCACACACTCGAATTCCATTTTTTTTTCTACTTATAAGCTAGATACATTTCATTAGCACCTGTCTAAGCCAGCTGGCTCCTTCGGACTATCATTTCAGTCTGAAGGTCTAGCAAAATGATAAAAATAAAGGTTCGATTAACATTTTGAGTTACACTGCGCGGCATGTGCGACAACGACAGCTCGACTGCGGAGTGTATCCTATGTTGCCGAGTAGTGTAACTGAAAAGGGCGATTCCTTCGTTTATCTTCGCGGAGTAGACGCCGTAATGTAACGTCGTTTGCGGTCGCGATTGAACTAAAGATTGATAGCGACCATTTGTTTTGGTTGCTACGCTAGAAGACCAAGCTCGTGCCATCGTAAATTAAACCTCAGGAAATATGTTTTATCGACTAGATTTGTTTATTTACTTACCAATGGACCGACAACGTTATGATGATGGTTTTATCAAGATTCTTATTAATTATTCTTTTTTATTTCTTTTCGTGCGTGACTTATGAGGTAATGCTTTGTTATAGGTGATTAAAAAAAAAATTATAGTAATATAAAATAATCAAACGGCTTTATGCTTGGTCGAGTGAAACTAGAACCGTGATTCACGAACTAGTTTCTTTAATATACGATTACGTTGGAAGAAGTGATGATTGTGGTAGTGCTCAGAAACACATGCAAGTAGCCAGCCGGGCATCGTTATTACAAGCTTTTTTTTATTTGTGACTAAGAAATATGTAATCCTACTAATATTATAAATGCGAAAGTTTGTAAGTATGGATGGATGGATGGATGGATGTTTGTTACTCTTTCACGTAAAAACTACTGAATGGATTTTAATGAAACTTTACAATAATATAGCTTATACATCAGAATAACACAAAAGCTAAAATTTATAAAGATATAGTGTGACTAATCCTTCGCAGACGAAGTCGCGGGCACCAGCTTGTTCTAAATAACTCAAAGTATTATTTTTATGCATCAAGAAGACTTCGGCCGCAAAGCCCCTAAAAATGGAAACGAATCAATAATCCTTTCCGATCCAATAATCAAAGAACGCATGGAAATAAAATATCAACGTGTCGACGTAAATCCACTTTCGAATCAGATTGCATACAGGACATTCTGTCTCTATTAGATAAACGAGATTAGAAAGGGACGGCCGGGGTAGGAGAGTAATGCCAGATGTTACAAAATGGCTATGGGATTGAGTGTTTGTCCCTTGTACAGGGTGTATGGTAAACTGGAAATTATCTTATAAATAAACTGGGCCTCCAAGTCAAACCAAAATGGCTTAGTGGTAAAATAAAAATAATAATATTTCCTTGGTAAATATTTAATGATTATAACTGCAGAACATAGGTACAGTATGAAGTATTATATTAAAAATCCCAAGGGATGATGATCAAGACGTTTTCTACTTAGAGCCTAAGATGACCTAGAGGCTACTATTAGCATTCCTATTATTCATAATGGAATAAAATTATGATATTGATTTTGAATATAATAGATGTTTTATGTAAGTCACAAACACAGGTATGACCTAAAGCAAAAATAAAAAAAAATAACAAAGGCAGACAGAAGAGTTAAACGCAATGACGAACAAATAACTAATCTAAGTAGGTAGATAATACTATTGTGGATGGATATATTTGACATATTTATAATAAGTACTTACATCATACGTTAATGAGGATAAATAAATAAAAAAATAAAAAAGTCGAGAAGAATAAATAAATATGAACAAGTAAATAACGAATCCTACTTTCAATTCAATTCAATTCATTTATTTCAGATCAAAATAATCCAATTTGTTAGTACCACACAGACATGACATAGACATAGAAACCTTAAAAAACTAATGTTAGCTATTACAAGATATGAGACAAATGAAATTAAAATTTACTGATATGTTCGACTTTGCCTAGGTATTTAAAACATAAACCAAAACTACAAGACGGGATTTCTGCAGGGGTTTTTCGTACGTTCTTTCTTTCACCCTGTAAAGCAGCTGATATAGTTGGGCAAAGTCACGACTAGCTCTAACGTAGGCTATTTACATAATTTTGCGATAGTTCAGTCAATGACGACTTCGATGGCACAGCTGACGACTAACTGACAAAGTGCCGCGTCAATTATCAAAGATCCATTTTGAAGTCCAATTTTATTAGTTTTCTGACATTTTGGGAAGCAACATAGCTTTTTCATTTTAATTGTTTTTCTAGTGTTATTTTGAGTTGTGTTGTGTAATTTCGATAGCATTTTACCCAACATTACTTGAGATCTTAGCACAATGTGTAAGCATTTGGAATGAAAGTGTATTGAGTGATATCCTGATTTGACCGAAAATGTTTCGAATGTTTTGAAGAATACAATTCACTTGGAACTGGCAAGATTGTCTGTCGAATGACGGACGGAGCCATAAACGGTGAATAGAAGAAGTCCAATTTTTTTTATTGTTGTCCACGTGCCACATGAGCGATCGTCGTGCTATCAAAAAATATTAATGCAAAGAAAACTGATAATGTACCTCTCGCTCGCACATTTACACATTACAAAGATGTAAAATCCTTGAACTTAGCGAGCGAAAGGTACATAAACAGTTTTCTTCTTAATAAATCGCTTTCAGGGATAAGGCCTCCCTTTATTAAATTACTCCTAGATTTTTAAGGATCCATGTGTTCTATAGATGGATTTTTAAACAGCCGAGAAACAGCCGATCAGAATTATAAAAGGTCCTCAGATCCTCAGAGAAGTACCAAGTATCAACTCATAAATATTTGTCATGTCAAAGGTCAGGTCAGAGATACATTCAAATTTTATATTTGACTCATACACGCATTTTTATAATATAAGGTACTATAAGCACAGTATAACTTTTTTGTTTAATATACATACTTGTAATACATTATTATAAAATTTGTTTCCTACAAGTAAGATTCGTATTCAAATTACATACCAAAATAGTTGGAATATAAAGCAGTAAACAACAGACGACAAACTGGAGCGTGCTCTATGACAGAGTTCATTAGTGTTATGGTGACAACTTGAGGTAAGAGGTTAGAGGGTCAGGCTAGTGCCATCGTGCACCTGCTCTTCTAGCCTGGCCTTTATGGCATAGCTTTGATGAGACCTTAGTTCCTTATCAGTTGAATATTTCTTTTTAATGTTGAAAAACAAATCTGAGAAGACTTTATACAATTTTTGTTCTACAATTTATTTATTCTACTGACGGACGGATTCTAAAAGCCCGATCAAAACTAATCGCATGCCAAGTTACTTGCTATCTTTATCTAATTCGATGTAATAGCTGAAATGGCGAGTAACTTGACATACGATTAGTTTTTATCGAGCTTTCGGAAACCGTCCGTTAGTTTGATAAAATGACTAGCGGGATGCAATGAACTTTGTCCGTGAAAAACTTGCTTGACACTGCACATTTCATTTTCAGCTTCATATGTTCAAAATTTAATTAAATTAACAAAATTGAAAACAAGAATTATTTCCTTTTTCTCTACCTAATAACGAGAAGGCGTAAGAAACAAAATTTTAAAAAATTGTCTTAAATTATTTTTGTTTAACTAAGGTTTGACTTAGTGAGGTTTTATATATATGAAAGCCTTTAATTTTAATTTATATTGTGCTCATTTTATTCACTGGGAGAAAGATTCTATGAAAAATCATCATAACAAATGTTTTCGTAGCAGGAAAACAGGGGTTACCGACAGTTACGGGCAAAAAAAATCTTCCATAACTTGGTATAAAAACACCATTTATTTCGAGTGTTGACTCCGCCTAAAAGCGTCCGCAAAATCGACAAAAATCGGACAGGACACTCCCATAAATCCAATGAGAGTCAGACCGAGAGAGTACAGCTAACATCAAAAGTAACAAACGTGTTTCATGTATAATTTCCAAAAGTATATAAATATTGTAGAATCAATTAAAAACTATTTATATACATTGCGTAATATAATAAATGTTCGATTCAGCTATTTTTTATAGATATAAAATAAAAGTATTGCACTGCTTTTTCCCTAGATTCTAGGGAACGGTTTATTTTTCATAAATCATCATCATTTCAGCCTGGTATCACGTACTGCTGGGTATAGGCCTCCTTCATGGTTTGCCAGCCTCCTCTGTCCTGTGCGTCTCTGGTCCAGGTGTTTCCCGCGACCTTCACGATGTCGTCGACCCATCGCGCTTTCGGACGCCCCAAACTTCTTTGGCCTGACTTTGGCCACCACTCGGTCAAGGCTTTGCTACACCGGCCATCACCGCGTCTAACCAGGTGTCCTGCCCAACTCCACTTGAGATTTACCGCCCTGTCTCCGACGTCGTAGACCTTAATACGACTACGGATCTCAGTGTTGCGCACTCGGTCTAAAAGGTTTATGCCGAGCATGGCTCGCTCCATGGCCCTTTGTGCAACCTGTACTCGGTGCACAGTTTCCTTAATGAGCGTCTATGTCTCGGCACCATATGTCATAGTTAGCAGGACAATAGGTTAGGACAGGTTTTTCATAAATAAGTGGCATTTAATTATAAAAAAAAAATTATAGGTGCATGTCCCTGTAATTTCATCGGCTTTTTATTTTTTTATTTATTTATCTTTATAAAATATACATAATAGATATTAATTCAATAGCACTAAGAAAACCACTAAGGTTTGTAAACATAATTAAAATTAAAAGGCTAGATAAGGATACTTCAAATACTATTATTTAAATGAGATGAAAACTTTTAAAATGACACAATCATTCACTTCTGACCACGACTGTACCCATGTGACGTCAATTTATAACCATACTTATTGAAAGAGAATAAAATAGGAGACAGACAATAGCCCGCAGAAGTCGCGGCACACCGTAACCCGTGTTCAACCACAAGTGGACTTTAAAACTGATATATTGGCAAATAAAAGTTCTGGAACGTATTGTGCTGAAACATATTGAACTTGAAAACGTAATTTGATCTTTATGTTGCGGCACTAAAGTATACTTTCACCCACAGAGTGTAGTTCATAAGCTAGTTGTTTAGTTCAAATATGGCGAATAATTTTGAATTACTCATACTCAACATGCAACTGTGGCTTCGATTGTACTTGAAGTATTTGAAGTATGGAATTATTGGTATATGGATTTAATGTTTACCTGAAACAAAGGAAATAACAATATTAAAACCATGAATAAAACACAAATCGTTTATTTTATGGGAAAAAAATTAGAACAGGCGCCCACCGGTTGTTGAGCGATTACCTATGCGTATATGTATAACTGTATTAACTCGTACAAAATTATGGGTCCCAGGTTGAAATCCCTTCATCTATAATTATTTAACTTAATCATCTACTGATGCAAAAGATCTCTTGGTACCAGGAAATATTTTTTTTTTATATATTTCTATTTCAAAGTTAAATTACATACACACATTTAGCAATAGTTGGTAGTGCATACGCGACAGGTTGCAAGCCCAACCCCGCGGCTAAAATATAAACTAGTTTCCTTTGCCGATTGAGAGCACTGGCATTGCAAAAAAAAATCAAAGAGTTCTACTACTAAATAAAATGAATAAATAAATTGGATAACGACCGGAACCCCGTTCGTGATAGAGATTATATTACACAAGTTTGAAGTAGGTATGTTCAATCTGGCATCAGTCCAATCTTCGATTGTACCGTTGGGGGTGGAGTCCGATTGTTATGTTCTCTGACTGATGATCCAAATGATGGAAATTCATCTGTAGTTTTGTTGTAAAATCAGAGCTTTGATTCTACTTTTCTAGTGCAAATCAAGAGTCTGCCAAACTCTTTACCGTATTCAGTATTTTCGCAACATTACAATTTAGGAATATTAAAGCAAAGAGGGGACAAGTGTGGATTATAGCTAAGTGTGTTCTGCCTTCGACTATATTTTAACTTTTCATCAGGTGTGATGGCAGTACGTTTATTTCATTCAATATTAAAAAAAGTTGACGTTCCTAACTTATTTAGACAACTTAAAATATATTTTTGAAGTAATATGTTGTGGCCACTTCTTGGCATGTTGGATTGCTTTATATTTATTGTGAATTTTGAATTTATAGTTTTCTAATCATAATGCAAAAGATATGACAGTTCAGATAAGTAAGCATAACATTATGTAGGTCGTCAAATGCATGTAACAGTCTACGCCCCAATCTACTAAGTGTAGAATCTTGTGTAGAATTTCTTAGCACAGATTAACACAAATCTACAAAGCGTAATATTTCGTAGCAGCATGTAGTACAGTCTACGCCCCGATCTAAGAAGCGTAGAATCTTGGAGGTATATCTTGTATTATGAAACTCTCATAACACACCACGTAGAATAGTCTAAGCCGTAATTTACGAAGCGTAGCATTTCATTGAACATCGCAGCATCGTGCACAATTAACCCTCTATGGATTAATTCATGGTTCAAGTGCTTTAAGCTGGTTTACGTATACCGTAACCCATCAATTAAAATTTAAAGCGTTCAGAGTTTTACTGTGAAAACGAAAGCATTTTTCACGAACAAACCTTTCGATTGATTTTCATCATCAATCTTTTGCTTAAGCGTGAACGGGGAGAGATTGTGACTGATTACTTTGTTTAAAAAATGCAACATCTGAGTTAAATATAAATACGGACCAGAAAGTAAGTTCTTATGATCTAGTGGCTATTTCTGCTGACTGGAGGACTTAGGTCGACTTAAGGCTTAGTGACTGTTAGTGCCACGACAGGTTACCGTGCCCTCCGGAGCTCGTAACCATACAGATGTAAATGCCACTAACGGTCATCTATTCAAATTCTAACTGAAAGCGTTGCTCAACGAAACCGATCTATAAAATGATCAACGAATCTAACAAATTAGGGAAAATAAAAATAAAATGATAAAACACCCATATCTTGGCTTTTATACCTAATTTTTCTTTAACTAATTTTCAGTTATTATCTCTGTGACACAAAACTCGACGCTAGTTTAAAAGCTAAAATGCTATTGAGGCCACGATGCCGCCAGCTTCGTAAATGTGAGGATTAGGTCTTCAGCTGGCATAGCCATTTTAAGTTATTTGCTATCAAATGTACGTACCTCACAAAGATGTCCTATTTTATCTTTAAGACGACATTTTAGGTCACTTATAACCGTTAAGTTAGGTTAAAGATCGGTTCCTCTAAGGAGAAGGTATAATAAATATAATGACTAAAATATGATACCTATAACAAGTTCTACAGTAGTACATTACTATTTTGACGACCGATTTTGATGTGATAACCTATAATTATTATTTCACGTTTTTGTGAAGCAAAATGGAAGATTTGTTTTGAAATAAAAAAAAACAAACTCACTTTGAGGACCTCTTTTTTGCTGAGAAGTTCTTAAAAAAAATGAGTATAAACCTATAGTTTTATACCGTGCGTATTAAACCTATAGTTTTCTTGCCCTTTCCAGTAGACGTGTTGTGTAGAACTAATATCAGATGATGTGACGTATGCGGTGGTGATGTGGGTCGGGCGCTGCTTGTAATAACGTGCCTTACTTATAATAATCTGTCAAAACATAAACAATGCTTAAAATATTGCCATATTATACCAGTGACGACAAACAGTGATAGGTCTCATTTTAAGCAGTTTTAAAGAACAATGCGAGGTCTTTTAAGGCTCAACGAAAACTACTATATCACCTAACGAATCTTTTTTTTTGAGTTTTTTCTACTATCGACACTTGATTCCAATCCGGACTTGGTTTGAATTCTGACGGGAAATATTTTTTATTTTTTGGCTTTTTTACAAATTATTGTTGTATGAAATTTCTGTCAAAATTTAAGTGACACTCACCTATGCCGCCACATACATAATAATTAACAAAATTCTCCACCGAGCAATATATTATCTTACTTCACCGGTCATTCTCTTACGTGCTAAGGTCTAACATAAAACGTGACATTGGCAAAATTGCGGGCTACACTGCAAATGCCATGCAAGTAAGAAGAATACATAGTTTATTGTTTTTCGTCTTTACAAATAATTAAAGTAACAACCACTATTGTTCAAAACAATAAATCTTCACAATTCGGTTCTCTGTACAAACATGTTTTTACGACGAACCGTTCCTACCCAAATCTTTTGTTTCTTAAACTTTAAGAATCCATCAGAGGAGTGACCTCGTTTCCAGCTATTAAGGCTGCGGCGGTCTCATTAGGAGCATCTGTCATCTCTCATCGGATAGGTATCATTTTACAAGTCTTGGAACGTTTTTTCCTAGCTATCAGAGGAACACATTAATCATTTACTTAGAAAACTGTCTATAAAGAAATTCGGGAGCTATTTGAGTCTTCAGTCGAGGTTTTATGATGTCTGATGTTTGTCGTTGCTGTACATGATTATACTCTTGTCGTGTCACTAGTTGCTTTCGAAACAGTGTGGTGAAAGGATTTTAAGTGCGCCTCAAGAGGCTCTCTTTCAAGCACTTGACACATGTTGCTGTACATGATTATTTCGTACAAAAGCTTTTTTATCGATTTTTGGATTTATAGCTCTCTTCTCTTGTCGTGTAACTAGTTTCCTTCGAAACAGTGTGATGATAGGATTCTAAGTGCGCCTCAAGAGGCTCCTTTCGAGCACTTGACACATTTTATAGAACTTTTTAGGTTCTACGACATGCCGGTTTCCTCACGATGTTTTTCTTCGCCGTTTGAGAGTACTGGCATTGTGCACATACATTTTTGAACAGAAAAACTCATTGGTGCACGACCGGTTTCGAACCCACGAATTTTAGGATCGGAAGGCGGAGCCGCTACCACTAGGCCACCAGTGCACCGTGCACCACCAGTGCTTGGAAGGCTTGGAGGGCACCGGTGGTATAGAAGGAGTGATCCTGCCTTCTGATCGTAAGGTTGTAAGATTTTTCTCTTTGAAAATTGATGTTAAATATGCCAGTTCTCTCAATCGGTAAAAAAAAACATAGTAAGAAAACTGTCAGGGTTCTAACAGCAACCCGTCACATATGGAAAACCAACTACTGTAAAACGGGGTATGTGCCAAATATACCTCTGACTACCCCCCATTAGCATCCTAAAAATAATCTGGGGCTAGTACTTAGTACAGAGTACCTAGTATCTGAGAGGATATCTACCATGCCTGAGGATCAAAGTCGTTCTGTTTCCGAAATTCGAAACCACTGAAATTCACTAAACAGAAAGACAGTAAACAATATTGTAATAACATTGGGACGGCGACAACAGCTCCCGTGAACAAACGAGGCGCCCCTCCTCGCCCTCTGATCCCGCCACCCGTCATGTGACAAAACGGTACGTGACGTCTAACAACTCTGTTTTCGCTGCCATTTCTGATTCATTCATTTTAACATTTAAAAAGAGATAAGAAAATAATTTTATGAAACTAAGTGTAACATAGAATTGTACTTACCAAAACCACTCGAATTATTTTAACAGCGTCAAAGCAAATTTTATATCATTACATAGTACCTAAGCATATCCCTCTGTCTAGTCCAAATATGAATTTCAGCACATACCCACATTTTACAGTAGTTGGAATTCCATACGTCAACGCAAGCCTTTCGCTGTTGTTAGAACACAGTTAGTGTTCCTCACGATGTTTTCGTTATGCTATTGAGCACTGGCATTGGTAGTAAAGTAGTTTCGTGTAGCAATAGACCCAACATAAACCCAACAAGTGACAAGTTGG
The DNA here is from genome assembly GCA_932294275.1 of Chloroclysta siterata. Lineage (NCBI taxonomy): Eukaryota > Metazoa > Arthropoda > Insecta > Lepidoptera > Geometridae > Chloroclysta > Chloroclysta siterata. Next base: position 3,074,376 of record OW028607.1, on the reverse strand, counting down.
TACACTGCAAAGCAGGGTGTCTTAGTGTGTAGTTTGTACACAGTTTAAGCTGTAAGTTCAATGATTTGAAGCTGAGTGTTCCTATACAAAAGATTGTCAAATATTTTTAAAAACATTTCATTCCTTTTAAATGAGAAACTTGTTAGTTAATAATAACATTACTCTGTTCCTTTTCTTTGGTTAATATAACAGTTTGAATTTATAATTATAAGGTGTATTGTATGTAGTAAACCCCATTTAAGTTAGGTAGCAACAATGAAAGATGGTCGAAGGTTTATAATGGTTTTAATTTGGGTAGGCAATTGTTTGAAGAATAATTCGGGTAGGTATTTATTCAGTAACCGCCATAGTTATTATAATATGACTTTGCCTCTCAGTACAGCTGGTAGTAGCTCTGCTTTCTATGCTTTAGTTGTGGGTTCGAACCCCACCGAGGACAAACATCTTTGGGAAAAACATTGATGCTTGTGCTCTCTGGGTACTATAAAATATGGCATACTAGCTGGTGCGCGTCTTCGTCTGCGCAGGATTAGTATTTCGAGTAGCTTATATTAGCGTGTACATATATGTGTAACTCTAGCGGTTGGCAGCGCACGCCAGAATAGCTCGCAGATGGTTAATTTTTTCCTACTTACTTGACACTTTATCGTCATATTTTGGACAATTACACAATATCTTTATAAATTGTAGCCTATGTGTTATTGTGATGTATAAGCTATATTATTGTAAAGTTTCATTAAAATCCATTCAGTAGTTTTTGCGTGAAAGAGTAACAACAAACATCCAACCATCCATCCATACTTACAAACTTGCGCGTTTGTAATATTAGTGGGATAAAGAAAGTATTTATATATTGTATCAGTAATCTGGTTGACATATTGCAAGCTTTGCTTAGTTTGTGGTTGGATGGCGGTGTATGAAACGACCACCAATATTTATTTTATTATTAATCACCATCATCAGCATAGAGAAGTCCACTGCCACTATTTTTACAATATTGTTCACAATCCTTTTCAATCATTCATCGTGTTATAATATAATAATATCCTGCAAATTAGATACTTACACAAATATTTACCGCTATTATACTTAGTTGGCAAATTATATTCTACATTCGTGAAAATTCTGGCCAATATGCGCTGGTAATTTCATATGCACTCCCGTGCACTCGGGAACGCTGTGAGCATAATAAACATGAATTTGAAATTAAAAACGCCACTATTCAAAGTAGCTTATTAGACTACGTAAACTTCTATTACTTCAACAATCACGAAGCGAAGCTGTTATAATTATAACTAGCTTTAGCCCGCAACTTTGTTTGTTTTCTCGTGGCGAAGGTAGATATAAGGATAGAGAGAGAGTACCGGTAGTTAAGGCGAAGACAAGAGCGAATGTACCTCTCGCTCGCACGTTTCGACATGTTGAAAGATATAAAATCATACTTCATTTTCCAAAAATCGTAATCAATAATTTTGGGTGCAATCATTGCACACAGTTTAGTAAAAAGTTCATTTTTATACACAATTTACGATACAATATGTACGAAAACTAGTAAATCAAACTTTTGAGTAGGAAAACTTTAAGGGTTCTAATTTGGTCGTGCACCGAGGGTTTCTTCTGTTATATAATATGCTGTTCTTATGTACGCAACGCCAGTGCTCACAAACGGGGAAGGCAACATCTTTAGGAAACCAAAGGGAAGGTCGTGGGTTCAAGTCCCACTCGGATAATAACTTTTGGGACTATATTAAAAATCTTTAGGAAACCGTTGTATTCATTAGTTGTTATTCTTGCGGTTTCTTCTTTTTGTCGTGTCCCTAGTTTCTTACAAAACAGTGTGATGAAAGGTTTTTAAAAGCGCCTCAAAGAGGCTCATTTCGAGCACTTGACACATGTTTTAGAACTATTCAGGTTCTATGATATACCGGTTTCCGATTTTCCTTTACGGTTCGAGAGTGCTGGCAACCTGTCATGTTTGGAACACCAACAACTGCAAAATACATGCAATAATAATGACAGCATATCAATATCTGCTAACGAGTAGTCCACCCACTTTACTCCTCACAAATCCTCTGAAACCACAGGCACTTGAAACTTGAAATTAGGGGTCAAGTTCTGGATGTTTTTGTAACCCCCAAAGACTTATTTTCGCAACATGAAATAATGATAAATGATTTTGAATATGGTACTCCAAGACCGATGTAGGCACTCATTAAGAAACGATTATTATTAGAAATTCGTAATGACTTGTGATAATAACTTCTCGCGAAAGAAGTCACGTGGGGTTCCACGAGCAATTATATAAACAATCATGGCAGTGCCTGTTCTCTCAAGCGATAAAAGAAAACATCGTAATGAAACCGGCATGTCGAGAACCTAGAAAGTTCTAAAACATGTGTCAAGTGTTTGAAAGGGGCCTCCTTGCGGCACGCTTAAAATCTCTTCACCACACTATTTCGAAAGAACTAGTGTGGTATACGACAAGAAAGTCAAAGGGTTCAATAAAATCGCAAGGATCACTTTGAGACGTCTTAAAGCTAGGTGACTCTAGGTGCCTGTTCCACGCGACCAAAGCCTAGAAGATGATGTCCTCGTAGTAAGGACTTGACTTTGTGAAACTTAATCTGCATTGTAGAACTAACATAAACAAATAGTTAACAGCCTAGTTTTGTTTGAGCGTAATTCCGTCCACAATTGTGGAACGGAAGTCGTGCTTCTGCACTTTATCTAGCTAGCGGAACCGGTCAGAAGTTCTGTGGTTACCTGCACTAACAGGATGTATGTCAAAGTTAGCGCGTTGTAAAAGTAGCTGAATGTAACAATGTTGAACAAATTGACTTTATCTCATGGTACTATTAGCCGTGTTGTACGCATTTAATAAAAGTTTATATTTTTGTTTGTTTTTGTAATTATTATAAAAATCATTTATTTCATAAACGCTTTACATTAACCACCTTAAAATTTCAAAAGTATTCGAATGAAGCCTCTTTGAGGCGCTCTTAAAATTCTTTCACCACACTTTTTCGAAAGAACTATTGACACGACTTACGACACGACAGTATATTTATTTTATTGGTAGGTCGTAGCTTTACTGCATTTCATGTGTCGGGAACCTTTGTGTACATTTATGTACCACTCGTTAACAAAAAACAACACTGATCAAAAATCTAAATGAAAATAAAATTACGTGGTTTTAATTGAGAATCAACGCAACAGGTGATGTCACGCATAATGCATCATACATAATATGTAAGTAGCTATAGATATAATATATATAGAAGTAGCTATAGATGATATAGTATATTATACCATATCTATAGCTACTATTACAGATAGCTATGTCAACAGCTATAGGTCGTATGTAACGAAGATCGATTGGGTCCATTGACATCCGCGCCTCGCTACCCGCGTCCGAAGTGTAGAGTGTCTACATGGATCATTTATACACTTCGCTGGGATGAATCGACGGAAAATTGCCGTTTTTAGAGAACTTTTAGAGTAGAGCTCTTTGTGAAGGGCTCGTTCAGGAAGTACTACAACCGTGCCTATTTATGCCACCAAGCAGTGTGCCTGCATTACGTACTGGATTTAAAGGATGCAACTACAAGCACATTGGTACGAGTATGCCTCAAGAAGTGCGAGGCAAGTCAGTAAGTGTGGACGTGCCCTATATGGCATGCACTGCTGAAACACCTGACAAAGTCAAACCACTTCGTACTCCCACATTTCAACACTATCAAAGACATTGTTCATTCAGTAATTTTATATCCTCTAAAATTTTGAAATGTGCAAGCGAGAAATTGTTTGACGGTTTTCAGCCTGTAATATATCTTCTAATATGTAATTTTATAGGGTAAGTTGGTCATAAGGCCGATGCTATGAGAAGGACATTTTATTCCACTTTACGTATATTATAAAGGTATATTGGTCCAGCCTTTATGGCTTGCTTGAGTTACATTCATCCAAGAATCATAACTTTTGCGTAGGATTAAGATATAATTTGTTTAACCCTTCAGTTTCTGAACTGTTTTCTTTCTTTAGTCTCCTTACCCACACCTTTGGATGCATTTAGTCTGTTAATTACTAGCTGTGCATTCCAGAAGTTGGAAGCAGATGCCCTCGGCGCGTGCTAATAAATCAAACTTGCTGAAACTTCAAAGCCGTGACAGATGGCGCTGCAGTCTAGCTTTCCTGTTGAAGAGTAAATTCTGATAGGAATAGTGAAGACTATTGAATTCGAACTTGTCATAACTAAGTAAACAAGACGTCTCATACAAAATTTATCAATTATATATTTACTTTTATATTTTAATATCACGTGTCTAGTAGCGGCTCCGCCATCTGATCCAATAATCCAATAAAAATAAAAATAGAATGAATTAATTTAGAATGTGACAAGGTAGGTAAAGTATGTTTTTTTTATACAACTAGCTGATGGAACAAGCAGATGGCCCACCTGATGTTAAGTGGTAACCATTACCTATAACAAAGCATTGCCTCGTAAGTCACGCATGATAGGAACGTGCGCTACGATGCACTGCCCTGCGTCCATCAACTTGAGGCATACAGATGTTAAGCCTCATGTGCCTGTAATTACACCGGCAACCACACTCTTCAAACCGAAACACAGCGTTGCTGCTTGGCGGCAGAAAAAGGCGTTAATGATAATGATGCATGTCTTTAACTTTAAAAAAATTGCATGTTTTTTAATATCGGTCCGCTTCTCTCTATTGCAACACCCTTACTGGGTACATTATGTATTGAATCACAAAATACTTAGTCATAAGTCCTGACAATGTTAAATCTACATACATACATAATAATGCAATAAATATACTGAATACTGCATCCTACGGCCATGGGTTTAAAACCAGTCGTGCACCAATGAGTTTTTCTGTTTCAAAAATGAATGTGCACAGTACAAGTACCATCAAACTGTGAAGGAAAACATCGTGAGGACACCGGCATATCGTAGAACCTAAAAAGTTTTAAAAAAGTAATACAAACTAGGTACTGCAAAATGTCTTTATGCGCCAAATGCAATGTTTGGACGTACCAATGACTACCCCTATAGACGTCCTCAATGATTATGGAGTTCGTACTTGGTACTAATATATCTGAGGGAATTTCTACCGTGCCTGGGGATCCAAGTAATGAAGCTGTTTCATTTTTTTTGAGAATAATTAAATTTTGTTGCTGCCTGTACAATACTTTACAACAATTATGTTGTACTAATACAGTGGTGCCAAATAAAGCCACAACAATTTCCATTACACGGCGCTAATCTTGGAAGTTTGTTCACAAAATTCGATAAACTTGACGTCAGCGTCAGTTCGCCCGAGGGCCTGTCAAACTTGCAGATAAATATTATTATTAAATATTTGACAGCGCCCGTGACGTGACGCGAAGAATCCGGTTATAAGTTTGGGGTGATAAACGACCCCTTAGAGTGCTAATACGATTATTAACCTAAGTAAGGGTTGCTTGACGTCCAGTAGTTCAGGAAAATTGGGAGAGAGCATAGATAATACTGAGATTAGTAATTTTAAAGGTTTTCAAATTTTAAAACATATTTTGAAAGCTATAAGTATGTTTTATGCTGACGAAGTTACCGCTTTATAATCGGTAATGAGCTTTTTTATTTTAAAAGTTTTCAGATAGTTTTTGGGATTTACTCGCAAAATCTCATTATTAACAAAAAAACGGTAGGGTTTTTCTTATACTATTTGCTAATATAGCAAGCAGATGGACAACCTGATGTTACGTGGTAACTTTAACACCCTTAAGCACCCTGAGATGCACTGCCCTGCGTCCATCAACTTCTGGCATACAGGTGTTAAGATAGATAACACTTAATCGTACAGATACATCATAAATCTAGGCGTAACTTAATAAAGTACAATGGGCGGCCTTATCACTGAAAGTTTCGACGCAACATTAGCCTCATGTTCTACCAAAACTTACTTTGAAGAAGGCGAATGATCGCTCTATCTCTCTCCCTCGCATTTGCTCCGTCTCATTCTATATACCTTTGCTTATAATGTTTATATACAACTTTAGTAAGATCCAGTTTTGTAAACTTCTTAATAACTTTACTGTGCACGTTTTCTAAAGTATCACTTATTTATATATCCTTGATGATTAAACTTTTTAAGGTCCCAACCCTGTTATCAAACCTCCGACTTAAGCACCGTGCTTATAACTCCCTAATTACCGTCGTTTGTAAAGAGATTCACTTTCGCCCGCTTCTTTTAAACTTGAAAATTGCTTAATTAAGTTTATTCTGTGTAGACAATTTGGTTTACAGTGAAAACATTTTGTGATACGGGTTTCCGCCTGAGTCAATTTCAAAAGGTTTAACTCGGGCGGATTTATTCTCAACTATCTTAAATTGGCTTAAAGCTAGATGAATAAAGGTGCCAGTTCCACGCGACCAAGCGTCGAAGAACAGACAGTAAACTTTTGCTTACTCAATTGTTTATTATTTAATTTTATTATACTATCTTGGAGACGCTTCCGATTGGCACTGATTGGAGTGAGTCGAGCTATCTCTAGATCGTTTTCAACAGTCTACAGATATCTCTACTGTTTCATATGTATTTTGTAAATACTTGTATTTATTGTAATTTTCTTTGTAAATAAATGTCACTATTTCCAATTATTTACACAAATTCATTTTGAGTTTGACTCTGTTTGAATACCTAGGCACAGAAGATCCTGTTAGATATCTTGGTTATAGCACGTTCCAATAATATATTCAGCTCGTGCTCGCGTGGAACCTAGATAAAAAGTAAGGTACTGATGCTATTTTTATCAGTTACATTATTTTGTCTAATATGCTATCCCCAGTTACGGCATAATATCATAGAATCTGGAACTATCTATAGATGTTTTTGGCTTAATCACGATGTATTATGCCCAAATTTAAATTAAACTATTGGATAGATATTGTAAATAATAATTTAACCACACGGGATATTCTATCAAAGCTTCGTTTATATATTACTATCGTAACTTCGACGACGTCGACTTTTTCCGAACTAAACGTTCTGAGCACAAAGCTTTGATAGAATATCCAGTGAGGTTATAGAATTATTTACAATATTTATCTAATGTATTGTGTGACGTAAGACTGACTCTGTTCAGGTCCTTCTGCCAGACTTTTTATACTAGTCAACTCTGGACTAAATACCGAGTTGCCTATAATCATATCGTTAGGCAACTGATGGGGCTAGAACGATTCTGTACGCGATACAAAGATATCGCTTCGCTGAATTTATGCCCAGAGTCGGCAAGTGTAAAAATACTATAATAGCAAGTCTGTCAGATAGGCTCCTGCTGACACGCATCTATAGACGGTGGGTGCAACTAGCATCCTAAGTAGGTACACATTATGTGACACCTACCTAACTACTTTTTACTTTAGGTACATTTTTAGGTTACCTATTTATTATTCATTTTTGTATAACATTTCTTTTAGCTTGTAAGAAATTTTTATTGGATCTCGTGTCTGAAATAAAGATATATTACTATAATTAAACACGTTTTCTGAAAACATTAAACTAGCTGATGGAACAATCAGATGGCCCACCTGATGTTAAGTGGTAAGCATCACCTATAACAAAGCGTTGCCTCGCAAGTCACGCACGATAGGAACGTGCCCCACGATACACCGCCTTGCGTCTATCTACTTGAGGCATACAGATATTAAGCCTCATGTGCCTATATTTACACCGGTAACCACACTCTTCAAACCGAAACACAGCGTTGCTGCTTGTCGGCATAAAAAGGCGTGGTAGTAGTACTTCCCCGGACGAGCCGCACACATAGAGCTCTACTATTCTAAAAACAACTTTGATCCTCGGGCAAGGTAGACATCCCCTCAGATCTCTTAGTGCCAAGTACGGACTCCAGATTCTTTGAGGACGACTACGGGGGTGACGAACTCTTTTCAGAATAATAAATAATCATGAAACATACAATGCAACTCGTTGGAAACAAAATGCAGCCATGTTCTGATATCGGGGTTCGCCCCATTGTCATAGTTCTACAAACACTAGTGTTTGTGCAAAACTCTTTGATCAGAATGGCAACACAACAAATAGTTTCTCCTCTTCCTTAATTAACTAGCTATCACGTATCAACCCCATTCGTAGTTTCCAACAAACTCTGTTTCTGTATCGTAAGAAAAAGTTATCCACTAAACGATGTGAGAAAGGAGTATCGCCAGGATTTTAGACATGATACCTGCTTTCTGCTTTCGCTATTGAAATTGTTTCTAATTTTTTAAGAAAACAAGGTTCCGTTGATAATAAACATTTTAATGATAAACATAGATTTTTGTATGGGTGTTAAGATCTATTATAAATAATTATGTATTTACAAAAAAAAACAGAATATATAATTAATGGCAACCTAACAAGTTCATCTCTTTGAAGCGCACTTAAAATCCTTTCACCACGTTTTGAAAGAACTAGTGACACGACAATAAAAATCAGGTGCTAAATGTTGAAATGTCCAACAATAAATTCTTTCTGCTATCGTCTGCCCTAGATGCGACTGAGTGCAAAGCTGTCAAGGCTAAAATAATTAAAACCTTCTTCCATCGTTTGACCGCGATTCAAATGTCACGTTCACAATTCCATGACCTCCAATCCTTCAGAAAACAAGGGTCGAATGTGACCAAATTCCAACCAACATTTGGGTACAAGTTGGATACAAACCAAATTGCTCTCAGTAGCTGTTCCTTTGAAAGAACTTAACTTTTTCTGTCCCTACAGCTGTACTATTGTAGTATTGTGTTGGATAAGTGAGTGGAATCGAGCGGTTTTCAATCGGAGTTGTTGCGAGTTTTCTTTTAAATCCTACGTTGTTATTCGTTGAGTGAGTGCTCGAGAAAGTTGTTGGCACTGTAGATTTTCCCACGGCGCCGGTAAAATGGAACCGGCATCAGATGGAAGGTACACATGGAATACAATTTGGAGAGTTGAGAAGCGTTACATACAGTCGAAAAACTTTATTTTGCGTGTTTGTATACGTCTTCTACAAGAACATGTAGGTATAATAGGAGTTTGATGCATAAAGTATTTATTAAGTTTATTTGGTATGATGTATTTAATTAAAGAAGATTCGTTTTCTGTCATTTTAGGAAGCAACATAGCTTTTTCATTTTAATTGTTTTTCTAATGTTGTTAATTTGAGCTGTGTTGTTGTGTAATTTTGGTTAACCAACATTACTTGAGGTCTTAGCACAAAGTGTAAGCATTTGGAATGAAAGATTAATAAGTGATATCCTGATTTGACCGAAAACGTTTCGAATGTTTTGAAGAAAAACGCCACCATTTTCTTCAAAACAAATGACTGCCGACTTGACTATGGACTGACTTGACTAAAAAGTATTAAATACAAATCACTTGACACTGGCAAGATTGTTTTGTCAAATGACGGACAGGAGCCATAAATGGAGAGAAGAAAGAAAAAGAAGATCAAAGAAGAAAATGACCGATAACAGCGGCAAAATACGCCCAAGATTTACAATTTTAAAAAGTGAAGGAGCAATTATTTTATCTACCTGATATTGAGCGAATAGACAAAACAGACACCTACTCAATCAATGCGGAAAATAGGCCTCTCATACACATTTCCAGGAAGAACGATTCTGAGACCTACGACTTCCCGCGATCCCAACAATTTCGTCAGTCCATCGGGGCATCCTACACTACGTTTTCCAATTCGTGATCGCCATTTGAGAACCTTTACCCAACGGCTGTCAGTTAGGCGAGCTATATAACCTGCCAATTGCCACTTCTACTTGCTTTATCTACAAGCTACAACCAAAAAAAACATTTATTTGCACACACTTAGTCACATACAAAACATAATCCTAAAATAAGAACTTAATTAATAAAAAAAGAAGCTAAAAGCTGATTTCACCATGCTCTGTTAGTTACTAATCAAGGATTAACAAGCCGTTAAATGTAACCTTAGATGTCAAACGCGTACATTTTGACATATTTAACGGCCCTTTAATCCTTTGTTAATCTAAGACAGCATGGTAAATCAGAGCTCAGAGCTGCAATACGGACCTTAGCTCAGCATTAAATCAGTTGGCCAATAACTAACACTTATAGCAACTAACGATTACTCCATGTTCATTAAGCTTAAATTATTCACATATCAGTCTCTTCAAGGTAAGAGTGAATAGGTGTCTTCAAAATCGTTCTGCTCCAACGTCGGCTACATCGTCGCTTATTATCAGAGATTGGAGTCAAAGGACGGTCTAATCATTGTAAAAAAAAAAACTAAATCCGAATCTTGTTAAAAAAATGTAATTATAAATCTAATTTAATAAAACAACATGAGGTCCCGTTTACCTGACTCGTCTACGTAACAAACCTGGATTCATTCACATTGAGGCTTAGTTATTCGTAGCATGTAGCACAAAAAGGGTCGACAAAAACAACTTATCTTAATGGCAGCGAACGGATTAAGGTTGGCTTAAAAGTAGGCCGATTGTGATTGCCTGGAAGCCGGTTTGGTCTACGGCCTATAAAACATATATTTACTCTGAAAAACTATTTCAAAATGGATATGGGAAACGTCAAGATAGTTAAAGAGGGTTATTGATATATTACGTAGGTATTTTCTCAATGCATTCTTGATCTTCGCTTGTTCTTGGCTTTGTGCTTTACTGTCACTACTTTAAAGGCACTACTGTGCTTTACTGTCACTACTTCTACTGTATTAAGGGGCTGACAACTATCAAACAACTTCTCGCTCGCACGTTTCGATATGTTGAGTGATATAAAATCACTAAACTCATTTTCGAAAAATCGCAATCAACCATTTTGTGTGCAATCACATTGCACACAGTTTAGTAAAAAATTCATTTTGATCGATACAAGTTTTCCTACTTAAAAGTTTGCCTATGTACGAAAACTAGTAAAGCAAACTTTTGAATCGGAAAACATGTATCGATCAAAATGAAATTTTTACTAAACTGTGTGCAATTGCACACAAAATGGTTGATTGCGATTTTTCGAAAATGAGTTTAGTGATTTTATATCACTCAACATATCGAAACGTGCGAGCGAGAGTCACATTAGCTCTTGTCTTCGCCTTAAAAAGAAACCATAGGCTCGTTATATACCTAATAATACTTGCTAATAGGCAACTTCGTTTCAAAATGCCCCGAATCGAATACAAGATAATCAGAGGGAAACTATTTAGGTTAGTAAATTTCAAACTACTATACATATAAATAACTAAAAAACTACATTATTATTTACTAATAAGTAAACAACAACCAGCCTCTTAGCCAACTTCGGAGGGCTTTGCCCTGCAGTGGGACGATGTAGGTTGAAAATGATAGGTAGAATGATAGGTAGTAATACATAAGAAAGCTGCACGTGGAAATTTCAGTTTTTTTTTACCAATTTACCGAGGGCGAACGTCCTATGTAGGATGCTTGTTAAGCTTGGTCACGTACAGGACGTTGACCTATTACTTTATTAAGTTCGATATTGTCTTCCCTTTTCTTAGATTTTTCCAGCCGAAAATATCTTAATTGGACATCTATAGGGAGCTGCTGAGATTTATAACCAGACTCATGATAAATGGCAAAGTGAGTTGGTGACCTATTTTATCGGAGGCGCTAGCACTATTTCAGGCATTTTAGATACGCCTAAATTAAATCGGAATGAATGGGGCATCCACCACAAACTTGAGTAAGTATACAAAGAAATTATGCTCAGAATATTGAGCTAATAAGAAAGTCACGCTGTTAACAACCAATCAAAAATTATTCTAATAAGTCTGAGATGGGACCCGTTTTGGCTCACGCACACGTACAATGCGGTACTGCTTTCCGCGCAAAATATGTTGTTCTTTTAGTTTTATGGGTAGGCTAGGTACGTATAATTACCTCTCTTTCTATTTGTTTAAAAACCTATTTCTAGTTTCAATTTTATCTGTGTATGCCTACTTTATTCTGAGGTACCTACCTAATCCTGTAATTTGTATCTTTGTTTTATATAATATATATATTTATATATCTACCTATACAACGTGTTGATGAAGTTATGTAGGGAAACAAAGAGCGTGTATTTAGACCAAGCACTGGAATACTTTGACGTGTGCAACGGTTGAATACATCGTTTTCGAAATTCCCATAGTAAAGTAAAATTAATATTTTCTCAGAAATTTGCAACAGCCCTGTCTGTGTACGTGTCAAGGTCACACGCACGCGCGCTTCTATCTAGGAAAGAGAAAAACAACGATAACCCTAACCTACGAGATAATTTGAAATACTTACCTTACGGTAGGTAGGTAGGTACGCCGCCAATCCCCTGACACGATATTTTTACTGGTTCCTATGGATTTTGTCATTATTTACTGGCTATAATAACACTGGATAAAACTGGATTTTGGTAAGTTTGCGAGATTTCGCACGACACAGGCTTCAAACTTCACACTAAACCATTACCTCGTAGGCACTGCTCATACACACACTGACTGACGACGGCTTTTTACATAACAATCACCATTTTATCACGTTTGATGACATTTTCTCAACAAAACAATGTACAACAACGCATGTAAACACAAACAGGGTGACCATCTCAAAAGTGGCGGTTCTACCACACACCTGCCAAAAAATCTGTCAAAATCTACCAAGCTTGACGATAAAAATACCAAAAATATGACTTCATACCATCTCCTTCGTGGCTACGGAATAAATTAAATACCTACATTACATTCAGTTACTATCTTTTGATCGTTTGTAACGGTTTGCAGTTATCTAAAACGAGATAGAAGTTGTTTAGAAACCAAATCAATAAAGGTAAAAAAGAATAAGAAGTTTCCAGTTCGGTAAAAAATAAATAAATTATAGGTAAATATTATTTCATTAAAAATTCAAACTAATAAGATTTTTATTGAAATATTTAAAATCTGCCAAATGGCAGAAATCTGCCACAAATGGTAACACTGATCGGCGGCCGTCGGCCGTCCTGATTGGATATGCGTTTTTAAATGCAACCAATGACAGACAGGTTAGTCAAAGATTAAATAGGACAGACTAGACACTTCCCAAAATTGCAGTTGAATAATTTTGTCGTGTCAATGAACCATGGTGGTAAAGTAACATGTTACAATTTAAAGAACTATGAATATCATAAACATTGGTTTACGACATCTAGTAATTAAACAAAAATAAATATTCTATTAAATATTGAGTACGTAGCCACGTAGGTACCTAGTTACTGAATAGGTATTAGTACCAAAGATCTCAGAGAATGTGACTAGGGATTACAGTCGCGAAAATATTTCTTTTACATACCAAGATCTTTAAAAACAGCAACATCATTATTAGGTAGGCACATTACTAGGTAATTGGTGGCAGTTCTGTTACCTATTTTATCTAAGGTTAACAACTAGAGGTCAAAGAACAGCTGTAAATAGGGCTGCCTCATGATGCGTTTAGATTCATTTTAGATAAAAGTTTAGGAGGCATTTCATGAATGAAAAACTTTGAAATTTTAAAAGTCGTAGAACAAAAGTTGTTCGTTATGACCGGTAGAATATCCTGCTTTCGGATCCCTACAATTCTTAATAAACACGTTGTATAATACAAACTGTACGTACTGATTTGCTCGTGTTGTATTTTGTGTGTGTGTGTCCGAAATAAATGCTTTTTCTTTCTTTCTTGTATTATTTTCATAACACCTTTATGTACACAGTTATACAATAAAATATTCTTATTCTTATTCTTATTCTTATTCTTATTCTTATTCTTATTCTTATTCTTATTCTTATTCTTATTCTTATTCTTATTCTTATTCTTATTCTTATTCTTATTCTTATTCTTATTCTTATTCTTATTCTTATTCTTATTCTTATTCTTATTCTTATTCTTATTCTTATTCTTATTCTTATTCTTATTCTTATTCTTATTCTTATTCTTATTCTTATTCTTATTCTTATTCTTATTCTTATTCTTATTCTTATTCTTATTCTTATTCTTATTCTTATTCTTATTCTTATTCTTATTCTTATTCTTATTCTTATTCTTATTCTTATTCTTATTCTTATTCTTATTCTTATTCTTATTCTTATTCTTATTCTTATTCTTATTCTTATTCTTATTCTTATTCTTATTCTTATTCTTATTCTTTCTAAGTCCTGGCTCACAGGTTGATGACTGACCTAAAAACAACGCACAGCCTAAAGACATTACTTTAAAAAAATATATTTTCAGGGTATATTTGTTTTGGTATACAACGTGTTTATTAAGAATTGTAGGGATCCGAAAGCAGGATATTCTACCGGTCATAACGAACAACTTTTGTTCTACGACTTTTAAAATTTCAAAGTTTTTCATACATGAAATGCCTCTTAAACTTTTATCTAAAATGAATCTAAACGCATCATGAGGCAGCCCTATTTACAGCTGTTCTTTGACCTCTAGTTGTTAACCTTAGATAAAATAGGTAACAGAACTGCCACCAATTACCTAGTAATGTGCCTACCTAATAATGATGTTGCTGTTTTTAAAGATCTTGGTATGTAAAAGAAATATTTTCGCGACTGTAATCCCTAGTCACGGTAAACATTCTCTGAGATCTTTGGTACTAATACCTATTCAGTAACTAGGTACCTACGTGGCTACGTACTCAATATTTAATAGAATATTTATTTTTGTTTAATTACTAGATGTCGTAAACCAATGTTTATGATATTCATAGTTCTTTAAATTGTAACATGTTACTTTACCACCATGGTTCATTGACACGACAAAATTATTCAACTGCAATTTTGGGAAGTGTCTAGTCTGTCCTATTTAATCTTTGACATACCTGTCTGTCATTGGTTGCATTTAAAAACGCATATCCAATCAGGACGGCCGACGGCCGCCGATCAGTGTTACCATTTGTGGCAGATTTCTGCCATTTGGCAGATTTTAAATATTTCAAGAAAAATCTTATTAGTTTGAATTTTTAATGAAATAATATTTATAATTTATTTATTTTTTACCGAACTGGAAACTTCTTATTCTTTTTTACCTTTATTGATTTGGTTTCTAAACAACTTCTATCTCGTTTTAGATAACTGCAAACCGTTACAAACGATCAAAAGATAGTAACTGAATGTAATGTAGGTATTTAATTTATTCCGTAGCCACGAAGGAGATGGTATGAAGTCATATTTTTGGTATTTTTATCGTCAAGCTTGGTAGATTTTGACAGATTTTTTGGCAGGTGTGTGGTAGAACCGCTACTTTTGAGATGGTCACCCTGTTTGTGTTTACATGCGTTGTTGTACATTGTTTTGTTGAGAAAATGTCATCAAACGTGATAAAATGGTGATTGTTATGTAAAAAGCTGTCGTCAGTCAGTGTGTGTATGAGCAGTGCCTACGAGGTAATGGTTTAGTGTGAAGTTTGAAGCCTGTGTCGTGCGAAATCTCGCAAACTTACCAAAATCCAGTTTTATCCAGTGTTATTATAGCCAGTAAATAATGACAAAATCCATAGGAACCAGTAAAAATATCGTGTCAGGGGATTGGCGGCGTACCTACCTACCTACCGAAAGGTAAGTATTTCAAATTATCTCGTAGGTTATCGTTGTTTTTTTCTTTCCTAGATAGAAGCGCGCGTGCGTGTGACCTTGACACGTACACAGAAAGGGCTGTTGCAAATTTCTGAGAAAATATTAATTTTACTTTTCTATGGGAATTTCGAAAACGATGTATCCAACCGTTGCACACGTCAAAGTATTCCAGTGCTTGGTCTAAATACACGCTCTTTGTTTTCCTACATAACTTCATCAACACGTTGTATAAAAAATATATTTTGGTATAAAGGTATAAATAAATAAATAAATATTGGTGGACATTCCACACAGCACTATCTCGCCCCAAACAAAGCTATAGCTTGTGATATGGGAACCAGATAGCTGATATACTACTTATATATATAAATACTTATAATATTATATTACACCCAGACAGAGAACAAACATCAATGTTCATCACATAAATGTTTGTTCTCGGAGGGGATCGAAACCACGGCCTACGGCGCAGAAGGCAGAGCTACTACCAACTGAGCTGTGAAGGCTGTCAATAATCTTAGTCCTGGCTCACAGGTTGACGACTGACCTAAAAACAACGCACAGCCTAAAGCCATTATTTTTCAATAATTGATATTTTCAGGGTATATTTGTTTTCTACACTTCTACATCTACACTAATAATATTATAAAGAGGAAAGATTTGTATTTTTGTATGTAACGAATAGGCTCAAAAACTACTAGTCCAATTTCAAAAATTCTTTCACCATTAAAATGCTACATTATCCCTGAGTAACATAGGCTATATAATATTTTCCAAAAGTCAGGGATCCTTACTAAAACTCCAACAATGTAACCTAAGGTAGAAAAAATAATCCCTACATCGCGTGCGCTTCGAAAACTATTGATAGAACAAAATAATGTATTACGACTTTGCAGAACACGTCATCATCTACAAAAAATGTCGCGACAGCATATGTCTAACTATTATAGTTATTTCACAATAAGTGTTCTTTTATTATAAAATTTAATTGAAATGCCGCCGCTAGAAAAGGCTCTTTATTTGTACCTTGGTATTAATCCTTATCCAAATAAATCATTTCGTATTCAAGACTGTTTCAATACCTATAGATTACTTTTTGAATTTTTAAAATCGGACATTCCATTCAAAATATATTACGAAATTAAAAATTTTAGTTTACTTTAAAATATTATTAGTGAACGCGCGGTTCCACGGGGCGCATTCTCACTCACTCAGGGAGAAAGGCGTGCAAATGTATGAATTAACTAGACGCGAGACTCGAACCTACGTTCTAAATTTATCCTAAAATGTTCAAAAAATGTATATCCATGCGAAGCTGGGACAGGCCGCTAGTAGTATATAAAAATATGCTTACTTTAAATTAAACTCCTAAAGGGGTGTAGCAGAGATGAAGTTTGTATGAAAGTAACTTCACGTTAAGCTGCTCGTGATTCCTCAAGTAGCCAATACTTGAAAAACTGTCTCGCTCACTTGAATACGTTCTAACTACTGCTAAACCATTACTTTTTTCGCTGCAAGAAATAGCTGCTAGTAAAGAAGATTACTTAGCTTTCAAGTGCTCCAGTTCAGTTTTGTAAAAAATGGAACACTGAAGTATGAACTGACCAACGCCATTCCGACAAAACTGGCAGTGAAGAAGAAACATTAGCCCTATCTCACTACACAAAAAGGTATTTTTTACATCAACAAATTCACGGGTACAAATCGCGCCACAATGCCGCGAGAGAGAAAGATTCGAGTAGACCATCTTCCGGTAATCCTGATGAAAAACGAAAATCCATTATGTAGGGAGGTGAGGTGACACAAATGGTTGTAAAAACAGTTTTACGGCTTTTGAGTGATTGTTAGGTTCTAGATTGCCGTATTTGACGTCCATTACAGGCTGAGATGAACTTAGGACTTTATGATGTCTCCCATAGATTTTTACAAGTTTTTTATGTAGTTTTGTAAGTGGAGCCCTAAGTGTAAAACGTCTGAGGGTTTAATAAATGTAGCGACAGATTTGTGCTTCTATTTTATGCAACTAACTTTGAACTATATTGAGTTGTTAGTATGTGTTGAGGTAGTACATGTACAAACTCATTCACTCCACATAATTATTCGGTCGTTTAACATCTGATTCTGTAACTGAATAAGACTTAATTCCAAACATTATTTATAGCCAATATTTTCAATTAAAATTAATGCGACCAGCCTAACAAGCGAGTGACATAATCGAATGAATGAAAGTATAAGCATTAAGTATATTATCAGCTTAAACTTCGGTTCCGATGTATCGGAAATCCATTAACAGAATTTTGAGCTCTGGTATTTATTTAACATGCTGAAAGTTTACAAATTTATGCATGGCGGCGTTTTTCGTATTACACAGGATTTATATTTCAGTGATAAACAAATTTAGTTTGTTTTTCCACAAAAGTATTCAATAATTCCAAAAGTAGAGTAGAAAAGACTTAAAGTAAATGCAAAAGTAATAAAGGTCTTGTACCAAGATACGTTAACATGTCAAATTATAAAGGTCTAATACCACGTTAACATGTCAATTTTCAAAAATATATCTATATCACTATCTGTGTTCTATTGACGTGTCACATTAAATTCAACTACATTCGCAAAGATAGCACAGTCATCGTGGATGAATGAATGAATGAGTGAATGGAAATACCCGCGCGGATAAGCCGATATCGGGTGATGAATTAGGATGAGCAGTGCGTTCATGGATTGACGGGTTATGAATCGATCTATTACGCAGCTTTATGGTAAAATATAGGGAAGGGAAGAAACTCGCAAGAACTGATAAAAATATTGTTTTATGCGCACCTCGTTTTGCTCTACAAATGATATTATGCGTTTGTGGTAGTAAAAAAGTAAAATATAAGCTAGCGGCCAAATCTGGTGATGAACTTTTTAGGCGGCTCCAAGTCCAGGCTATAGTTAAAAGGACTTAATTCAATTGAATCACAAAGATCACATTGGAACATTTTAAAGTTAGTTGAATCTAGGTGCCAGTTATAAGCAATCAAGCCTAGAATAAAAATAAATATATGGTTGCTACCGTTCTCTTGTGTGACCCTTTGTTACAAAGTAATATAATAATTGAGCTCAAATATGAGTTTTTGTCTTTACGTGGTCTCTGAAGCGCAGAAGGGCTAATCTCTTCTAGACAGCCTTTGGGTGGACTGAAACGAATTGCAAAAAGTATGGACGTGCGTACATCACAAAATAAATAAATAGATAGGTTCCTAATAAATTGATTACACTCGCTGCAAACTCGGTCATAAATTATCGGAACGAGACAGCAATATTGCTCTCTCTCTCGCACTTAGGAGAACGGCACGATCCTTTTGTTTAAGCGCAGAGATGTGCATTATTGGAGTCGATAAGAACTATCGATACATGACCTCTCTGACCGCGCAACCGACCGAGTTATTCTTTGCCCGCGCCGAGTACTCTCAACACTAGTGTTAAGATGATTTATGACTGAGTTTGCAGCGAGTGTTTAACGCGACCATAGTTCTATTTATAGCTCTAGGTCACTGAGGAGAGATGCACGTGATTGACTATTTCAACATTACTTAATATAATGTGGGAGCTCCCTACTAATTATACTAGGAGATCTCAATGAACTTAAAAACTTAATAATGAAGTTTTAATTACCAGGGGATGGTAAAATACCTTATTATAAATTTCAATTCAATTCAATTAACCAAAGCTTGCGCCCCTATCCTTGAAGTACCTGACAAGGGTCAATCATTATCCGAGTACACAGGAGTTTAAATTGTCTAAGTAAACAGATATCTCGTGAGCTCTTGAACTCAAACAAGGTATGTTTGCTCAATGTCCGTACAAATACGAACTATTATATATCTAGAAGTACCTATAGATATAAACTGCTGGAACCGCGTCTTATTCAAGGTTTCTTCTTTACCGTAATCCATTATCTTCCTGCCCTTATCCCACGCTAAGTGGCGTCGGCACAAGTTTTCTTTCATTTGCCATCTCGGTGCTCACTGCTTTCTTACTCATCACACAGTCCATCTATCTTTTCTTTGGCCTGCCTCTCCTTCTAAAACCATCCACATCCATAACCAACACTTTTCTCGTATTATGACTTTCTTCCCTCCTACTTTGTTATTCTATAGAACCTTCTCGGTATGTATTCTATTTTAGAACTATAAGTATGTATGTAATGCTTTCTCTTTTATTGGTCTTTATTTATGTATACGTTTTATTTATTCTATTTACACAATATTTTGCTTAGTTAGGTTATGTTTAATTTTGTTTTGATAAATTATGTGGGTTGGAAGACCAGCGTTAGGTGCTGGCCAACTAACTTTATGCTGAGTCAGAGAAATGCAATGGCATTTTCCCCCCTTAAAGCAAAAAAAAAAAAAAAGGGACCCATTTGCAACTCTTGGCTTCTTATTTTTTAGTATTATCGTTATGTGTGTATTATAATTATTGTAGCTAAGTATTTGCAAAGAAATATATTTTCTTTCTTTCTTACTTAGACCAAAGCTCTGGTTTGACAGTCATTATTCTTATTATTTTTCTTGTAATTTAGGAGCTAATAGGATCTTGCCAGTGTGTGTATTATCTGCTTAAACTAAGGGGTAAAACCTAATTTGGTATTCACCGAGATAAAATCAATTTTCATTATCTTCAAAGTTTTTATCTTCAGAGCAGTCTCCTTGATCTCTTTGTACGACCTTCACTTTTATTTGACTCATGTGGCTCATCCGGCCTTACTTCCCCGTTTTATGAACCGGTTATGTCGTATAAGATGAGCATCTCTTTTCTTTTGTTCTCAGAAATGGTTGTCATGAATCTTCCGTCGTTGACCCTTAATCTAATTTTTGTTTAATTATTATTATTATTATTATTATGAGCCTTCTATGTCCCACTGCTGGGCAAAGGCCTCCCCCCATTCCCTCCACTCTGTGCGATCCTGTGCTGTGGTCTTCCATTCCGGCTGGTATTTATCGAGCTCATCTCGCCATCTCGTTCTTGGTCTGCCGCGACGTCTTGGCTCTTGCGGGCACCACTCCGTTGTTAATTTTGCCCAGCGCTCATTGGGCATGCGGCAGACATGGCCGGCCCACTCCCATTTGAGCTTGGCTGCTTTGGTAGCTACATCTGCGATTTGGGTTCGTGAGCGTAGTTCTGTATTGCGAACTCGGTCGATTAATCGCACACCCAAGATACTACGCTCCATCGCACGTTGGCAAACCTTGAGTTTGCACTTTTGGATATTGGTCAGAGACCAGGTCTGCGCACCATATGTCAGAACAGGGAGGATGCATACGTCCATGAGTTTTCGCTTGAGCGATAAGGGAAGCTCGCCTTTCAATAAAGCTCCCATGGACCAATAGCTCCTCCAGGCATTCTCGGATCTCCTTGTCTTGCCTGGTGTCGAAGGAGACTATTTGGCCCAGGTAGATATACTCCTGGACGTATGCAAGTTGTTCACCATCCACCGTTATTCTGGCTTTAACGCGATTAGTCATGACCTGAGTCTTTGCCCTATTCATCCGCAGTCCAACCTCGAGGCTTTGTTTAATATATATATTTTTTTATTATATATATTTTCATTCTTCTCCAGCAACACATTTCAATTGATTCCCAAAATTCTATTTTTTTCTGTATGTTTTTACCTATTAGCGACCATGCCGCTATCCTCTGGAGGTAGGTAACCTCCAATTAATGTTGTCTAGACTTGACTATCGATATGCCAGAGACAACAGATTAGACGGATAAAATATAGACGGAAAAAATATAGATAATTTGTATATTCGAGCAACACTTCCTTTCAGTAAAAAATTAATAAGTATTAGTGGACATTCGATACAACACTATCAAGCCCAAACAAAGCAAAGCTTGTACTCCCATTGTAAAATCTTCCAGCAACTTCAAACAACCAGATAACTGATAAATATGATACTTTTATTCTTTTTTTTAAACACATACTTCTAGTATATGCTGATGCTGGGATGCTTTAATATACTAGGAGTATGTGTGTACATATAAAACCATCTATTTTATAACACAAATGTTTGTTCCCGATGGGGATCGAACCCAAGACCTGCAGCACAGAAGGCAAAGTGTGTATGGTAGAAGCCGTATGAGCTATGAAGGCTATCGAGTACAAGCAAGTCAAACAACCACTTGACATCAGGTGAGCCTGATAGTTACATCAGCAGGTAGTTTAAAAAAAAGACCGTAATCGTTGGTCGATGTGTTGAAAAGGTTATCCACTTAACAGAATCATCTTTGAGCCTTTAGATTCAAATAATTGCTTCCGCTTTTCAAAAATGTCAAATGCACGGGTTAACTTTCGAAATTTATTGAAATGCCCGCGTCTCACAATATCCGCTGTCATAAAGTTAATTAACATGAATATTGAAATCATTTCATCCGCAGCGTCCGACTGATTTGCGTACTTTACTAAGGATTATTATTTTAGGGATCAATAACTCATACCTATTCGCACCAAATTTTATCTATGTCAGTTCACATTCAAAATAAACAAACAGACAGATACTTTCACATTTAAACATTGGTAGGCATAAATTTAGTAGTAGCAGCGTATTTGGACCACATTAGATACGATTAGCACGAGACCAAAAAGAGTGGTGTAATAGAGGAAGCTTGTGTGCGTGTGTTTAGTTTTTAAGGCTAAACAACTGAACTAAATAATATAAAATGAAGATAAAATTAGGGTCCAGTGATCAGATCTATACGTAGACTACTTTTCATCTACGGATCAGTAGTTCTTCTCCAAAACTTTCTTATAAATCTTCATCGTCCCTTGTCGTCGTAGTTTCCTAAAGAATTTTTGGATAATCTTAGTTTCATTCTGACTGGATAGATATTTCTTTTCAGTCAGTGTTATTCAGGCTATAGAGTATTGTATTGCCGAATAATATTGTCTATCAGACACATACACACATTTTCGGTATGTTCTAAATGTATTATTTAGATTAACCTCTGACTACCCCCTTAGACATCCTCAAAGAATCTTCATTTGACTCGTGGTACGTTAGTACCACACATGTCACACATCAGATCTGAAGGGACCGTACCTGGCGATCAAAGTCGTAAAGTAGTTTGCAGACATGTTTTCATAGATCTTTCTTTTATACTACTTGCTGATCGAACACCTGATGTTAAGTGGTAACCAGCAGCACCTATAACAAAGCATTGCCTCGCAAGTCACGCACGATATAATATCCATCCATCAACTTGAGGCATATAGATGTTAAGCCTCATGTGCCTTTAATTACACCGGCAACTACACACTTCAAGCTGAAACACAGCAACGCTGGTGGGCAGAAAAAGGCTTGGTGGTAGTACTTCCACGGACGAGCCACACACAACCAGCTTTACTACTCTTCCAATCAATTAGAGAAACCTGATATGCTTATAAAATACAAGGTAAATGTATTAGCAAATACGAATTCTTGCCCTTAACGCATACGGCCTTCCCTCCGATGTATGTACAAACAAAACAAAGTTGTTTACATTTACTTGGAAGCTAAGCTATTATGATTTGAGCAAAGGTTTTATAGGCGCAGGTGTACCTAAGTTTTCGGGTATTGTCTCACAGCAGAACTAACTTTACTTGTTTCAGCTGTGTAAATCTTAAGACAAATGTGCTGAGAGTAAATGATGACTTGGGCGAAAGGGCTCTTAGCCAGGGATTCACGGTAGCGATGTTCGAACTTAGTGGTAATTGTCGGTGTTCACTTTCCACCATGTTACATTCACTATGGTTTTGGTAGCTTTAAGGATTAAAGTAACAAAACCTTTCTCAAGCCAAGAATCCTTTATTATTAGAAAGGATTCTTGGCTTGAGAAAATATTCCTAGTATTTTTTTTTGGTAAAGATAGAAGAGTGAAGACACTTCATTGTACACAACAAGAAAATAACATAACATTATACGACTTAACTAGAAGGACAGCGTAGTACAGGGGGCGGTTTTATCGCTATTAGCGATCTCTTTCAGACAACCTTTGGATGAACAGATTTTTTTAAATGCCAACTAATGCTTTTACAGAGCCGTTATATAAAACGATTAAGGTAAGTGATGTGTAATTTCCACTAATACAAATTTATTGGCATACTATTGAGACCCATCCACACTACTGATGCATATATAGAATTAACCCTACCCAAGCTGATGTCAATACATCTCAGGGTTCCAAGTCGTAAAGAGAAAACCTATTCTACAATTTAGACAAACAGAGTCCCTTTGGGAAATTGAAAACGCATGAAGGGTAAATGCTTTTCAGGATCGTAGCAAATGCCTTTGACCTTTATTAAACTTACCACTGTCACTAGGGACACGAAGACTACTCCAAATATTGCTGTACCCGCAACGTCCAAGGGTTCATTATACGTAACTACTATTAAATATTAACTTCCGTCTGAGTAGAAGTAGAATATAATGCAACTATAGAATTATCTGTTCAAAGTTTTGTACAAATCGGTCAAGAGGGCGGAATTTATTCCCAAAAATATATATATTTTCGAAATATTTAAATACTAGCGGCCTGTCCCAGCGTCGCATGGGTGGTCATCTGGTCATACATTTTTTGAACATTTTAGGATAAACTTATACCGTGGGTTCGAGCCTCGCGTCTACTTAATTTCATACATTAGCACGACCTTCTCCCTGAGTGAGTGAAATCGCACCCCGTGCGTGACCCGCACGTACGTGACGTAATAAGAAAAAAATTACAGGGTGTTTTGTTTAGCCCTATATTGGATGCTGTAGTGTCTAGGCCATAAAATTAACAGAACCTACAACCACTGAGGAATAAGGTTCTCAACCACGAACCGGAATACGTCTCTGCCATCCAATAGACTGACGAGATCCAGGAAGTCGGTGGATGAAGAGGGCTCAAACTGTTGTTCATGTGGGGGAGGCCTTTTGATTATACAACTTTCTTTAATTGTAAATTACGCTCGATGGGAACGTTCCCTACGATGCACTGCCCTGCGTCCATCAACTTAAGGCATACAGATGTTAAGCCTCATGGTGCCTCTAAACCGGCAATTCTTCAAACCGAAACACAGCAACGCTGCTTGAGACAAAAAAAGGCATGGTGATAAGTGGTAGTACTTTAGTACTTCTCCAGACGAGCCCGTCACAAAGAGCTCTAATACTCTTATAATCCAGTAGGCTGTTTTAGGCTGATAAAGGTAATGATTACGTGCTTAAGATATAAATTGATTATGATTTCCATAAACCTATTAGTATGAAAACACAAACTGTTTCTCAAATCAGTTATGATAACGGGAAAAACTTATCGTAAAAACACATCATGAACTCGGAATGTGCAAAGAAGTTATATTCACGCGTGTTATCGTGTTTACGAGCAGGTTTATGCGTCAGACAACTGTCAGTTAAGGTTACTGGAATGGCACACAAATGATTTATGTGGGTTTATTTTACTTTGGCCTTTTTGGATAACTTTTCTTCTATCATGCACAATGGTACCAGCACTAAGAAATTTTTTAAACTAGCTTGGCTATCTCTACTATTTGTTATCCTCATTCGATGTGCTGGTGTTGAGGCACGAGGGCAGTTCAGTAGGTTTATTTATTTATTATTCATTACAGGTATATCTTATTCAATAGCGTAATTCCATAATCATATTACAGCCAAAGATGATTAGAACGTCCGTTCCACCTAGTTACATTGTAGTTACATTGATGTAACCAGCTGGACATTTTTATTCCAAGTAGTTACATTATTTAAAAATGTAACTTTAACGTAACTAATGAGACTTTTTTGTTCCACCTAGTTACACCGTAGATAGGTACCATCGTAGGTTCAAAAGATATATTAGTTAGCTCTCGTGAGTCATGTACTCCTAGTACTTTCATGCTCATGGCCGTTTACTCCCACCTGTTCTGTTGAGTAGTTCTGTCGGAAGAACTACTGGGATTTTTTTCCCATTAGATCTGTTTACAGAACAAATGGGAAACGAATTTCCAGTAGTTCTGTTCACAAATCTTGTGATTCAAAACGACTTCTTCACCAAAGAAGTCTTTGACAGCTGTCAAAATGACACTTACTGTTAGATGTGACAGAAACACAAATGCAAGATAAACAATGGAAAACTCAAAAATATTAATGTCAACCTGACAGATGTCAAATTTAAAACGGCCTTCCTTGGAAACTACTCGTACATGAGACAGAAACTGTCAGTTTGACAGCTGTCATCGAAGATGTAGATTTTGTTCTTTCCCTTCATTTGAGCTACGAAGTGAAAGTCTAGCACGAGTAGTTTCCGAGATATGACCGTTTTAGTTTTGACATCTACTGTCAATTCAATATTCATTGACAATTTTGACTGAAACAGTCTGTTTTCCATGATTATCTTGGATTTGTGACAGTTTCTGTCACATCTGACAATAAGTGTCAATTTGACAACTGTCAGTCTTTTCTGCACTTCTACTCTGTAAAGTTCTTTGCGAATAGTCTATTTGAAACTCTGATAAATAAGACACTTGACTGTACTCTGACGATTTGAAAGGGTGACGATTAGAAAGAGCGACTATTTGAAAATCTGACCATTTGAAAGTCTGACCTTATGAAAAGGATGGAATAGTCGAGATTGAAGCCAGGTGTAAAGCATAGTCTTTTAAGTCACAGAACTAATGGGAAAAAAAATCCCAGTAGTTCTGCCGACAGAACTACTCAACAGAACAGGTGGGAGTAAACGGCCATGAGCATGAAAGTACTAGGAGTACATGACTCACGAGAGCTAACTAATATATCTTTTGAACCTACGATGGTACCTATCTAAGGTGTAACTAGGTGGAACAAAAAAGTCTCATTAGTTACGTTAAAGTTACATTTTTAAATAATGTAACTACTTGGAATAAAAATGTCCAGCTACTACTAGCTGATCGAACAAGCAGATAGCCCACCTGATTTTAAGTGATAACCATCACCTATAACAAAGCATTGCCTCGTAAGTCACGCTCGATAGGAACGTGCTCTACGATGCATTAAGCCTCATATGCCTGTAATTACACCGGCCACACTCTTCAAACCGAAATACAGCAACGCAGCTTGGCGGAAAGGCGTGGTGGTAGTTCTTTCCCGGACGAGCTCTTCACAAAGAGCTCTACTACTCTTAAACTAATCTTACTACTCAGTTGGAGCAAATATCGATAATATATTATATTGTAAAATGTGTCGATTGTCTTTCTAAAAGTAGTCCTCTTGCATTATAAATATTACAATAAATACTAGCTTTTTCGAAATGAAAAAAAGAAAGAAGAAAGAAAATATACTTATTTTCATAAACTTTTATAGGCTATAATTATACATAGCTATACCTATCACAATTGAGACCACGGCACTTATAACTAAAATATAGAAAGAAAGAAAGAAAAAGCATTTGTTTTGGACACACACACACAAATACAACACGAAAATATGAAGCCAAAGTTGCAAACGGGTCATCGATGGGTCATCGTGACATTTCGATATGAGTCTGCTTAAAACTATTCATCGTGAAACTATAATACCTATAATACCTATAATAAAAACTTATTACAATGTTCGAATTTGAAATATAAAAATTGATTAAAAGCCTACACAAAAATAGATCAGAAAATGCTTATGATAAAACAGTACAGCCAAGAGATTGAACACGGCCTAGAGGACTTTTATGTCTTGGACGAAAGCCAAAGAGTCTGCGTTAGGTATTATTACGAATTAGTTTTTATACATACCTAGAACTTCTTTTTATATGGAGTTTTTTTTGACGTTAAACCAATAGCAGAAGAAAACTGTAGGAAGTAAGTTAATGTAATGTTGGGCTGTTGGGTAGTCTTTGAGTTGAAATCCCAATTTGAGGTATTATAAACTCTTTATCTAAAAGTTTTTTATCTAAGGCTCTGAATCTAATAGTTACAATATGATCAATTTTGATATAACAATTTAGTTGAAACAGTATTTCTTTTTTTATTTAATAACTCTTCTTTCAACAAAATAGACGTTTGAAAATGTATTTTTAATTTCTGGTCCAATTTTTTATTGTCTCTTAAAATGTTCGGCGCTTAAACTAAATTGTCGCAACGTGGAAGTCGAGCCAAATTACCAAACAGCATGGATAATTGGGTATATAATTATAAAATGGTAAGCATTTGCAGAAAACGGCCCATTAGCGGCTATCGCTACAATAATGGTCACATTTCAAACTTAACAAAGAAAACTGGTGTGGCTGCGTTTCCAAACAGCCAACTCTGCGAAACGACGAAGTTTCATATTGACATTTTGACCTATAATACTGTATGACATGTGTCGCAGCCACGCAGTGTCTAAGCTATTTTGCAAAGTCTAAATTTGTTATAGTTTAGTTGAAAATAATTTGAGCCTCTAATTCTTTTTCAGCGTCATAACCACACAATACTTAATACATGACACCAAAAAGGGACGAATTGCTACCAACGTATACGTCATCTCAATATCTAGAGGGCCGAATCGCCCAAAATTTCAAAATGCTTAAATACTTGACTACAGAGAAGGATTAGTTTTTTGTCATTTTGGGAAGATTTCTCATTTATTTATTTTTTTTCCTAGTGTGAGTTTTCTATTTTGAGTTGTGTTATGTAATTTCGGTGGTATTTTAACCAAAATTACTTGAGGTCTTGTAAGTATTTGAAATGAAAGTGTATTATGTGATATCCTGATTTGACCGAAAATGTTTTGAATTTTTTGAAGAAAACCACCGCCATTACTTCAAAACAAATGACGGCCGACTTGACTGTTGACGGACTTGACGATACAGTATTTAATTCAAATCACTTGACACTGGCAAGATTGTCTGTGGAATGACGGTGCCATAAAGGGAGAGAAGAAAAAGAAGACTGCAGAGCAGTGCTAGGCTACGATAACCACTTTCCGGTGGGTCGTACGCTTGTTTGCTAACTTGGTAGAATAAAAAAAAATGTGGTTGCCACGTAGTGTAATTCGAAATCTCAAAAAGAATCTTTGTCTATCGTTTTGCGTAGGAAAACGAAAGTTTCATACGCTATGACAATTAAATTATCGCTAAGTCAATACATAATTATATTATTATTGTAAGTATGACATCAGATTCATCACTGACGTCAGTCTCTGTAAGCTGACTAATGACCCCACATGAGGAATGAACAATTCTAAATTAATATATATATTCATACATAAATCAACTTTATCCAGATACATTTCAAAAGAAAATGTATGTTTAATAATGCTGATCCATAAATGTATGCTCCTTTCGTTAGCTTGGTTGCTGTGTAAGCTTAGATATAACAACTTGTAACACAATACCCCTATAGCCCCAAAAGCAGGGTATTCTACAGGTCATGGCGAACAACCATTGATAAAAGACTTTTGAAATTTAGAAGTTTTTCATTTGCTATTTACAGCTGTTTTTTAAACTTAAATTGTGAACTGTAGATAAAATAGGTAACAGAACCGCCACCGATTAGTAACGCAAATAGCGTATGTACCAAGATCAAATACACATAATCAGGGTTATTGCAAGTTTCTGAGACAATATTATTTTAACTTTTGTATGGGAATTTCGAAAGTATTCAAACTTGGCACACGTCAAAATATTTCAGTGCTTGGTCTAATCACTTGGTCTTTGGTCTTATAGGGGTTATAGGAGGGGTCTATTAAGTTATACGTTGTATACAAAACAGTATAACTAGTAGTTCGCCCCGAACTGAGATCTCGTGATGCGACCCGACGAACGCACCAAAACGTTGAGTAGGTGGTAGTCAAAGGCAAGTCCAAACATTATGTTTGGACTTTTTTCTGACTACCGCCTACTACCTCAGTACGGTAACCAAGTTTCAACTCTATTGGCCTATTTATTGAAGAGTTCCGTTGAACAGACCTAGGCTCCATCATCAGACCTGGTCGTTGTCACCATTTTATGAGAACTGAGTACCTCCTTAATTTATTTCAAGAAAAAAAAATAAGAAAAAGCAAAGTAACTGACCGACCAGTAGAAAAACCTTGATGTCAATGAAACTCTTAGAGATGGGAGCTCTTGGGTCGCTGGTTATCTTAATTTAACTTTTTTGTTCTATCTCAAAAACCGAGCGTCCCAGAAAAAAAGTAAAAATTGTTTTGGAATGTCCAAATAAAGCCCTTTCTTATGGCATGTAACTTGATTTTTTTATGTCACTTTTTTTATTTTTGCCCTCTTAAAAAACCCCATATCTCAAAAACCCTTCACCCGATTTTACTCATATACTTACCAGTAAATTTCTCAAGTACAAGCTATCGACTTATCAAATTTCATGCAGATCGGATCAACGGTTCTAAAGTTATCGCCAGACAAACATACATACATACATACATACATACATACATACATACATACATACATAAAATGCCAAATCGCCCAAGTTGAAACTAAGATCTTCGTTCGCTTCGCTCACTCGATCAATTATGAGTGAGTGTCTCGGGCTCCCTTTAAGACATAAAAGGCCCGTTTTTGCTTCAAAATACCACCGAGAACTCATGTCACACCATTTCTGGATCATCATTCTATTTTGAAAATGAAAGCCCGGCAAAAGCTTCATCTTGCGTGTCTACTTTTTGGAGTTATTAAGCACCAAACACCAGCATATCTGGCGGAAAAACTGGCGTGGGTCTCTCAAACTAGGTCTTTGCGTAGGTGCTCGAAGCAGTTGAGCATTCAGAAACATCACTCAGCAGCATTTAGAGGCAGCTTCCGTTATGCAGCTTCTAAGTGCTGGAACAATATTCCACCACCAATTAGAGACCTCCAGGGAATTCAGAGCTTTAGAATTAAACTGAAACGGTACCTAACCGATCATCAGAAAGCTCATGCGGCCCTAAGAAATGAGGTATCTATTTTGTAGATCACAACCTGCCAGTTTTGTTTGTCTTCTTTTGTCTAGGCCTAGATCACAATCAATAATATTTTATTTATCTTTATTTGTGTTTGTAATTTTGTTTGATAATAGTTAATCTGTAATTTGCTTTGCTGTAATATTTTTCACCTTGCACCTTTAGTATAGTATTAGTTTATATCTATTATTGTTATTATTATTATTTGTATGAATGTCTGACATGACGCACTCACCTGGTTCCGGCGGAAGATCAGCGTTGTGTTCCAAACGCAACATCATGCTGAGCTGGACACCATTTTGTGACGTCTCCACATGGACGGCACTGAGAGACACACCTCTTTTTTCCTTATAATTGTACCCCCAAATTGTTTCCTTGTAAGATTAGTGTTATATTTTAAATCTCTGTTAGTTAGTTTTTGTGTGTCGCTCTTTTTATGTCATGTGCCGTTATAAATAAAAACTTTTTCTTTCTTTCTTTCTTTCTTTAAAAAATCTGCTAAATGGAATAAACAACCTCAGTAGCTGAACTATGCTTCAGCTATGCTCCTTGGGCTAAGTTTTCCCGATTAGTTATTTGGATTAAAAACATCGATAATGCAAGGTATCAATACAAAATTGCTTAAATTTCAGACCATCGCTTTAATGCATTCTTCATTATTTTTATCAGCTCCGGTTCAATGACTTAAGAAAACATGACTCAAACTTTATTCACGGTGAAAACGCCGGAAAAGTATGCAGTATTTAGATCGTTATTACTATGGACATAAAGGTTAAAATGCAATACATTGAAAGTTTTAGTGACCATATGAATGCGTCCTGTGAATACTATTTATTTGCGTTATTCATGGGTTAAATGTCGTATCTAACGTACGAGAGAATATTTTTTAGATTCTATAGCTTTATGACCTATTTATATTGTTTAATTTCAATTTGTTTTCGACGTATCAACGTGAAAATTTGCGAACAAATAAATTTGTATTATGTTATGTTGTATTATAATACAAAGAAAAAGCATTTATTCAACAAAAACAAATACATTAAAAGTTAAAATAACAGAACGATTATTTAAAAAAAAAGTTCAGCGAGGTAATGCAGCCAGTATCTTGGGAACGCTTCCAATTGGCTCTATTTGGATCAGTTGAGCTACCTCTAGATCGTTCGCAACAGTCTGCAGATAGCTCAACTTTTATTTGTATTTTGAACATTTTGTAAAAACAGAGTATATTACTATGAATACAAGACACATTGTTATTTATTATGTATATAATTTTTTTGTTATAAGAAAATGACTGTCTATGAAATTATGACATACATTCTGTCAAAAAAGTATCGGGAATCGATGATTTGTTCATGTTTCTGTGTTTCATGATTTTGATTTTTGTTTTTTTTTTTGGTTGTTAGATCGGCACATCGTTTTTTCATTTTGTTGAGTTTGAGTTGAATCTGTTATTTAGATTAATTACAGTGCTGTTTTTAGTTAGATCAATTTAGTGCGTGTTGCGAATTTCATAATGGAAAAAACATCGAACAAAGCGTTCGTCTTAATTTAGCATCAATGGAATTTCGTGTTCGGAGTCCCAGAAAATGTTACAGAAGGCTTACGGTAAATCGACTTTATCAAAAACACGTGCTTATGAGAACAGGTCAGATTTGTGGAAAGAAAATTCTTCACAATGCCATAACTGTCAACGATTTTTTGACAAAAACTCAAAAAATATTATCGAGCCTCAACCTTATTCACCAGATGTGGCTCTAGCCGACTTCTTTCTTTTTCCTAAACTCAAATTACCGCTTCGTGGTACCCGTTTTCATTCGGGAGAAGACATAAAGGAAAATTCGCGGCGAGAACTGAACACAATGCCAGAAATAGCGTTTAAAAAATATTTTGATGATTGGATTATTCGTTAACGTAAGTGTATCGTTTCTGAAGGAACATACTTTGAAGGCAATAAAATCTATTTGGATGAATAACTAACATTTTGTGTATTATTGATCAATTCCCGGTACTTTCTTGACAGAGTAGTATTTATGAATAAAAATGAGCTGTTAATTTTTTTGCAAATCACTTACGTGTCATAAAATGTAGACGTATAAAATTATTTGGTATAATTATTATTATTAGGTCCAGTTTGGTTTCAATTAATCATAAAGATAAAACATTCTCTATTTTCGTACTGCCGAAAAGACTAAAGGGTAGGTAATATGATTAGTGAGTATCTCGGAAAGTAACTCAATTTCTATGTTGCTTTTAGGGCTGCATTTACAAAGGTATAATCAAACCTTCTACCGGTAAATTACATTATTTAAATTAAATTTGTTTTTGCTTTGATTCGTTAGAAAAAACATCTGTAAAAGATATTTTTAAAATGCTTGCGACTATATTAGAGGACAGAATTTGTCAACAAAGTCAAAGTAAATGAATCTACAATAATATTATAAAAAGAATAGATTTGTATTTCTGTTGCTTTGTTGTTTTGTTGTTTTGTATGTAACGAATAGGCTCAAAAACCACAGGTCCGATTTCAAATATTCTTTCACCATTAGAATGCTACATTATCCCTGAGTAACATAGGCTATATAATATTTTCAAAAAAGTTGGGGATCCTTACTTAAACTCCAATAATGTAACCCAAGGTGGAAAAAATTATCCTTACATCGCGTGCGCTGCGAAAACTATTGATGATAGAACAAAATAATCGTTGATGACGTGTTCCGCAAAGTCGTAGTGTACTACGACTTTGCGGAACACGTCATCATCTACAAAAAATGTCGCGACAGCATATGTCTAACTATTATAGTTATGTCACAATAAGTGTTATTGTATTATAAAAATGTAATTGAAATTCCGACGCTAGAAAAGGGTCTTTATTTGTACCTTGGTATTAATGCTTATCCAAATAAATCATTTCATATTCAAGACGGTGTAGCATGTTACGTATATACGTACCTAGCTACATTCATACTTATTGTTTACACTCGACCCTTGTAAAGCTCAGGCGACTGAAAAATATTATTCAGTCTGTCGCTAGCATCAGCCACAAGAGTTTGTGGTTCCGTAATTATAACCTTGCACTATGTAACTTTAATAACCGTTTCGTGTAAACAAAAACTCTCCTCTAAAATAAAATAAATCATATTATGAAGGGAATAAACCGCTAAATTGGTGACTCCGACGTGATCCATTTTTACGGGTTTTAAATTCACGTATTATGTGATAACCAGTAAAAGTGGATAAACGAAACGCGATAGTGCAAGTGACTATTTTTATTAACTAAATTAAATTCAGTGTTTTGTGCCATAAAGTAGTTTCACAATGACTACCACCCCTGCTCACACCAAGCTCGACACGCAGCTTGGACCGGAGGATGCGGCGATGCGGCTCCTACGGCGCAGACGGACCAGGCGCAGCCATCTAGTGACAGACTCATCACCGCTGTCACCATAACGACAGACTCATCACCGCTGTCACCATAACGACAGACTCATCAACGCTGTCACCATAACGACAGACTCATCACCGCCGTCACCATCAGTATAAAGTACGGCCACCACTATTTTTTACTATTATACATATTATGCTGCAAATGAATCGCCAATACCTACACATTGAGTGAACACAGTAACTCTAGGTCATGGCCTACGGCGCCCAATGCGCTGGACTTTCATTCTGGCAGATACATTATATACCTACTTATATGCTGCAAATGGAACGCCAATATATACCTACATATGGAGTGAATACCAGTAACTCCAGATCTTGGCCTAAGGCGCCCATTGCGCTGGACTTTCATTATGGCAGATGTACTTACCTACAACGGTCAATTATCGGAGCAGATTTCCTAGCCAAAAACCAACTAGATATTAGTTGATATAAACGGCAGTAAACTAAAAGATAAGTTGACCGACCTTAATAGAAATACGCAAGTGATTTATGAAGACGATTTTCCTACCATAAAAGTCGTCAATACAACAGATAAATATCACACTACTATTGCGGTATCCCGATAAAACTAAACCAGAATCGTTCAAAGCGATTCCCAAACATAACGTGCAACTATATTTGCACAAAGGGAAAACCCGTATACAAATAACCACTTGCCTGATATCTTCGCCTATGAGCTATTATACAAAAGCCAAATCGAAGATACAGAACTAAAACTAAATATCATGCCTTACTCAGAACGAGAATTAATCAACAACACAAGCTCGTTACCTACGGCATTCCAAGAACAAGCTCTATCGTGTACCTACACATGGACTAAGCCACGCGCAGGAGTAACTGCAACACGACGCCTTATTGCTCAACGTTATTTTTGGCCCGTCATAAACAATGTCGCCAAAAGTTCGTAAGAAAATGCTTAAAGTGTTAAAAATGCAAGGTCCAAAGGTATACAATAACACGATTGGAAGAGTTTGAAAACGCAAATCGGACCACTGATACCATCGGAGGATTACACATATTGCCTCACTATTATTCTCGAAACGTCGCTATTTCGCTTGATAGGCTTAAACCAGCTTACGTTATAAACTACACACCTAGCAATGCGACACTCGAAACAATGGTTTCTCAGAGTCCAACATCGTTTGAAACAACAGCACCATTAAGTACGCCACTTCTAACACTTCGGCAATCGAAGTTAATCGATCCGCCGAAATCTGATGTGAGAACAACAACACCAGTCATAACGAGATCCGGTCGCACGGTTAAGAAGACTGTACGGTTTGATATTTGACTCTTAAGTGTGTCAAGTATATACTTACCGATAGCGAACAACGAACGCAGTCATCAGCACAGCAGTCATCACTCACTCAGACCAAAAGGACTATGGTACTTACCTATTTACAGCAAATCAACACTTCAGCACCATGAGAACAAACGTATTCAAGTGTAAAGAGTGAATAAAATTATTAAAAGTGCAGTGCGCGTTAATCGTGTCGTATCGTATAAAGATCTTTGTTCTAAAAATAGACTCATGCATTTCGGAACCTGAGTCACAGCGTACGTCATTACTACCATGAACTTTAAACCACTTCAGTTTTATTTTTTATTCGGCACTGCCACAAAGACGGGAGTTTCAGTAGTTATAGCAGGTGGCAGTTACCCTCAATTATTATATAATAACTATCCTAAAACACTCTTCTAGAGTTATTTTAAAGTCGAGCCTGGCTATACAGGTGTACGCAAAAATTTTATGTATAACTTAATTAAGTATTTAGTTATTAATAAATTTAAAGTTTTGTTTTATATAATATACTTTCTTATGTACCTACCTATTTCTTTAAAAACATTTAATTTTTTTCTTATATTGAACTTTATGTTATAGGTACTAAGTTGTTAGATTAGGAATTACATATACCTTCCTACTTATATTTTTCAATACTTTACCTACTTTATTTTTATGATGTAATTTACTAATGAATTTTATTGTCATTTACTGTCATTTTAATGTCATTTCATATTTACATTTTCAAGTAATTTTATATATTTTTTTTTATGAGGGATGTAGATGTAGCATGTTACGTATATACGTACCTAGCTACATTCATACTTATTGTTTACACTCGACCCTTGTAAAGCTCAGGCGACTGAAAAATATTATTCAGTCTGTCGCTAGCGTCAGCCGCAAGAGTTTGTGGTTCCTTAATTATAACTTTGCACTATTGTAACTGTATTAATCGTTTCGTGTAAAATAAACGAACATCTTAAAGTTAAATAAATCTTATTATTTAGTAAATATATCCGCTAAAACGGTTTCAATACCTCTAGATTACTTCTTATTTTTTTCAAATCGGACATTCCATTCAAAAGATATGAAAAAATTTAAAAATGTTAACGGGCCCACGGGTCACGCACGGGGTGCGTTTTCAGTCACTCTGGGAGAAGGGCGTGCAAATGTATGAAATAAGTAAACGCGAGGCTCGAACCCACGGTCTAAGTTTATCCTAAAATGTTCAAAAAATTTATGACCACCCTATGCGAAGCTGGGACAGGCCGCTAGTAATATATAAAATAAGTTTTCTATTTAATCTGATTTTAAGTGGTACCATCACCTATAGCAAAGCACTGCCTCGTAAATCACGCACGAACGTGCTCTACAATGCACTGCCCTGCGTCCATCAACTTGAGGCATACAGATGTTAAGCCTTATGAGCCTGTAATTACACGGGTAACCACACTCTTCAAACCGAATCACAGCAACGCTGCTTGGCGGCAGAAAAGGGCGTGGTGGTAGTACTTCCCCAGACGAGCCCTTCACAAAGAGCTCTACTACTCTTGTATATCTAAAATATTCACAGATGATGTATTTATATTGCTGGTTTAACAACTAATACTAAAAAACAAAATATAATAAATAGTTACATAAAACGAACGTGTTTTTTTTGCCGGTTTTATAGATAATGGTACGGAACCCTTCGTGCGCGAGTCCGACTCGCACTTGGCCGGTTTTCTCAATCAATGTTGACTCTTGTTTAACCTCTCGTCTCACTCCGATATATTATTTTGTAGCGCGTCTGAGCTTGGTTTACTCGTCTCTGATCGTAATATATTGCGCCAGCGACAGCCAGCGGTTTATTGAAAACGGTTGAAAATGTAATTGCTTTCGAAAGTATTCTATCGGCTTAATTGCCTCTCGAAGAAATCTAAGTTATAAGGACGTCTAATGTATTTTTTAAAGTCTCGTTGTTAGAATTGTTTACATACTCCTTTATTAGATACTCTAGATACCTTTTTGATGAAAAAAAAATAAAGATATCTGAGTTTCAGTAATTCAAGAGTGAAAATAAATGGCTTATAAAAATATCAAATATTATACATAAAATTGGTACAAGTCTGGAAGTCTGCTTTTGATTTTCAGTCATTAGTATCACGGCAGTAATCGAAAATATAATGAATTACTTGGAAAAACAATCGAGGCACATTTCAGGCGAAAACAATATGAATGTTCATGCATCGTAAAGTCGTGAGAATTATTGCATTTTTATTCATTTAAGGTTGTTTGCGTCACTTTTTCAAGCTACAAAAACAACGGTTGATTTTTGTATTTCTTGTTCGGTTAAAACGGTTGGAACAAAGGCGTAGATTTCTTACCTGTTTTTATTGGTTTGGTCGCGAAGAACTAGCACCTAAATTCACGTAGCTTTAAAATATTTCAAAGTTCTTTAATTATTTCGATAAATTTGATTGATTGATTTAATTGCCTCTTGATCTTGTAACGATTTCTGATTATGATTCTGTAACTGTTTTGCTGTAAATTATGTATTTGTTTTTCTTTTAGGGCAACGAAAATAATTAAAAAAGGTTATATATTGTAACTGCATTGCTACTGCAAAATAGCTCAGCGTTGAAATATTCATCGTCATTGCACGATAGTATCGTCAAGTGACTACGGAACTTTGTTATTAAAAATTCAATATAAAAGTTGAATTGAGTTTCACAGGCTTTCGTCAGACTGCCACTGACGGGTTTTGTTTTGATTCTAGTAGAATTAACATCAGATTGTTATGCGGGACTTGATACGTGTAGATAAACAAATATTTACTTTTATACAAGAAAAAATGTGGTTCATTCAATCTGAAAGTCAGGGTCAACCATTTTTTACGTGTGCAAAATAATGTTTTGAATTACATTGTTTTCTATGGAGAACTCTTGCACAGCATCTATGTCATTCTTTCAGACTAATCAACCTTATCATTAGCGTGAGCGTGCTTAGCGATGAGTAAGTAAAGTTTATTCAATCGATCTATAAAACACTGAAAATAGAATACGCAAAATGTAACTAGATATTTTTTGAAAGAAATGAACAAAATACTGAATAATCTAAAACAAACTTCGGTGACTATTTTGTTTCTCAAATGATGGAACAAAGATTATGAATAAGACAGGTTATTGGCTAAATTATTTTCCCGATCGAGTACTACGTATTTCGTTCGCGTCAAAATAAAAATCAGCCAGCCGAATCGGCTTAAGTAAACAGGTGGAAGTTGGAAGCAAAATGTTATAATTTGATTCCTACAACTGCGTGTTCTTTGATCATGCGAGCCGATATTTGTACCCATCAGGTTGTGTTTACGCATTGGTTCGTGGCTAAGTTGTTTATCACTTTAATAATATCGAATGTATTTTATTTGAGGGGTTTATATATTTGTGTATATTATGTACATATTAACTAAGTATTTTAAGCTAATTACATAATTTTCAATCTACTTCTTTTTGCTTAAATTATTGGAAGCTCATACCACCTTAAATTACTATTTAACATATTTACCTGAGTCTGAATGGGTACTCTTTCAAGTCTTGTCAATATTTATTTATTATTTACCACACATAATTATGTAAACAGCTTTATAGCCAAAACGATAACCTAGTTCACATCATTAATACAATATTTACTTAAATACTAACAAAGGTACTTAAATACTAACATGGCACATTTATCAACATAACAACAATGAATAAAAATAGGAGTATAACAAAATAGTATTTATATTATATATTATAAATGTCTCTTATTTAAATGTCTAATGTTGAGTTACAATGCGCAGATTTTTTTTTAATGTTTTGATTGAAAAAACTATGATTATGCCAAATTCAAATAAAAAATCGTTTTTTTGTGTCAAAAAGGTGTCAGTTTTCTAAGATTTTAAATCTTAATTATTACCAAATAATAAGCATATCATATGTAGGCAGCAAAAATAATCACTTGCTTTATCCCAAGGCCTGGTTCGTTAAAATGTACTCGAGTGGAGAGCAGCCGCCTGATTGGACGGCCCTCGAGCTGTCGACCTTCCTCAATCGACCACTCCCATAGATTGTTTTTGCCCATATTTAGTATGTTGGCCAGCCTGATTTCTACGTAAGAAATGTGCTGATTTGAAGATAATTGAGGCTTTCGTTTAGGTCATTTATTCGGGAAGAAAACTTGCAACGTTGAAAATGTGAGCATGTGTCAATGTAAGGAACGGATGCCTCTGTCTTTCTCTATTCAATAGTTATATCGAATAGAGGAAGAAAGTTATTTAATAAATATAGAAATTAAATTCAAATTACTTAAATTAAACTTTATTTTAACACAATAGCTTATATTAAAATACAGATAGATAAAAAATACAGATACAGTTTATAGAAGAGTGCATGCAGCAGAAATGCGAATGTTGAGATGGATGTGCGGTGTGACAAGGATGGATAAAATAAGGAATGAGTATATTAGAGGAAGTTTGAAAGTAGCGCCTGTTATGGATAAGTTGAGGAGCAATAGGTTAGCGTGGTATGGGCATGTCATGAGGAGGGAAGAAGGTCATATTACGAGAAGAGTGTTGGAAATGGATGTGGATGGTTTAAGAAGGAGAGGCAGGCCAAAGAAAAGATGGATGGATTGTGTGAAAGATGATATGAGTAAGAAAGGTGTGAGCACTGAGATGACGTATGATAGAGGAGAGTGGAAGAAGAAAACCTGTTGTGCCGATCCCACTTAGCGTGGGATAAGGGCAGGAAGATGATGATGAGTTTATATTAAAATACATGTATAATTCATGAACACGGATTGTCTGCACTGCAGAAATAAACAGATATCTGAACAGATGCTATGAGAGCTTAATAGAAAGAAAACTTTTTTATTTGACCCAATTAAAAGTATAAAGTTAGTAGATTAGACCGGACTGACGCATATTAGAACATGTAGGTAAATGCCTACCAGTGCAACTTACAAACTAAACCGCACCTTAAGGGCCGGTTTCACCATGCTCTGTTAGATTAACAAAGGATTAAAGGGCCGTTAAATATGTCTAAATGTACGCGTTTGACAGCAAAGATTAGATTTAACGGTCTTGTAATCCTTGATTAGTAACTAACAGAGCATGGTGAAAGCGGCCTTAAGTCTTCAATTAGTATTACTCGTAACTACCGTTTACGTAACTATTCAATAATGAGAAGTGACGTTTCTGAGAACCGATGTAACGGAAAATAGAGCAACCTCCCTCCAACAACTTCTTACAGCATCATTACTATCAGCCTGAAGAAGTCCACTGTAAGACGTTTCAAAGTGATCCTTGTGATTGTAATGAATAAAGACTGTTTTTGATTGCTGGATAGGCCTGGATAGGCACTATTCCAAGCAAGAACGACCTTCCTCATGTGTTTCTCACGACCTTTGCATTGTCAACAGTTTATCTGGTGGTGGCCGTCTAAAGCTCCAACTCCCAGTTCAAAAATACTAGTCATTCGTCATCTTCAACAGCCTGAAGTCCACCGCTGGACATAAGCTTCTATACATTGCAATGAAGAACGATTCTGAGCCTTCTCAATCCACTGACTTCCCGCGATTTTGACAATGTCGACCCTTCGATGGGCAGACCCCTTGTGTTCCGGTTCGTGGTCGTCATTGGAGAACTTTTATTTCCGATCGGTCGCTGTTCAATATTATCCGAAAAATATGAACAATTATGCAATAAATTACGTCTGGCATCTGCTCCAGTAAAAATAATGGTGGAAAAACCGCACAAAAATAAAACCCGACAACAAAGAGTGGGAAGAGCTTAACTCGCTCATTAGTGGCGACGACTTGTGACCTATTTGTCGCAACAATAACTGTTTATTTGCTGTTTCATAGTTACTTCTTTTTGATCTCAGCCTCCTCAGATCGACAGCTAGTAGCTCTGCCTTCTGCGCCGTAGGTCGTGGGTTCGATCCCCACCGAGAACAAACATTTGTGTGATGAACATAGATGTTTGTTCTCTGTCCGGGTGTTATTATATATTATAATATGTATTTATAAAAAAATAAGTATATATGGATTATATTAGCTATCTGGTTCCCATATTACAAGCTTTGGCTTAGTTTGGGGCTAGATAGTGTTGTGTTGAAAGTCCACCAATATTTATATTTATGGCCGTCTAAAGCTTCGACTTCCAGTTCAATAATACTAGTCATCCATCATTATCAACACCCTGAAGTAGTCCACTTCTGGGTGTGCGTGTAAATCACACAGAAATCTCTATGTATTTCTTTAATATTTTGACTGATTTGCGAAAAACAACGGTCTAGTCTAGCTTGTTTGAGCTCACTATTTTTATTGTAGTTAATTTGTAATTTTCTTCAACAAAGAGAACAGTAAATTAAGAAAGCTATTTGTATAGTGTAAGCAATAAAACTTTCACTTATATATTCAGATCTAATACAGTCAGAATATTTAAGTAATAATTACAGCTTACGGTTTTGGGCTTCGGCTCTTTGATCAAAGGGAAAAATTTGGTTCAAAGAGCATTTTGCTTACTAATGCATTTTAAGGCGAGGACAAGAAATAATGTGCCTCTCGCTCGCACGTTTCGAAATTTTGAAACATATAATATCACTAAACTCATTTTCGAAAAATCGCATTCAACCATTTTGTGTGCAATCACATTGCACACAGTTTAGTAAAAAAAAAATCGAAAACTTGTATCGATTAAAATGATTTTTTAAACTCTCACAAACCGGAACGTAGATCCAAGAGTTTAAATAACATTATCGATCCTATTGTGCTATGCTTAAGCTAGAACTAAGTTAATTTGAACAAAATCTTTCGAAGACAAATATCCTTTGGTGTAAGACCGTCACACCTTACGATCAGGGGCGAGGTCGCCACCACTAAGCCACCGGCTCTACCATAGTTTCAATGGCTCCTAAATAAACACTCCTAGATTGTCTGATATTTTTAGATCAAAATGGGATTAATGACAAATACCTATGTTTAACTATATTTACAGATGGAGCGTAGTATTCTCGGCGTGAAACTTACCGAACGAATTCGTAACACCATACTACGCTCCAGAACTCAAATTGTTGACGTTTCCCAAAAAGCAGCTAGACTCAAGTGGGACTGGGCCGGCCACGTGTGTCGTATGTCTGAGGAACTCTGGGCGAGAGCAACAACCGAGTGGAGCCCTAACAACGGGAAGCGGCACCGCGGCCGACCCAGACGGAGTGAGCCGACTGGCGGGATGAACTCGATACATTTGCCGAAAATTGGACCTCAAGGACCCAAGACCGTAAAGAGTGCAAGGGGGATAGGGAGACCTTTGCCCTGCAGTGGGACGATGCAGGCTGAAATAATAATATATTTACAGAACTAGCAAGTTGAAATAACAATGAGCAAGTTTTTAAAACCGAGAGTAAAGAAGTAAAGATTGTTTAATGGTGACCATGTTTTTTTAATGGAAGACGGAGCGCGTAGGACTTTTTTGATGGACCAACGACATTATAAAGATTGCGAGAAGCTGGTGGATTATTATAATAAAATAAAATTCATTTCAGACAACTATAAATAAATAAATACACACTGTTTCGAAAGAAACTAGTGACACGACAAGAATAAGAAGAATAAATAAATATTGGTGGACTTTCCACACAGCACTATCTAGCCTCGAACTAAGCCAAAGCTTATAATATGGGAACCAGATACCTGATATAATACTT
This sequence comes from Chloroclysta siterata, assembly GCA_932294275.1. NCBI lineage: Eukaryota > Metazoa > Arthropoda > Insecta > Lepidoptera > Geometridae > Chloroclysta > Chloroclysta siterata. The sequence goes on along the minus strand of OW028607.1, from coordinate 3,031,418 downwards.
TTTTTTTTCTAAATACGTATAAGTACATATAATAACACCCAGACAGAGAACAAACATCTATGTTCATCACACAAAATGTTTGTTCTCGGTGAGGATCGAACCCACGGCCTACGGCGCAGAAGGCAGAGCTACTACCAACTGAGCTGTGAAGGCTGTAAAAACTACTCAAAACTATAAAAAACCTTTATGCTCCATATTAAATAGATACCTTAAATACATGCCATAAACTTCTACAGGCTGCTGATGATATTAACAGTCACAAACATGGAACCTCAAGTAAGATGACTAAGAATAGTTCATCTAACTAGTACGGTAGGTACAGTCGGTTTAACCACAAATCTAGTAAAGCAGAGCTCTCTACGGTTGTTCGTCACTGGCGCGTGGCGTGCAGTTGCGCTAGTGATGGGAACGAAGGCATACCGAACCATCAGGATACTACCTTGTCCAACTTATGATATCAAGTTGATGGGACGCAGGGCAGTGCATCGTAGGGTGTGTTCATGACGTTTTTTTTTTGTTTATACACCTAGCTGATGGAACAAGCAGATGGCCCACCTGATTTAAAGTGGCAACCATCACCTATAACAAAGAATGCTTTGTTATAGGTGATGGTTGCCACTTTAAATTAGTAGGGCACGTTCCTATCGAGCGTTAGTTACGAAGTAAAGACTTCGTAAGTTACTTACGAAGTAAAGACTTCGTAAGTAACGCACGATAGGAATGTGCCCTACGATGCACTGTCCTGCGTCCATCAACTTAAGGCATACAGATGTTAAGCCTCATGTGCCTGTAATTACACCGGCAACCACACTCTTCAAATCGAAACACAGCAATGCTGCTTGGCGGCAGAAAAAGGCGTTGTGGTAGTGGTGGTATCGTGCAGGACTTATTAGGCAATGCTTTGTTATAGGTCACAGTTACCCCTTATCATCAGGTGGGTAATCAGCTTGATCCACCAGCGAGTACGATGAAAAACGAACGGATATATATGTAACTTGGAATATACATAATTCGTAACCTAAAATGCAAGTGGAACCGCTGACTAATGTTAGTTTTAAATAAGTAATCAATTATTATTGGCAGCTGCACTAGACTGACAAATTGAAGGAGTATGTAGAGAGGCCGTTGCTTTGCAGTGCCAGTGGTTTGACGCAGAATGGAAATTATATTAATTAATTAATTGGAAAATGCATTTTGAACGTATATTTATAACACGGCTGTGACGTAGCTCAAAATGTGGCCGAAATCTAAGTACATGCATATAACCGTAGCAACAGCTACGCCGTAGCACATTAAGCGTAGCAAATTCTACGAAAGTAAATTGAGACGAAATTATATATAAACATGGTATTATTTACCGTTGAAGGTTCTTAGTGTTTTCAGTCAAGTAGATAAACAGGCAGCCCACCTGTTAGCAAGCGTTTTAATGAACGCCTTTTGCTAAGACATCGCTATTTCTGCTTATGCTTAAGATAAATGAGTTCGGCTTTCAGAACTAGATGGCGCTAGTAAAAGTGTCCGCTCGAGTTATGGAAATATAGCTACCAAGTTCCATAATCATTTGACTCGCTACAATGCCCTTTTGAGCAAAATACAGACTTTTACGTACACTTTTTTTGTATCATCTCGTACAGTCTCACATCTCAGTTGGTATTCGTTCTGAGGCTGTTTACATAATGTATGCCTTAATTTCATGGACGCAGGGCAGTGCATTTTAGGGTACATTCTTATCGTGCGTGACTTAATAAGTAAAGTTAGTAGTGTAATAGTTTATTTTGAACTAGGGTACAAGATAAAAATAAAACAAGTGTAATGATGCAGAAGAATAAACTAACTGCAGAAGTAGAAAACTATGTCACATCTTGTACCTCTTAAGACGAATACAAGAGCTAATATTCCTCTCGCTTGGACGTTTCGCAAAGTTTGCTTTACTTGATTTCGTACTCATGCAAACTTTTGAATAGGAAAACTTGTATCGATCAAAATGAAATTTTTACTAAACTGTGTGCAATGATTGCAAACAAAATGGTAGATTGCGATTTTTCGAAAATGGGTTTTGTGATTTTATACCTGCCAACATGTCGAAACGTGCGAGCGAGAGGTAGATTAGCTCTTGTATTCGCCATAAGAGGTGTTTCCAATTTAAACTAAAAGTAAGCATCATGAGTAGTATTCATTGTGTTGGACTTGTGTCGTTGGGATCCTTCTTCGTCCTTTCTTTTCCAACATGCGAGGCATTGCTTCATTATAGGTGATGGTCACCACTTAATACCAGGTAAACCATTTACTTGTTCCATAAACAAGAAGTTTTTAGAGTAGTAGAGCTCTTTGTGAAGGGCTCGTCCGGGGAAGTACTACCACCACGCCTTTTTCTGCCACCAAGCAGCGTTGCTGTGTTTCGGTTTGAAGATTGTGGTTCCCAGTGTAATTATAGGCACATGAGGCTTAACATCTGTATACCTCAAGTTGATGGACGTAGGGCAGTGCATCGTAGGTCATCTTCCTATGGTGCGTGAATTACGTTTTGTTATAGGTGATGGTTGCCACTTAAAATCAGGTGGGCCATCTGCTTGTTCCATCAGCTAGTTGTATAAAAAAAAGTAAAAAAAATGGCACTGCATATAAGACAACGCGCATCACTAGTTTTTCACGTAGGCAAATGTAAGCTCGGTCTCTACCACAGGCTTGGTACTTACTTCAAGTTAATTTTAAGACTTTCTGAAAAATCTTCGAGCGCCGCTTACAAACTTGAGGAATCCTAATAAGATTGAGAGAATTTTAAGAGGCCTGTTATTCAAGCCCGCTGGAATAAAGGAAACGATTTAGATGGTATCCAGATCTGTTAATGACCTGTGACTAATAGGATATATTTTTTTGGTGGACTTTCCACTCATCTCCATCTAAGCAAAACTATATGAGAACCAGATAATCGATTTCATATTCATACTTTTTTTTGTAAATACATATTTATAATAAGACTAACATCTATGTTTATCACACAAATGTTTGATCTCGGTAGGAATCGAGCCCATGGCCTACAGCGTAGAAGGCAGAGCTACCACGACTAAATAATACTCCTATAAGGCCAAAGACCAAGAGATCAGACCAAGCACTGACTTTGACATATATTATCCAAAGGACCTTTTTTATTATTGGTCTGGTCTATGTACTCGTACATCACATAGAAAAATTGGAAAAAAATAAGAGATTACCATATAAGTGCAATTTATTTAGTTTGTAGGCAAATAAAGTTGCGTTTTTTCAATTTGCGAACACTTCTGGAGACGCCATGACAGTTATGTAATTGACGTTTGACATGACGCATTAAATTTTGCATCGCTTTGACAGTTAATGTTGTTGTTGTTGTCGTTACGTGCGCACGCGTTGGCTAGGTGGGTTTCGGAGTTTTTTGTGATTGTTTAATATAGTTTTCTTGAGCCATTTTTTTTTACTGAATCTGAATATTCTGTAGTCATAACGTGTCTCATACAGAAAAATATGTATTTAATTCTAATTTTGTTAAAAACAACCGTAAGTAAAAAACAAACACCAAATCTGAGTTCCGTTTTTCGTAACAAAGTCTCGATACAAAAAATGCCTGGCGTAACGAAAAAACAAAAACAAAACTCAAACTTGGCACTGGTACTGGAAATAATACTGTTGTCAAAATTACATTTCACGCATATCAACCCGCCATATTGTTAGTGCATTATATTGCTCACTTTTCTCAGTTTTTCGCAGTTACGCAGTTCTGGTACCTATTTTATTCACTGTTCACAATTAAAGGTCAAAAAACTGCTGTAAATAGGGCTGCGTCATGTTGTGTTAGTTTCATTTCGGCGGAAAGTTTAAATGAATGAAAAACCTTGAAATTTCGAAAGTCCTGGAACAGAAGTTGTTCGCCATGACCTGTAGAATACCTTGCTTCCGGGGTTATAGGGGTATTATGTTACACGTTGTATTCAGATCACAAGCTTTACAGTTGTATCCTAGAGTCTAATAAGTATCTAATACTTAGTTATAAAAGCCTTCAAATTGACCCTTCAAATAGGCTAGTTGACTAAATTTGAGAAATTGGTTAATTATGTACCTTAATATCTATTTTAAAACAAAAATCTAATAAGTATTTGAAATGAATTGTATATTTACAATATTTATTTTGCATTTTAAGAAACCTATTTAAATTTCCGTCGAAAACGCTCCAGACTGTCATGCGTCTTGAATGACGTCACGTCGTGCGAAACAACGTCAACCACAACAATGATTTACACGGCGTGACATAACAGTTTCTGATTGGTGTTCACTGACTTAATGCCAATTTTTGCCGAATTTATTTCTTTTATATAACAATAATCTTTAATCATTATGATAAAAGTTTTGTTTTTTCCTATCTATCTACACTAATATTATAAAGAGGAAACATTTGTATTTTTGTATTTTTGTATGTAACGAATAGGCTCAAAAACTACTGGTCCGATTTCAAAAATTCTTTCACCATTAGAATGCTACATTATCCCTGAGTAACATAGGCTATATTATATTTTCAAAAGTATCAGGGATCCTTACTAAAACTTCAATAATGTAACCCAAGGTGGAAAACAAAAACTTTACATCGCGTGCGCTGCGAAAACTATTGAAGATAGAACAAAATAATGTACTACGATTTTGTAGAACACGTCATCATCTACAAAAAATGTCGCAACAGCATATGTCTAACTATTATAGTTATGTCACAATAAGTGTTCTTTTATTATAAAAAATTAATTGAAATGCCTCCGCTAGAAAAGGGTCTTTATTTGTACCTTGGTATTAATCCTTATCCAAATAAATCATTTCATAATTAAGGCGATTTCAATACCTATAGATTACTTCTTAAATTTTTCAAATCGGACATTCCATTCAAAAGATATGACGAAATTAAAAATGTTAACGGGTCCACGGGTCACGCGCGGGGTGCGATTTCACTCACTCAAGGAGAAGCGCGTGCAAATGTATGAAATAAGTAGACGCGAGGCTTGAACCCACGGTCTAAGTTTATCCTAAAATGTTCAAAAAATTTATGACCACCCATGCGAAGCTGGGACAGGCCGCTAGTACCTACATATCTCAATTAATAATAAGAGACTCTAATCCATCCGATCATTTCTTAAAGGACACAAGCCGATTATAAATTGAAAATTATTTACAACATAACCATTTTACACATTTATTTTGAAGTTATGAACGAATTCTGTTTTTTTTTTTATAGTATTACAGGTAGAAAACAGGGTATCTTCTTTCAAAAGAATTCGCATTGCAAGTAGTAATGCTTTTTCTTAAACAAGTAGTACGTAAATTATATTTACATTCATTACAATATCAAGAGACCTCTTTGAAGGGCCTGTCCGGGAAGTACTAGCACCATACCTTTTTCTGCCGCCACGCAGTGTTGTTGTGTTTCGGTTTGAAGAGTGTGGGTGCCGATGTTATTACAAGCACATGAGGCTTTACATCTGTATGCCCCAAGTTGATAGACGCAGGGCAGTGTATCGTGGGGCACGTTCCTATCGTGCATGACTTACAAGGTAATGCTTTGTTATAGGTGATGGTTACCACTTAACATCAGGTGGGCCATCTGCTTGTTCTATCAAATAATTGTATAAAAAAAATGGCTAGCATTCACTATATCAAATTGCTCTAATAGACATTGTTATAGTTTAACATTTTCTTGTAAGTGTTATTGTTCTGTTTGTTTCCCAAATACAAATAAATACGTGAAGCTTAACATCTGTATGCCTGAAGTTGATGGACGCAGGGCAGTGCATCGTAGGGCACGTTCCTATCGTGCGTGACTTACGAGGCAATGCTTTGTACAAATACAAGAATGGTTTATTGATATGATTGGCAATATATTTAATGTATTTTTTTTTGTATAAAAAAATTCAAAAATCATCTTGGTTCCAAGCGACCTCCCTACCAATTTTCAGCCAAATCGGTTTAGCCGTTCTTGAGTTATAAATAGTGTAACTAACACGACTTTCTTCAATAATATATTATATTACATTGTAAAAGGATCATACAAAAGAACGGTAGGAACCAAGCCGTAAGTTTGTTGCCTGTTCTTCTAGGCTTTGGTCGCGTGGAACTGGCACCTAGAGTCACCTAAATTTAAGACGTTTCAAAGGGATCCTCGTGAATTTATTGAATAAATACCTTTTGACTTTGACTTTGACATATATAGAAGATATAGATAAAGATAGATAGGTAAAAAATATATGTAATAGTAAAGTTTTAAAACAATATAATTTCCAACCCTTGTCAAAACTGGCTTCATTTGTATAAAACTGATTACATGCTACCGTCATGTTCTCATTAGTTAAAATTGCTTTTAAAATACTGTTATGTCTGCTATTTAAAATGAAGCACAGTAGTTAGTTAATTTCTTGGCAGCATCACCTATTTGGCGGCGGGTCGACGGTTTTCACCCCAAATTAACTTCCGAATAGAGATGGAGCAGGGCTGCTACCTGCGAGAATTTAATCAAATTTAACATTTATTTCCCAATTTTCAAACCTTCAACGAGTCCGCTATTGGTATAAGATATATACATATATAAATGCTTTACTATACACAAAGAAAAACCCATACAGAGGTACAAAATAAATTCAGGCACAATTGGCGCCCTTTTTTCTAAGAGCGATCTCTTCCAAACAACCTTTGGGTGGAAAGGATAAACGAAAATCATAAAGGCGATAAAGTAAGATCACATTAAGTAATCACGTAAGATACGTTTTAGAAGATATTTTAACGTCAAGTCAAAGTCAAAGTCAAAATGTATTTATTCAATAAAATCACAAGGATCACTTTGAAACGTCTTAAAGCTAGGTGACTCTAGGTGCCAGTTCCACGCGACCAAAGCCTAGAAGAACAGGCAACAAACTTAAGGCTTGGTTCCTACCGTTCTTTTGTATGATCCTTTTACAATGTAATAATATAATATATTATTGAAGTTTAGTGGAGTGAATAATATATTATAATATATTATAGAACGTATGGAATATCAAGGATCACCTTTGGAATTTGGATCACACTTGGAACAGTAGTTACTGCAAATTGATATGTACCAAGTATATATAATATTTTAAGTATGTATTTACAAAAAAAGTATATAAGTAGTATATTATCAGCTATCTGGTTCCCATATCACTAGCTTTGGCTTAGTTTAGGGCGAGATAGTGCTGTGTGGAATGTCCACCAATATTTATTTATTATGTTTGGACTTATCTCTGTCTACACCTTTAGACATCCTCAAAGATAAAAGGTGATCCTTGGTACTGAATGATCTGAGGGAACTACCGTGTATAGCTACCGTGCCTGGGGATCAAAGTCATGAAGGTTTTTTTTAGCCTAAGTAGATTCTCTCTCATTACACAAAACGTATTTTTTTTATATTTTCATACAAATTCAATCCTTTTGGTAGGAAAACTTTTTTGGATCAATATGAAATTTGTTTATTATTCAAAGTTGTTTGCAATTTTTCATAACTTAATTTAGTATTTTTATATCATCAAAATTGTTGAAATGTGCAAGTGAAAAGTTGTTTGACGGTTGTCTTACCTTTAACCTTTAAATTACGTCTCAGTGGACTGAACGCATCTCTCATTACTTTGACATGGACTAATATGTATATAATATGCCATTTTATATTTTATTATACACAACTAGCTGATGGAACAAGCAGATGGCTGTCAACCTGATGTTAATTGGTAACCATCACCTACAACAAAGCATTGCCTCATAAGTCACGCACGATAGCACGTGCCCTACGATGCACTGCCCTGCGTCCATCAACTTGAGGCGTACAGATGCTAAGCCTCATGTGCCTGTTGTGCAGGACCGGGACTGGACGATAAACAGAGGGGCGAGCTTACTATAAAAAGTGGACTGTATCCATGACTTATATACTATCAGCTCAATGCCGCTTCTGCTTAAGTCCCAGTGAAGCACTTAGTTCGCCGGGTTTCAGTCGGGTTGAAAAATAGCAACGGTGTTCTATGGAACCAGCTTACTGGGTTCGTGAGGGTCGGGAGTAGCATCCGGGGAATTAGGTCCGATCTGAGCATACACCGGCAAAATCCTTGGAGAAAGTTTTCTCTGCTAAAACTGTACTATTTTTAGCTTGCTGTGTATATAAAAAACGAACTCGATTTCACCAATTTCTGTTAATACTTATGTGTGCTCAGACCCCTACTAGTGCAAGACCCGACATACGCGCAGTCTCATTTATTCAATTAAGATTATATTATTTTATTTGTTAATTTCTAATACTATTACTATCCTTTACTATTTCTATTATGACCTTGAACATGTTTAAACTTGTCCTAATCCTGACACGTGTAAGTTAGGTACTTACCTGATTTTTACCCTATATTTTCAGGAAAAACTATTCTATATCTATTTCTATTTCAGGGTGCCTACCTTGAGCTTCTATTGTACGGATCGGACGGTCACATGAGCGTGATTTCTATTGACTTTAATCTGTATAAAGATAAGGACATATACATCCAGTTCTCTGCATGTCCTGCTATATATACCTACCTAGGTATATCTCGAATGTAGACGGCGTGTTACGTTCGGTTCTGTTATATTTCTCGCATGTAGCATGTACAAGCGTGCGTAGGTATATCGTTTTCCGCACGCTCTACCTAAAGCTATATTATATATATATACATAGCGCGTATATAACGCCCATGTTTCTGTATTATATTACAGGCGTACAGTTACACATACAGTTCTCTGTACCTACGCATGGGCTGTGCCTAGAAACCTATCCTAATCTACATTACGCGTATACATACATACCACCTATGGTCTGTATTAAATTACAGGCGTACACATACAGTTCTCTGTACGCCCGGGTACATTGGTACCTAACCTGACCTAGACGTAGACAGGGTGCTACGCTAGCTATCTTTTACCTCTAGTTACCTTTACCGAATACCTGTTACCTGTGGTACGAGGGCCATTTACCGGTGAAGTAGTGCTTATGTGTTATTCATAAGCTCTGTTAATTTATCTATGATATTGGCAGACGTGCCAAGCCTATTACTTTTACTTACCTATTATTTTTATACCTCGTCCCCCGCGGGGCGTGTGTAAGTGCAGTGTGCCTTCAATTTAAAGACAATACCTATCGGGTCTTTAAATAAGGATAAACAAGGGATTTCTACCTATTTCTTTACAGACTATTGATTCTATTTTAACCCTATTATTTATATCTTATAATTATGATCGATTTTAATGCTATGACGTCGAGTTGTCCAGAATACCTGTAATTTCATTGACATACTATACTTTTATTAATTATTTTGATATGACATTTGATTACATTTGATTGTTTTATTATAATTGTGAATTTTACTATGTTGTTTGTATAATTAGTACCTACCTAATTGTAACAAGCCCAAACCTACAATTTACATACCAGCTATGGAAAATGAGTGCTACCTATTTTACCTACACCATTGACGCAAATAAAATAATTTATGAAAGCAGTGCAATGACACAATAGATCACGTTCTCGGTGGACTCTGCTCTGTGACGTAATGCAGTTATTGTAGGTAGTAACTGATGAAGTTATAATATTGAACTCATTAATATATTTTCAAAATCTATTTTGTTCATATCCTAGATTTTCACATGATTAATTTTAACGGCGTCACTTGGACCAGGCATGCCGCCGACCGAACACTATGGCGATGGATGGAGGAGGCCTTCACCCAAAGATGGGTGCCCAAAATAAAAAATTAAAACCCATTTAAGTGTTTGGTGCTAAATATCTATTATCAAATAAGAAAAACTATAATTTAAATTAACTTAGAAAAATATTATAAAATTATAACTCTAAAATTAATCTTCTAATAAGTTAAAGTAATCGTATATCGAAAATGCACGTAAATCCTAGAAAAAAATTATGTTATTTAAGTTATTTTGGAAATAAATGGCGTATTATATTATTATTATAATAAAATATAATTTTAAAAATTATATTTACACATTATTAATTTTAAAAATTCTTAATATTTATTCACCATTATGAATTTGCCATAAGGAAGTACATTAGAGATAAAAACTTTTCATTTACTTCGGTTTTTTTTAATAAACAAATGAATTTCGTTTATTTCAGTCGCCGAGTAAAATAAAAGTGCAATAAGCTAACCCTCTCAGCGATTGATTCCACAAACAATATTTCAGGGTTCAAAAAAACTGGACGAAAGTTGGTTTAAAAAGATTCAAGCGAATGTCGCAAGAGTCGAGTGCTCCTAGGATGCAATTACGTCCTGTGGGAAACAAAGGGACCCGCGTGCTTCGAGTGCGTACAATGAAGGACAAAAAAACGGGAATTTCAAACAACATACTACGGATGCTTCATCACTTTTTTATTGCTAGGTGTGTTTTAGGACGGTGAAGTTTTTCTGAGTACTAACTGGGTTGGACGAATATACCGTCACAGTTTAATTACGCCCAACAGTAAATATTATTGTACATTTCATTCCTCACTATCTATTCCCAAACTAAGCTATGTGAACTAGATAGCTATAATTTTTTTTAATACAAATTACTTATATGTAAAATAGTATAACACTTTGACAGAGAAAGATACATCTATGTTACACAAATGTTTGTTCTGTGCGGGTAACGAACCCATGACCAACAGTACAAAAGGGAGAGCTACTACCACCTGAGCTGTGAGCGGTAATTTCAATAGTCATATTTTTATTTCCGTACAAAAGTGTGCATCACTTGGTGTGTTGAAATAATTTGTCTAAATCTCTGCGTTTCTTAAAGTTGACGCACAGCATGTTTCAAAATGACCTTGTTATGACAGTATAAAAACATTTCACTTTGTTAGACTGGAGTACCGGGCGTGCAATTAAGACCGGAAGATCTCTATACAACTCTAGGTACTTCTCTCGTGCACTTGAGCGCCTTCACAGCTCAGTTGGTAGTAGCTCTGCCTTCTGTGCCGTAGGCCGTGGGTTCGATCCCCACCGAGAACAAACATTTGTGTGATGTACATAGATGATTGCTCTCTGCCTGGGTGTTATATAATCTACACTAATATTATAAAGAGGTAAACTTTGTATTTTTGTATTTTTGTATTTTTGTATTTTTGTATTTTTGTATTTTTGTATTTTTGTATGTAACGAATAGGCTCAAAAACTACTGGTCCGATTTCAAAAATTCTTTCACCATTAGAATGCTACATTATCCATGAGTAACATAGGCTATATTATATTTTCAAAAAAATCAGGGATCCTTACTAAAACTTCAATAATGTAACCCAAGGTGGAAAACAAAAAACCTTACATCGCGTGCGCTGCGAAAACTATTGAAGATAGAACAAAATAATGTACTACGATTTTGTAGAACACGTTATCATCTACAAAAAATGTCGCGACAGCATATGTCTAACTATTATAGTTATGTCACAATAAGTGTTCTTTTATTATAAAAAATTAATTGAAATGCCTCCGCTAGAAAAGGGTCTTTATTTGTGTCTTGGTATTAATCCTTATCCAAATAAATCATTTCATAATTAAGACGGTTTCAATACCTATAGATTACTTCTTAAATTTTTCAAATCGGACATTCCATTCAAAAGATATGACGAAATTAAAAATGTTTACGGGTCCACGGGTCGCGCGCGGGGTGCGATTTCACTCACTCAAGGAGAATCGCGTGCAAATGTATGAAATAAGTAGACGCGAGGCTCGAACCCACGGTCTAAGTTTATCCTAAAATGTTCAAAAAATTTATGACCACCCATGCGAAGCTGGGACAGGCCGCTAGTATACTATAAGTATGTATATAAGTAGTATATCAGCTATCTGGTTCCCATATCACAAGCTTTGGCTTATTTTGGGGCGAGATAATGCTGTGTGGAATGTCCATCAATATTTATATTTCTTAAGTGCCTAGTGCAGTGTACTTTCTTGAGCCGCAAGTATAACAAGGCACCGAACGCCCCGGGAGATACGGCGTTAGAATTAATTACTTCGGTATTATCCTCTTCTTCAATTAAAGTGTGTTCTTTAAACCGCTTTGCCGCACTAAAGAATGCGAGTTTATAAGATCCCTGACGGAAAAACAACGTGGTTTTAGCAGCATTTTATTATAGTATTTTTAAAACTTTTGCAACCATGACACATAACATAAAATCATGTAACAAAAAAAATGTCTCGTAATAAAATTGTGTAATACGATTTAAAAACCCTAGTTGAATAAAAATCACTAGTCTTTTCTTCTTGTCGTATCATGTTTTAGAACATTTTACGTTCTACGGCATGTCGTTTTCCACACGATGTTTTCTTTCACCGATTGAGAGTGCAGGCACTGTGAAAACTCATTGGTGCATGGCCGATTTTGAACTCACGACATTAGGATCGGAAGGCGGGACCGCTACCACTAGACCACTAATGCTCTCACTAATATTATTTTACTATGTATTTACCAAATAGGACGTTCTTTCTGTGTATGTTTGAAAACTTTATAGAGTAAAACGGGACCCTATTACTAAGACTCCGCTGTCCGTCTGTCTGTCTGTCGTCCGTCTATTTATCTGTCTGTCTGTCTGTCTATCCGAGATTTATTTGCCGTTTTTATAGTTAATGGTACGGAACCCATCGTGCGCGACTCCGCCTCGCACTTGGCCGGTTTTTTTATGCTTGTCGGCTTATTATGACAGCGAATGGCTAAGTTCCAGCAATTACATTCGATCTAGATTGACATTTGGTATCATGGTATAATACTATTTCTTTATTTAATTACAACAGTACGCAGACCAATCACACCAATTAATTACAAGAATATAACTAAAATTAAAATACAATGCAAATTATTTCAGTCAAGTTCTAATTAAAATTGAAATACAATAAAATTTAGTTCAGTCAAGCTTACAAATAATTTCAGATGAAGTTATTAAAATATAATCAAGAAAACCCTAAATTAAAAAATATTCTATATAATATAAAATTTATGAAATCAACATTCAAATTAGATTTAATAATATGATTTCACAAAACCTTAAATATTCAAATTTTTTTTTTTGCAGTCATCTGCAAATATATTGCAGTGTTGGTTGCTTTTTAGTAGCTTCTTGAGAACTATAGGGCTTTATTAGCAAACCAATGCTATGGAGGAAGTAATTGATGAATACCCACAAGTGATTGCTTTTGTGCGCCCGATGGGTTGTTATTGCAAAACACCCACCCGATGGTATTGTACACAGTCGATGGGTGGAGAAAGCTTAAAATCGTTTTTCCTGGAAAAAAAACAAAAACACCTCTTCTTTGAATTTAGATCACACAAAAAACACCTACAGATAAACATAATAACGAGGATTCCTTATACAAATAAGAAGTAAAAAGAAAGATTATTTAATCTTTCTTTAAAAGTGTTTATGCTCAACATTTCTATATTATTGTCTATTTCTCGCACTAGACATTTAAATATCTACACAATCGTATTAAATGAGTTTTTTTAATGATTTTGACTGGTGGGATGCCTACACAGAAAACTAATATTTCTGAGAGCGTTAGTATTCAGTCTTTAAAGTACTTTTTCGGCTCTCGACCCTGTCGCTATCAATATGAATAGTTGACAACAAGATAGAAAAGATACGTAAATTAATATTAATAAATTCTTATGTAGAAAGAGATTTATAAGAGTTAGACAATTAAGAAAGAAAGAAAATGTATTTATTTACGACACAAAAGTTAAGGTACCGAGAAACAAAAAAACATTTGATATATACAAAATAAACACAGTTAAGTTTTTTTTTTACCCCGGTAAGTGAGAAGCATTATCATGTCGGGTAGGTTCGTAAACAAATATATGTTAGAGGATAAATGTTATCCGCGAAAATCCGTACAACCAAGGCAGTAAACTCTTTTTTGTTCAAAAATATCTTCAAAGTTCGCGATCGCCTTTCGCTAGCACTGGGGCCGCTCGCGGCGAGACTGGTAATAAACACACTTTATTTACCCTTAATTAATTAAACCAGCAGTAACGCCTTGCCTTAAATCTTTTGTTTCATTACTGTTTCACCTTTTAAATTGTACATTTTACAGGCATTTTTTACATTAGTTCCTTAATGGTAGGTCAATGGCCAAATAATGGTGATTCTTGACATGCCTCTCAGCTCAGTTAGTAGAAGATCTGCCTTCTGCGCCGTAGGTTGTGTTCGATTCCAACAGAGGACAAACATTTGTCTTTGAATTCCGTTCCCGGTAATTTATCGGGATGAATAGGAATATCCTGATGAACCAACTAGGTATTTAGTTAACTGTTGACATTGCAATGAGTAGCTCTGCTTTCGGGCGGTTGTGGTTTCAATTCCCACAGGTCAAACATTTGTGTGAGCTACACAAATGTTTGAACTGGGTAGGACCAATACCCGAAACAAACAGCACATTCGGAGAAGCTACTTACTACCAACCGAGCTGTGGCCAGTACAGACAAGAAAGTTAGCATAATATTCTTACAAGAACATGAGCAAAGTAATAAGTAGGTACCTACTCCCTGAGGAGCTGAAGTTCCACGTAACTGAGATAATGTATTAAGTTTGATCAAAGATAAAATAGAATTTATATATACTAGTAGTTCGCCCCGAACTGAGATCTCGTTATGCGACCCAACGAACAAATCAAAACTTTGAGTAGGTGGTAGTCAGAGGCAAGTCCAAACATTATGTTTCGACTTGTCTCTGACTACCGCCTACTAACTTGGTACGGTAACAAAGTTTCAACTCTATTGGCCTATTTATTGAAGAGTTCCGTTGAACAGACCTTGGCTCCATCATCAGACCTGGTCGTTGTCACCATTTTATGAGAACTGAGTACATCCTTAATTTATTTCAAGAAAAAAAAATAAGAAAAAGCAAAGGAACTGGCCGACCAGTAGAAAAACCTTGATGCCAACGAAACTCTTAGAGATGGGAGCTCTTGGATCGCTGGTTATCTTAATTTAACTTTTTAATTTTTATCTCGAAAACCGAGCGTCCCAAAAAAAAAGTAAAAATTGTTTTGGAATGTCCAAACAAAGCCCTTTTATATGAAATGTAACTTGATTTTTTTATGTAACTTTTTTTATTTTTGCCCTCTTAAAAAACCCCATATCTCAAAAACCCTTCATCCGATTTTACTCATATACTTACCAGTAAATTTCTCAAGTACAAGCTATCGACGTATCAAATTTCATGCAGATCGGATCAACGGTTCTTAAGTTATCGCCAGACAAACATACATACATACATACATACATACATACATATATACATACATAAAATGCCAAATCGCCCTAGTTGAAACTAAGATCTTCGTTCGCTTCGCTCACTCGATCAATGATCAGTAAATTTATATTTCTACTACTATATATAGATGACCTGCTTGCAACTTCGTCCACGTGTTAAAGTATATAGGAACGGATTTGAAAAATTTAGGAATACGTGTCTATGTAATACGTATCTTTCAGTTCAATCTTTAGGAGATGATCGCACCACATTTTTTTAGATTTTTTTCATATAATTTGCACTTTCCGTTTACACCCCATTTTTCTCGAAACTCTATACTTACCTAACGTAGTTTTTTATCAAGAATGTCAGTGCTTTAATCCTTTTTCCACTGAAACAACTGAACCAGCTGATTTTGATCCCTAGGCATGGTTAATATATCCTTAGATCTATCAGTGCCAAGTACCACCTCCAGATTATTTAAGGATCCTTTTAGCAAACACATACATCAAGAAAATTATTGATGTGTGTAGTGCCATGAGGAGACCAATTGTTAGTCTAACAGCGGCGATATGCTTGCAACCTGTAAGTATTTTGCACGTTTCGTCTGTTTTTTTTAAGATTAAGTTTAAAAGCCTTGACCGAGTGGTGGCCAAAGTCAGGCCAAAGAAGTCTAGGGTGTCCGATAGCACAATGGATCGACAACACCGTGAAGGTCTCAGGGAACACCTGGACCAGAGACACACAGGACAGAAGAGGCTGGCCAAACATGAGGGAGGCCTAGTAGTGGGTGATAGGCCTATACCAGGCTGAGATGGTGATGATGAAAATAAAAAGCTATTCATTATGGCTTTTGTAATTCAACTGTCTGATTATAGTATAAAAAAAATCTTAAATAAGTAAATCCGTCATTGGCCGTAAGATTAGCATTAAGAAAATTTGTATTAAATAGTCTGAGATTAGTTCCTAATGACTTAAGCTTACGTTATAAATGGTATACGGTCCTTTCGTAATACATTAGCTACATGAGCTTATATTCAAACGAACTCCAAGCCTAATGTTTAACTTTCAAACTTCAATGTTTTCCTATCATAAATCTAAAGCAAACTTTTCAAATAATTTGTGAACCTTCTTTGGTAAACAGCACTAAGCAGTGTACTTGTATATACGAAGATAAATGAAAAGTGATTTTGAGTTTTTGGTTAGAAGTTTCGGGTTGGCCTTTGTCTCATTCATGGTTGAGTATCATTTAAAAGTTTTATGATATTTCTGGGCTGAAATTAATTTCAATTCACGTTACGTTACGTTTGATTTTCTTGACAAAAACATTATATATAAACTAATAAGCCATTCATTTATACAATCTATCCAGGACAAGAATCTAAACAGACTCGGAGACAGAACAGAGAACAAAGAAAAAGCTAGCTTGTTCTAAATTACCTAACCATGTAAGCTTGTATATTCAAGAGATCTACTTAGATTTTTTTTGTTTAGAAATTGTTCGCATTTTTTATCTCTTCTCTTCTAATACTATAAGAATCAAAGTCCTGACTGACTGACTGACATATAGACAACGCACAGCCTAAACCACTGGTCCTAGAAACTTGAAATTTGAGGAGTACGTAGGTCTTATGGCGTAGAGGTGTACTAAGAAGGGATTTTTGGAAATTCAACCCCTAAGGGTGTAAAAAGGGATGAAAACGATTGTATGAAAAATTGTATTCCTTGAACCTACAAACTTGAAACTTGGAGTAGATATACTTCAAAGCAAAAAAATAGGAAAGGCATTTTTAGTTTTTCAAAACTACCCTTAATAAGTGTGCAAAGGGTTAAAAAGTTTGTATGGGAGATTTTTGACCGCTGGTCCTATAGACTTGAAATTTAAAGAGTACATAGGTCTTATGGCGTAGAGGTTTACTAAGAAGGGATTTTCGGAAATTGAACCCCTAGGGTGTATAAAGGGTTGAAAACGTTGGTATGAAAAATTGTATTCCTTGAACCTACAAACTTGAAACTTGAAGTAGATGTACTCCAAAGCTAAAAAATAGGAAAAACATTTTTAGTTTTTTAAAACTACCCTTAATAAATGTGCAAAGGGATGTCAAAGTTTGCATGGGAGTTTTTTAACGCGTGGTGCGATTGACTTAAAACTTGAAGTAAATATACTAAAAAATAATTAATTAAAAATGACGCTTTCAACTTTTGATAATTACCCCTGCAAAGGGTGCAAATGACTGTAAAAGTTAGTATGGGAGATTTTTAGTATAGTGCGATAGATTTCAAACTTGAAGTAAATATACACCACAATAAATTATTTAAAATCACGTTTTCAATATTTTAAAACTACCCCTGCAAAGTAAAACTACCTCCTGAACAAATAAGTACATATTTTCCGTGTAAGGTTGTCTTTGTTGTATTTGGCAAGTTTTTGAGTCTGAGTACCTATACCTACCTACCTAATATAGGTAATGGCCGTTTATAGGTATCTCTTATATCTACGTAGGTATTTAAAATCCTACCCTAATAATATACAAATCAATGTGAAAGTTACGATGTTTGGATGTTTGTGGCTCAATCACGGCACCACTTCAACGCGTGCGAAGCCGCGGGAAGCCACAAGTAATACATATACATATTTTATGCATGAAAGACATCCTTTAAATGTAAGCCAGGGTAACAATCCGTTGATCTTTTAATTTAAGTGGTATAGTATAAGGGAATTATTTTTAAAGCGGGATCATTAATTCGTAAAAAAAAGGATACAATTAATAGCTGTACGATTTGCGGTTGTCATGAATAAATCCACTTTAATTTAAATTAATCAATGAAGTTTGTAAATTAAATCCTCTTTAGTGTGTTATGATACTGAAAAATGTGGGTAAATGGACGTACCTTCGAGACATCTTCACATCCTCACATGCTCACATCCTCACATGCTCACATGCTCACATGCTCACATGCTCACATGCTCACATGCTCACATGCTCACATGCTCACATGCTCACATCCTCACATGCTCACATGCTCACATCCTCACATGCTCACATGCTCACATGCTCACATGCTCACATGCTCACATGCTCACATGCCTACATGCTCACATGCTCACATGCTCACATGCTCACATGCTCACATGCTCACATGCTCACATACTCACATGCTCACATGCTCACATGCTCACATCCTCACATGCTCACATGCTTACATCCTCACATGATCACATGCTCACATGCTCACATGCTCACATGCTCACACGCTCACATGCTCACATGCTCACATGCTCACATGCTCACATGCTCACATGCTCACATACTCACATGCTCACATGCTCACATGCTCACATGCTCACATCCTCACATGCTCACATGCTTACATCCTCACATGATCACATGCTCACATGCTCACATGCTCACATGCTCACATGCTTACATGCTCACATGCTCACATACTCACATGCTCACATGCTCACATCCTCACATCCACATCCTTGAAGAACCTTAAGTTTACTAGCAGTGGACTTCTTTGGGCTGATGATGATATATAAAAGAAAGTCACACTATTTATAACTCAAGAACGGCTGAACCAATTTGGCTGAAAATTGGTGGGAAGGTAGCTTAGAACCAGGAGACGGGCATAGGGTAATTTTTATCCCGACTTTTTTTGTTTTTTTGCTTTTTTTGTATATTTTATACAAACAATCGAAGAGGCAGGAACTTCAAGTTGTCAGTTAGTACTTGTTTCTTCTGACAAAATTACGTGGCTCAAGATTGTTCCATGGGGAAGAAAATACAATTTATTTATTATAGATGTTGCCAATCATATCTATTTGTAAGTATTCTATAGTAAACGTGCGCGAGCGAAGCCGCAGGTAAGAGCTAGTGTATGCGATTTGGCATTTTATGTATGTATGTTTGTCAAAACAAAAAAGTCAAATTAACATAACCAACGATCCAAGAGCTCTAAAGAGTTTCGTTGACATCAAGGTTTTCTACTGGTCAGCCAGTTCCTTTGCTTTTTCTTATTTATTTCTTTTCTTGAGAAGAAATTAAGAAGGTACTTAGTTCTCATAAATAAAATGGTGATAGCGAAATAAAATGGTGGTCTGATGTTGAAGCCAAGGTCTGTTCAACGGAACTCTTCAATAAATAAGCCAATTTAGTTGAAACTTGGTTAGTGTAACCATACTTAGTAAGTGGTAGTCAGAAACCAGTCCAAACACAATGATTGGACTTGCCTCTGAGTACCTACCCACTTTAATTTTTGGACATTTTGATCCGATCTGCACGAAACTTGGTAGGTCGTTAGGTTGTACTTGAGAAATTTATATGAATTTAATCGGACAAGGGGTTATTGAGATACGGGGAATCCAAAGGGAGCTAAAAAAATTGTTACACAACTATACCAAGTGAGGTGTCATATGAAAGGGTTTGGTTTGTACATTCCAATACCATTTTTATTTTTATTCTAGGACGTACATATATATGATTTTTGAGATACGATTGGTTACCCCAAGTAGGTTAGGCGTAGTCAGAGGCCAAATATCGTGTTGGGTAACAATGTAAGACTGGAGCGGACATCACGAAATCTCAATACGGGGCTAACCACTAGTACCAACCGTATCTAACCTTTTGACATCTCTTTCATCAAAATCCATGGAGTCGTAAGGAGCTTTGAGGTAAAAAGAAACCCGCAGCCAATCAAATACGTACTTATTGGCTGTGACAAAACAGAGATACGTGAGGAAAATATAACCCTTCTCTCGTTCGGTTAAATATAGCCCTGTGACAAGGTATCGCCGGCCAGTGGAACTTAGTAATGCGTATTATTGGTACAGTCACATACAATTATAAGGTTACATGCCATAATTTTCAAATTGAACATATATACATACATAAAACCACGCCACTTTCCCATAGGGGTAGGATTTCTCCTTGCTACGATCCTTCTTAATCTTCTTTCATCCATCCTCTCCACATGCCCAAACCATCTTAACATACCTTTCTCTTCTCTCATCACTACGTCTTCTTTCACTCCACATTTGTCTCTAATCACACTGTTCCTCATTCTATCACTCAAACTCACACCACACATACTACGTAACGCTCTCATTTCTACTGCATTCACTCTACTCTGATGTATTTTCTGCCATACCCAATTTTCACTACCATACATTAATGTCGGCACTAACACTCCCCTATGTACAGCCAGTCATAGCGCGTGATTTACGATGCAATGCTTTCTTATAGGTGATAGTTGCCACTTAACATCAGGCGGGCCATTTACTTGTTCCATCAGCAAGTTGTATAGAAAAAAAAACATAAAATAATTATAAAAATTATGAACTAGAGTAATCTGGCATCAAGGCAATAAGCTAAGATGGAACCTATTTTGGATCACGCGCGCATGCACTTGGCACGAACGAACCATGGATTTCTTACCTCTTTGGTACAAACTTATTTGCATACCATATGCCTTCTGTCTACAAGTATTGTACTCTTGTGGACGGAGGGTTTATAGACTAGAAGGTACCTGCTTACCTACAATAATTTATACTTTTATTTTCTTTTTTCTTATAATTATTGCTTGTTACCTATCATCTGTTTTATAGCTACTGTACCTACCTACTGTTTCTTATTTCGTTCTTGTTTACCTTATTATATCACTGTCCTTACCTAATACTTCCATTTAATTTATCTGTTCGTGCTATATATGTGTGTATGTGTTGTGTCCAAAATAAATGTATTTTCTTTCTTTCTTTATTTCTAAGTTAACAGTTTCATTGCTCGGGACTATGCGGTTAGCCTAAAACCACCGTAAGCTTACATTTGACAACGAGGCAAACAATTGACATCACGAACATCTCCACCATTGTTTCTCCGCCGAACGCAGGCTGTTCAAACCACACAATTAACCCTTATGACGACGCTACAATAGCAAGACGAGACAATAGCATGTGCCAAACTATTCAAAGCTTATGATTGTAGAGGTGCCTTCAAACGAAGCCCTTTCATAGATCACATATTATCACAAAAGTTATTAGTACCCACGAGGATTATAAAAACGGACTATTGGTAAACACTATGAAAACGAATGGAATATAAAAGCACTGTAGTTTATTTTTTATATCCTATTTTTCGAAGAAAATCGTTGATAAGAGATGATTGATAAATTTGGTCGATTTTATTTTTTACTAGATGACCCAGTGTACTTCGTATCACCACCTATCCTAACGACATTAAAACTCTCCCTTCGCATGAAATTGTTGTTTTTACTATCTTCCTCGCAATTTTTCCACATATTCTCACCGTTTAAACCTTCCCTGGATCACACGTCATTAAACAATACCAAAACTGTTCATCATTATCAGCCTGTAGAAGTCCACTGCTGGACATTGGCCTATACATTTCCTGGATAATTATTCTGAGCCCTCTCCATCATCCGACTTCCCGCGATTCCCATACCTATTATG
This sequence comes from Chloroclysta siterata, assembly GCA_932294275.1. Classification (NCBI taxonomy): domain Eukaryota; kingdom Metazoa; phylum Arthropoda; class Insecta; order Lepidoptera; family Geometridae; genus Chloroclysta; species Chloroclysta siterata. The sequence continues at coordinate 3,009,678 of OW028607.1, read as the reverse complement.
TTGTCATCTACACCGAGTTCGTAGCTAATACCCCAAAATGTCTATTTTCAAAATGTTTATTTTGTAATCAAACGTCATTGACATGTTATAGTACAGTTATAATTAAACGAGACTAGACTAGACCAGACGAGAATTTTAATTGATTTCAACTTAATTTACAAAGTCAGTGAATTCTTTTGTTGAAGGACTCTTGTCAATAACCTAACACTTTTAAGGTCAAACAACAAGTTATCCTTTAACAATTCGAGTTGGTAGCTTTTGCTGCTGTAGCACCCACAGACTTTTTCTATCAGTATATGCATTTCATTGTATTTTTTATTTGTTCCGTTTTAAATTGTTTTTTAAGTGTGTTTTGAAGCAAATGAATAACTGTCCATATCTATGAAAACAAATCACTAAACACCAATGATCTCACAAAAAAAAATATTAAAATAATTTATTTTGACTATAAAATCTTATTTTTGACATAATCATCATAAAAAATTAAATCGCTATTTGTTTGTATAGCCGTTGTCCCGATCTCTTTTGTTTTCTTTCTCCTAAATTTTTATTCCGAAACATTCTGCTATTTAATGTTCAATGAGGCTTTAAGGGCCCATCAGCGAGCAATTAACGTGTCACGATGGCGTAAAAAAAAGAAATGAAAAGCTTGAAGTATTTTGTGTGAGGGGGAAGGTAGATGCTTTTGTAGGGTTGCCGAAAAATGTTGAAAAAATACCAAAAAGGATTATTCAAAATATATATTTGTGCACATTTTCACACAGCGCTATCTAGTCTAAGCAAACTTGTTTACGTAGGTACATTTTTGTTGCAGTATGTTACTGCAACTATGATGTCGATGGAATAAATTAGTTTATATCCAGCTTCTAAAAAAGGAGGTTCTCAATTCGACTATATTTTTGTATACTTGCTACGAGATTTTCAGCGAGATTTTTTCCGTTTCAAAAACGATGAAATTGCCTTCTAGGGAATAAATAAAATACTATGTACTTTGTTTCATATTAGTGCAAAAATATCTGGACATCTTGGTCGTCCAAACAAGCGTAAGTTTTGCACGTCTACCCCAGGGGCATATTAGGAACGCCACGATAAAATAACCACTTGATAACACTCGGGTAGTAAATTGACAAATAATGTCGGTATACAATTTTTATGCTCGTCCAATTCAGCAATTGTCACGTCCAGATAAACATTATTTTGTTCTCTCTTGGTTCATATGCTTGAATCGAGCCTACAAAGATCCCAAGTAACGAATGAAAAAAAAAGTTCAACTGAGTGGGTCTTTTTGATAGATTTTTGAATATAAACGATAATAAATTAATTGAGCTTCCTTGATTGGCAGCTTTTTTAATGAAAATTGTTCCAAAATGTGTTTTTTTTTTATTTGTTTGATAAAACAAGCAGACGGCCATCACCCATAACAAAGTATTGCCTCGCCATTCACACAAGAACTGTGCTGAGTTTCGGTTTGAAGGGTGTGGGTGCCGGTGAAATAACCGGCACATGAGGCTTAACATCTTCATGCCTCAAGTTGATGGACGCATCGTATGCCACGTTCCTATCGTGCGTGACATACGGGGCAATGCTTAGTTATAGATAATGGTTACCACTTAACATTGGGTGGGTCATATGCTTGTTCCGTCAGCAAGTAAGTACCTTTAAAAAAAACAACTTTCGTTCACACCGACAATACTCTTACATTCACAAAGGCTTACAATGTATGACTATGTGTTCACATAGCCATAGCTTTTGTACTAAGTATTCTCTTATCTGTGGCTTTAGTAAAAATATCGTTGGTGTTGTAGTGCTGTGATTCTGTGAATGCCGTACGCGCTGTTAGTGACAACGCGTACGCGCACTTCAAACCTTTACATATTTATATTTGCAATATATTTGCTAGTGCATGTCGTTGGTGTGTCGGATTAAAAAAAAAGTTATGGTACCAAATATCTACAGGTTTTACAGTTCTGTCCAACACTGGGGGAGTGGTAGTGGGTCTGCCTTACGATCCTAAGGTCGTAGGTTCAAAACCAGGCCAATGAGTTATAATTTTTATATGCAGTGCCAGTACTCTCAAAACATCATGAAGAAACTGGCATGTCGTAGAACCTAAAAATTTCTAAAACATATGTCGAATGCTCGAAAGGAGTGTGCATTTAAAATCCTTTCACCACAATGTTTCGAAAGAACAAAAGTGTGACAACTGCAACTAGTGACAACAAAAATAGAAGAGGGGCCAGTGCGTTTCAAAGGTACTAGGTAATGGTTTGGTTATTCGGTTTTGAGGGTTACATCAGGCATTTTGCGTCAGTGGTCTGGCAGCAACCCAGATAAAATTGTACACTGCAGCCGCTCCGCGCTTTGCGGCCGGTATATAATACCATTGTTTACTCGGTACAATAAAATACTATAATAAACAAATCTAATGAAATAGTTTGTGAGTAAGTGTGGGAGTACCTAGCCAGTACTGTCAGGGACAAAAGTGGATTCACAATACTGGATCGTAGAGTTCCTCATTATTTTGGATACCACCAAAGTAAGTGGAAGGTTTGGGCGGCCAATGATCTTAAAAACAAAATAACACCTTCACAGATGTTAACCTAAAATAAAATGTATCGAATAACAATCGAGCTAACTACCTAATTCCGAAAAAAAAAATTTTTTTCATTTTACCAAGCGTGTTTCTAGCCCCATTACAAAATTCCTGCTATGCATAAAGTTATAACTTACCAAAAAAAAAAAAAAAATTGGAAATTACAAATACTGCCTTTCCTCCCAACTTCACCCTAACCACTTAATGAAATCAAATTTCATAAAACCGTTTAACTGAAAACTTAACCAATGTTGTTAGCAATTCCAGCAAAAACGGCCATCGAATAAATAAAATTGTTAATCAAATTTCCTCGCTGATGACACACACGGATACAGATCAAGCTACACAAAGCCAAAGAAAAATGACGCTTACTAAATGCAAACAGTATACATGTAACATGTATAGTCTGATGTGTATCCTTGTGTACCAACCCTTTTTCAAAATACCTGCGTTCATTTTTATAAAATGTGCTTTTAACCTGCATACTCAATCACAATTATAGCTTTCCAATAATTATTCTCTTTATTGCACAGTAGCCTTTTCAGAAACGCGCGGTGACTGTGAATAATTATATTAATTGGATAATCACTTATTAAAAAAGCGGCTTTCGGTCGACGATTAGCTTGCTCATATCAATTTCAATTGATTTATTAGATGAACATAAAACCGAAGATTAAATTGTATGTAAACACTAAAAACTGCGTAAGCAAAAACTGTATTGCAGCTTCTCGTACCCTTTGGCAAAGAGGAGACAGGCGTTCACACCTTAACTAGATATATATAGCAAAAAAAGATCAAAAACCTAGGAAAAATTTAAGAAATTGGATTTTACAAATACTTATTAAAAAATCAGTTTTCGGCCGACGATTACCTTGTTGTTATAATTATGGTGGGTTACGTTATTTCAAAAGTGGTTTTATCCGCATGAGGCACCATTATTTTAGAGCAAAAGGTCGTGGTTTAGAACCACTTCAAAGTAGTATTTTAATTATTGAAGGTACGCAATAGGTTTTACATACAGGTATATGTACAATTTGTAAATGAAACAACAGAAACAGCTTCACGACTTTAATCCTCAGGCACGGTAGATATCCCAAGTACGAACTCCAGATTCTTTGAGGACGTTTTGTAATGATTAAATTAATTCGTAAGTGTTTCCTATAAATAACTAGCCAGCTTCTTGGGGACGCTTCCAATCGGCACTGATTTGTATGAATATCTGATTTGTTCAGCTAGGTCATTCGCATCGGTCTGAAGATAGCACAACTATTTAATTAGTTAATTTATTTTATTTCATTTATATTTTAATAATGTGTATTTTTAACATATTTTAAGCACATGCATTTATTGTAATTATCCTTGTAAATATATATTATTTTAAGTGTAAAAAATGTAGTTATAGTTTGCGACTTTTTCAAGAGATATTTGCAATAAAAAAAAAAGAAAATTGTCGCTAAAATCTCATACCGACGCGACCCCTAGAAAGTAAAGAAATATTACTTCTACAACCATGAAATCACAAATTCCGTACGAAATATACTTAATAACTTAATTTATTTCACTGCCACACCCTCTTAATTTTCTGCTCAACCATTTTCTCGTAAATTTGACGCTCTAATTTGTAATGCCTTGAGCTTTAAATTGGATTTATATGATTTTAAGTATTGTTTTGATTTGTTAAAGAATCTGTTTTTTAGAGGTATATATAGATTTAACCACAAATAATAAACAGATTTTTTTAAGGCCAGGTTGTAACAGGGTTTTTTTGTAGTTTTGTTTATACTACTTGCTGATGGATCAAGCAGATGGCCCACCTGATGTTAAGTGGTGACCTTCTCCTACAAAGCATTTCTTTGCAAGTCACGCACGATATGATCGCATGCCTTGCGTCCATCAACTTGAGGCACACAGATGTTAAGCTTTATGTGCCTGTAATTTCACCAGCACCCATACCATTCAAACCGTAACACAGCAACGCTGCTTGGCGGCAGAAATAGGCATGGTGGAGAGACATCACAGAGTAAGAGCCCGTTCATATGACGCGATTTCGACGCGTGCATAATGAAAAGCTACCCGAGCGCGATCAGCGCACGATTTCAACGCGTGCGCTGGAAAAGCGTTGAAATCGCGTCATATGAACACGCCATAACGCTATCTGTCACATAAAATTGATTTCATCTCTACTTTAAACTTGTCAAAAACAAAAATGGATATATTATAATAGATATAATAACATCTCTGAGATGTAATATCATCTTTACATCTAGACACATGACATCCGCATCATATGTTGTAATTGCTTGCTTGTCATACACATTTACCTAAACCCAAGAACATTTCCTTTTCAATATTATCTATCACAGGATGTTTTAATTGGCATAAATAATGTACGGAACTCTGAAATAGTAAGCACTGAGTGGTGGCTTTTATCGCGAAAATATACTTTTTCTAAGAATAAAAAAATAACTACGCCATCCGGTGTGTAAATAAATACGCATTCGCGGACATTTAATCATGGCACCATCAGTATGAATCTTGTATCTGTTTTTTGGTCCAATAAACATAATTCCTACACTAATGCTGAGTAGCGGCCAATTTTTGTGTCGCTCTTATTTTCCTGTCCATTCTTGTACATATATTTTGTAAATGATTTTGTATTGGGTATAATGGTTTTCTCCAAGGTCCAAAAAGGATCCGTAATAGCAAAATATCTAATTACTGAAAACACTTCTTATAACTTGAGGCTCAGCCGTGAAACTGGATACTACCTGGTACTACTGGATATAACTGGATACTACTGCCTGGATCACAAAATAATCTTTCATTACCCTTTAATGAAAAGACTTTATGAGACCCAAGGCCAATTTGGGTTTGTAGGTTAGTGAATGCGAGTGGCCCTTGAATTAAAATGCCCTCCTGCTGCGAAGGAATTTATTTAGCTTTGTAGCTACCTTGGGCTTCACGTTTTCAGGATTATCCTACACATGAGCTGGGAATAAATGATTGCGTCTGATGCGTATTGTACTTTCGCCATGCTCAAAGCTAGGTTTCTTAAATGTGCCTGGCTATTTTAGTAGCCAACTCTGGTGTTGTAGGTTTTTAGACTTCCGTCTTGGCTTAAAACGCTGACACCTGCTTGGGTACTTTTCGCTCGAAGCAACGAGTAAATTAGAACGCCCAAACACAGATTAAACATCTATGTTTATCACACAAATCAAAAACTAAGTTGAATTTTGACGGCAGGATGATATTCCTGACTCTTCTTTGTTTTAACCTACACAGCTTATTTTCTAGTTTAATAAGCTATTATGGGTTACCTCGAAACATGATAATTATAATGCGGCTTTGTACTCGTACCTGAAACAATAAACAACATTACGTATTACTAACCATTTCTCCTCAGGGGCAGTACTTACAGATCAGTTGGTTGTATCTAGCTTTGCCTTATGCGCTGAAGGCCGTAGGTTCGAACCGTCTGAGAACTTTGCTTAAGGCTCCATTCGGGCTGATTTCAACTGGCGAACATGAAACTTAAGACTAAAAACTGAAGGGAATATCATCATCATCATCGGCCTTTTCCATCTATAAAAGATGATTTAAGCAGCGTCTGTTATCGAGGTGCGGCACTTACGAAAATGGCTGGTAAGGCCGATACGGGAGCGACAGCTACGACCGCATATTTGGCAGACAAATTGCGTATGTGGTGACGTTGGAGGAACAGCGGCGCGTTGGGAATATACAAAATAATAAAGTATAGATAGATTTTAAGAGTAGTAGAGCTCTAGTAGAGCTCTTTGTGAAGGGCTCGTCCGGGGAAGTACTACCACCACGCCTTTTTCTGCCGCCAAGCAGCAACGCTGTGTTTCGGTTTGAAGAGTATGGTTGCCAGTGTAATTACAGGCACATGAGGCTTAACATCTGTGTGCCTCAAGTTGATGGACGCAGGGCAGTGCATCGTAGGGCACGTTCCTATCGTGCGTGACTTACGAGGCAATGCTTTGTTATAGGTGATGGTTAACCGCTTGGCATCGGATGGGCCATCTGCTTGTTCCATCGGCTAGTTGTATAAAAAAAAAAAAGATTTCAACAAAAATTGTGTTTGTCAACACACCGCATCTATGTTGCACCTACTACATATGAGTTTTTCTGAAAATAAATATCTATTATTATTAATAATAATAGTTATAAATTTACTACAACAAAAATATGTAAACTTAGGTACAGGTATTTACTTTCGTATTTTAAAGAAATACAGATAAACTAAAGTTAATCACGGTGTACAAGCTCTACAACTAAATATTTCATCAGGCTTTGTGTCGATCACAATGCGCGAGCCACAATGGCAATTCTTCGGCCCGCGGGACAGACCGGCTTTCACGATTCTTTGCCTCATTGTACCGCTTTGTAACAGTGTTGGACTTATTGAGCGAATCAGGCCTGATTGCCTATTGATTCACCTGCTGCTTTTGCTATTAGGCGCTATGAGTTGGAGATATTTTCGTTGATGAAAAATCTCTCCTACAATTTTTTTATTTTTATTTTACTAGCTAATGGAACAAGCATATGGTCCATCTGATGTTAAGTGGTAACCATCACCTATAACAAAACATTGTCTCGCAAGTCTTGCACGATATGAAAGTGCCCTACGATACACTGCGTCCCCATCAGCTTGAGGGATACAAAATCAGATGTGTTAAGCAATAACTATTACTTATCTACACTAATATTATAAAGAGGAAAGACTTGTATTTTTGTTGTTTTGTTGTTTTGTATGTAACAAATAGGCTCAAAAACTACTGGTCCGATTTCAAAAATTCTTTCACCATTAGAATGCTACATTATCCCTGAGTAACATAAGCTATATAATATTTTCAAAAAAGTTAGGGATCCTTACTAAAACTCCAATAATGTAACCCAAGGTGGAAAAAATAATCCATAAATCGCGTGCGCTGCGAAAACTATTGATGATAGAACAAAATAATGTACTACGACTTTGCAGAACACGTCATCATCTACAAAAAATGTCGCGACAGCATATGTCTAACTATTATAGTTATGTCACAATAAGTGTTATTTTATTATAAAAATTTAATTGAAATATCGCCGCTAGAAAAGGGTCTTTATACCTGTACCTTGGTATTAATCCTTATCCAAATAAATCCATTCCATAATTAAGACGGTTTCAATACCTATAGATTACTTCTTAAATTTTTCAAATCGGACATTCCATTCAAAAGATATGACGAAATTAAAAATGTTAACGGGTCCACGGGGTGCAATTTCACTCACTCAGGGAGAAGGACGTGCAAATGTATGAAATAAGTAGACGCGAGGCTCGAACCCACGGTCTAAGTTTATCCTAAAATGTTCAAAAAATGTATGACCACCCATGCGAAGCTGGGACGGGCCGCTAGTATATAATATGTAAAGGAGCATCTTTTGCTCGAAAGAAGCCTCTTGGAAACATAAATCATTTCACCACACTGTTTCGAAAGAAACTGAAACGACAAGAAGAAGACTAATATAGAATTCAAAATTAACGATGTTTGTATATTTTTGGCTGAATCACGCCCAAAATACTGTTTTTTTTTTCAAGGAGCTTTTTCTCCATGAAGTCCAGTAGAACCAGCGGGGCCAGTCGTTGGCCCCGCTGGTTCTACTGTCCAAATCCGAATTGCCCGCAAACATTTTATGCTCTTATTTATAAAAAATACTCAAATTGAAGCATTGTTGAAAGTAAACCCTGTCACTGTTTGTCAGTACCCATTTAGAGATGACAATAGTTTAAATACTTCACATTTACAATCCTTTGACATCTTTTTACAAATACGGTCGTTAGTCTCGAATACGTTTTAAACTTATATAATAGATCTTTGTTGTACTTCTGTTATACAATCAACTTATGTATTTTCTGATTTCTATTATAAAACAAATTAAAAGTGAAAACTACAAAACAAGATTGTCTTTGATTCAAGTCAAGATTGAATCAAGTTGTGAAACGATATTGTGATCGCTTTTTCACTAGTGCCCGGTCCACTAACGACCAAAATGACTACCAAAATAAACCATTTTATTCGCATACAGAAAGGTCTTCTGATTAACATAACATTCGTTCGTCATACGACCACAAACTCGCTGCCATGTCTATCTTGCGCACCAAGTGAATACCAATTATAAAGCACGCCTATATTTACATACGTGATATCTTTTAACAGATTGAGTTAAAACATAAATGGTTTCATGTGATGGATGATATGAAGGAGCAACCTTCATTATCATTGTTAATTTTAAAAGTAAGCGTTAAAATTTAGAGCTCTGCTATCTCTTAAATAAAACTGTTCAACTCAACTCAAACTTACATAATTATACCCATCTTTGCAATAAAATAATTAGGAATTATGAATATCTCAAAGTGGTCCATTTAAGAAAAGCTAACAAGCTGTAACAACCGAATATCATTATTATAATCATTTTTGGCAGATTATCAGATGTTAAGAGGAAGAGGACTGGCGTAATTATCTTTTGTTAAGACACAGACAACCGTCAAACAAGTTCTAGCTCGCACATTTTTAAAGCGACCTCCCGCGCTGCAAAAGTTTTAAAATGCCATTGACAGATTCGACTTTCCTTAGACAGTAAAGCTATATTCCAATTTACGTTGAATTAGTTAATTCGATACAATATTTATTTTTATGATATTTGGTATAGCTGAACTGTAAAAAAATAAGAAGCTTTGAAAGCCATAAATGGCTTTGTGTGCGGTAAGGGGTTAAAAAGATATGATATTGAAGGTAGTTATGAAAAATCGCAAACAAAGTTTTGGTGGCTACCAAAGTTTTAAAGTTATGGCCCGACAAACATACATACATGCATACATAAAATGCTAAATCGCCCAAGTTGACTGTAAGATTTTCGTTTGCTTCGCTCACTCAATCAGCTATTTTCTTACCTACTAATTAATCTCAAAGTTAGCTTTCATGTCATGTCGAACTTAACTTAAAAAAAAAAGACCAATGTACAATGTCTTAAAAAAATATATAAATATATCCAAAAAATAATCATCTTATCAGATTGTAATTTACGAACAAAAATACAACTTTGTAAAACCTAGCATTGGCAATGTCCTTGCCAATTTATGTATCCTAAGAGCCCACTGAAGAGCGACAATTAAAATGACATTTTATGCTCCCGCTGCTTGGAGCACTGTGAACATTTTATTTCGACATTAAGGTTTTGCACATGCAAGAAGCAAAACGGAGCGTACCGACAAAGTATAATGTACCTAACCATTTTTTCTCTTATTATAATTCCAGTCATGTCTTCAGATCCTCAATTTTATTCGCAATGTGACTTGACGGATTACAACGAACGATGGTAGATAATTGGGTTTGACGAATATTTTTCGCCTTACGCCTTCGCAGGTTCTTCAAAGGACGTGATTGAAAATTCCGAAATCAGGCTATTCATTGACTATTTTATTGTAAAAGTAAATTCCAAATTCCGGCGAAAACTAAAGTGCTTCAAAATTGTATTCTAATTTAATTTATTTAGTTTTCACTATTGTTAATTCAACTATTCATCATGTTCGAATATCTTATAATAAATTAGTAGTAAGTGTAGTGTATAGTAACAATAAACTATGCGCGCTGTCTTGGTAGGCGGGTGACGAGAGAACGCGCTGTCGCGGGCACTCGATTCCAGCCGCCACCTCAGGCGGACGTAACCCAACTTAAGTATTTCATTTGGTACCCAAGCAACCTGTACAGTACAAGTGGCGACCCTGCCAGTGGTCAAAACCATTACAGTAAGTACCAAAACAAAATACAAAAAAAAAAGTGTAAAAAGAGTAAATGAGTCGGTTTTGTTCTGCAAACGAATGCTAGCTAATGCATTTTTATAGAATTTACGTACCTAGTTACGAAACACCTGAGTTGGCAGGTAGTAACCTTTTTCGGCTGGGTTAACTTTCATAACATTCGTTAAGATAAAACAACATCAATTTATGTACAAGTAGCAAGTACTACCCACTTGTTCGGGTAAAATATTTAACAAAATTTAAATCAATACGCTACCGACTTTTTGATGTTCGTACCTTATGGGACAATGTTGGTTTTTATCACGGACAAACAGGCCTGTCGCCGTTGCGTTTGCAGAAAGTAAACTTTAGTACTCGCATACAAAAAACTGTGTAACATCAAGTTAATTGTTGACAAATAGATAAATACTCTATACTAATAAACCAGTTACAGAAATACTCAGATATATTCTGGTAATTGAAAAAAAATGAATTGCACAAGTAAATAACTACCTACACTAATACACTGAGTAAAATGTGTGAATGTTACATAAGTGAGCGAATTTACTTTTGCTAAATTGCGTAGTTCTAGAAAGTACTATTTGTGCCTATTCTAATGTCGAGAACTAAGAACTTATAAGGTTCCACTGGAGAGGTAGTTTGATATAACAAACGATAGTACCTATAAAATTGCTGTTACAATTGATAGTTTGATAAAATTTTGAACGGTATCAGAACAAAGAGGTAGTTTGGAGAAATCTAAACGTTACCTAAATGTTGTTATATACAAGTGATAGTTTGACAAAATGTTGAACGGTATCAGAATCAAGAGGTAGTTTGGAGAAATCTGAACGGTACCTAAATGTTGTTAAAATTGATAGTTTAACAAAATGTTGAACGGTATCAGAATCAAGAGGCAGTTTGGAGAAATCTAAACGGTACCTAAATGTTGTTAAAATTGATAGTTTGACAAAATGTTGAACGGTATCAGAATCAAGAGGTAGTTTGGAGAAATCTGAACGGTACCTAAATGTTGTTAAAATTGATAGTTTAACAAAATGTTCAACGGTATCAGAATCAAGAGGTAGTTTGGAGAAATCTAAACGGTACCTAAATGTTGTTATAATTGATAGTTTGACAAAAAGTTGAACGGTATCAGATTTATGTTTTCAAGAGACAGGTTGGAGAAATCTGAACGATACTTAAAAGTTGTTAAAGCAAATGATAGTTTAAGAAAACGTTGAATAAGTAGTATCTGAATTAAAAAGTTTAAAGGATAGTTTGGAAAAATCTGAACGGTACCTAAACGTTGTTACAAAATGACAGTTTCAGAATACGTTGAATTGTATCTGAATTATTAATTTTCAAGGGTAGTTTGGAAAATCCGAACGCTACCTAAAGTTCTTACAAAATTACAGTTTGTGAATTCGTTGAATAGTATCTGAATTATGAATTTTAAAGGGTAGTTTGGAAAAACTGAATGGTACCTAAAGTTTTAACAAATTGACAGTTTGAGAATACGTTGAAAAGCATCAGAATTATGTTTTCTAAACGGTAGTTTTGATAAATCTGACCAGTACCTAAAAGGGAATTACTATATTTAAGTAGCCCAATTAGAAATGATATGATATGATAAATATTGGTGGACATTCCACACAGTTCTATCACTAAATGATGACAGAAAATGAACATGTATCAAAAACCCCCATTAGAGCCTACTTATCTCCATTATAGTCTAGATTGTTGGAGTGAGTCAGCTTTAGAAGTTGGAAGAAATGTAAAAGGGCGCTTCAGCTGTATCTGATCGGAATGTATATTACTGAGTCAGCGGACAACGATGTTTTGGCATGGGTGGAATCACGGTACAATAAGCTCGGTACATATACCTACCGATCTCATAATATTTGCGGGTACGCATATAAGTAACTGCTGAGTCGGGTGTTGCAATACCTAACCAAGCTAAACGAGTATTTTTCAAGAGAGACATTTTGCAATTTATTTTAATGTACTGTTATGGGGATGAAAATAAATCTATATATATATAGAAATGTTATGTTGGTTTGTGTACGCTTCAAAGACTCAAGGTGTTCTGCAACGATCGAGCTGAAGTTTTGGCATGATATGTAATCCGCATCAAGGATTGTTTTTATACCATTCAATCACAATGTGCCACGGCGAAACGTGGCAGGGAACAGCTAGTAAATAATAATAATAGACATTCTAGATTAAATGGTTAAATTAAATTAGTCCAACAAAACATGCATCATTTATTTAATTTGTTAAGATGTTTTTATTTATTTCAATTGTCTTCTTTCTGAAGTTAGACAAAGTTAAAAAGATTTATTTATTGCTTATTTTATAAATGATTATTCTTTTGTGAACCAGTAAAGAAATGGCTAATGAAGCTGATAAGATAATTCATGGAATTAAGTAACACACAAAAAAACAGTAAGAACAAAGCCGTAACTTTGTTGCCTGTTCTTCTAGGCTTTGCGTAGAACTGACGTACTGACTGGATTCACATAGCTTTCAAAGTAATCCATATGATCCAATTAAATACCTAAATACTTTTCGATATTGAGTTTGACATAAAACAAAAACATGCTACCAGTGCTAATGAAAAACTAAGGAAAAAACCAATCATAAATGGTGGTTTTAATTTATTACCTCTTACGAGTATGAGATTATAACATTGTGTTGTACACCATACCTAGCCATCTGCTTGGATTTAACAGAGGTCAATAAACGACTGTTGGTATGTCGGTAATATGTTGGTATAATATGATCTTTCAACACTACAAAAAGAATTGGAAATTATTGCGAATTGTCGGAAAAAAAAAACTGACTGTGTTGGTTAGTGAGACTAAAACATTATAGCATCCTAAACCAGGCCATTGACCTTAGATACAGTTTTACCAAACGAATAGAGTCCTAACATTTGATGGCGGTGAGATGTCCCTCTTGAAAGCAGGTGGGCCGTCTGCTTGTCTGGTCTCAAGGAAAAAAATACTTAACTGGCTTACCCGTTATTTGTTAATGATTTAGTGAATGTTAGGAAAATGAATTGAATTAAATTTACCTACCTTGCAAAACGTCGTTCTACAACTAACCAATACTGTATTAAATGGGGAGTCAGTAAACCTTGCTGATTTTAATATTCTCCTTGGACTTAAAGTTGATGCAATATTGCATTTTATAAAATGGAACTTTGTTACTCATAAATAAGAGTGGTTTAATGCAAACACATAAATTTTACGGAAAAGATTGATGGCTGTAATATTAACAATAGAAACATAAACAAAAATGATACTCCTAAAGAACAAATTTTATTATGGGTCTGGTCTATACAACGTGTTGATGAAGTTATGTAGGGAAACAAAGAGCGTGTATTTAGACCAAGCACTGGAATACTTTGACGTGTGCAACGGTTGAATACATCGTTTTCGAAATTCCCATAGAAAAGTAAAATTAATATTTTCTCAGAAATTTGCAACAGCCCTGTCTGTGTACGTGTCAAGGTCACACGCACGCGCGCTTCTATCTAGGAAAGAGAAAAACAACGATAACCTACGAGATAATTGGAAATACTTACCTTTCGGTAGAAGGTAGGTACGCCGCCAATCCCCTGACACGATATTTTTACTGGTTCCTATGGATTTTGTCATTATTTACTGGCTATAATAACACTGGATAAAACTGGATTTTGGTAAGTTTGCGAGATTTCGCACGACACAGGCTTCAAACTTCACACTAAACCATTACCTCGTAGGCACTGCTCATACACACACTGACTGACGACGGCTTTTTACATAACAATCACCATTTTATCACGTTTGATGACATTTTCTCAACAAAACAATGTACAACAACGCATGTAAACACAAACAGGGTGACCATCTCAAAAGTGGCGGTTCTACCACACACCTGCCAAAAAATCTGTCAAAATCTACCAAGCTTGACGATAAAAATACCAAAAATATGACTTCATACCATCTCCTTCGTGGCTACGGAATAAATTAAATACCTACATTACATTCAGTTACTATCTTTTGATCGTTTGTAACGGTTTGCAGTTATCTAAAACGAGATAGAAGTTGTTTAGAAACCGAATCAATAAGGGTAAAAAAGAATAAGAAGTTTCCAGTTCGGTAAAAAATAAATAAATTATAAATATTATTTCATTAAAAATTCAAACTAATAAGATTTTTCTTGAAATATTTAAAATCTGCCAAATGGCAGAAATCTGCCACAAATGGTAACACTGATCGGCGGCCGTCGGCCGTTCTGATTGGATATGCGTTTTTAAATGCAACCAATGACAGACACGTTAGTCAAAGATTAAATAGGACAGACTAGACACTTCCCAAAATTGCAGTTGAATAATTTTGTCGTGTCAATGAACCATGGTGGTAAAGTAACATGTTACAATTTAAAGAACTATGAATATCATAAACATTGCTTTACGACATCTAGTAATTAAACAAAAATAAATATTCTATTAAATATTGAGTACGTAGCCACGTAGGTACCTAGTTACTGAATAGGTATTAGTACCAAAGATCTCAGAGAATGTTTACCGTGACTAGGGATTACAGTCGCGAAAATATTTCTTTTACATACCAAGATCTTTAAAAACAGCAACATCATTATTAGGTAGGCACATTACTAGGTAATTGGTGGCAGTTCTGTTACCTATTTTATCTAAGGTTAGGTTAGGTTAGGTTAGGTTAGGTTAGGTTAGGTTAGGTTGGGGTGCTAGGTCGGGTAACCTCCTCGTGGTGCACCCTGGTAACACCATGAAACACGCCTGCAGAGTACTGCGGACATGTTTCATGGTGGCTAATAACCCGACACGGTGGGCCTCTCCGCGTGTCCCTCTGTCTAGCAGAGGGCACAGTGTGATGAGGCAGGGTAGACCTACGGGTCTACCCAGGCGGTAGAGCGCGCGCGAGAGACGCGGAACTTCTCGCGCCGCTCATGGTGGTGAATAGCGGGAGAAGACCTGGAGGGGCCTTCTCCCGCATTGCACATATTCACCACCCCGTCAGGCGGGAACGGCCGGGCACTCACGGTCGTTCCCGGGCCCCTCCCTGCAAAGGGGGGGCGTGCGGGCCCCGCCGTAAAGGCGGGGGCGTTGCGGGGGCCCCGCTGTCATGGCGGGCCAATCGCCGGCGGGGGACTGGATGAAAAGGCTCTGCCAGTTTCCCAGTTCCCCTCCATATAGGCGACGCGGGAGTGTCGCTGGGTTGTTTAGTGGGTATACCGGGAGCGGAAAACCGGGGAGTCCCACATATCCCCTCCATCCTCCAATGGGGGGGAATGCGTAACGCATTTTTCCCAGCGTCAAAAAAAAAAAAAAAAAAAAAAAAAAAAAAAGGTTAGGTTAGGTTAGAGGTAACTAGAGGTCAAAAAACAGCTGTAAATAGGGCTGCCTCATGATGCGTTTAGATTCAGTTTAGATAAAAGTTTAAGAGGCATTTCATGAATGAAAAACTTTGAAATTTTAAAAGTCGTAGAACAAAAGTTGTTCGTTATGACCGGTAGAATATCCTACTTTCGGATCCCTACAATTCTTAATAAACACGTTGTATACCCCAAATGGAAAAAAATGAATAAAAGTGAAGATTACCATTCAAATGCAATTTCATTATGTATGCTAATAATGTTGTCATCACTAAATGTTAATCTGTTCGAATTTCTTACTATGTGCACATTTTAAGAGCCACCATGGCAGTCTGTAATTGACGTTTGATATGACGCATTGCAATATTTAATTTTTTTTGACAGATTTGTTGTTTTTTTGACGGTAATGACTTTTACCTCAAGCTTGACTTATACAACAGTTGTCAAAATGAAATTCATGCATGTCAGTCCGTCCGTAGTGCATTGTTCTCCTTGACCAAGAAAATCTTGATGAGCAAGATATCGAAGTAAAAATAAATCAAATAAGCACATAAAACAGTTACTATATTGCTAAGCGATAATTATATATACTGTACACAGACCCAACCCTGGCTCCATAGATTGATGAAACAGCTCCTTTATGCTAAATTCACATTTTCGGAAAAACTAAAAGATATTATAACGATTACTAGATAGAGAAATTGTTAGTCTAAGATACTGAAAGTAAAAGCAAAAAAAAATAATAAAATAACTAAAGTGTCACATATTTACAAAAGCAAGAAAGGGGCGGCATCCAAAAAAAAAAATATTTTGTACCAACTACGATGGTGGAGAGTTTGATGCAGGTTTTCCATGAACTTATAGGTTTAACTAAACGATTTACTTTTAGGTGTGCTATTGCTTCACTAGCAATATCAAACATTACCTTTGCTTTCACGAGTCTCTTGTCGACTGTGCGAACTCAGAACGGAAAAACCTTGACCAGACCGACAGAACTATCCCACTACCAGTATGCTGAGTATGCTGACATTTCGTTTTGACGTCATTAGAAGGTGTGCTACAGAAATTAAACTTGGAATCGGTGAAAAAGTATAAAAATATGATAAAAGTTGTCATATACATTTAATAATGCACCACACAGCATCAACAAGAAGTGAAAAGCTGTTGTAGTAGAAAATAAAAGAGGCTGTCAGGTCTAATCTAGTTAAAAAAGCTAAAAAGGTAAAGGAAAGTGGAAGGTCTGAAGAAAATTGAAGGACAGTTTTGATGAAAATTATACAAGTAGATGATGGATAGATTTATTTATAGTTTCATGGTTGTGAGATGCGACCGCTAGCGACGCTATAATATTGTAATAGCCTTTCGGCTACTATATCCTGAAATTAAATGAGGTTTAAGCTTATGCCATTGGGCTATTAGTAACTTGTAACTTAGTAACTGGGCACTTCGTTATCACTGCCACTAATAGTTAAAAACTAAGTGAATTGTATAAAGATATCTTTAAGCTAGTACAACTGCTGATGAATATTGTTTACTGTGATTCTTTAACTAATTAAGATCTAGATATGTTTTATAAAGTTAATATTACCTACTTAATAAGTTCCTAAATTTATATTTTGTTTTTGTAAAAGGTAGATGTAGTGTATAGTAACAATAAACTATGCGCGCTGTCTTGGTAGGCGGGTGACGAGAGAACGCGCTGTCGCGGGCACTCGATTCCAGCCGCCACCTCAGGCGGACGTAACCCAACTTAAGTATTTCATTTGGTACCCAAGCAACCTGTACAGTACAGTAAGTAAATGCTAAAACAAGTAGGTAAAGGACCTATTTTATTGTGGGTCTGGTATATGTCCGCCACATAGAAAAATTGGAAAAAAATAAAAAATTGTGCAATTTCTTTAATAAAGTTGGTATATATTATAAATGTTTATCGGTTCGAATTTTTCAATTTGTGTACACTTCTGGAGACCCCATGAAAGTTAAATTACGTACGTTGACGGACGTTGGACATGACGCATTGAATTGAATTTTGTATCGCTTTGACAGTTTTATGTTTTGGTTGATGCTGTCTTTGCGTGCGCGTTTTTCGTAACGTCGGACCTTTTTTAAACGAACTCACAAAGTCTTGATACAAAAAAGGCCTGACGTAACGAAAAACTAAAAACAAAACTCTAACTTGGCACAGGAATTGATACTGTTGTCAAAATGACATTTCACGCATGTCAGTCCGCCTTAATTTTAGCGCATTGTGTTGCTTTCACGCTTGACCAAGAAAATCTTGATGGGCAAGAAATAAGCAGTTAAAACAGTTACTATATTGCTAAGCGATAATTATAATATACTGTACACAGATCCAACCCCAGGTTCATATATTGATGAAACAGCTCCTTTGTGTAATGAACACAGTGCATAAGAGTTTTCACCATATTTTTAGCATAACTAGCATCCGCCCACGGCTCAGCTTGCGTGTTACATTACCGGATAAATAGTAGCCTATACGTTATTCCAACAAACTATGTACATTCCAAGTTTCATCCAAATACATGCAGACGTTACGGAGAATACTGAGAACAAACACAATCTCGCAAACTTGTACATTTATAATATTATGTACTAGGATAAGCTTCTCTTGTTTATAGCATCCGATCTAAATTCTACGAAACAGAATACTTACCATGCGCGAAATAATTCACTCTCACTTTTGTTACACATACACTAACAAAAAATATGAAATAAATAAACAAAACATGTTGTGTGTACTTTAATTGATTCGATATTTATAATCGCTACCCTAATACCCTAAAATTGCTGCCCTAGTATGTACCTACCTAAAGTAGGAGCTAACATTGACAAAACAGTTTATCTTTTGGAAGTTTATATTGTACAATAAACTTTCTTAAAACATGCTATTATTTTATTCAACATTTTTTTACACTATTTAAACTCACATACTTGGACCACAACTGCCTAAAGAATGCAGCGAACTCGTTTTTTGTAAGGTTGCCTTAGAAACAATCGATCTATTTCTTTGCTACCCGATCCAGATTAATAAAAACTTTAAATTATTTTATTGATCGTCTGAAGTAGAAACTAAAAGCATAGAATAGACTTTTATCATGAAAATTTAAAAAGTATTGACATTTATGTCAATAGGAAAACTTGGTAACGGAAAACATCATGATCAAACCAGTTAGTATTCTAACAACGGCGATCGGCTTGCAACCTGTCACGTATCGAATACCAAAATCTGCAAAATGTGAGTACGTGTCAAATGTAATATCTGGACGTACCTCTGACTGCCCCCCTTAGACATCCTCAAAAAATCTTAAGTTAGTACTTGGTACTTAGAGATCTGAGGGTATATCTACCGTGCCTGGGATCAGAGTCGTGAAGCGGTTTCAGTTTCAGGAAAAGTAAAGTGGCGACAAAGCAGAACATTTTCGAAATCCACATTTGCCGACTGTTATCACGAAAACAGAATTGTGTATTATTCTCCGGAGATACTGTGGAGTATCTCATTTGAGCATAAGTACTTAAGTATTGTTCAGAGCAGGTATTTCATGTGCATAAGTACCTAAGCAGGCATGTCAGCTCGCGACACACGTTAGTTCCGGATTGCTGGAGAACTGTGCATTGCCCCATAACAAACCTGCAAGAAATAACGTACAAGACTGAAATTCTACGAGTATCTTGTCCATTAAAAAGCCGTCCCGAAAATGCTATGCGCCGAATTGGCAGATAAATTTTAAGGTTTATGGCACATGTCCTTCATTCGACAGACAATGTGCCAGTGTCATGTGAAATAGATTTAATACTTTTTAGTCAAGTCAGTCCATAGTCAAGTCGGCCGTCATTTGTTTTGAAGAAAATGCTGGCGATTTCCTTCAAAACTTACTAAACATTTTAGTTCAAATCAGGATATCACATAATACACTTTTATTCTTACTACTCACACTACTACTGAAATTACAAAACAGTTTAAGAGTAGTAGATCTTTGTGAAGGGCTTGTCCGGGGAAGTACTACCACCACGCCTTTTCTGCCGCCAAGCAGCGTTGCTGTGTTTCGGTTCGAAGAGTGTGGTTGCCGGTGTAATTACAGGCACATGAGGCTTAACACGTGTATGCCTCAAGTTGATGGACGCAGGGCAGTGTATCGTAGGACACGTTCCTATCGTGCGTGACTTACGAGGCAATGCTTTGTTATAGGTGATGGTTACCATCAGGTGGACCATCTGTTCGAAAACTAGTTCAACAAATTTTTTCAAATTATTTTTTTTAAGCAAATTGTAATGGTATTCTTCATAATGTTTTTTGTTTGTGATTTTCCATAACTAACCTAAGTTATTATATCCTTAAAAATTTTGAAATGTGCAAGCCAGAAGTTTTGCGTTGTCTGCGCCCTGCCTACCTAACGGTCTAGCTATAATTTCCCCAGTCTACTCTCTCTCCAAGAGTAACTTTTTCAATTTCCCGATCTGATACGAAGGGATGGCTATAATCTTGAATGTTTAATTAAACAAGTATGTGTCCGGAAGTCTCGATGAGTAATGGGAGGTCAGAACTTCTGTAATTTATCGGAAGAACGTGAGAATGATGGCCGCATTCTTGGCTCTGGCCTGGTAGGGCAACACAAGATGTAAGTGAAAAGTAACGAAGACAAAAATACACGAGAAACGTGTAATAAAGCGTGTGTAACGTGTTAATTTCATAAGCGATGAGACCGTCGATTATAGGACTTAACTAAAGGGAGACTTAACTAATGAAATATATAATTTTTTTACATTAAGACCTTACCAATCTTACCATGTAACGTACGAATTACAATAAAGAATGTTGGTACTTTTTCTGAAGTAATAACTACTTATTCTGTCTATTACTATACTGTCTATTCTATATTTATAAAAGAGAAGTCCACTCACTCACTCGTAACAAAATCTCCGAAAGCGCAAGGCTCTAAGATCTGAATTTCAGCAAAATAAATAAATATTGGTGGGCATTCCACACAGCACTATCTCGCCCCAAACTAAGCCAAAGCTTGTGATATGGGAACCAGATAGCTGATATACTACTTATATACTTTTTTTTTATATATACTTACAATATTATATAACACCCAGACAGAGAACAAACATCTATGTTCAACACACAAATATTTGTTCTCGGTGGGGATCGAACCCACGGCCTACGGCATAGAAGGCAGAGCTACTACCAACTGAGCTGTGAAGGCTGCCACTACTTGAATGAGTTACCCCAGAAAAAAATAATCAAAGATTCATACACTAAAAGGAAAAAGCTTCACACGAACAAAGTCACGTTGATTTCACTAGTAATGAATATTTTTTTTTGTTTAATAGCCTGGTTATTTCTTAATATTATTTCATTAAGTAGGAAAAGCCTTCTCGCCAATCTTCTCGCCAATATATCTTGAGAACCATCCCTGACTTTTCGCTAATCGTCCTTGCCCTGCCCCGTCCATAACTCACGCAATACTTAATGGGTAAGCTTGTGAGGCTAATATGGGCATTTGTAAGTTCACTATAATCTTAGTTTGGGTCGGCTATCATACGCTAAATAGCTATTAATAATAACATCTATTAGATGAGATGTAGAACAAGACGTTGTATTTTTAAATGAATTATATTTTATTCTCTCTTCACAAAAGATTCGTCTTGGTTAGGTCTTAGTACTACAAAGTTTATGCTATTTAATAAAACCTGCATTGTTGAAGACTGGTTCGTCTGTCAGTGGTTTGAAAAATCTAATCTTAAAATCTTACAGCGCTTTTGCTAGTAGCTCGTCTGCACTGTAAGGCGTAGGTTCGATCCTCACCGAAAACAAACATTTTTGATTGAAAATAGACGTTTGTTTGCACTGTGTTATATTTTAAAGTATGTATTTACGAAATATATATGTTTATTATTTCAGCTATCTGGTTCTCATAGTAAAAGCTTATTTAATAAAAAAGAAGATAAAACATATGATGAACTATCCCGTTCTCTAAGGTCAGGTTCAATCATCCTTATGCAAGGGTTGAGCGACATAATATGAACATCCTTAACAACGACCTACTTAAAGAGTATTTCGTATGGAATTTCATCTGTGAAAAGAAGGGACTACTCTCAAGCAGACGATTACTCAACTCTTTACTCAAGTATCTACTCAAACAGAGAAAGGATGCGGGTCGTATTTGACAATGATCGATTTTACTACGAACAAATGGCTAGTTTTGTGGTAGCAAACATACGAGTACATTAGTCAACAAGGTTATTCGTCCATTTGGAATTTCTTAGATTTACCATTTCGTATACAAGGTGTTCCCATAATTGTGTATATAAACTTCAGGGGGCTAAAGTACCCATCAATATGAACAACTTTTTCTAAGGAACCAACAATGTGAACGCAAAAAAAAAAACAGCTGTTTCATACATTTTAGCCAAGTAGGTATTGAACTTTTGTATGAAACAGCTGTTTTTTTTTCGCGTTCACAGTGTTGGTTGTGGAGTTGGAGCTTGCGTGGAGTTGGAGCAGTTCATTGTTATAAGCGCTTACAGTCCACCTTCTGCCTCATTCGATATTTTTGAAAAAGCAATGGAAGAAATTTTGTATAAAATATCTAAATCAAACAAGCAACTAATCATATGTGGCGACTTCAATGTTAATTTACTAGTTCATTACTCTTTAAATACCAGGATAATTAGTCTTTTTAAATCATTTGACCTGGAACATTTGTTTATGGAGCCTACTAGGATAACTGCCTCTTCGGCCACATGTATAGATAATATCTTTACTAATGTAAAAATAATAAGTAAAAATCTAATAAGTAATATTCCTTCAGACCACCTTGGTCAAATAATTAAAATAGAAGCAAAAACTAAAAACGATGTATTAAAAAAAATTACTTTCGTCCCATTGACCATAAGTCGTTTGGAAGAGTTGAAACTGAACCTTATTACTAGACTACCAAGAATAACTTACAGTAATGATGGCAATTCATATTATAAATTTTTCTATGAATTTGATAACTTATTCAGTTCAATTTTCACACCCAAATCGAAAATGGTCTCTGGCGGTTCTAAATTTTGTGAGTGGGCAACAGCGGGTATTTATAAAAGCAGAGAAACATTGTACAACCTTTATAGTGAAAAACAATACAATTTCAGTGAAAAATTAAAAGAAAAAATTAAAAACTATTCTAAAATTTTCCAAAGTGTGTGTCGCATTGCTAAATCACAATATTTAAGTTCAAAAATCAAAACTAGTCAAGATAAAATCAAAGCTACTTGGAAAATAATTAATAGTGAGACAGGAAGAGTCAAGACACAGAACACCGTATACAACTTGAATGTTGGCGGCACCATCATAATCAAAGATGATGATGTTGCCAAAGCATTTGAAACCTTCTTCACTGACATTCCAGTCTCCACTACAAAGTCCTTAAGCTCTTCCCACATAATCGCAGAGTCATTGTTAAAAGATAACTTATCAGAATTCAAACAACAGTTTAAATTCGATTATGTGAATACTAATGACATCATCAAAGCTTTTAAAATGATAAATGTAAAAAAAACCACGGACCTCTGGGGCATTTCTGTTTTTGCCGTTAAACCTGTGATTGATATTATTGCACCAGATCTAGCTTTTATATTCAACCAATGTATTGATTGTGGCGTTTTTCCTGACCTTATGAAACATAGTAAAATAACACCCTTATTTAAATCAGGTAGTCATTCTGACCCCAGTAACTTTCGCCCGATATCAGTACTACCTACATTTAGTAAAATTTTCGAAAAACTTATACTCAATCAGTTACAAAGGCACTTTACTATAAATAACTTACTTGACAGTAAACAATTTGGATTTACAAGGGGTCGCTCAACCACCGACGCTGGTGTTGAGCTAATAACATATATTTTTCAGACCTGGGAACAGTCGCAAGACGCCTTAGGCATTTTCTGTGACCTTTCCAAGGCATTCGATTGTGTGCACCATGAAACGTTGGTCAGAAAACTGAACCACTATGGTGTTAGAGGTGTTGCTCTAGACCTACTCATTTCTTACTTAAATGGCAGAATACAAAGTGTTGACGTGAATGGAAAGCGCTCTCCGGGGTCAGTGGTAAAAATGGGTGTACCACAAGGTTCTATATTAGGGCCATTTTTGTTTTTAATTTACATTAATGATCTACCTCAAGTAGTAGATGATCACGAGATTGTACTGTTTGCAGATGACACTTCACTTTTATTCAAATTGAAAAGACGACAAACTAACTATGACGATGTAAACAATGCAATCTCTAGAGTCGTAAACTGGTTTAATGTAAACAACTTGTTACTTAATGAAAATAAAACAAAATGCATTCGCTTTGTACTACCAAATGTCCAACAAATAAATGCTGATGTAAAAATCAAAAATGAAAAAATAGACCTCGTGGATACCACCGTATTTTTGGGCATAACCTTAGATAATAAGCTTCAATGGGGCCCACACATAGGCAAGTTGTCGAAGAGACTTAGCTCTGCAGCATACGCAGTCAAAAAGATCCGCCTTCTTACAGACGTGGACACCGCAAGACTTGTCTATTTCAGCTACTTTCATAGCATTATGTCATACGGCATTTTGTTGTGGGGGAGTGCTGCAGATATTAACACCATATTTGTGCTGCAGAAGAGGGCTGTTCGTGCAATTTATAACATGGGTCCCAGAGAATCGTTACGAAATAAGTTTAAAGAAATAAATGTAATGACTTTACCCTGTCAGTACATATACGAAAATTTAATGTATGTTAGAAAAAATATTAATTTATATGCCAAAAAGAGTGACCATCATAATGTTAACACTAGAAATAAAGATAAGCTCGCTGTTCCCACTACTAGGCTCACTAAAGTAAGCAAATCGTTTGCAGGGCAATGTGTACGCTTCTTTAACAAAGTCCCAAGTGAGATTCACCAGTTGTCGATTAACAAATTCAAAAACATAATAAAAAGAAAACTTTGTACAAAAGCTTACTATAAAATTTCTGATTATATAGATGACAAAAAAGCTTGGGACTGATCTATGCTCCAACTCATTAAAAACACTAAACAATTAAGTAGGTACCATAATAAAATTGTAAAAAGGATCATACAAAAAAACGCTAGGAACCAAGCCGTTAGTTTCTTGCCCGTTCTTCTAGGCTTTGGTCGCGAGGAACTGGCGATAGATTCACCTAGTATATAAGACGTTTCAAAGTGATCCTTGTGATTGTACTGAATAAAGACCGTTTTGATTTTGATTTTGATTTTGATTTTGGTTCCTTAGAAAAAGTTATTCATATTGATGGGTACATTAGCCCCATGAAGTTTATATACACAATTAAGGGAACACCTTGTATATTGTGTCTTCTTATTTTTTTATTACATAGTAGACACATTATAAACGATGGATATAGCACCATTTCTCTTATTGGTTGTAAAAGCTTATGTATCTTCTGTGTGATAGTATGCCGCTATCAACTGAGCTGTGAGGCAGTTTATACCTAAAATCGTTTCGGCTTGATGTTGTGGTTGCCGATGAAATTACAGACACATTATGCTTAACATCTGTATGCCTCAAATTGATGAACGCAGGAAAAAGCATCGTAAAGCTTGCAAGGCAAGGCAATGCTTTATTATAGATGATGGTTAACACATAATCTCAGGTGGGCCATAGGCTTGTTCCATAAGTTAGTAGTATAAAAAAAAATCTCAACTAACCTGGTGGGATTTATCAGTTTTTTGGCTCAAAACACTCATTTCTCTATTTCACCAAGAAAACAGAAGCGTTGAGAGCTGTGCAAGCCTCGTTGTTTACGTCTATAGAACTTACTCAATTCAATTAATAGCAAATAAACTATTTCCGTGCTGTGGCAATCCCTGGGGCGCGGAAAATGGGAGCATCCTACCTTGGAGCAATCTGGAGCTCTGGCGATATTGACATTCCTGGTCGTACTAGGCACAACAAACTAGGTGTAGGTCACACTAAATCTATAGTAACAGAACACATCAAATATGTGGTAAAGGATATCTATGTACAGAAGGTTGCAGAGAGTAGCTCAGGTCAGGAGTAGCTCAGGTCAGGTGATTAACCTGACCTGACCTGACTGTATGTCCTATTTTTTTTTTAATTAAATTATTACTAGTAGTTCGCCTCGAACTGAGATCTCGTGATGTGACCCGACGAACGCACCAAAATTTTGAGTAGGTGGTAGTCAGAGGCAAGTCCAAACATTATGTTTGGACTTTTTTCTGACTACCGCCTACTAACTTGGTATGATAACCAAATTTCAACTCTATTGTCCTATTTATTGAAGAGTTCCGTTGAACAGACCTTGGCTCCATCATCAGACCTGGTCGTTGTCACCATTTTATGAGAACTGAATACCTTCTTAATTTATTTCAAGAAAAAAAAAAAAAAGCAAAAGAACTGGCCGACCCGTAGAAAAACCTTGATGTCAACGAAACTCTTAAAGATGGGAGCTCTTGGATCGCTGGTTATCTTAATTTAATTTTTTTGTTGTATCTCAAAAACCAAGCGTCCCAGAAAAAAAGTAAAAATTGTGTTGGAATGTCCAAACAAAGCTCTTTCATATGACAAGTAACTTGATTTTTTTAAGTAACTTTTTTTATTTTTGCCTTCTTAAAAAACCCCATATCTCAAAAACCCTTCATCCGATTATACTCATATGCTTACCAGTAAATTTCTCAAGTACAAGCTATCGACTTATCAAATTTCATGCAGATCGGATCAACGGTTCGAAAGTTATGGCCAGACAAACATACATACATACATACATAAAATGCCAAATCGCCCAAGTTAAAACTAAAGATTTTCGTTCGATTCGCTCACTCGATCAAAATTATTGTTATTAGGTGTTTTTTATTATTAAGACGCTTTTATTAGCTTCACTTGTATAACTAACAAACTATGAAATCTAATTGTCGTAAAGGAGTGGAACGTTGTATATAATGTAGTTCGGATGACAACACTACCTGCTTACAATACCTGTGTAATACTTCAATATGTGTTATGATCGCGAGAGTTTAAAAAATACTACCTGCTTGTTTTATAAGCAAGTTTTATTTTAATTAATATATTTTCTACAAAAAAAACCGACTTCAAATACCTACATTAGAAACATAAAACAGCAAAATATGCGATTTCATTAACTTGGATGACAAAACTTTTTCCTGTTATTTTGATTTTGACCAAGTTAAAAATATATTCTCTCAAATAAAAATAGTACATCGTTATCCTAGGGGTGAAAGTAACTTATTTAGTTCTAAATCTAGCTAAATAAAGAATGAGTGAATTGTAGTAGATCCAATCCATGCTGCATTTCTTTTTTATTTCACTTACATTCACTCATTTTTTATTTAGCTAATTCATGTTTTTATTTTTACTTTCCTTGTATTCGTAATGAAAAGCACAGTGTTTACCACGGGTTAAAGACTTATTTAGTCCCTCGAACTATTGGCGCCCTCGCTATGCTCGGGCGCCAAACCCCGTCTCGGGACTAAATAAGTTACTTTCACCCCTAGGATAACAATGTACTATTTCATATCGGTTCATAAATGACGAAATGACGGAGTTATGCGTGAACAAACATAAAAATAAATGCAGTCGAATTGAGAACCTCCTCCTTTTTTGAAGTCGGTGTTGAAAAATGGTATCTGGGAGCTGATGTGATGATGGAGCCAGGTTTTAAGGGGCTGACAATTATCAAACAACATCTCGCTCGCACGTTTCGACATGTTGAAAGATATAAAATTACTAAACTCATTTTCGAAAAATCGCAATCAACCATTTTGTGTGCAATCACATTGCACACAGTTTAGTAATAATTTCATTTTGATTGATACAAGTTTTCTTACTTAAGTATGCCTATGTACGAAAACTAATAAAGCAAATTTTTGAGTAGGAAAACATGTATCGATCAAAATGAAATTTTAACGCAAATGTGTGCAATGTGATTGCACACAAGATGTTGATTGCGATTTTTCGAAAATGAGTTTAGTGATTTTATATCTTTCAACATTTCGAAACGTGCGAGTGAGAGTCACATTAGCTCTTGTCTTCGCCATAAGTGCAGGATAAAAGCATGTTTATTCGTTTCTTGTTCATATTTTGTAGTTTAAATAAGCATTAAAAACTTCGACCACTTATTTGTCAACGTGGCTTCTAGGGTCGCAGGCGTTCATAGGCTATAGTAGCCACTTTCTAGAAAGTGGCTTCCAAACAGCTTATTTATCAAAAGAACACAGCTGGTTGGAAGTGTTCGAAACTACAGGATACAGTCTGTTTAAGTATTTATTCTGTGGTATTTATTCTTTACGTATTCTGACTATAATGAATTTTGTCAGAAACGTCTTCGCTTCAGTATTTTTTACCTGGAACACTACTTAGGCTCTATTTTGTCGGAAATAATAATTTAACATTTTATAGACAACAATAAAATAGATTTCGCAGAAAAACGTGGGTGCTGTTTACGTAGTTCCTTTTCCGATAAGCGCTCTTCTTCAAAATAACAAAGTTATTTTATGAGACACGATACCACTTGAGAGGAGCCGCCGTCAAATGCTAGTCAATTATATAAGACCAACACTCGCTTCCAAGTCCTACCATGGGGTTAGGTCCCTTGTGTCATGGATATCAGAAATTAAAGTGTCCAAAAGATTGTAAATTATGAATGTGTAAAAGTTATCGAGGAGTAAAAATTACAGCTGGAATTAAGTAAGAGGTATCTCGGCAGGTTCTTACCGCTCAAACTTATTTAAAAGTTGGGAACTTTTGTAGGAACTTTATGATTTATTTTCTGTTTCCTTTGGTATTAAAAGTTTAATTCACAGGTAGAACTTTCCGTGATGCGCCTAAAATTGGGTTGTATTTTTCATCTTCTATCTAAAACAACACAACAACACTTTTAGTGAGTTTCTTTGAATGAATATTTAAAAAAGTGTTGTTTTCTTCTTGTTCTTGTAGTGTCACTAGTTTTTTCGAAACAGTGTGGTGAAAGGATTTTAAGTGCAACTCAAGAGGATCCTTACTCGACACATGTTTTAGAACGAATTAGGTTCTACAACATTTTCTACAACACCGATTTCCTCACGATCTTTTCCTTCACCGTTCGAGAGTACTGTTCCTGTACACATAAATTTAAAGACTGAATTAAATTTGGACTATTTATAAAGACTTTAATGCTCCGGCAAGGCAGACATCTCTTC
The DNA here is from genome assembly GCA_932294275.1 of Chloroclysta siterata. Taxonomy (NCBI): domain Eukaryota; kingdom Metazoa; phylum Arthropoda; class Insecta; order Lepidoptera; family Geometridae; genus Chloroclysta; species Chloroclysta siterata. Next base: position 2,980,648 of record OW028607.1, on the reverse strand, counting down.
AGATCTTTTGTAGTTCAAAATCACCAGAATGTTTAAGTAGGGTAGTACAAGCACATCCAAATACAACATTTGGCATGTTTAGTTCCAAACTCGTCAAAGTCAAAGTCTAAAGGTATTTCTACACTAATATTATAATAAGGAAAGATTTGTATTTTTGTTGTTTTGTATGTAACGAATAGGCTCAAAAACTACTGGTCCGATTACAAAAATTCTTTCACCATTAGAATGCTACATTCTCTTAGTAACATAGGCTATATTATATTTTCAAAATAATCATGGATCCTTACTCAATAATGTAACCCAAGGTGGAAAAAGAAAACCTTAAATCGCGTGCGCTGCGAAAACTATTGATGATAGAACAAAATAATGTACTACAACTTTGCAGAACACGTCATTATCTACAAAGAATGTCGCTACAGCATATGTCTAACTATTATAGTTATGTCACAATAAGTGTTCTTTTATTATAAAAAAATAATTGAAATACCGCCGCTAGAAAAGGCTCTTTATTTGTACCTTGGTATTAATCCTTATCCAAACAAGGTATTGAACCAGTCTTGAATATGAAATGATTTACATTTCATATTCAAGACAGTCTTGAATATGAAATGTAAATCATTTCATATTCAAGACTGGTTCAATACCTATACATTACTTCTTGAATTTTTTAAATCGGATACTCCACTCAAATGATTTAAAAAAATTAAATATAAGCGACGCGTGGGTCACTGGACGCGTTCTCATTCAGCGCGGGCCCGGGCAAGGCGCGAGGTAGAAGGGCGTGCAAATGACTCGAACCCACCACGGTCTTAGTTTATCCTAAAACGTTGAAAAAAATTATGTCCACCCATTTGAAGCTGGGACAGGCCGCTAGTATTTAATAAAATCGCAAGGATCACTTTGAATTCAACAAACAACAAACAAACATCGCCGTTATAACTACAGCTGCTGCTACGCTGAGCAACTTTTAACAAATCAGGCCTACCCAAAATGAACGCTCTAGACTAGACTAGAACATTGCAAGGACGAAGAACGAAAACTAATAAAGCAAACTTTCTGGTTGGAAATCCTGTATGGATCAAAAATATATTTTAGCTGAACTGTGTGCAATGTTATCTCACAAACTTTGTTGATTGCGATTCTTCATAAATAAGTTCAGTTATTTCATATCTATTAAAATGTTGAAATATGCGAGCAAGAAGTACTTTTTTTTTAATTTATTTTTATTCAGTGATCTTTGACCTTTGCCCAGCAGGAGAACAGTTATTTAGAATAAGAAAAAAAATTGTGATCATAAAACAGAGGAGACAATAATAAGAGAACACTGAAAACTGCATAAGAAAAACTTGTGTCGCAGTTTCCAGCAGTTTGACGGGTGTCAGTCCCTTAATTTAGCAACGTTCCTTCTTACAGAGCTCATAACAACAAGCATCCTTCACGGGATCTCATAGACATTCCAGAACTCACCATCCACGCTAATACGACCCACTTTATTCCGAGCAAAACATTTTACTTACTTTTCTTAGGATTTATGAGCTCATATGATTTAGCTACTTGAATTCCGTCAGAGAGTGAATAAAGTACCATTATTAGCTGTGGGAATGGTTAATTTTTTATATTTTACAGATAACTCTACCTACACAGCTGCTTAAAAAAAGTTCTATAATGCATTGCTATTTTATACTCTAGCTAGTTCTTCAAATGTGTTCCATGATTGAGGAAAAATGGATAGCTATCAATTAATCTTGGGCTTATGAACAAATTCTTATTAAAATGTCATAATTGTATTATGTTCGTTACTTCATAATTTCATAGTTGCATGCATGTTTTAACCATAAAATTATAGGTTTTTATAAAACAAGCAAAGGATCAAGTTAATTACCTTCCAAGTAAAAAGCTTTTGTAACCAATAATATAAAAACATTTGGTCTAACGAAAGAGGATTTTAATTCCGATTTCTGAAACAAAACCCGTCGTTTGATCTCTGAAAATGTTCAGATTTTCCAAATAGGTGAATTGAAAGTCACGACAGATGTGAGCCGAATGTGTGCCGATACCAAAAAGAATGCGATAGTTCACAGTTACAAACGCTATGAGAAAAGTTCCTCCGTCTCTTATTTTTTCGCGATTGCGTAACTAAATTGTCCGGCACTGCCGAAAAGAAAATTAATATGTTTTGAAAAAGGAAATGAAAGAATCTCGCAGTGAGTACAACACCTCGAGAAGAAATCATAATCATATTTTTTTTATTTCAGCAGCCTTCACAGCTTCACAGCCTTCACAGCTAGGTTGGTAGGAGTTCTGCCTTCTACGCAGTAGGCCGTGGGTTCGATTCATACCGAGAACAAACATTTGTGTGATGAACATAGATGTTTGTTCTCTGTCTGTGTATTATATATTTTACAATAAAAAAAAATGTATTATATCAGCTATCTGGTTCCCATATTACAAGTTTTGGCTTAGTTTGGGGCTAGATAGTGATGTGTGGAAAGTTCACCAATATTTATTTATTATATTTATTATTCATAACGTCACAATGCTGATCTTGCGCCAGTTAGTATAGGGACTACAAAACGAAAAACCGTATTTTTTTTTTCAAATTTACAACTTTTTCACACAACCACACACGGTGTAGCACGCTTACCTAGAAGATTCACTCTTCTCTTAAAAATATTCAAATTATATGTATTCGGAAAAGTGATTTGTAAACCAAACTAGATGCATTTCTGAAAGTTATAATTTCCGCTAAGTGCTCTGCATTTTCATTGTTATAAAAGCAAGTTTTAGTGTCTACCTTATGCTTAAGAGTAAGGTGGCCGGAACCAAACATCGATTATTAGTTACTAGTAGACACAGTCTGTCTGTAACGCGATTATACAGAAGCCCTATGAACGCGACAATTCAATGTTCTTCTGTGGAGCGTAAACACTGAGCACTAGTGCGACCTTATTGATCCTCCAACGAGACCGCGAATATTTCAACCTACTTCGTCTTATACAATTGAGCCCAATAGCGTTTTTGTCATACGGGTTTTGGTGGCTACCGTACGGGTTAGAGAGTGTAATAAGGATTTACGGATTTCCTGCAACGATTCTACCTAAGCGCTACCGGCAAAGGGACGTGATTTATAAACAGTGTCAAAGTGATTGTTATAGGATCCATCACGTACCGTGGATGTCTAGTTAGATATATCTAAATTGTTTGCAGGGGTCGGCAGATACTTACTATATCATGTGTATTTTCTAAATAATCGTATTCCATTTAATAAATAGACTTTTGTGCATTCAAATCCGCACAGCGTGGATTTGTGTTCGATTTTCAATAAGAACTTTTGTTTCATTTAGCAAAACGTTTTGTTTTATTGTTTGCTGATTTATTTATTTATTTATTTATTTATTTGCATCTCCAACATCGTATACATCAAATTACATTCATAACATTAAAAACAAAGATACAGTAAAGCATGCTAAATGCTACAACAATTATAGAAGACAGACAGCATGCAATTTAAAAACAATTAGAGCGAGAGCGAGTATAAAAAAAAAAACCTAAAATTCAGTTAAATATGGAAGAAAAAAAAAATCTAATGACAAATAAAACTAAAACGATTTACATAAGTACATAAAAAATTCATTAAATTAAAATTAAAATTAAGTATGAACATTATCGTTAGATCTACGGATCAGCAGGTGGATGGAATTAGTACAAAGAGTATGACGTAGCTGGCAGAAGTAATAAAACTTTTGCAAGCACGACGTGTCTCATGTTCGCCAGATAGTTCCGCTTTCTTTTAGAACTATCTTTGAGTCTATATTCTTTGATAGTAATTGGCTTAACCCAGGGAGATCTAAAATACTTGGAATTTCCCCACCCTCCGTGTCGGTGATCATAATATTATTTTCACTGCATTCTTATTTCATAAATCATAGATAGAAGATAGAAAATACTTTATTGCACATAACTTATAGATATAACAAAAAATCTGACTTAAAACTACAAAGTACAATGGGTGGTATTTTCGCTAAATAGCGATCTCTACCAGACAACCGTTTAATCATAATTCATCATTCATTCTTCATTATTCTTTGTGAATCTAGGTAGGTTTGTAAATTCCACTTTCCAACTTGAGAAATTAGTCCAGCCTCTAAGTGCTCGAAAGGAGCTTTTTTGATGCAACACTTAAATCGTTTCTAAAAAAATTGTGACACTGCAAGAAGAAGAAGACCATGAGTCATCAGTCATGTTCAGAATTGTCTAGCGTGCACTATACGATCCTATCTATGTAAAGCTTCGGCCAAACCTGCGCGATTAAAGCGACTGCGAAGCGGGAGCGACTACAGCGCGTCTTCCGCGTGGCGGACGCTACCCAAACGGCGCTTTGCACACCTACACGACCGAACGCGGGCAAAGTGCCATGGAAAAGTATGGGTATCGTCCGCCGCGCGGCAGACGCTCCCGCTTCCGCGTTTCTGACGCGCAGGTTTGGCCGATCCTTAATACTAGTGGGATAACAGCTTTGTTTTGTGTTTCAGTCGTTTTATCTGTGTATGTTTTTATGTGTTAAATAAAAATTCATTCATTCATTTTACTAAGGAGTGGAACTCATTACCGTCGTCTGTTTTTCCTGACCACTACAATCTGAATCTCTTCAAAGTAAGAGTTAATAGATGTCTTCTAGGCCGTTCTGCTCCAACATTGGCTACATTGTCGCTTACCAGCGGGTGACGGGTGCCAAAAAACGATTGATTCATTATTAAAATAAAACCAGCCAAGTGCGAGTCGGACTCGCGCACGTAGGGTTCGGTACCATTATCTATAAAAACGACGAATAAATCACGTTTGTTGTATGGGAGCTTAAATATTTATTTTATTCTGTTTTTTACATTTAGGTATGTGTTTACATCTGTGAAAATTTCCGATCAACTGTCTAACTATCACGGTTCATGAGATACAGCCTGGTGACAGACGGGCAGACAGACAGACGGACGGACAGCGGAGTCTTAGTAATAGGGTCCCGTTTTAGCCTTTGGGTACGGAACCCTAAAAATTCTCTTTGTGAAGGGCTCGTTCGGAGAAGTTCTATCACTATGCCTATTTCTACAAGCGTATTTAGCAGTAGTATTTCGGTTTGAAAGGTTTGGTTACCGGTGTAATTACAGGCACATGAGGCTTAGCATCCGTACGCCTGAAGTTGACGAACACAGTGCATCGTTGGGCATGTACCTATCGTGTATGACTTGCGAGGCAAATCTTTGTCATAGATAGTGGTTATCTCTTAACATCAGGTGGGCAATTGCTTGTTACATCAGTAAGTAGTATTAAAAAGAAGATGACAACCTCGACTATTTCTGCAACTAACCATGTTGTATTTGATCCAGATTATAATAATATTATTTCACTGGATATATGTATGTTGTGAGTCGCCTGAGTAAATAACTGACTCGTGTAAATATTGAATTTGAAACACGAAATCGAGCCAATCCTACGTGTGCTTACTGCAAAATCAGTCTACAGTTTCAATTGAATTATTTTGAAAATTTTAACTAACACACAGCGATTTTTTATTTTATTTATTTAACAAGATCCACAGTTCTTTCGGTGTATAGTTTTTTACATACCAGTATAACTTAACGATTATAACGAATGAGGTAAAGGACTATCACTTAACTAAACTAATTGATTGCATAAATCCTACTAATATTATAAACGCGAAAGTTTGTAAGTATGGATGGATGGATGTTTGTTACTCTTTCACGTAAACACTACTGAATGGATTTTAATGAAACTTTACAATAGCTTATACATCAGAATAACACATAGGCTACAATTTATAAAGATATTGTGTGACTAATCCTGCGCAGGCAAAGTCGCGGGCACCAGCTTGTTAAAAATATTTTTTTAAAGTGTTGTGCGTGTGAGTGTGTGCGAACATTTCACTAAAATACTTATTTTATACACAATTAGTGGAATGCGGTCATATAAATCGTAAAACCTACAACCTTTGGGAAATAAAGACTCGTCTGTCCACCGCAAACCGTAGTGTGAGATGCCCAGACGATATTATAAAGATCGCAGGAATTCTAACATGATGATTCTAACAATTATCCCAGCGCGGAAATCGACGTTATTCTCGTGCCTCTTCGTCAGCTTAATAATCACTAGCTGCGCCAAAAAGGTCATTACAAATAGAGAAAGGAAAAATGTCTGATTCTGGCCCATCGGGTCAATTATCTGATTTATTACGAACCTTTTTATATCTGCGGGGTAGTTTAATTAAGCCTCGTTTATGACAGAGCAGCTAAATCTTCAAAGCGACGACGCGTCGTACGGATTGAGACAATCTTCGGATTGAATTGGTAACCCTAACATCGTAGGTACTGTGGGTAGCTTGAAACAACCCATAGTATAAAAATTAAGCGTTGCTGTGTTTCGGTTTGAAGAGTGTGGTTGCCGGTGTAATTACAGGCACATGAGGCTTAACATCTGTATGCCTCAAGTTGACGGATGCAGGGCAGTGCATCGTAGGGCACGTTGCTATCGTGCGTCACTTACGAGGCAATGCTTTGTTATAGGTGATGGTTACCACTTAACATCAGGTGGGCCATTGGCTTGTTCCATCAGCAAAAATTGGCTTTACAATTGTAATCCTCAGGCGCGGTAAACGCTTTAATCCTTTGGTACTCAACTTTGGTGTTAATGAGAATGAAAAAGTATAACAAACGGTATTTGGCACACGCCTGAATTTTGCTGTATGTTATTAGTATAATATGTATAAGTGAAAGTATGCAAGCTCATCACTGATGCAGTAATTCTTACGGGTTTCCTTTTTTTTATACAATTAGCTGATGGAACAAGCCGATGGCCCACCTGATGTTAAGTGGTAACCATTGCCAACAAAGCATTGCCTCGCAAGTCACGCACGATAGGAACGTGCCCCACGATGCACTGCCCTGCGTCCATAAACTTGAGGCATACATGTTAAGCCTCATGTGCCTGTAATTACACCGGAAACCACACTCTTCAAACCGAAACACAGCAACGCTGTTCGTCGGCAGAAAAAGGCGTGATGGTAGTACTTCCCCGGACGAGCTCTTTACAAAAAGTTCTACTAATCTTAACTAAATCTAAACTTAACTAATATCCAGTTGTTTTTATCGCAGGTTGGGCTTCTGAAGGTAACATATTACATAATAACGACTATTATGACTATTAGGTCTTCTTCAACAGCTACATTTAACACAAATTGTAAATGAATATGCGTTTAAGTAATTCAACACGAACGTCATTGGTAAAGTCTGCCTCTGTTTCAGGCGTAGAGCATAGATCATGGAACATCTAAAGTTATCTGCTACTAGAGACGACCTTTTTGAAACTACTGGGGCCTTATGCTCACTTCGAGCGAGATTATCTCACGGTAGAGATGACGTCATATCTCGTTCGATAACTATTTATCCCCATTCTCACCATCTAACTCCCCAATTTTCTCATACAAAGTTCATGCGAGACGCAAGGTCAACGAATTATTGAACGAGATATGACGTCATCTCTACCGTGAGATAATCTCGGTCGAAGTGAGCATAAGGCCCCTGGTTACACTTCTTCGCTCCATTTAGTCCGACAAATAATAATGCCAGTATCAAGTCAAATAATTAAAAAGTTTTAGTCAAGTCTTTTGGTCGTATAAGTAAAAACCTCCATGGTAAAAACACATTGCGTCACGTCAGACTGTCATGTTTGAAGACATTTTCACCAAATATGACAGTCCGATGTGACAGTTTCCTTCAAAACCTATGAGACACGTCGTGTTGCAACTACACAACATCACAGTCACAGATATATGAAAAAAAATTAATTTTGACAGGTCAATTTCAACCTTGTCATTGATAGTATTACAGTTAGATATAATTCAAATCGAAACTAGCGCCACGACAAGTAGAAGAAGACATTTTACGAGAACATCGAATTAAGTCTACCGAATTGGGGCTTCGATTTTATTGAAAGCTGTGTTAGTTGTCCCAGGTGCACCGAGTCTACTGTGCGTTGCACTTAATACACCCAGGTGATTTAATCTACCGGGCCGATCTACAAGGTGTTCCATAAGTTGTGTATATAAACTTCAGGGGGCTAAAGTACCCATCAATATGAACAACTTTTTCTAAGGAACCAACACTGTGAACGCGAAAAAAAAACAGCTGTTTCATACATTTTAGCCTGGTAGGTATTGAACATTTGTATGAAACAGCTGTTTTTTTTTCGCGTTCACAGTGTTGGTTCCTTAGAAAAAGTTGTTCATATTGATGGGTACTTTAGCCCCCTGAAGTTTATATACACAACTTATGGAACACCTTGTATTGATGGCTATTTTGTTTTTTTTTTCTCGCTTCTATTTATGTACTTTCTTTCGTTACTTTTTGAGATCTAGTCTCACCTTCCCGTTTTCCTCCTCCGTAAGTAATTTTATTTTCGGTGCCGCGGTAACTGAATTCATGAGTTAGATTAATTTATCGGAACGGTGCGGTGGAAGCTGTAATGTAATAAGATGATTTGGGGGCCAAGGTTACTAATTTTGATTTGAAATTTGATATCTTCAAATCAAAATTAGCAGGTTAAAAATTTAAGGCAAACTCTCTCTTCTACAATAGAATACAATACAATCATTTATGAATATAACCATTTTACGTCAGAAGAGAAATTACAACATAGGTAAATACAATTGTACCTTGAGTATAAAAAATCTTACCTATCTAATATAAATAAATTAATTTAGTTATTCATGATATGGGTGGGGAAGACGTTCTACAGCTCAGGTAGTTCAATGAAGGAACTACTCGTAGATGGAAATGGATATACACGATTTTGATTCTTAGGCATGGCCTAAAATCGTGAATCTATTTCTGATATCCCCTTAGATCTCTCTATCCCCTGAAATCTCTAAGTACCAATTATTTGAGGATGTCTAAGAGGGGTAGTCAAAGGTACCTCTAAATCATACACTTTGCATAGACCCACATTTTACAGTATTTGGTATACCATATGCGACAGGTTGCCAAAATTGTGATGGATATTTATAAAAAAGTTTATTTCGTTTTTAGAACACTCATTTTTTTATTTCAGTCAGTTAGTGTTTCGCGTCATGTGTTTGCTAGTGATAAGCTAGTCGCTTTGTATGTCTCTGGTTGTTTGTCAAGCAGCAAATCCTTTAAGTACTGTGTACTAGTACATTGTATGTTCGGGCTTCCACACGGCATATAGAGCTTATAGTACAAGAGTATTGTGTTAGGGCCGCGGCGAGTAGAATAATATAGTGGCCAAGGCTCGCTTGTCTGCTCGTAGCACAAACATCGCACACATCAGGTAGATAATCAGCATGCTGAGTCTGCCAAGACTCAATAAAATACTACAGAGTAGACGATGCAGTATGGTAATCTCTAAAATCTAGGCACACAAGACCTAGCTACCTAAGTTTGTTGCCTGTTCTTCTAGGCTTTGGTCGTGTGGAACTGGCACCTAGAGTCACCTAGCTTTAAGACGTTTCAAAGTGATCCTTGTGATTTTATTGAATAAATACATTTTGAATTTTGAATTTTTTTTTAATTTTAGCTTCGCTTCTAAGCGAATTTAAAATTCCAAGCTTCTTCTTCGTTTTCTCGTGTCACTAGTTTTTTAGGAACAGTGTGGTGAAAGGATTTTAGCCTCAAAGAGGCTCCTTTCAAGCACTTACATGTTGCAGAACTTTTGAGGTACGACATAAAGGTTTCCTCAAGATGTTTTCCTTTTGAGTGTACTGGCACTGTGCACATATATCTTGAACAGAAATACTCATTAGTGCGCACAACTGATTTTGAACCCACGACCGGAATGACACGATTGGACGGCGGGGCCGCTACTACTAGACCACCAGTGCTCTCGTTCATGAAATATAAAGACGCATAGTCTAGAAATTGATAGACCTCGCGATAGATTGATACTGTCAATCTTAGTCATTTTAGGACTTCTACTTCTTCTTCTTCTTCTTCTTGTCGTGTTACTAGTTTCTTTCGAAACAGTGTGGTGAAAGGATTTTGAGGACTTCTACTATTATACCGATATTGAATGTAGGTAGAATGGGACGGGACAGGGGAATGCACCCATAAAAGAAACACTACATGCAATTTATATTTCTGGGTATCTGGCAATCGATACGATGAATTTTTCGCTGAAAATATCGCATTTCAGTTTGTGCATTAAAAAGTATAGGACAAGCTCTCAAAACGTTTGTAACGTACCTATTCGTAGTGGTCCTTTGATGTACCCACTTCTGGACCCCTCGACTCGATCAATGATAGGGCACGCCGCTCATGACGCTGACCCGAATATTGGTAAATGTCATCGGTTTTCGGTCAAAGACAAAACGGTCACCTTACCGTTTGATCAAGTGGTTTACGAAGTGGATACACAATTCTCGAAGTCAAAGTCAAAGCATATTTATTAGCAGAATGACATGTTATGAGATGATAAATATCTCGAATATATCTTTTAAGAAAAAAATAATTTGACGGCCCTCACAGCTCAGGTTCGATTTCACCGTATCTAACTAAAACTTGCAGAACATAGTGGTAGTGTAGTGGTAGCGGATCCGCCTTTTGACTCGAAGGTCGTGGCTTCAACACCAGTCGTGCACATAAATGTTTGTTCTGTGAGCTGAGCTGACTCTGAGCTGGCTAGAAATTGCCCTTAGCAATAAGACCATCCATTACTTTACTTTGCTATTTTACTAATTCGTTTGTGGAGTGCAATCAAGCATTTTTCTGTTTTTAAATATACTGCATTTTGTTTCCTGCAGTAACTGTCTAAAGTACAGCCATCACAAACTGTTGTACTCTTACTGAACAGTAACTCTTCATATATGTTGCTACTTTTCTGGCTACAAAACTCACATTAAATGTTAGAAAATTCCACGATTCCTTAAGTCTGGTCTTCATAGCACCTCCTCAGTAAGATAATGGACGTACTAAAGCAGCCAAACACGGTATACCGATTAATCAATTGACAAAAAATAAGCAAAAATATATCTTTTTTAAATACACAAAGGTGTTCCAATACTTGTATTTAAAACTTCAGGTGGTTAAAGTACCCATCAATATGAATAACTTTTTCTAAGGAACCAACACTGTGAACGCGAAAAAAAAAACAGCTGTTTCATACATTTTAGCCAGGTAGGTATTGAACTTTTGTATAAAGTTCTTTTTTTTCGCGTTCACAGTGTTTCCTTAGAAAAAGTTATTCATATCGATGGGTACTTTAACCCCCTGAAGTTTTAAATTCAAGTATTGGAACACCTTGTATACAAACTTATTATTTTATGTAACCACCAGGTTGAGAACTAGCATCTATGTTATTGTTTATTGCACAAATGTTTGTTCTCTCCGGAGATCTACCGACGATGGCCTACAGCGCAGAAAGTCAAAGTCAAAGGGTGAAAGTTGAATCTCAAGGATCACTTTGAAACTTCTTAAAACTTGGTGAATCTAGGTGCCAGTTCCACGCGACCAAGCCTAGAAGAACAGACAACAAACATAAGGCTTGGTTCCTATTAAAATTTATATATTATTATTTTTTTTAATCTACACTAATATTATAAAGAGGAAAGATTTGTATTTTTGTTGTTTTGTAAAAATCGGACCAGTAGTTTTTGAGCCTATTCGTTACATAATAGGCTCAAAAACTACTGGTCCGATTTCAAAAATTCTTTCACCATTAAAATGCTACATTATCCCTGAGTAACTTAGGCTATATAATATTTTCAAAAAAGTCAGGGATCCTTACTAAAACTCCACTAATGTAACCCAATGTGGAAAAAATAATCCTTACATCGCGTGCGCTGCGAAAACTATTGATGATAGAACAAAATAATGTACTACGACTTTGTAGAACACGTCATCATCTACAAAAAATGTCGGGACAGCATATGTCTAACTATTATAGTTATGTCACAATAAGTGTTCTTTTATTATAAAAATTTAATTGAAATGCCGCCGCTAGAAAAGTGTTTTTATTTGTACCTTGGTATGAATCCTTATCCAAATAAATCATTTTATATTCAAGACGGTTTCAATACCTATAGATTACTTCTTGAATTTTTCAAATCGGACATTCCATTCAAAAGATATGACGAAATTAAAAATGTTAACGTGTCCACGGGACACGCACGGGGTGCGATTTCACTCACTCAGGGAGAAGGGCGTGCATATGTATGAAATAAGTAGACGCGAAATATGTTCTAAAAATTTATGACCACCCATGCGAAGCTGGGACAGGCCGCTAGTATAATATAATATTGAAGCTCCAGTGTGGTGCCAATCAAGAAGGCAGAGCTACTATCAACTAAGCGGTGAGGGCTGCCAAAAAAAACTGAGAACAATGAGTAAAGTGCGGTCGTAAATAACGGTAACCGCTACTATCGAAACCTAACCCTTAGTGTGTTTACGGCAAGTAAGTGATGTGACACGATGGTAGCTCGATACGATATGATGATACAATTTGCTTCGGGGCAGAAGGAAATTCAAACATAATATTGTTATGTGAAATATGCGCTTTTGATTTGATAGGTTGATGGACTAAATAGATGGCGCCTGGGCCTTTGGCCGAGTGTTTTATTTTTAGAAGAATATAATTTTTAAGAATAAAATTTGTTAGCTGAAAATTGTTTTTTGCTGAAATACTTTTAACTTAGAAATGCTTTTTTCTGAAACTAAGCTGTTTGCTATTTTTCAGAACTTCATTTAGTAATTTATATAACAAAAAAACTGAAAAGCAAAAAATAATAAACCTTTTTTATTTAACCTTAATGTCTCAGTTCTTAAACTAATGTAAGTATACCTAAGTAATTTTGAGGTAACTTGAGAACATCCTTCGATTTTTCGTCTGTAAAAAATTTTTAAATGTGCAAGCGAGAAACATTTTTTTTTTTTGTGGATTTTCCCCTCAGCATTATCTAGCCCCAAAGCTTGTGCGCAGATGGCAGAGCTACTACCAACTGAGCTGTGAAGGCTGTCAAAGAAAAGAAAAGAAAGATACTTGCAAGTCCCCATGTGAGCAATAAGATATCATAAAATAACTACCTACACTTATCAAATAAACATCGTTATGAGGTCATTGGTTCCATTGGAGCGTAGTTCCTCAATAACAAAACGTATCCAAGTGGATTAATTAGAGTGAAAACAACAACTACAAAAGTTATTGAGCAATAACAAAACAATTATTTCGATGTGAAAACAGCGTGGGTATGTAAATATCTGATTGAACAGTAGATAGCCCACCTGATGTTAAGTGGAAACCATCACCTATAACAAAGCATTTCCTCGTAAGTCACGCGCGGTAGGAACGTGCCCTACGATACACTGCCCTGCGTCCATCAACTTGAGGCAAACAGATGTTAAGCCTCATGTGCCTGTAATTACACCGGCAACCACACTCTTCAAACCGAAACACAGCAACGCTGCTTGAAGGCAGAAAAGGAAAAAGATGTCACAGGACACGGTTTAAAATCGGTAAATTAGAAAATGGTTATGGGATGAGTTCAATCTTAAGTTTAATTAGTAGTTTAAGCAATTTATAATTTAGTGGATCACATAAAAAACATAAAAAAATTTGGCTGATTAGTATTTAGGTTAGATATGTCGTGGCCGGATTGTAAAATGGATCAACTTCATGATGTGGCCGATCATTTCATGAAATGGCAAATACCTGCTGCTCACATCATGATATGACCTGGCCAGATCAATGAATCAATCAGCGTTTGATGATATGAACTATGATGAATGGCCACTTTTGACAGCCTTTACAGCTCAGTTGGTAGTAGCTCTGCCTTCTGTGCCGTAGGCCGTGGGTTCGATCCCCACCGAGAACAAATATTTGTGTGCTGAACATAGATGTTTGTTCTCTGTCTGGGTGTTATATAATACTATAAGTATGTATTTACAAAAAAAAAGTATATAAGTAGTATATCAGCGATCTGGTTCCCATATCACAAGGTTTGGCTTAGTTTGGGGCTAGATAGTGTTGTGTGGAATGTCCACCAATATTTATTTATTTATTTATTTATGACCTGGCCAGATTAATGAATCAATCAGCGTTTGATGATATGAACTATGATGAATGGCCACTTCAAGATATGGCCAAACATAATATTAGTGGTCACACCGTTAATTAGTCACATTATCCACCGCTAAGAGTTGCTGATTTATATTTCGTTATTGTAATGCACCATGGCGGAGGGCAATGACTCTGATAGAAACAGGTAATGCACCAATTGAAGATAAAAGTAAGTGAAATGACGAAAAACTACTTGAAGAAAAATGTATCAATATATTTTTCTTTCTTTGGGTTTTTTATTAAGCTTTTTTATCATGGAATTACATTAATAATATGGCCAAACGTGAACGGCCATATCATTAAACTTTGACGTTTAAACGATTTGATCAGTTTTGGCTGGCCATTTCATGAAATGATTGGCCACATCATGAAGAGATCTATTTTACGATCTGGCCACGACAGATATACAAGTATGTAATAATAATAAATAAAATAATAAATATTGGTGGAATTTCCACACAGCACCAAACTAAGCCAAAGCTTGTAATATGAGAACCAGATAGCTGATATAATACATATATACTTTTTTTGTAAATATAATACTTATAATATATAATAACACCCAGACAGAGAACATACATCATATAGGTTATCACACAAATGTTTGTTCTCGGTGGCCTATGGCGCAGAAGGCAGAGCTACTACCAACTGAGCTGTGAAGGATGTAAAAATTATGCTATAAAATAAATCATAAAGTTACATAGAATACGTGCTACGCCGTAGCAGTTGTCTACGAATACCCAGAATATATCAATTGAGGGAATTCTAAAACACCTACAGCAAATTTATAAACATCTCCATAAAATAAAATTTCTTAAATGCTACGCCGTAGCAGTTGTCTAAGAATACACATAATTAATCAATTGAGAGACTTCTCAAACGCCTACAACATACTCATAAATAGCTTGCTATTCATGATACTAACGATACCTTACAATAACAATTTTAATCAATGTTTCATAATAAACTTTTCCCGAGTTGTCTTAGCTCAAACATCTTATTGGCAAGGTGAAGGAACGTGGGTGAATAAAATTGCCTCTGCAATAAAACTTTTAGATATCCCTGATTAAAAACCCGTACAAAAAAGCTATTATTATAAACTTTTATATTCAGATAGAGCACCGAGCACCTTAGTTCTATAACGTAGGAATAACATAAACAAATAAGAGTAAAACAAAAAGATTAAAATTAAATTTTTCACCCATTTTTTACAGTGAAGAGAAGTTAGTGAGTAATGAAAGTGTTTAGCATCTTAATAGAAACTTGTCTAGTGAGCTTATTCACACGCCAGCATACTAGGATCTTAGAAGCAAGTGTGTTTTTAGGGTTCCGTACCCAAAGGGTAAAACGGGACCCTATTACTTAGACTCCGATGTCCGTCTATCACCAGGGCTCGTCCGGGGAAGTACTACCACCACGCCTTTTTCTGCCGCCAAGCAGCGTTGCTGTGTTTCGGTTTGAAGAGTATGGTTGCCGGTGTAATTACAGGCACATGAGGCTTAACATCTGTATGCCTCAAGCTGATGGACGCAGGGCTGTGCATCGTAGGGCACGTTCCTATCGTGCGTGACTTACGAGGCAATGCTTTGTTATAGGTGATGGTTACCACTTAACATCAGGTTGGCCATCTGCTTGTTCCATCAGTTGGTAAAATAAAAAAAATAAAAAAAAAAAAAAAAGGCTGTATCTCATGGACCGTGATAGTTCGACAGTTAAAATTTTCACAGATGATGTATTTCTGTTGCCGCTGTAACAACAAATACTAAAAAATAGAGTAAAATAAATATTTAAGGGGGTCCGATACAACAAACGTGATTTTTTGCCGTTTTTATAGATAACTAGCACCTTCCCGCGGCTTCGCACGCGTTAAAGTGGTGAGCCGTGATTGAGCCACAACATCCAAACATCGTAACTTTCGCATTGATTTGTATATTAGTAGGGTATGATTTTAAATACCTACGTAAGACAAATATCTACCTTACATGTAATTGTGATTATTTTAATGACATAACCACACAATCTCTGTTTGTTGGTCACTCTGTTCTCACGTGATTGAGAGAAGCAAAGCGCCAATTACGTACGATAAAAGCGCGATTCTCTTTTGAATTAGTCAACTGAAGGTAATTGTGTATCGAACATTCAGTAAACAGTCAGTTTGTTTTTGGAATCCGAGAAGTCAATTAGTCTTGAAACAAGTATATTATTATGATGATGAAGTCCTAGCCGTTTTCGGCTACAGCGACTGTTAATATCATACTTATGAAATGCCTTATTGTTCTGCCTCCTGATGCGCTCTTATGTGACTGGTGTACCCAATTTTATTATTAACGATACGACCGCCTTTGGTTATCGTCATGTAGTTATAAGAGATGGCTGACGGTGGTTTGGTCTTTAATTTGTCTCTCTTTGTATCGAGATTGAGTCGAAGATCTTCTACAAACTGGTTCAATTGTAGCTGAATTCGACGTTTCTATTCCGTACTTTGGGCTGCGTTGTCCTCCCACTCAGAGGCCTCATTTTTGAATCGCTAAGTAAAAGAGTGCAAGGTACCAAGTTTTATTCATGCAGATATGGTCTTTGAATACAAGGTGTTCCAATAATTGGGTTTAAAACTTCCGGGGGCTAAAGTACCCATCAAAATGAATAACTTTTTCTAAGGAACCAACACTGTGAACGCGAAAAACAGCTGTTTCATACAGAAGTTCAATACAAAGGTACCTGGCTAAAATGTATGAAACAGCTGTTTTTTTTCGCGGTTTACAGTGTTGGTTTAAAAAATTATTCATATTGATAGGTACTTTAGCCCCCTAAAGTTTTAAGCCAAATTATTGGAACACCTTGTATATAATTCATATTGATGGGTACTTTAGCCCCCTGAAGTTTTAAACCCAATTATTGGAACACCTTGCATATAAGTGTTAATCTGTTTGTTGCTGTATGGTTTCGTAAAGTATACTCCCTGTACGACTTAGGCAGCTGAGACTTTCACACGCTATTACCTATTCCGAATAATGATACGTACTTACTACGTTCGTCGGAATCGGAATGAAATTATATTACCAGGACGACGCATGGCATGCACCCATGCATGGTAGACTCCAAACTCGTTGGTTGGATCCTAACCCTCCTAAGCCCCACCTCTCACAATAAAACTTTCTATCATGTCGTTCTTATTTTATGAAATTCAAATCGTTCAAATTATTCACATTTGTAGAATATAGTGCGCTGTCGAATACCTATCAATATAATAATAATAATAATAATATAATAATAATATATCTTTATTTCAGACACGAGATCCATTACAAATTACTTAAAATCTAAAAAAATGTTACACAAAAAATTAAATAATAAATAGGTAACCTAAAAAAAAAAAGGAAGGAAGTTAGGTAGGTGACACATAATGTGTACCTACTTAGGATGCAAGTTGCACCCACCGTCTATAGGCGCCTGTCAGCGGGAGCCTATCTGACAGACTTGCTATAATAGTATTTTTACACTTGCCGACTCTGGACATAAATTTAGCGATGCGATTCCTTTGTATGGCGTTAAAGGAGTTAATACTTAGGAGTTAATAATGCAAAGGCAAAACAATGCGTGGAATTCCAATGAAAATACCATGGAATATTCATTCATAGACTATACTCATATAGACTCTGATATCATCCACAGACTATACAATACCGGTATTCCATGACAGCGGAATATTTTGTTCATTTTCAGCTTGAATCACCAAGTTTATTTCAACCCTTATTTATCAAACGCCGGTCAATCAATGCATCAAATATTTTATTTATTTAGTTTTATATGCAACCCCATTTATGTTTTGCATGACATGGTTTGACCAAGCAGATAAAAAAATAAAAATATTCATGGATGTATCGCTATATTTATTAGTCTGTACGTAAATGACACGTGCAGACTTGAACATAGCGATACATCAAAATCATAACCAAAAAATTAGAAGTAAAGAAATTTAAACTAGTAGTTCGTCCCGAACTGAGATCTCGTGATGCGACCCGACGATCAAAACTTTGAGTAGGTAGTAGTCAGAGGCAAGTCCAAACATTATCTTTGAACTTTTTTCTGACTACCGCCTACTAACTTGGTATGGTAACCAAGTTTCAACTCTATGGGCCTATTTATTGAAGAGTTCCGTTGAACAGACCTTGGCTCCATCATCAGACTTGGTCGTTGTTACCATTTTATGAGAACTGAGTACCTCCATAATTTATTTCAAGAAAAAAAAAATAAGAAAAAGCAAAGGAACTGAGCGACCAGTAGAAAAACCTTGATGTCAACGAAACTCTTAGAGATGGGAGCTCTTGGATCGCTGGTTATCTTATTATTATTATTATTATGAGCCCTTCGGGTCCCACTGCTGGGCAAAGGCCTCCCCCCATTCCTTCCACACGTCGCGATCCTGGGCTATGTTTGCCCAGTCTGTCAGGAAAACATCTAGCTCGTCCCGCCATCTCCGCTTTGGTCGGCCGCGTCGCCTTCTCACTGGGTCAGGACTCCAATCAGTGGCTATCTTTGCCCACAGCTCACCTGGCATACGGCAGACATGACCAGCCCAATTCCACTTCAGCTTGGCGGCTTTCGAAGCTACGTCTGCGATTTGTGTCTGTGAGCGCAGTTCTGTGTTACAGATTCTATCCAGTCGCTTGACACCTAGAATACTGCGCTCCATTGCACGTTGGCAAACCTTGATTTTGGACTTTTGAAGTTGCGTCAATGACCAAGTTTGCGCACCATAGGTTAAGACGGGGAGAATGCATGTGTCCATTAGCTTACGCTTTAGTGACAGTGGGAAATCGGGATTTTTCATCAGATCTCCCATGGCCCAATAGCTCCTCCAGGCATTTTCGGTTCGGCGAGCGATCTCCTTCTTTTATCTTAATTTAACTTTTTTTGTTTTATCTCAAAAACCGAGCGTCCCAAAAAAAAAGTAAAAATTGTTTTGGATTGTCCAAACCATGGAGGTATTAATCATACTGGAGAGAGCCATAAGACTTACAACCTTTTACAACTGTGTATCAAACAGTGATCATCTATCTTTGTTCATCCCATGTAGCCTAGCTACGAGTAAAAGAAAAGAAGATGTAACTTCACTCACTCCATCTCACTCGCATTACGCAGACAGTGAGTCTGCGTAAATCGTGGCCGTCAGTTGATGCAATGTTTTGATCTTGTTTTGACGTTCTAGAAAAAGTCGGTAGCAACATTGCCGTGAAGCGGAAGAAATTGTGAAAATTCTAAAGAATTATTATTGTCTAGGCAAAATATATTTGAAAAGGTGAAAGTATGTCTTGTGAAGCTGTGTTTTGTGTATCAAAAACAACAAAAGGAGGAGTTAAAGACCCGGAATCGTCATTTGATACGTAATATTCTTTTTCTATTTTCATGCTAAAAAAATACGTTTTTTCTCCCATAAAGACTGTAGGAATTACATTTTATTAGTACTAGTCATATTTTCCTATGTGAAAATGATGTAAACCCATTAATTATTGCAAAATAAAATACATTGTTTTAGTCTTCTGTTCTAGAGATGTACTTCCACCGACCAATTTAGCTTTATCGATAATATTTAAGTTTCCGTTTTTGATATGAAATATCTAATGCGGTGGGTCAGACCGGCTGTTCTGTTGTAGTTTCAATTTTTCACACCTTATAGGCGTCTCGCGAGGGATCAATCTTTGTTAAATTTTACATTATTTTTTTAGGTTCTTAAATGCCCAGAATGAAGACGGGAGTGGATAAAAGCTGTTAGTCGTGAAAACTGATAGCCTACAAAATGTTCTTATGCATGGACGAAATGGCCATAAGAAATTGTATCGAGTGGGATGGACATCGCTCTCACGGTTAGGGCAATGTGGGAAACATTATTGACGATGATAGTGTTCCAGTGTCTATAATGGTTTTGGGCTTTCGCAATAAAAGTCAGCAACCAGTTAAAATTAAAAAGTTGGATTCCAATTAAAACGCCTTTTTCATACATTTCTTTTTCTATCGATAGGTTAGTCAATGTTGTCCCTTCTCTAGTCACTCACGCGAATACATACAAACTAACAAAAAACGGACACGCCGAAAAACCGTAACACTACGTCTATATGATACTTAGTCTAAGGTCCAAACAAAGCCCTTTCATATGACATGTAATTTGATTTTTTTATGTCACTTTTTTATTTTTGCCCTCTTAAAAAACCCCACATCTCAAAAACCCTTCATCCGATTTTACTCATATACTTACCAGTAAATTTCTCAAGTACAAGCTATCGATATATCAAATTTCATGAAGATCGGATCAACGGTTCTAAAGTTATCGCCAGACAAACATACATACATACATACATACATAAAATGCCAAATCGCCCAAGTTGAAACTAAGATCTTCGTTCGCTTCGCTCACTCGATCAAAAAACATACATAACATTGCAAGTTAAAACAAAACGTTTATATTGTGTCACAAAAACATTGGAGAAATCATTAACATCAATACAAGGGAACTTCTAATTTACCTCTCGCTCGCTCATTTAAACATTTTGAAAAATATAAAATCACTGAACTCATATTTTTTTCAATCGCAGATGTAGGTACATTAGCAGTTGCCTTAAAATTTTTGGAAAGAAGTCATAATTATATTTTTCGTAGTTAATAAAATTGGTAGCACTCCGTAGCATCTCAATGAATGTTTATTAGTCGAGTAAATCATTTTAAATCGCTCCTTTCTTTCATTTTATGCCAAGTCTAGCTACTTACCTTTTTATACGTTTAGTAATGGAAAAGAAAATACTTGAAGCGGATGTAAAAACAGAGCACGTGTAGGCAAAATCTTTCTGACTAGAATACTTAATAAGATTATTCTTATGATAGAAATAATATTCCTAATCCTGCCTACGTACGTGTACTATCTGTCATCAATCATACAATGGGCCAATGTACATAACTAAATTCTTAAAAAACCAGATTTTTGCCAACATCTATTTCTCAGTGTGCTATCTTACTACCAATATGTTATCCAGTATTTTTAACGGACGTTCAACCCCTGATCAAATTGTAGGGCTGCCCTATGGCGAATTAGAAAACTTTATTTATCATTATCATCAGCCTGAAGAATTCCACTAGAAGACGCATGTCCCCCTATATTGTAGAAAGGACGATATTTAGCCTTCAGCCACTTTGATAACTAACTGATTCGTAACCAGCTACGTAAAAACAATTTTGTTCACTGTTTTGTAATCAGTTACTAATAAACACTTATTTTCCGTTTTCGTTATATTTTATAACCAGATATTAAAAAATACTTTTAGCCTTCTCCATTCACTAACTTTCAGCGATCTTTACAACGTCGTCGTTCCATCGGGTGGAGGCGTCTGATACTTCGTCTTCCGGTTCATGACCGTCATTCGAGAACCTGTATTTACCATCGATTGTTGGTTTATTTACTAATAGGTAATGGAAAGTACAATGTGACGAGTCCTTAATAAAATAAGCTGGGAAATCTCAGAGGATATTCAGCGAGTGTGGGGATTAAAGTCAAGAGGCTGTTTATGATTCTACTTATACAACGCTTTGCATATATTATTTTCTGTACCCCAAGTATGAGTTTTGTTTACCATATTTGGTTTTTCGTTTTACGTTTTTGTTCCGTGTTCATTGCGGGTTTAGTATGAAGACGCGATAGAGATACCGATACCGAACTTTATGTTGCAAGTATGATGAAAATTAGTAGTAGAACATAAAGTTCAATATCGGAATCGCTATCGCTTCTTCATACAAAACCCGCGATGAACACGGAACAAAAACGTAAAACGAAAAACCAAATATGGTAAGCAAAACTCACTACTTGGGGTACTGAAGTCTGTTAAGATTTTCTTGAGAGTAATATTTAGGGTTCCGTACCCAAAGGGTAAAACGGGACCCTATTGCTAAGACTCCGCTATCTGTCCGTCTGTCAGTCTGTCCGTCTGTCACCAGGCTGTTTCTTATGAACCGTAACAAGACAGTTGAAATTTTCACAGATGATGTATTTCTGTTGCCGCTTTAACAACAAATACTAAAAAAACAGAATAAAATAATTATTTAAAATAAAAAAAATCACATTTGTTATATGGGAGCCCATAACAACTATGATTTTTTTGCCGTTTTTATAGATAATGGTACGGAATCCTTAGTGCGCGAGTCTGACTCGAACTTGGCCGGTTTTATTTTTATATGCAGCCAGCGTCTTGGGGTCGCTTCCAATTCGCAATTATATAAATCATTTATGCTAAAGTTCGCAACTCAAACAGCCCAACTGTTTCATGTATATTTTGTAATTTTTTTAAATACTTGTTGAATAGGTAAAAGTATTTTTGTAATTTTCTTGGTATTAAAATTACTCATTTTATTGATAGAAGAGAATATACTTTATTGCACACAACTTGCTTACTATGGGTATAACATGAAAATAACCTTAAAACTACTAAGTACAATGGGCGGTCTTATCGCTAAACAACGATCTTTACCAGACAACCGTTGGATGAAGTAGACTCATGATATTTAGAAGTACCAGCAAAAAAATATGTTGTAGATCAACTTACAGCCCTACCGTTCGAGATCTCGCTGACGATGGCAATCGATTGGGTCCAATACGGAGGAAGACATTAGATACCTATCCGCCTGAATAGGTACGTTGGTAGGTATTCTTGTGGAGATAATTAAATATATCGTGTTGCTGTGCGAGTAACTGAATCACCTGTTATTAGTTTTTGGGATATCAATTTCTTATTTATCTCGTACGAACAGGTAAATTATAAGAAACCAGCCAAGTAAAGGTATTATTCGATTCATTGATTTTATACAGACCCAAGTAGGTATAAAAAAATATTAACTTCACGGCTTTGGTCAGACACGCACAGTAGATATATTACATAGTACATTTAGATAGAAAAAAGTATAAAAGTATTACATCAGCTATCTATCCCACGGTACAAGCTTTGCTTAATTTGGGGCTAGATAGTACTGTATGGAACATTTACCAATATTTATTTACTAATTGATATTCTCAGAGCTCCTTATACCAAGAAAAGATCAATTCAAGATTATTTATTTTGACAGCCTTCACAGCTCAGTTGGTAGTAGCTCTGCCTTCTGCGCCGTAGGCCGTGGGTTCGATTCCTATCCAGAACAAACATTTGTATGATGAACATAGATGTTTGTTCTTTGGGTGTTATATATTAATATTATAAGTATGTATTTACAAAAAAAGTATATATGTATTATATCAGCTATCTGGTTCCCATATTACAAGCTTTGGCTTAGTTTGGGGCTAGATAGTGTTGTGTGGAATGTCCACCATTATTTATTTATTATTTGAGGAGTCAGATGTATATAGATTTTTGCAGTAGTTTAGTATACGTGACAAATTCCTGCTGGAATACGGTTTTCTCACGATGTTTTTTAGCATTGGCATTGCGCATATTTATTAGAATTGTAAATATCCATCAGTGCATGCAACGCCGCAATCGTACCCACGACCTTAGGATCAGGTATGTCGGCTATGTCTGTACATAAAATGAGTAATAATGGTCCGCCATTGGGTATAAAAACTTCACCCAATATTCTTCAAGTTTCGCCGTAAAAATATTTAACTTTCAAAGAAATGCCTTAATTCTGGATTATTTTAGCTGAACGTGGTCGCTGGCGGAATCAATGATAAAGTGCTTATGATAAAAGTTTATTTAAATTTCATAGCTTAGATGAAAAATATGAATATAAAATAAAATATAACTAAAACAGACTATCGGCCGGTTTCTGAAAGCTCGATCAAAACTAATCGGATGTCATCAGGATCTCTGGTCGCAGGAAACACCTGGACCAGAGACGCACAGGACAGAGGAGGTTGGCAAAACATGAGGGAGGCCTATACCCAGCAGTGGGTGATACCTGGTTGAGATGATGATGATGATAATGAAGCTAAACAAATAAATATTTATCTTTTTTTTTCAACCAATATGTCTAGTGTGTGGAATGCACAAAAATATGTGAAAAATGTGTTACTCAAGTTGTTATTATGTAGGCAAGTTGTTATTATGTACCACTTTAGACTTATTCGCCCTTTTCGCATATAGCAAAATGTATTTAGATTTCTATTCCGGGCGCTTAAACTTAGTTAAGTAGGTCGATACAATTTAAACGTAAGTATAGATATTTTAACAAAATTAGTTAAACACCTAGGTATTTCATTGTTTTACGAAGCATTCTCCTATTGAGTATAGTCAATTTTTGACTTGAGTATGATTTTAATTTTTTGGTCAACCCGACGATGAAGTTAGACGAATACTCGCCCAAACGCATAGTCAACGTAAACTGTGTGAGTGTAAAAAAAAAAGAGGAGAGAAATGATACCGAGCGTGTCTTCTTGGGGCGTTAGGTCATTTAGTGCGTTGGGTCGATGAGGCATGGCGGCAATCAGAGCGCTAATGACATCGGCATGTCGTCTGCACTTGAAACGCAACCGCAGTGGATTATAGGACGATTCTACAGCTTTGTCGGGATAAACTTGAATGTGACAAAATGAGTGGTGACCTAAACTGTTCATTACGTCAGTAATGTCGTGATTTAAAGGCACTTGCAGCTGTTGGTTAGCATTGCTAAGCTATAACAATGCATGCAAAACGTGAGTATCAAAACTGCTTATTTTACGTGCCAGCATCAAAATAAAATAAATAAAGCGGCTAAGTGCGAGTTGGACTCGCGCACGAAAGGTTCCGTTATCTATAAAAATATTTATTTTATGCTGTTTTTTAGTATTTTTGTTATAGCGGCAAATACATCATCTGTGAAAATTTTAACCATCAAGGATTTGTGAGATACAGCCTGGTGACAGACAGGCAGACAGACAGGCGGACGGACAGCGGAGTCTTAGTAATAGGGTCCCGTTTTACCCTCTGGGTAGGGAGCCCTAAAAACGAATGTTTACCTGTAACCTGTAATTTCAAAAGAGTGATTATGGTATCTTCTAGGTAAGCGTGCCACCGTCGACCGCATCATTTTTCATGATGCGGTAAAAAGTGCATACGGTAAAAAGTTAAACAAATAAGTAAAAAAAATGTGGATCTTCAATTTAGTAGGGTAGTTTCAATAGCTTTTTGGTACCTTTCATTCGCTGGTCATTTATTTATTTGTATAAAAACCAATATTTTATAGAACCGCGCCGTGGTTTTCACGAATCGACAATGTTTTTTTATTTAAAAAACTATATTTGTCTCTTCATCAGTACAACATCTGTGTTATTGGTGATGGTTACCACTTTAAATCAGGTGGGCCATCTGCTTGTTTCCATGAACAAGTTTCTTTTTTACTTATATTGATCGATGTTCATGAAACTTATATTTCTTTAGTACAGTATTTTAGTAGATGGCTATGCGTAAGAAGCTACTGTTATTTATTCTGTGGCAACTTGATAGATTGTCTCAGACTTGGCAGATTGATGTGATCTTTGGTGCAAATAAATAGGCTTTCGATATATTTGATTACACAATGTGTAATATTTTGTAGCAAAATAGAAAAATCGTCTATTGGCTGATCAGTTTGGCTGGATTAATCTGGTTATTTCCAGAACATTTTGTCTTCAGCTGAAGACTACCTATTTCAGGACAATGACATAATTGTTTTTCTTGTTGATTGATTGTCCAATGATTAAGTGCTTATTTTTTTCGGAAATAGGTCCCAATAAAGATTTGATTTCTTTAAATTATAATCATAATTATTTCGTCATTTATTTATGTTATTAAATAGGTCTTAAGGGGTAATAAATATTTAAGGGGGCTCCTATACATCAAACGTGATTTTTTTTCCCGTTTTAATAGATAATGGTACGGAACCCTTCGTGCGCGAGTCCGACTAGCACTTGGCCGGTTTTATTTATGTTTATACATCTTTCCACCACTATAATCAGTTCTCTCAATCCTCTAAGGTTTGCTGGAACCTAGAGTTAAGCTTGTACATGATTATTATATACTTTTTTGTGTAAATCACACGATTTACACAAAAAGAGTTTTTTTTTTTTTTTTTTATACAACCAACTGATGGAACAAGCAGATGGCCCACCTGATGTTAAGTGGTAACCATCACCTATAACAAAGCATTGCCTCGTAAGTCACGCACGATAGGAACGTGCCCTACGATGCACTGCCCTGCGTCCATCAGCTTGAGGCATACAGATGTTAAACCTCATGTGCCTGTAATTACACCGGTAAGAGAAATATAATAATATTAAGAGTGTACAATAAATAATAAGAATAAGATTTCAAGTTCTTTATTATACCTTATACCTAATGCTAGTGTGATCTCATGACAAGCACGTTACCGCTGAGCCGAGGAATGCAATTAGCTGTACCTTTATGGGAGGTAATAAAACGAACATCTCAATGTTTACAGGGTAGCGCGTTTTCGATTACGGTGACGACGTCGTTCCATGAGGGACGAGAGAGAGGATGAGAAAAGTGATACCCTGTTGTATTTTAAATTTCTTTTTTTTGCAACTTGTAGAGGTAGTGAGCCTTTGGTAGTGCGTGTGGTTGCACGACCGAAAAAAAATATGAATTATGAATAATTCTTATTTTTATTGTATGAGCTGCAAGATCATTCTGATATAAATAATTGAGATAAATCCTTCATTTTCTTTTTTGTTAATTAGCTAATGGTTAGATCTCTCCAATTGACTCCAATCTCCAAAAGACATTATACCAACACTTTCAAGGGCATTAAAAAAAAGTCTCATAACTTTATTGATACAGAGTTATTTCAAAAACTTCCTCGTGTCATTAGTTATTTACCCTGTGAATTTCTGTGGAGTCTCACAACCTTATTTTCTTGGATAAATCTGAAGACTGTATCTGCCATCTATAATATAATAATATCATATTATTAACATTATAATAATAATAATAATAATATCATATTATATTCTATTTAATAAAATTTGTAGAGCACCACTCCCCTTACCGCTTCGTTCTTTTGTTGAAAAGTTGAAAGAAGCTTTTTCGACGCCACTAAATCCTTTTATTTGTGAACTCACTTCCAGGAGACGACATAAATTGAAACTTTTTCCAATTTAGAACTTGATTTAGATTATTCAGGTAAAGTCTACAGACAGTGGAATCTTGCTGCTCAAACGTTTCATGTTAATTTTTTTGTGAATATTTGTATTCACTGTGATTTTCTTTTTTAATATATACATACATACATTTTTTTGTATACAAACAAAAAAACACCTAAATATAAATATGAAGCTTAGGACACCCCCAGTCCTCTACCTAATAGATAGACGATTTTGTAAAAGATCTATGTCATTCTTGAAGAATGGCTGATCCAAGGCAACCATTCTTCAAGAATGACATAGATGTCCAGATTGTCCAGCATAGAAATTTATGCTGATAATGATGATGAAAAACTAATATTTCAGTTAAAATATTCGTAAATAGGATAGTGATCTAGATACAATACTTATGCTAATCTATGCCTTGAGGCATCCTATCGGCAGTGGCAATAATTTCCCTGAAGTCTCCAAATCCCTTCCAGTCTAATTTCTTATTTAAATTGAATATAAACTTTAATTTACTTTTGCAGTTACAAACTGGTTACAAAACCATTCAATTGTAGAATTTTATAGTTTCGTAATTAACAAGAAGTGGGTTTTGCAAACCAAATTAGACAAGCTCTAGAGCCTTCTTGAACGAGACAAACGTTCGAGCAACGAATACAATAAAACATTGAATAGGAGCGGAATATTTTAAGCATTTAAGACGCTGACAATAGTGCGGCCACTCGCTAGCTGGCGCATTTCAACATTTTCAAGTTATCTAAAAACCATAATTTTGTAGACTAGTTTGTCACCAAAGTTATGGATTTGTGAGAACTTATTTTTAACTTTTATTTATTAATTTGACACTATTGCACAAAAATTAAAATTTCAGTGTACAAAAGGTGGGCTTAATGCTATGAGCATTTTCTACCTTAAAGTAAATGATGTTGGCGTTAGTAAAAGTTATTAAAAATTAACAGTTTTCTACTTCAAGAATAAATGCAACTTTTCGTACCTAAATATAGAAAAAATCTTACAATAACTTTTTTAGCTTAAGAAAACTTAAGGATTTGATTAGTAGACATTTATACTATTTAATAAAATACTGCATTATAAAAATAACAACATTAAGAACCATTGTAACATCAACATGC
Source organism: Chloroclysta siterata (assembly GCA_932294275.1). NCBI lineage: Eukaryota > Metazoa > Arthropoda > Insecta > Lepidoptera > Geometridae > Chloroclysta > Chloroclysta siterata. The sequence continues at coordinate 2,952,289 of OW028607.1, read as the reverse complement.
AGTTGCCGATTATAATCTGAACCAGATGAATCGGCAGAGCTGTTAAACGTGTCAACTCGATTCCACGCTAAATACGGCTAATATTTAAATTAGCTCACCAAATATTTGATTAGAGCGCATCGTGTTAGCAGCAACCTAATTGATTAACTGCGCCATTTAAAGCTTAGTGCGATTAGGGATAGAATCGATTACTGGCTCGCTAGTGGAACGCATGTAATTCCGCCTGCATGGAGATTTTAACCCAGTCTTCTTCTTTTTGTCGTGTCACTAGTTTCTTTCGAAAGTGTGGAAAGGCTTTTTCGAAAAGAATTTTGAGTCCGCCTCAAAGAGGCTCCTTTCGAGTCAAGTCAAGTCAGTGGCGTAGCTACCGAGGGGCTATACAGTGCCGTGCCCCAGGGCCCACGAGCTCAGAGGGCCCTCGGACCCTGACCAGCAAACCTCGTATTAAACTAGCTAAAATGTTTCCCATCTTCGGAATGTAAATAAAATAGGTTGCAACACGACTCATGGCAACTCATTGAAAGAATACTGGGAAATACCCAATTTTCGACTTCTGTTCGAAACTTGTGGGGACAATAATTATATCTTTTAATTTGATAAAACCCTAAACAGTTAGGGCCACCCCAGTTTTAAAACCGGGCCATCGGTTACCTAGCTAAGCCTCTTAACACATGCTTTCAAGCTTTAACCTAGTCATGCCCTTGATACGATACAACCCATTCAAGTAATGACTTAGCATTGCAAGTAACTAACTCAAAAGAAACGTAGAAAAGGTACGTACGATCATGCAATCTTAGTTTCCTTGGCTTATAAATTTCCAAGATTTATTCCTTAATCATAACCATCAAAATCAAAGTCAAAGTCAAAAAAAAATCATTCAATTGAATCACAAGGATCACTTTGAAAAGTTATCTTGGTGCAAGTCCACGCGACCAAGCTTAAAATATCAGGAAACTCTCTTTTCTAGCGTTCTTTTGTAAGGCCCTTTTTACTTTTACTTTTGCAAAATAATTTTATAATAAATCCAGAGCGTGCTGCCAGAGCTATCTATCAATCGAAAATTCGCTGGTTAGCGATAAGACCGCCCATTGTACTTAGCAAATTGTTTTGAGTTTTTTATGTTTTATCCTTAGGTTGTTGTGTGCAATAAAGTTTTTTCTATCAAAGTTATGAGCTGTTATGTTACTAACAACTATATGTGGATTTTTAGAACTAACAAATCTCCGTATACACTTAGCAAATTTATAATATAAGGTACCTAGAATATGCTTAACGCCTATTTATAGAAATTTCCAATAGATTTCATCCCACGCTCATGAATTTCGTTAAAACCCAATCACCTAGCTAAAATTCCGTTTCCAAGTGATATCAAATATTCGGAATTTATTCCGTATTCCCGTAAATGTTTTATTTAGGACATCCGTTTCGTAAATGCCACCTGTCACAATCACATCCCACCACATCCCGCCACTTTCACACTTTGTCCCATTTAGGGCAATCACTAACAGAAAGAGACATGGTAATTGTAGGTTACCACGTCTCTTTTTTATTTTTGAACAAATTTTACAGCTATTAAGATACAATGAAATGTAGGTAACAAAAATCGACGACAGTTAAGTACCCCACAATAATAACGACTTAATAAATAACTTTCGACTCTGACTTTGATTTTTGTAATTTGACAGCCTTCACAGCTCAGTTGGTAGTAGCTCTGCCTTCTGCGCCGTAGGCCGTGGGTTCGATCCCCACCGAGAACAAACTTTTGTGTGATGAACATAGATGTTTGTTATCTGTCTGGGTGTTATATAATATTATAAGTATATATTTACAAAAAAAGTATATATATATTATATTAGCTATCTGATTCCCATATTACAAGCTTCGGCTTAGTTTGAGGCTAGCTTTTTTTTTTAATATATCATGTATGCCGTCTTTAACGAGAACTTAGAGGATATCTACCGTGCCTGGATATAAGCTGTCGTGAAGCAGTTTCTCTTTCTGTTGAAACGATTTTTGAAAAATCGCACCATGTGCCTTTGCACGAAAAAAGTCGCGCGGGATTCCACTAGAAGGTGTAATTGACTATGCTAAATGGACGTTGGCCGGCGGGCTAGGTGGTGTCACAGCGTGTTATGGCCCCGCGCGAATAGTCACATGCCATTTACTCTAGCCTAGCCTCGACAGATTACTAATAGCGCAGTGCAGACCATCTACTCGACTACGCATCACGACGGAGCCAGACTAAACGCCTTAAGACGCAGACAACCGTCAAGCAAATTCTCGCTTACTGTTGTTAGACAAATTGCAAACTACAAAGATTCGGAAAATACCATTACAAAAGTTCAACAAAAATATAATTTTGTTCCAAACAAGTTTTCCTAAAATTGGTTTGACTAATTTTCGGACTCAACTGGTAACAGGTAAGTAGATTCTGCTGTAGGTAAGTACAGATTGAAACCACGTAGCAACTAGTCGAGGACCAATCATACCACTTAGCGATGTTTGTGCACGTAACACAATTAGGGTTAGGCATTAGACGATATGAGTATTGAAATCAATAGGAACCTAACTAGCTGGGATTGATCGTAAGTAATAACTGAAGTCGTGCCATTAATAATAGTTACCCACAATTTATGAAGCGGGAGTAGGTCCACACGGATACGCGTCAGGCTATACACTTGCTTTTTATACTTGCAAAGAGTCATACACGGATACAGGTCAAACAACACAAAGCAAAGAAAAATGACGCTTACCACAAGGGCATAAAAACAAGTGGTGTATAGCCTGAAGTGTATCCGTGTGAACATTGTTTTTCCGACAGAGAACCAGTCGTCAATCGATTGACCTGCTGTCGGGCTCGATTGAAGACTGGTTGACGAGACAAACTTCTTTAATAATACTTTTTTCACTTGTAGTAGCGTCATTTTTCTTCAGCTTCGTGTAGCTTGATCTATGCGTGTAATAAAAATAAAGGATTTATTATAGCAACAGCAATAGCGGTTCGATTTATTTATTCAACAGTTTAAAAGTTCTTTATTAACCATATTAATTCCAAAAACTCTTAAAACTAAACACTGTTTAGCTTAGTTTAAAACTCTTAAACAACAACTTAAGGCTAAGGCTAAGGCGCCTCTAAAAAAGTTTTTTGACAAAGTAATTATTTATGGGACATGCACACTTTATGAATCCTAACTTGGCGTATTTTTTTAATCTACATTTTATTTTTTTATTCATTACCTTTTTGTATAAAAGCTCATTTTTATAGTATTAAAATTTCAAGCATTGCAACCTTATAGCATACAAATAATGCGTACTGATAATCCTAACAATAACACATCCATGCCCCGAATACATATCGTAATTATTATAATACATTTTATATTATAAAACCGGCTCGCTCATTTTACTACTACTGCTGTCGCCACGGATGTTTTAGATAATTTCCCACTGAACATCTTTTTTTTCACCTACTTGATAAGGGAAATTAATCAAGCGTGAATCCTGGGTTAATCTTCACAGGGACAGACGGTAATTTCCATTCCATGCCGTATACGTGCCTACTTTAATCAACTTTGCTTCTCATCTGGCACCAAAGTCGATATAAGGAGGTAATTAATGGGACTCATTACGTCAATTGATTCGCCCATTACTCAGGATTCAGCTAATTTGTTTTCAAAATGAATAGGCTTTAAAAAAAACTTGACAGTTTTTCTTTTACTATCGTGAGAAAAATAGTATATTATGCAATTAGTGAATAAAGGACGGATTTAAAGCGAGGGCCATAGATGAATCCTGAGCGACTCGAGTAATTCATGGCCCTCGATATAAATCCGTTTTGTTCAAGAGTTGCATACTATACTTTATACTATGACTACGAGGAAAAGAAAGATTTAAGCGAAAATAGACATTTGGGCGATCAAATCTCGACTATTTATTTGTATAAGGAGTTTGTATGTCGAGTAATCTTTGGGAAAGGAATTTGTATGGAGTAGGAGTAGGAGTGCTTTTTTTTCATTGTTTTTAGTGAATAAAATAAGCTTTTAAGAGGGGGAATGGTATAAACCTACATTTTATGAACTATTGATTCAATTATTCAACATATACTAATAGTAGTTAGTAAGTACTACAATATAATGTAGTATTGTCTTAGACACGCTCAAGAGTACAGGAAGACCTTAGCAAATTGGTAGTGCCTATTTGTGCCGTCAAGCAGCGTTGCTGTGTTACAGTGTGAAGGGTGTGGGTGGCTGTGAAAATACAGGCACATCTACACCTGTATGCCTCAAGTTGATAGACGCAGGGCAGTTCATTGTAAGGGACCTTCAATGTTCGTGACTCAAGAGACAATGCTTTGTCATAGGTGATGGTTACCAGTTATCATCAGGTAGGCCATCTGGTTGTTCTATCAGCAAGTGGTATTAAAAAAGGTCAAAGATAAGAAGATTAGGTACCTGGTAACGTTCATACCCCCCTCCCGTCTCGCCCCTCGTCTCCCAATCTAAGGAAAGTTACGATTTCATTCTTAAGTAGGTATTACCTAACTCTCAGATTTGAGTATTTTGTACGACATCTATACCGGACTGTCATTTAACGGCCCATCAAACGATTCCTTGATATAAACCTCTACTAAGTATCATTTAATGTACATTTTCATTGCTTTAAACATGACATTTTCTTTTTAAAGAGATGCCAAAAGGAATCTGTGCCAAAAACTTTGTTCAAGCATTATTTCATTGCTAATAACAACACAATACGAATCATCCAACTGAACTTCCTTAAATATATTAAGGTAATTTTAAATACCTTTTGTTGCTGGATTTTAACTTATTAAATGATCACTTACCTTAGTCAAAAGTTCCATTGGGTACCAGAAAGTCAATGCTGAACTATCGTAAAACCACACAGCAGTTTTTAAACACAACTAAAACCAATTTAAACTTCCTAAAAGTGTTAGTTTAATAACAATTATTATTACTACAATAATTATTTTTGTAATTAGTTTGATAGCATTTCGACAGCTATTATTTAATGAATGAACGTTTGATTTTGAATCGGATGGCGGGAGAGGTCGGGCCCCGCGCGGTTCCCGCCCGTCTCGAACATTTTATCAAACTGAAGTCCGAACATTGCTGAAATCTGCTGTTAGGGACGTGCCAGCCAATTGTTTGCAATGATGCTTTCATCGATAAGGCACATCCCTATCATGGTACTATCAATAATGAATTACGGCATTTATATCTTTCACTCATTACTAGTCTCTCAGTATCACTTTTATACATTTATTTAAAAATAAAATTATATAAAATACAATAAAATACAACAACATAGGTATGCACAAAATATTAGTGAAATAGTTGCGCTACCTGCAGACAGCTGAAAACTTTTTTATATGTATTTACAAAATAGTGAAACAGTTAAACAAAAAGCAAAAAAACCTTTTTTTTCAACCAAAATTTTTTGAATGAAGGCAGCTTCCTATATCCAAGCAATAATTGAAAGTAAAAAAAAAATCAATAGAGAAATGGAATAAGAGTTTAAAATTGGTGAGCAATTCTGTAATATTAATACTTAAGAAGAAATAAAAGGCCATTTCACGCACAGCAGTCGTAAAACTTAAGCACCTTCAAATAAAACTTAAGCCAGACACTTCAACTGAAGCGTAAATTGAGACATTTAAAATAAAGGTTTAAAAGAAAACATAAAATGGCATCTTCCAAACTTCTTACGTAACTGTTTTATTTCTCAAATAAAAACATAATAGCTTCTCGAATTTATTCTAATGTCACGGTAAATATCTCCTCAGTTTTGTTAGTACCAAGTACATACTAAAAATTCTTTGATTTTACAAAGAAGTAAGCGAAAGCCTCGGCAAAGTTATAACAGCAGAACTTACCTGCCTTCCCGATAAGGAAGGAAAGCAATAAGGGTTCAAAGTTCACCCTTTCAATTCAATAATCCACCGACTATCGATACTATTCCATCGATAAAATCTCCCGTCTTCATATCTCGCGATCGTCACGCACTACCCAGACGAGGCACAAGATTGGTCGGCACAGCGCATGCGTGCAACCTGTTTTTCTCAACTAACTTGAATTCACGTCTATGGTGAAGATGGTAGCCTATAAATCTCAACACCACGCAGACGATATCGAGACCCATTTGCGGGGAAATCAAAGGGTTTGTAAACGAAAACATACCCATAACTCTCAGAGGGTTCAACGCCCTAGCCGGGGGGTAGTCAGGGCGTCTTAGCCGAACAATTTAAACTTATAAAAACTAGTTTATATTCTCTCGAAGTTTCGAGTCGTTACATATTTTTTCGTTTAATAATGCTCGGTTGCGTACAACACGATAATTTCAAGTTTTTCAATAAACCTTTTGAGGAGTTTTTGATTAAAAGATACGGGTATTGTTAAGGTACGCTTCCATTATTTCAAAACTTTCATGACAAATTCTTTCGCTTTTCTTATACTTACCTAAAATTTCAACGACCAATCATGGGCAGAATTTTTTCGGACTACAAAAATCTGTACTTACAAGGAGATTTTGCATTCATAGTGTATATTGCTTAAAAAATTATATATGACATACATGACATAGCATACAAGTTTACGCACCGATTATTTTGTCATTTTGCGTACGTTAAACTTCGTAGCAGCGTAGTAAGCTCGTCTAATTGCTACGCTTACATGGTGCGCTACGGAGCGTAGCACTTTGCGTAGCGGCGCTACGCCGGGGAAAGGAACCGATATGAATTTAAATTCTGTATAACAATTCGTGTAGTTCATTTTTGAGCTTGTTAGAAGTATTGACTAATCTAATAATCTAAATTATATTTCGAATAAATAAAAAAAAGTATTTTTATATTAATTTCATAACTTGAATATTGTATTCAATATTACTTTGTAAAAGGATCATACAAAAGAACGGTAGGAACCAAGCCGTAAGTTTGTTGCCTGTTCTTCTAGGCTTTGGTCGCGTGGAACTGGCACCTAGAGTCACCTAGTTTTAAGACGTTTCAAAGTGATCCTTGTGATTTTATTGAATAAATACCTTTTGACTTTGACTTTACCACAAAGAATTTTAACTTATTTCAGTTTTTTAACGTGTCTTTTTCCATCTTATCTTCAAGTCCTTAACTAACTTGCGGCCGGTTTCTGAAAGCCCGATCAAAACTAATCGCATGTCAAATCACTTGCTATCTCTATCTAATTCGATGTAATAGCTGAAATGGCGAGTGACTTGACATCCGATTAGTTTTGATCGAGCTTTCAGAAAGCGGCCGTTAATGTTCTAAGGGTTTTTTGACCCAATCACGCTATACTGGCTGGACCAATTTGTATGAAACTTGACCAGTACTTACCCCAATTCTTAGTTTTTTTAAACATAATTCGATTTTCGTAACGTCAGGCCTTTTTTGTATGGAGATAAGCGCCTCTATCGGGTGTGCTGAGAACTCACGAGTTTCCATGTACAAAAAGGCCTAACGTCACGAAAAACTAAATACGAAATATGGTAAACAGAACCAAGACTTTTTTTATACAACTAGCTGATGGAACAAGCAGATGGCCCACCTGATGTTAAGTGGTAACCATCACCTATAACAAAGCATTGCCTCGTAAGTCACGCACGATAGGAACGTGCCCTACGATGCACTGCCCTGCGTCCATCAACTTGTGGCACATAGATGTTAAGCTTCATGTGCCTGTAATTACACCGCCAACCACACTCTTCAAACCGAAACACAGCAACGCTGCTCGGCGGCAGAAAAAGGCGTGGTGGTAGTACTTCCCCGGACGAGCCCTTCACAAAGAGCTCTACTAGTCTTAGACTTTGGGTAGGTACTGTTGGTAATTGCACTTAATTTAGACTATTGAAGCTAGACTCGTCTCTAGATCCTGGAACCAGATAAGCAGAGCTACGAGAGGAAGATAGCTCACAATATAAATCCGAGTTGTAAGTTTTTCGAACTTTTAGTTAAATCGCAAAAAGCAGAGACTAATGTTGTTTTATATCGCATCCCGACGGCGTAAATTAGCTGGACGAGGCTCGCATCCTAATGGGTTTGTTGCAAACCAGTTCGATTTTAACTAAGATAGGACTACTTAGTAGGAATTTTATTGCGTTTTTGGCTTAGAGTAATGCGGTCTGGTGCGGCCGGTTGCCTCGTTGCTCTAAGGTTTAAGGTTTCCTATTACTACTCGTATTAAGTCAGTCAAATAAAAAGGTCAATTCAGTAAAATCACAAGGATCATTTTGAAACGTTTTAGAACTAGGTGAATCTAGATGCCAGTTCGACCAGAGGTGACCAAAGCCTAGAAGAACAGACTAAAAACTTAAGGCATGGTATAAGTATAAGAATCAAAGTCCTGACTGATTGACTGACTGACATATAGATAACGCACAGCCTAAACCGCTGGCTGGTCTTAGAGACTTGAAATTTGAGGAGTACATAGGTGCTATGGCGTAGAGGTATACTAAGAAGGGATTTTTGGAAATTCAATTTGGGAATTAAAAAGGGTTGAAAAAGTTTGTATGAAAAATGGTATTCCTTGAACCTACAAACTTGAAACTTAAAGCACATGCACTCCAAGGCTAAAAATAGGAAAGGCATTTTTAGTTTTTTTAAACTACTGTTAATAAGTGTGCAAAGGGATGTGAAAGTTTGTATAGGAGTTTTTTGACGCATGGTGCGATCGACTTAAAACTTGGGGTAAATATACTCCACAGTAAATAATTTAGAATCACGTTTTCAATATTCGAAAACTACCTCTGCCTGCAAAGGTAGTAAGACTGTCAAAGATTCAAAGTTTGTATGAGATTTTTTTTACACGTAGTGTGATTATCTTGAAACTAAAAGAAAATGTGTTCTGTGAATAATTTATAAAAAAAGTTTGATTTTCTGATCTGAGATCTCTACCGTGCCTGGGGATCAAAGTCGTGAAGCTGTTTCGTTTCGTTTGTTTTTGGGGTAGAAACCTAAGGTAGAAACGAATAAATACATTATTTTCCGTGTAAGGTAGGTATTTGTCATATTTGTGCTAAGCTCAGTATATCAGTAACCTATACCTACCTACCTAATGTACGCCTATGAATGTACGCCTATGGTAATGTACATAGTACACCTATGGTAATGTACATTACCATAGGTGTACATTACCATAGGCGGACTAATGTACGCCTATGGTAATGGACGCTTATGGTAATGTACACCTAATGGTTATGTACACCTATGGTAATGTTCATTACCATAGGCGATTACCATAGGTGTAGATTACCATAGGCGTACTAATGTACGCCTATGGTAATGGTAATGGACGCCTATGGTATCTCTCATACCTACGTAGGTAATTAAAAACCTACCCTACTAAAATACAAGCGAAAATTACGATGTTTGGATCAATCACGGCTCACCACTTTAACGCGTGCGAAGCCGCGAGAAGCTGCTAGTTGTTACAATAAGAGCACCGGTGGTCTAGTGTGAGTGACCCCACCTTCCGATCGCAAGATCGTAGGTTCAAATCCCGTCGTGCAGCAATGAATTTTTCCTATAGAAAAATATAAGTGCGGAATGCCAGTGCTCCTAAAGGAAAACATCGTGAGGAAACCAGTTGTGTTTTGTGTTTCGGTTTGACGAGTGTGGTTGCCGGTGTAATTACAGGCACATGAGGCTTAACATCTGTATGCCTCAAGTAGATGGACTCAGGGCAGTGCATCGCAGGGCACGTTCTTATCGTGCGTGACTTACGAGGTAATGCTTTGTTATAGGTGATGGTTTGTATGAGATTTTTTTTACACGTAGTGTGATTATCTTGAAACTAAAAGAAAATGTGTTCTGTGAATAATTTATAAAAAAAGTTTGATTTTCTGATCTGAGATCTCTACCGTGCCTGGGGATCAAAGTCGTGAAGCTGTTTCGTTTCGTTTGTTTTTGGGGTAGAAACCTAAGGTAGAAACGAATAAATACATTATTTTCCGTGTAAGGTAGGTATTTGTCATATTTGTGCTAAGCTCAGTATATCAGTAACCTATACCTACCTACCTAATGTACGCCTATGAATGTACGCCTATGGTAATGTACATAGTACACCTATGGTAATGTACATTACCATAGGTGTACATTACCATAGGCGGACTAATGTACGCCTATGGTAATGGACGCTTATGGTAATGTACACCTAATGGTTATGTACACCTATGGTAATGTTCATTACCATAGGCGATTACCATAGGTGTAGATTACCATAGGCGTACTAATGTACGCCTATGGTAATGGTAATGGACGCCTATGGTATCTCTCATACCTACGTAGGTAATTAAAAACCTACCCTACTACAATACAAGCGAAAATTACGATGTTTGGATCAATCACGGCTCACCACTTTAACGCGTGCGAAGCCGCGAGAAGCTGCTAGTTGTTACAATAAGAGCACCGGTGGTCTAGTGTGAGTGACCCCACCTTCCGATCGCAAGATCGTATGTTCAAATCCCGTCGTGCAGCAATGAATTTTTCCTATAGAAAAATATAAGTGCGGAATGCCAGTGCTCCTAAAGGAAAACATCGTGAGGAAACCAGTTGTGTTTTGTGTTCCGGTTTGACGAGTGTGGTTGCCGGTGTAATTACAGGCACATGAGGCTTAACATCTGTATGCCTCAAGTAGATGGACTCAGGGCAGTGCATCGCAGGGCACGTTCTTATCGTGCGTGACTTACGAGGTAATGCTTTGTTATAGGTGATGGTTACCACTTAACATCAGGTGGGCCATCTGCTTGTTCCATCAGCTAGTAGTATTAAAAAAAAAAGGAAGAGATCTTTGTGTGTAACTCATCGTTACACAACTATTATTTACTTTATTCTTACATTATATACTGTTCGCGAGAACAGGAAGATGATGAAAGGAATCCCTTGGTTTTTTGGTTTGCGTCACCGAAATGAAACTACCGACAATTCATTGACCTTTGATAGCGAACTTTAGCGTGCCCATCAGCTCGCCTGTAGCGTCTTCTTCACCTGTGATGATGATAATTGTCCACCACTACGAAAAGCCAGTACTTCCGACAGTTCCAAACACAAGCACCAATATATTTTAATTATTCAAAGTTATGATCGCACGCGCACGTTGTCACAAGCCGAACAGAATCGCCATGTTTTTTCTTCTTAGTTCCGAGTGTAGTGGGATGGCGCCACTTGTAAGGAGATTCCGTGCGGCCTCCGTCCACGAATCGCAGACAAGTAAATTGCCGCCAAATTCAAATCAAGAGGCGCAAACATATACTTATATTTATATATAAATATTATACTTATGTTTTGAAGTTGGTATTCTCAGAACCTCTCCTCGAGTATTCTCAGAATCTCCTTTTTAAAGATTTGCCTGTTACTAAAGAAAGTATCCGCCTGCCCAAATCGTTTGTTTTAGCATCTGTGCAACCGACAAGTGAATTTTGTGAATAGTTATTGCGTGTATACAAAACAGCAAACAAGTTAGTGTGTCTAGGTCGAGTGGTCGGTACACAGAAGCCTAACGCTTTCATCGAAAGTTGCGGGCAATCAATATAATGATTGCATAATCCGTGCAGAAAAGACATGTCCGTTAGGGTTCTACGGTCTTCAAGAGTCGTAAGATGGTGATGAAGGCATGCTTTCCGGTAATCATCAAAATTACGAAAACACCGATAATTCAGATGTTTTACAAACTTGCTCTGTATGCTCTTCAGACTCTGAATGTAGGTTATATATTGAGGGTTCCAAACAGACCTGCAATATTTAGGAATGCTTCTGACTTAAGAAAAGTACAAAACCTTCAAACAATTGACGTCAGAAAATGGGCGGCTGACACGCAAAATAAAACCTAAACTTTTGTAGGCTCTGTTAACAATTGTCTCTAGATGGTCAGAAAAGGTGAGTTTAGAGTCTATTTTAACACCCAGATCCTTGACGGAGTTCTCTTTGTTTATTTTTGTACTATTAATGCAATAATTAAACAATGTTGGACGTGTTTTTCGGGTAAATGAAACAAATGAGCATACTTAAGTTTAGGCATCTATTGCTAGCATAATAATTGGCCAACCTATATAGATCTTCCTGAAGATTCACACAATCAGCCTGATTGCTTACTTTCATGTCATCGGCATACATAAGATAGCCTGCATGTTTAACACATTTATCTACATAATAAAGGTAGGATGCGTACAGAAGAGGTCCCAATATAGAACCCTGTTGGACTCCGGAAGATATTTCAATAAAGTTAGAGCAAAAACCACCTATAACGATTGCCTGGGAACGATTTCACATTTCTATCAGAAAGATGTACTTACCTAGAGAAACACGCGCCTTGACGGTCGGACCTACGTTATCCGTAGTGTACTTATGCCATTCTAAATATTCGAGCACCTAAGACGTCGCTGTAAAATGAATCGCATTTATTCGAACCCAGTGACTGGGCCCCAAATCTAAATCACTGGGCTCGTATAAACCTGACTTTATATTAAACACGCGTGTAAATATTCAAAGCGAAATATTTACGCCAATATAGCCTTTGTATTGTATTAAGGCAGGTACTCATCTGTGTTATTTATAGTACCGATGTCCGGTGCGGATTTGCGATCTAGTGATCGCATTTCCATTAAGAATCAATATTGGTCAAGCAAGATTATATCTACATAGATCAAAACTATTTGAATTACTACCAGAATTGAATTGAAACCCATTTGCAACATGGGAATGTATTAAGTAGTTATGTAGGTACCTGGGTACGTGGACCGCAACTTCGGGGCCCTTTGGGCCCTAATAACATGCCTCGGTATTTTGATTGAAGTAAAAGATTCAGTGTGGGTTTACCTACCTTATTGCGAATCTCATATCAAATCAAATCAAATCAAATCAAAATATCAAGATATAAAAACAAAATATCGCCGGATACTAAGTAGGCACCTACCTATCTACGTAATATTCAATTCAAACATGTTATTATATGGAACACGTAAGACGTTGTATGCTTTCTGCGGAGGTATAACTGTTCCAGGGGCTGCAAGTATAAAAAGACTGGCAATAAATACGCTCTGAAGAGCGTTACCTTAACATTTTTAGTACCTAATAGAGTACTATTATTTTTGTCCAAAACAGCTTCCCGGCTTTGATTCCCGGGCCCGGTAGATATACTCTCAGATCTCTCAAGGTTGGCTGGAAGAAATTGCTTTCAGCAATAAGGCCGCCCATAGTATTTTTTTTAAGTTACGCCTAGATTTATGAAGTATCCTTGTCTACATTAATAATCTACACTATCTACACTAATTATTAATAGGAAAGATTTGTATTTTTGTATGTAACGAATAAGCTCAAAAACTACTGGTCCGATTTTCAAAAATTCTTTCACCATTAGAATGCTACATTATCCCTGAGTAACATAGGCTATATTTATTACTAGAAAACATTAGGAATCCCTTCTAAAACTTCAATAATGTAACCCAAGGTGTAAAAAAATTGGCCATAATATGTCTTTAATTGCATGCGCTGTGAAAACTATTGACGATAGAACACAAAAATCAATTTTAGAGTTAAAGTTACCTATTTAAAATGTGAAAGTTATCGCAACAAAGAAAACTCAAAACTTCAGATAATTATGTTCCTTTATTATCTACTCCTTAGCAAAACATAAGAAAACTGTAAAAATATGTCAGATGTCAGAACAACAACTTTAACTATTTTTTTAAGCTTGATTTCGTAAGGAAACCTTTTCTTAATCGACTACCTTATGTATATATACTAGTTTAAAAAAAAATGAAGATTACCCTTATTTTAAGACGCAGACAAACATCAAATAACTTTTCAAAAATGATTGCAAATTCGGAATGATTACAACTTTTCCGTATATGCGTCATGTCAATGGGTGTAAATTAGTTGTAATAATGCTGCTAAATTGCCTAAAATTACTAAACTATGTGCTAATGTGCCTGACCCGATCTCAGAATATTGATTTAGTTTTTGTTATTTTACAACTTATAGGTAAATGGTTTGACCGAAATCACGCCTGATGTTAAGGTGAATACAAGAGCTAATGTACCTCTCGCTCGCACGTTTCGACAGGTTGAAAAATATAAAATCACTAAACCCATTATCGTAAAATCGCAATCAACCATTTTGTATACAACATTGCACACAGTTTAGTAAAAATTTCATTTTGATCGATACATGTTTTCTTATTTAAAAGTTTGCATAATTACGAAAAATAATAAAGCAAACTTTTGAGTAGGAAAACTTGTATCGATCAAAATGATATTTTTACTAAACTTTGTGCAATGTGTGTTGTGATTGCACACAAAATGATTGAATTCGATTTTTTAAAAATGGGTTTAGAGATTTTATATCTTTCAATATGCCAAAACGTGCGAGCGAGAGGCACATTAGATCTTTTCTTCGCCTTAAGTAATTATGCGGTCGCCGGTGTAGCACGGTTACCTAGAACATACCTATTAACTCCCTTGAAAACACCCACATTATAGGTATTCGGATATATATAAAACGACACAAAATAGATTTCCAATCAACGCCATCTATAAATCACTTGGAAAGCATATTGTTTTTAAGAATGTTGGTTATTTGATCCTGCTTGGTTATTTTATAATGCACTTTACAACGCAGACTTTGTGGCAAGGCTGCATTTACACCAGAGATGTGCGATTTACCAAGCCTCAAAAGGTAAAATAAGGTCTATTAGTTAACTAACACATCCCTCGCTCTACATCCTCGCACGTCCGGTGGAAACGCAGCCTTATTGCGTTGTCACTCGAAAGCTTAATCTACAAGGTGTTACAATACATTTTAGCCAGGTAGGTATTAAACTTTTGTATGAAACAGCTGTTTTTTTCACGTTGACAGTTTTGGTTCCTTAGAAAAAGTTATTCATATTCAAAAACAAAAATCAAAAATGTTTTTATTTTCCTTTCCAAAGTGCGGTGTTACAGTAGGACTTATAGTAGGTAGGTAGGCACGATATACCTATACATAGGTATGTCAGTACCCACTTTGCAAGGGACTGAAGCTCGAGAGAGGTTAAAAAAACCTGTAATACAAGTCAGGTCTCCAGGGCCTTCCGCCATGGATATCTAATATAATAACTAAACTGCCTTTTTTATAGGTACATGTTTTCCAATAGGTACAATACAATATTGATGGGTACTTTAGCCCCCTGAAGTTTTAGATACAAGTATTGGAACACCTTTAGTAATTAGAACTTCATTGCTCTAACGAATAATTTTAGTAATCTCAGCATCATATTTATATCTTTTTCCTCCTCTTCTCCGGGGTCGACGGGTACATGGCTTCGTCGGCACGGATCAGTCTGTTCACAGCGCGACTCAACGACACATCTGCCACGAGAAAACAATGTTATGTACATACTAGATACCTACAGCCTAATACCTAATCTACGACTATCGCTCATTGGCGAAGTATTGTGCGATTGCACATGAATTCAAAAGTACCCCAAGACTGAGTTTTACTCGTTTTTCGGTCTTTATTGTAAGGAGAATCGTGACTCCTCAGCACGCCTTTTTTTATACAACTAGCTGATGAAACAAGCAGATGGCCCACCTGATGTTAAGTGGTAACCATCACCTATAACAAAGCATTGCCTCGTAAGTCACAATTGGAACGTGCCCTACGATACATTGCCCTGCGTCCATCAACTTGAGGCATACAGATGTTAAGCCTAATGTGCCTGTAATTACACCGGCAACCACACTCTTCAAACCGAAACACAGCAACGCTGCTTGGCGTCTGATAGAGGCGCTTATAGAATCTCCATACAAAAAAGGACCTGACGTTACGAAAAACCTAACTCAGACTTCGGGTACTTATACTGTCTTACCGTGAACCCAAAATGGTAATCGGAATCAAAACTTTACCAAATAAATCGTCAAAGTTTTGATTCCCATCAATATTTTAGTTTCGCGGTAAGGCTGTTGTACGTACCGCGGTAATGAGCGATGGTCTTTAGTTAAATATAAGCAAATAAATGCTGAACTGTACTAGAGATGGCACATTTATGTTTGACATTCTATACATTACATAGATGGTATATTTTGCACAAAATCAAAAATTGTTTCTTATAGGCGAACTTAATGCTAGAAAGCATTTACTTCCAGGTAGCCTTTATGTTGTTTTGAATATCAGAAAGGGTACATATACCGTGCCGTAGGCCGTGGGTTCGATCCCCACCGAGAAAAAACATTTGTGTGATGAACATAGATGTTTGTTCCCTGTCCGGGTGTTATATAATATTATAAGTATAAGTATGTATTTACAAAAAAAAGTATATAAGTAGTATATGAGCTATCTGGTTCCCATATCACAAGCTTTGGCTTAGTTTGGGGCGAGATAGTGCTGTGTGGAATTTCCACCAATATTTATTATTTTTAATATTTATTATACAATTTTATTATTTTGTAGTTTGTATAGTATTTTTATTTATTATATTTAGTATATAGTTTTGTTTTAGTAAATGTAATACCAAATTGTCTTTTTTAGTTTTAAGCACGCCAACCTCTTGTTCTTCACCTGTCAAGGCTGGTAGAAAATGCTGTCTAGCATTAAGCTCTCCTTTTGTACAAACTTTGTTTGGTGCAATAAAGAATGAAATAATAAACAAAACTCAGATTTCGGGTACTGTAGTATAGTTCAACGCCGTATTTAAACGAGTTAGTCCCGTCTACAATGTTTCTACAATATTGCACTATAGTCGCGTTAAACTCTCGCTGCAAACTCGGTCAGTACTCAACCTATTAGTCGCGTTAAAATCCCGCTGCAAACTCGGTCATAAATCATCTTAACACACGCTTAAACAAAAGGATCGTCCGTTCTCCTAAGTGCGAGAGAGAGCGAGAGAGAGCAATATTGCTGTCTCGTTCCGATAACTTATGACCGAGCATGCAGCGAGAGTTTAACGCGACTATAAAATGGTTTTCCGTAAGCAGATTGTGTCAATTGAATCACGTCACGTCAATCACGGTTTCATGAAGGTTGAAAATGAAACAAAAAATAAAACTTTCAAAACTTTTAATGTGATATAATTTTAACAGTCCACTTACTTTCTCACAATAACATTGCAAAAACTACATGAAAAGTAACGAACTTTACTAAAATTGCAATTTATTTTTCATGTTGTTTTTACTAAAAATCTTATTTAATATGTACTTTAGTTTCAGTAATTGTACTAGAAAGTCATCTTCATTAAATAATTTAAGTAGATACTTAATAACAAGAAAGTTGTTATGTTCTGTGTGTTGTTATTGACAAACGGAAGCCAATGACCAACGCTATTGTGATTCGACTAGTATAGCGGTAAAACGACACTTCAGGGGGTCTTCCCAAGACCCACTTTTTGTTTGTGGCCACGCTCGACAGATTCTAACGTCATTTAAGCGACTGACAACCGTCATAAAACGTCTCGCTCGCACATTTCAAATGTATTTGCAAAAATTCATCAAAAATATCATTTTGATCTAAAAGTACGAAAACTAGTCAAACAAACTTTAAACATGTTTGGATGAAAATTATATTTTTATTGACCTGTGTATGTACACAGGTACATTCATCCAAACATGTTTAAAGTTTGTTTGACTAGTTTTCGTACTTTTCGATAAAATGATATTTTTTTATGAAAATAATATTTTTATCCAAACATGTTTAAAGTTTGTTTGTATTTCACACAACTTGGTTGATTGCGATTTTTTCATTTTCATAAATAAATAAGTTCAGTATATCTTTTAAAATGTTGAAATGTTGGACGTTGTTTGATGGTTGTCAGCCCCTAAAACGTCAAACTAATGTCTGTTTTACACTAAATTGTATCTTTCCGCAGGTGTGCTCAGCAAACAGAAAGTGGGTCTTGTATATAGACTCCCGTTGGTCTATTCCGAGTATCGCTCCCTTTCGTTGAAGCCGTGTTTGTTGTATGTAGTCACGATAAGCGGTTGTGTTGAGAAGTTTTGTGACCCAAACGAAGGCTAAACAAACAAACTCAAACGAAGATTGTCACGAACGTCAATGAACGAAACTCAGAATTAGACCTACTGCTAAAGTCGCAATTACATTATCGTGTCGGGCTGTATAAAAGGAATCCACTTTAATATGACTAGAAATAAACTAGTGGGTCACCCCGAATTTATGTCCTATCCATATCCAATCCTAATCTTAAGAATTCAATAAAACTCATAGAATACGGAGCCTACGCTACATTGTATATTTTGTTTGTTTGTAAGAAATCTTGACGTAGTATCAATTGAATGATGTAAAGAAAATATTACTTAATTATCTTACTCCTTAGTGCCAATGTCACGTTGTAAGTAAGGCCTTAAGCCTTACTTACAACGTGCATTAAACATAAAAATAGTAATAGTTGAAGACATGTTGAGAACACGTACCCGTAGAAACCGCATTTGGCCATTTCCGAAAGACATTTCCCCTTCCACTACGCCATTTGATGATCTGATTTTAAACGTTTAAACGCTTTGGAACGTTTTGAGCGACATCTTTTGGAAAAATCACGGCCACAGCTGGTGTGTTTATAAACTTGTCCAATACTTATTTACATATTCATTACGCTAGGGCACGTCCGCGTTAACAACCCCACATTTAATGACAATAATGTAATAGCAACATGACTTCCGAATTGACAACACGCACACAGATTATAAATTTAATAAATAATAAAAGTAGCACTGACGAAACTTTGATCTAGAAAAAACAGTCTCAAAAATTATGAATCTAAAACCTTCCACGTTCGTAACGAAAACTTAAAAGCTGCCATACGGATCAACCCCTTAAGCCATACCCAAAACCTTTTCAAAACTTTAAATCAAATAATTACCATACACGTTCACTTTTAGGCAAATAATTAAAATATTGTAAAATATTAATTAATATAAAATATTGGAATAAATTTTCATTGATCCTTTTAGGACGAAATAATATTGGTTTATTGAATAATAACTTTTTTTTTTTTTAATTTTTTGTGAAGAGGTCATGAAGTGATCTGTTTAAGCAAATATTAAGTATTTGTACTCTTGATAACCCTTAAAAAACTACAAACTATAAAACATACTTAAATAAATATAGTAAGTATCTTTATAAAGATATTATAATAGTTAGTATACTTGTGATTACATGCAATCTTACTGAGCAATCCCAGCTAGAATATAATATAATATATTATGCTAGAAAAAATGGATCCACCATAAAAAACGTGTTTTTTAAACACGGAACACAAAAAAGTTTTCAAATATTAGGAAATACTAAAGTGAGTATACTAATACTGACTTTGTATTAAATTCTATATGCCTATCATAATATACGCATAAAAATTATAGAGATTTAGTGTATTAGTCGTAAATATAACATTTATTGCGTACATTATGACGTTTTCTGTAGAATCATTCAGTTTTTTTTTAATTGATACTTCAGTTATACTAATGAGTTGAGGCTGACCGTAAAACAACTTCCCGTTCGCACATGACAAAATATTTAAAGTTATAAATTCATTTAATACAAGGTGTTCCAATACTTGAGTTTAAAACTTCAGGGGGCCCATCAATATGAATAACTTTTTCTAAGGAACCAACACTCTAAAAACAGCTGTTTCATACAAAAGTTCAATACCTACCTGGCTAAAATGTATGAAACAGCTGTTTTTTTTTTCGCGTTACAGTTTGGTTCCTTAGAAAAAGTTATTCATATTTTTATTTGTTTTTATAGTGTTTACCTAAACTTAAGGAAAATCACAAAGATTTAATATAGTCCCAAAAGTTATTACCCGAGTGGGATTTGAACCCACGACCTTCCCCTTGATACGTGGTTTAGGTCGTGGGTTCAAATCCCACTCGGGTAATAACTTTTGGGACTATATTAAATCTTAGTTATTCATATTGATGGGTACTTTAGCCCCCTCAAGTTTTAAACCGAAGTATTGGAACACCTTGTATTAAATGATAATTTATATCTTTAAATACTTTGTATAATTTGAATCCAAACAAATATTGTTGAAATGTTGATCGAGATGTTGTTTGACGATACTAGACCGTCGTAGTAATAGTAGCCATGTTATTGTTAAAGATACAAGTCAGTCGATAGATAAACATGTGTTTATCTATTACAAAATGAATAAGCGAAATGTAGCTTGTATTTTCAGTAAAATAGACCCCAGGGGCAAGTTGCATAGTAAAAAATAAATACTTGTTTTTTCTATTAAAAAAATGGACGTAGTAATAAAAAGTACAGCAAAAGCAATGAAAGGAGATGAAGAGTCTTTTGTAAATTATTTTTTGGTACGTTTTTTTTTTATGTTTGACGAGCATCATTATCGTTTTATCATGACAAGTTTATGCAGAGTAATAAAAGGACTTCTCATTTTGCACTCCGTACAAGGGCGTCGCTAGCCCAAGGCCCAGGGGAGTCAAAGGGGGCCCAAGTTAATATAAGGAGGATTAGAAAAATATGAATTGTAGGTACAGTCAAGGGCATGAAGCTTTACAGCTTGTAGCGCGAGTCTTTGCCTCTAAGGCGACTGTAATAAGAATGGTTCCAACTTAGGCCTTAGGACTTTGGTTTCTTTGCAGTTGGCTACATTTTTTTAAACTCTAGGGGGGGCAGCTGCCCCTACCTGCCCCCCCTTGGCGACGCCCTTGACTGTGTATAAATTTGTGGTCAGATTATTGCAACAAAAAGCAAGTGCAAGTGAGTAATCGTATTATCTAATTATTTGGCAGAATAACGGACGCGCCAATATGCCGATTGCATATTGTGGACAAATTAATGCAACAAGTCAATTTGTACGTTGTATAAATTTGTGGTCAGGTTAATTCAACACGAAGCAAGTGCAAGTGAGTAATCGTATTATCTCTCTTTTTATCAGAATGACGAACAGGTAAAAATGACTATCGCATAATATCATGGACAATTTTATGCAACAATAAGAAATTTCGTTTGTACTCCGCATAGATTTGTGGCCAGGTTAATGCAACAAGAAGCAAGTGAAAGTGAGTTATTGTAATCTCTCTTTTTGTCAGTACCCATTCTGACGGACGCGAAAATTTGCCGATTGTATGTTTTGGACAAGTTTATGCAACAAGTCATTTTGTTTGTACTCTGTATAAATTAGCGGTGAGTTTATGCAACAAGCCCCAGGTACGAGTGTATAGCAGTGTTACCAACCAGGAGTGGTGTTGGCGAGGCGGCGCATGCGTCGCGTGTTGCGGTCTTGGTCGCGGATCTTCTTCTCCATCTCGGCGTTGGTGAGCGTCTCCAGGTGAGGCGCCCATTGCTCCGCCTCTGACGGCTGCCGGTATGGCGTCTGCGGGGAGACAGTAAATCACTACATAGTATAAAACAAAGTCGCTTCCTCTGTCTGTCTGTCCCTGTATGTATGCTTAGATCTTTAAAACTACGCAACGGATTTTGATGCGGTTTTTTTAATAGATAGAGTGATTCAAGAGGAAGGTTAATATGTATAATACATGCATAATATAGTAGAGAAGTACTGATAATTATAGAGGTTTCTAATATGATGTCGTAAATAAACACATTTTTATGCGCTTACATTGCAAACGCTGGCTGTACCCTACGAGATAGATCAAATGTACTACAGTATTGTACACCTTATAAAGGTCTAGAAAGAAGTCCGCGATGGTATATGTCTATCTCTAAGGGATAACCCACAATAACCGTGCGAAGCCGGGGCGGGTCGCTAGTAATATATAAATAATGGGAGGATATTCCACTACTACTCCACTACACTATCTAGCCCCAAACTAAGCAAAGCTTGCATGCCTTTGGAAACCAGAAGGCTGATATAATACTAATTTATATATTTTTGTAAATCTACACTAATATTATAAAGAGGAAACCTTTGTATTTTTGTATTTTTGTATTTTTGTATGTTTGTATTTTTGTATGTAACGAATAGGCTCTAAAACTACTGGTCCGATTTCAAAAATTCTTTCACCATTAGAATGCTACATTATCCCTGAGTAACATAGGCTATATTATATTTTCAAAAAAATCAGGGATCCTTACTAAAACTCTAATAATGTAACCCAAGGTGGAAAAAGAAAACTTTACATCGCGTGCGCTGCGAAAACTATTGATGATAGAACAAAATAATGTACTACGATTTTGTAGAACACGTCACCATCTACAAAAAATGTCGCGACAGCATATGTCTAACTATTATAGTTATGTCACAATAAGTGTTCTTTTATTATAAAAATTTAATTGAAATGCCGCCGATAGAAAAGGGTCTTTATTTGTACCTTGGTATTAATCCTTATCCAAATAAATCTTTTCATAATTAAGACTGGTTCAATACCTATACATTACTTCTTGAATTTTTCAAATCGGACATTCCATTCAAAAGATTTTAAAAATATAAGGTCACGGGGCGCGTTCTCACCCAGCGCCGGCCCGGGCAAGGCGCGAGTTAGAAGTGACTCGAACCCACCACGGTCTAAGTTTAATCCTAAAACGTTGAAAAAAATTATGTCCACCCATGCGAAGCTGGGACAGGCCGCTAGTAAATAATAAAATAACATCCAGACATTCATCAAGCATTTATGTTTATAATTGATCGAGTGAGCGAAGCGAACGAAGATCTTAGTTTCAACTTGGGCGATTTGGCATGTTATGTATGTATGTATGTATGTATGTATGTTTGTCTGGCGATAACTTTAGAACCGTTGATCCGATCTGCATGAAATTTGATAAGTCGATAGCTTGTACTTGAGAAATTTACTGGTAAGTATATGAGTAAAATCGAGTGAAGGGTTTTTGAGATATGGGGTTTTTTAAGAGGGCAAAAATAAAAAAAGTGACATAAAAAAATCAAGTTACATGTTATACGAAAGGGCTTTGTTTGGACATTCCAAAACAATTTTTATTTTTTTTCTGGGACGCTCGGTTTTTGAGATACAACAAAAAAGTTAAATTAAGATAACCAGCGACCCAAGAGCTCCCATCTCTAAGAGTTTCGTTGGCATCAAGGTTTTTCTACTGGTCGGCCAGTTACTTTGCTTTTTCTTATTTTTTTTTCTTGAAATAAATTAAGGAGGTACTCAGTTCTCATAAAATGGTGACAACGACCAGGTCTGATGATGGAGCCAAGGTCTGTTCAACGGAACTCTTCAATAAATAGGCCAATAGAGTTGAAACTTGGTTACCGTACTGAGTTAGTAGGCGGCAGTCAGAAAAAAGTCCAAACATAATGTTTGGACTTGCCTTTGACTACCACCTACTCAAAGTTTTAGTGCGTTCGTCGGGTCGCATCACGAGATCTCAGTTCGGGGCGAACTACTAGTACAAATGTTTGTTCTCGGTGGGAATCGAAACCACGGAGAAAATTTATTGTAACCTTTTGCCAACCTTTAGCCATTCAGCATGGCAATGCAGTCAGCATTTTGGGGAATCTTCTGATCGGCACTGACTTGGATCAGTTGAGCTATCTCTAGATATTATGTCGGTCTGCACGCAACTGTATTTTATATGTATTTTGTCCATTTTTTAACTACATTTTGATTAATATATTTTTTTGAAAATTAATATTAACTTGTTAGCAGTCATAGAGCACTTTGTAACCTTTTTGATAATGAAAACTAAATAACAACTTTCACTAAATTATTTTGTTTTTTTACGCTAAGCATCGGCAATTAATCGGTTGCGATGCAAGAGGTGCGGGCTCAACTCTCACGGTAGGATACAATTATCGTATCAACTTCCTGCCAACTTATATATAGGACCCAATGAGACTTAACATGTGTATGCCTCAAGACGCAGGTCAGTGCATAGTAGTGTTCTTTGTTATTCATAAATAAATATTGGTCGTTTTTCCACTCAATACTATCTATTCTAGCCCCAAACTAAGCGCAGCTATAGGAACCAGATAGCAGATATAATACTTATATACTTTTTTATATCTGCTTGTTCCATTAACAACTGGTACAAAACATAGCTAGTCTAGCTTTTTGGGTGTGTCTTACCTCAACAACCGGCAGAGGAGCCTCGCTGAAGGCATACGTCCGCTGATGCCAGCTCAGCTGTCCTCGGATGCTGTAGGCGATACCCGTCACAAACTCGCCGCCCAGACCCAGCTCCGAGCAGAGTTTCATTGCGAACTGCTCCGGATTGTTCTCTTTTTCGGTCATATCCCATTCCACCTGAATTTTTATTAATAAAGAAGAGTTTTAGCAATACTCAATATACATGCCTCAGACAGAATAAAGATGGAGTAGCCTATATACAGGAAGTCTAAATCAAAATGCATTCATTTAATAAAATTACAAGGATTGTCAAAGGTATAGGCGTATAAATATAGGCGCCTGTTCCACGCGACTAAAGAAAAATGGTAGACTATCTAAGACTATTGCAGACTCTATTGTATCAAAATGATATTTCTGCTGAACTATGTTTGTACAAAACTTGGTTGATTATGATTTTTCATATATAAGTTCAGTGATTGTTTATTTATTTAAAAATTTCGAAATGTGCGAGCGACAGGTACATTAGCAGTAGTCTTCATGTATGTTCTAGCGTCTTTTCCTTCACAGTTTGATAGCGAAGGCATTGCACAGATTGTTCGCCATACTTAGGTGCCTGGGCAGGTTCGAACTGTACCCCAAGTATGAGTTGTGTTTACCATATTTGGTTTTTAGTTTTTCGTTCTTGTTCATTGCGGGTTTTGTATGAAAACGCGATAGAGATACCGATACGGAACTTTATGTTGCAAGTATAATATAAATATAAGTATTAGTATCTGTATGCCTCAAGTTGATGGACGCAGGGCAGTGCATCGTAGGGTACGTTCCTATCGTGCGTGACTTACGAGGCAATGCTTTGTTATAGGTGATGGTTACCACTTAACATCAGGTGGGCCATCTGCTTGTTCCATCAACTGGTTGTATAAAAAAATAATAATAATAATTAAAATTAGTAGTAGAACATAAAGTTCCGTGTCGGTATCTCTATCGCGTCTTCATACAAAACCCGCAATGAACACGGAACAAGAACGAAAAACGAGAAACCAAATATGGTAATCACAACTCATACTTGGGGTACAGATCTTAATTTCTTTCTCTTGTAATAATTAAAGTCATAATCATACTTAGGGAATCATAGAATAGGCTCGTAACGGAAGGTACTTAGACTTGGCAATAGAAAGAAATAAAATGTTTTTATTTATCACACAAACATAAACCTTAAAAGCTAAACCCTTAAACAAAGACCTTAAATTTAAAAGCTAGTAACTAATAGTATAACATGAAGAAGAGACAAATAAACGTAAAACAGAGGTGCAGAGTAGTCCATATTAAGACACGCAGGGCATGTTGGAACAGACATGGTTGGATCCCGCCAAAAATACATAAAAAGAAGATTTAGAATAATGATCTTACCTGGTCTACCAGCGAAGTGTTTCCAACATGAACATTGAGTTTGATTATGACTCTCTGATCTGGATTTTCCTCTGTAAGAAAGGTCAACAACTTAATTAAAATGGCGTCACAGCTCAGGTGGTAGTAACTCTTCCTTCAACATTGTAGGTTATTGATTTCCACCCAGGAATAACATTTGTGAATAGATCATAGGTAGGGCTACATCCCGTATATACGAGACTGTCACCGTATTTGACCATCCCGTCCCGTACTTGTCCCGTATTTCGACAAAGTACGGAAATAGAGGTGGGAAGCGCGGGCGCCACTTTTAATTTATTTTATACTTTTGATATGGTTGAGATCAAAGGATATACCTATTTTAGAAAATACATAGTTTGTCTCTAACTATGTACACATGCGTGCTACGTATGTGCGTAGTTAAAAAACCGCGTGTCGGTTTTGAATGTGTTATGAGTTTTGGGCATCGCAAGAGAACATGTCCCGTGTTGCTTCCTAGAAGTTATGGCAACCCTAATCATAGGACATGTTTATGCTTGGTCTGTGTGATCTATATGCCATCTAATTAGGGCAAGGTATAGCTGTAAGATCTGCACTTACATTCTGCATTCGGGTGTATTGTGCATTGTCCTGCTAAGTACAGAGGCCTCAAAGATGCTCTTTTCGAGCACTTGGCGCATGTTTTAGAACTTTTTAGGTTCTATGACATCAGTTTTCTCACAATGTTTTCCTGATGATGAATTTTTTTGAACAGAAAAACTCATTAGTTCTCAACCTGTTCTAATTCTAATTCGTGGTGGGGGAATGAGATCTGCATGGACGTCCCGCAATGGGGTGTATTGTGCATTGTCCCGCTGCTAACCTCACCCCAGCCAGCCCAACTCCTTAAAATAGCGAAGAAGGACCTTGGGTTGGTGGCAGCAATGTTCAAACATCCCCGGTGGTGATTTGGATTCAGATGAGAGGAAGGACCCGATCTGTTTTGATTCTCAACCTGTTTTGAACTCACGACCTTAGGACTGAAGGCGGAGCCGCTACCACTAGACCACCAGTGCTCTCGCTTTCAGATAGTAATCAGAGACATCAGATTATGGAAGTAAGTACTAATTAGATACCTATGATTGCTGGAGGCTCACTCGGGTACCCCTCAATCTGCTGGCGGATAGACATGGCTATAGCCGGTATGAATGTGCTTGTGTTCAGCTCCAGGTCATCACAGAGCACCTCGGCGAATTGCTCTGGGGTTATTATTGATTCTGAAATATTTAATTTGGTCAAGTAAGAAGGTAAAAATATATATTAAAAAAACATTCAAATATACAAAAATCTTATGGTCTTTTTCTTAGGGTGCCTCTCCACTACTATAGGTTGGCAGCCATTTTTTCAAATTTCTTCTAAATCTAAACAAAAATTTCTCCTTATCTAGGGTAAGCCTTCTCAAGGCGACATCTTCTACCTTGATTGATTCCAGTCTATTATTGATGTCCTTCTGACTCTACTAATACTATATCACTAACTCTGTCTCTTATATACCAGTACTAATAACTAATATGAATAATACTCCTCTATAAAAAAATATAGTGTAATTCTCACCATTTTTATTCCATGTAAAAGTGTCCCTTAGCTTCTGCCCCTCAATCTCCATATCAAGTCGGATTGGTACCAAAACTTGCTTTTGTGAGGAGTTCTCCAGCATAGATGTCATGTCTGTGTCATCAAAGCACAAGGGGAATGTTCTTATCTGGAAAAAAATTAAATGTATTCTTATTTTGAGGAAGATCAGCATTACACATGTTTGAATTTTGACAGAAATTATAGGTTTCCTGAGACACAGACAGTCAACACTCTGGATGAGACTAACACCGTACCACAGAACACAGTGTTCTGTGCACCGTACCAACAAATATGCCTGATAATGAGACTGCTGACTGTTCATACAAAAAGGCCTGTACCCAGCAGTGTGTGAAACTGGGATGTCGATGATAACTTCCAAAGTGACACATTTCATATAGGACATCGAGAACCGGCCATATTTTAAGAACCAGTTCTTTCTCAGAATCAGTTCCACACAAAAACCGGGTACCCGGTCCTTTTGCTAATTTATTAGGATTTTGTAAGTAAAATGCAAGTATAATGAATAGAAAAAAGTCCTATTACCTTTTTGTTGTGCACCCTAGTTCTACTAATAGGAGTAGCTTGAGGCACAGCATCCAGATGTGAGGAGTTGGGCATGACAGGCAGCCATGATGGGTTCTGGGACTTCTTACTTTTGCTTTCGCGAGGAGTTGCCAGCTCCTGACTCACCGATACTGCTTTGTACCTGAAAGTTTTGATATGTTATAAATGTTTGTTGTTTTCTTGGGTGAACTGGCTTACTTAACAATCACTACCCATCACATTAAACAGGCCCACTAGCGGCCTAGTTACTGAAACTAGTCCGGTCACTCAATGTATTAACTGTTATGCAGTACCAACTAATGAACAACATACTTATCATCATTTCCTTCAATAATATCCTCAACTTCAGCTGCCTTCAGAAGTGACACGGAACTCGACAGCACATGAGGTCCAAGACCATTATCTACAAGACGTTTCCTTTCTTCATTAGTCAGGGTCCTCCTGGCCATGCCAGGGTATTTCTTGTAGAGAGACCCGCGGAAGAGACGCAGGTAGTTACCGACCTGAAAATAAAGTAAGTTATAGCGTAGTATAGTGTATATTCATCCTAATAATAGATGATCGAATGCCGTAGGAGAAGCTATCAATATGCAGCTATAAACAATAAATAGATGATGATGAAGGCGTACTCATGGGAAAAATAGATACAGACAGACTACAAGCCGGGGAAAGCACTGCAAAGTTTACAGTTTGTTACCTCCGAGCCAACACAGTAGAAATCTCCACCTTCTTCTATTTGAAAACTTATCGGCTTATCGCCGTACGTTCGCAATGCCATACTTGCGGGTTTTAGTTTAGCTTTTCCCCAAAAAACTAAAAATACACAAAATTACTAAACAAAACAGACGCCACGAGAAAACCAAAATTGTCAGTGAGTGAATGAATTGAATGAATGAATGATAGAATAGAAGAATGAACAAATGATTATGTGAAAGAGATGTCAACAGATTGACAGTTGGTCCACAGAGTAAAAATAATGAATGTTGCCTTCTACCTCCATGGTTGCCTTGCTTGCTTCCAGAACTACGACCTCGTCACCCATGGAGGTATTAATCATACTGGAGAGAGCCATAAGACTTACAACCTTTTACAACTGTGTATCAAACAGTGATCATCTATCTTTGTTCATCCCATGTAGCCTAGCTACGAGTAAAAGAAAAGAAGATGTAACTTCACTCACTCCATCTCACTCACTCACTGTCTGCGTAAATCGTGGCCGTCAGTTGATGCAATGTTTTGATCTTGTTTTGACGTTCTAGAAAAAGTCGGTAGCAACATTGCCGTGAAGCGGAAGAAATTGTGAAAATTCTAAAGAATTATTATTGTCTAGGCAAAATATATTTGAAAAGGTGAAAGTATGTCTTGTGAAGCTGTGTTTTGTGTATCAAAAACAACAAAAGGAGGAGTTAAAGACCCGGAATTGTCATTTGATATGAAATATTCTTTTTCTATTTTCATGCTAAAAAAATACGTTTTTTCTCCCTTATAGACTGTAGGAATTACATTTTATTAGTACTAGTCATATATTCCATGTGAAAATGATGTAAACCCATTAATTATTGCAAAATAAAATGCATTGTTTTAGTCTTCTGTTCTAGAGATGTACTTCCACCGACCAATTTAGCTTTATCGATAATATTTAAGTTTCCGTTTTTGATATGAAATATCTAATGCGGTGGGTCAGACCGGCTGTTCTGTTGTAGTTTCAATTTTTCACACCTTATAGGCGTCTCGCGAGGGATCAATTTTTGTTAAATTTTACATTATTTTTTTAGGTTCTTAAATGCCCAGAATGAAGACGGGAGTGGATAAAAGCTGTTAGGCGTGAAAACTGATAGCCTACAAAATGTTCTTATGCATGGACGAAATGGCCATAAGAAATTGTATCGAGTGGGATGGACATCGCTCTCCCGGTTAGGACAATGTGGGAAACATTATTGACGATGATAGTGTTCCAGTGTCTATAATGGTTTTGGGCTTTCGCAATAAAAGTCAGCAACCAGTTAAAATTAAAAAGTTGGATTCCAATTAAAACGCCTTTTTCATACATTTCTTTTTCTATCGATAGGTTAGTCAATGTTGTCCCTTCTCTAGTCACTCACGCGAATACATACAAACTAACAAAAAACGGACACGCCGAAAAACCGTAACACTACGTCTATATGATACTTATTCTAAGTCGTCACCGCTGCGCTGGGGCTCAGGCTCAGTCGTTTGTTTGCGTTGGTCACAGATAAGAGAATACCGACCGACCTACACTACGACCATTTTTTTATCTGTGACCGGAACGGCACAAGAATCAAGAAGATAAAATTAAAAAATAAACAGTTCTGATTGTATTGTGAAGGGGGGTGGTCGTCGCAGCCGTTGCTCGCACGATTCGCGTCTAGCATTTCTCTAAATAATGTCTTCAAGGACAGGAACATTCAAGAATCCGTTCTCTAGACCATGGATGTCAGAGACGGGTGCAGCGGCTGCGGCTGGGGGTGGTGGATCGATCGGCATGAAAGGTGTTGTGGCCGGTGGTATCACGGGAGGCATTGAAATTTGTATTACATTTCCCACAGAATACGTGAAAACTCAGCTCCAGCTGGACGAAAAAGGTCGGTGTATACTCACGTTGCTATCCTACGCACTTCTACTGGTAATCGATGCGCTATCATCATATAAATTATTGTAAACAAGGCGTTTAAACATATACCTACAGAGCACATTTATTTGGTCCGAATTAGGTAGGTACCAGCTACCTACTTGTTTTGCGTATTCATCAAACTTTTCCGTTCCTCATTAATACCAAATTATACTGCAGTTGTTTGGCTTCCGCTACGGGTCCTAATCAGATTCTCATTAGAACTAAAATGTTCCTTTATTCACTAGGTTTATTTTCAGGTTAGTCATATTATGACCTTGGAAATTCTATATTTATGTCCATTTATTATTTAAAAAAATCTGAGAATTTCACGCGAGGTGTGAACTTTGATCGTTGGACCTAAGCTACTTTGACAGAGCAAGTAAACAAGAATCAAACCCAAGGCCTTATCAATTTGATATGAGATAACTCAGTAGGCAAGTAGTCATGCAGTTACCTACTGCCAGTTTGACTTGTACAGAGTTTATTGAAGAAACTTTTAAGGCAATGGTCAATGTACACAGTCAGTCATCCAACCTTCCTCTTCATTCATTTTATTTTAACTGTAACCCTATTACAAAAGATCAGTTTACAAATGGAATTAGGTGATGATGTAAATCAAAAAATGTTTCATCAAAAAAGGTCTTGGTGTTATACAAAATATAATTACTAGGTACTTACTCTACTAACTTCTATAAATGACCCTAAAATTCTGTTTTTTTTTATCAGTTGGGAGTCAAACAAAAGAAAAAATATCAATATCAATTAGGCTATTCTATAGGTATGCTAACACAGTTAAAAACTTAACTTAAACCTTAGCGAAAATAGAGGTAGGTACCGACTATGTAGTTGATAATGAATGACATAATTTCTGGGTAATTAAAGTGCCATAATCAATCACAGCGAGGCTGTTCACCTTACATTAAACCTGACCTAGTTAATTCACGGCCAAATAGCTATAAAGATTTTGTTTAAAAAGAATGAGCACAAAATTATAAAATAATAGAGTATTTACATATACTACCTAGTTCCATTTTTGTTTAAAATTAGTTTTTTGTATGCTGTAGATATTACAAGCTGTTTATTCTTTATTTGAGCCATATGATGTGCACCAACAATCAATAGGTACCTAATGAGATATAATATAGATGTAGGTACATTATATAACCTAACCACATACGGTACATGGTACCAGATTAATTAAAGTTACTTTTACTGCCCGTTGCCACAGAATTCTGACTTCTTCTGAGTAAATCAATAAATTCTCTTTTATCAATTTGTACTGGTATTACAGGAGGCACCAAGAAATACAGCGGTATTGTTGACTGTGTCAAGAAGACTGTCCAAGGTCATGGCTTCCTCGGCCTCTACAGAGGACTCAGTGTGCTGCTCTATGGCTCCATTCCCAAATCGGCTGTCAGGTATGTTATTTACTAGGTTCACTCTGCAATTTTTTTTAAATAATTGACATAGGTCGTGTATGTACGTGATTCTGCTACATTTAATAGACCCAGGTATATACTTTCTATATTATAAAAGTACCATCGTTAAGAGTAGGGAGATGGAGTTATCTTAGGGAAGCGCTATAAAGTTCTTTAGTACAAAATATGTGAAGCTATCAAAATTTCAAAATCACTTATAAAAACACTCTCAAACTTAGCTACTCGCTATGCCACGGAAGTTGCCAAATACTTCGCATCTGCTGAATTGGTGTGAATAGTTTTTTCAATCGCCATTGCAATACACTAAAAATATCTACCGCTCATACCTACCTATCCAATCAACTAAAATAGATGCTGCTGTTTTGCGGTTCGATTTTCATCTGTCGCTGAAAAAAGTTTTTTGACATTTATTATTTTCATGTTTACAACTTTCGTCTCAATCGGTTCAGTGGCTGGGCGTGATTGAGCGTTTATCCAATCATCGTAACTTTCACATTTGTATAAGATTATTGATCGAGTGAGCGAAGCGAACGAAGATTCTAGTTTCAACTTGGGCGATTTGGCATTTTATGTATGTATGTATGTATGTATGTATGTATGTATGTTTGTCTGGCCATAACTTTCGAACCGTTGATCCGATCTGCATGAAATTTGATAAGACGACAGCTTGTACTTGAGAAATTTACTGGTAAGTATATGAGTAAAATCGGATGAAGGGTTTTTAAGATATGGGGTTTTTTAAGGGGGCAAAAATAAAAAAAGTGACTTAAAAAAATCAAGTTACATGTCATACGAAAGGGCTTTGTTTGGACATTCCAAAACAATTTTTACTTTTTTTCTGGGACGCTCGGTTTTTGAGATACAACAAAAAAGTTAAATTAAGATAACCAGCGACCCAAGAGCTCCCATCTCTAAGAGTTTCGTTGGCATCAAGGTTTTTCTACTGGTCGGCCAGTTACTTTGCTTTTTCTTATTTTTTTTTCTTGAAATAAATTAAGGAGGTACTCAGTTCTCATAAAATGGTGTCAACGACCAGGTCTGATGATGGAGCCAAGGTCTGTTCAACGGAACTCTTCAATAAATAGGCCAATAGAGTTGAAACTTGGTTACCGTACCAAGTTAGTAGGCGGTAGTCAGAAAAAAGTCCAAACATAATGTTTGGACTTGCCTTTGACTACCACCTACTCAAAGTTTTGGTGCGTTCGACGGGTCGCATCACGAGATCTCAGTTCGGGGCGAACTACTAGTTATTTTTGTTGTATACACATACAAGTAGGTACCTATATCACATTGTTATTAACTACCTATGTTGAGAGAAAATAAACGATTAATTAATTATATATTTTTTTTAGGAGGAAGTTAGATTATAATCCTATTCTACAAGTTTTCCTACTTAAAAGTTTGCTTAAGTACGAAAACTAGTAAAGCAAACTTTTGAGTAGAAAAACATGTATCGATTAAAATGATTTTTTTACTAAACTGTGTGCAATGTGATTGCACACAAGGTTGATTGCGATTTTTCGAAAATGAGTTTAGTGATTTTATATATCTTTCAACATGTCGAAACGTGCGAGCGAGAGTCACATTTGCTCTTGTATTCGCCTTAATGATGGCGCTTCACATCGCCACGAACAAGATGAATACCTACGCAAAAACAAGAGCAAATAAAAAGGCGAATACAGAATACCTAGCGATGAGAAGTGCCCGTTAGATGCGCAGAACGCATTTCTTTACATACATTTTCGTTCGTATTCCTTTATGCAAACAACTTGTTTGTCGCTTACCAACCGTATCGACTAAGACTAATATGAATTCTAGGTTGAAGTTACACCAACCAACATTACTAATAAGTCTCCCTCCCTCATTACATTACATAACATCGGTGTAGTCTCACGTTTCTGTAAAGTGGAGCAGCTGATAACAAAGGTCCATTATGTCAGCCGACCCGACTCGCGAGTCGTAACTCAACGCACCACGTGATACCTCAATGACATTGAGGTCGTTTTCATTACCTAGGAACACTGTACCTTCCTATCATGTTAGGTATATTCAACATACTCCGAGCATGCACGGTGCATGATGGGACAATGCTAAGTCTGTGAAATGAGGTAACGGATTTGAAATTGACTCTCCAAATGGAAGAGTAAATCAACTCGTATGTTTTTCTATTACTTACTTTTCTGATACTCCTTTTGTATCTCATAATGTGTCTGTCTACGCGTAACGTCATGGCACTGAATTCGTCCTTTATAAAAATGAAAGTCAAAGGGTCATTATTCAATTGACATGGATGACTGAAACGTCTTAAAGCTAAGTGAATCTAGGTGCCAGTCCAACCAAGCCTTAGAAGAAATGTTCACGACAGTGATCTGCACGGTAGACCCCCTGTCGTTTACATCCTGGTATCTCAAGATATAGATCTTCGAAGATGTATGAGAGAGGTAGTCAGGTGCACGCCCGAACATAACACCGATTAGGTACATTTTAGCCGATGCCTTTTCCTTTCCTTCCGCTATGGTAAAGCGACTTTAAACTGGAACCTAGATACATGATGTTTGTGTGAAAGCATTTAGGCCTCCAGCAATCTGTCTGCGCGCCTGTAATACAGATACCTATTTACCTAACAAACAAGATAAGGATAACCAGGGGCTGACAACTATCAAACAACTTCTCGCTCGCACGTTTCGACATGTTGAAAGATATAAAATCACTAAATTCATTTTCGAAAAATCGCAATCAACCATTTTGTGTGCAATCACATTGCACACAAAATGGTTGATTTTCCTACTTAAAAGTTTGGTTATGTACGAAAACTAGTAAAGCAAACTTTTGAGTAGGAAAACATGTATCGATCAAAATGAAATTTTTACTAAACTGTGTGCAATGTGATAGCACACAAAATGGTTGATTGCGATTTTTCGAAAATGAGTTTATTAATTTTGTATCATTCAAAATGTCGAAACGTGCGAGCGAGAGTCACATTAGCTCTTGTCTTCGCCTTAAGGAAAGAACCTCTAAAGCGCTGGGCCTGATCGATTTTATTTGGTACCGCTGTTACCAAGTTTTTATCGTACGTGTAGGTAGGTACTTAGTTTTTTTTTTTTATACAACTAGCTGATGGAACAAGCAGATGGCCCACCTGATGTTAAGTGGTAACCATCACCTATAACAAAGCATTGCCTCGTAAGTCACGCACGATAGGAACGTGCCCTACGATGCACTGCCCTGCGTCCATCAGCTTTAGGCATACAGATGTTAAGCCTCATGTGCCTGTAATTACACCGGCAACAACACTCTTCAAACCGAAACACAGCGTTGCTGCTTGGCGGCAGAAAAAGGCGTGAAAAAGGTTACTAGGTACTACTTGTAGTTTCTTTCGAAACTGTAAACAGATAGTAAATATGTGTGATAATTTGGTAAAGCCAATGGGCTCATTGAACCTCACGACACTCAAATACACGGAATAAGTAATTAAAATTGCCTACTTGGTGGCAATTTTTGTCGTGTCATTAGTTGGATTAGAATAAATGAACCGAAGTAGGTATCATAACGATCTTAGGCAAATGATCGTAGAAAATTATGTAATGATGCTGTTATGGTTGTATATTGTGTATTAGGTTATTGTGAATGGAGCTCGGATTCCTCAAATTATGATAACGTTTTTGTTCTATAACCTTGACATAGGTAGGCAGGTACGTTTGTTTTGATTCAATGAACTATGGAATTACCTACTACACGAGTAAACTTATAAGGCCTAGTTTCTTACTTATTTCGATTCAAATTAAATTCAAGGTATTATAACAGAACCGGTTTTTTGGAAAATAGGAATAGGAACTTGAACACAACAACAACACAAAGAAATCGTTTATTTCCCCAGAAGGCTTGCTCTGTTAGTCATATGACAGCACCTTCAGTTTAGGCGGTCGGGACGTAGTCATGATAAAAGCTAAGTTGTTAACTGCTTGAGAACCCGTCGCTCGAGTTGGCCTCTGAGTACAATTGTATTTTGGTGTATATAATCCTATCTGTTTAGTGCCTCAAGTCAAGAGTTTTTTTAGGGGGTGAGTAGGTACTCTTTTCTCAAAATGGTCAACTTCGGTTACCTCTAGTTACATGAGCTATAAGTGCCTAGTAATTGTGTCCAACACTCGTGACGACAGCACTCAGATAAAAATACCAAAGAGAGTTTAGGGGTCACCCATTCAAAATGTGATCGCGTTAGAACGTTAAGAACTTAATCGATCGGTTAGGAATGACCAAAGCAGCAAATATAAGCCACGTAGAAGGGAAGAGCTCCAGTGGAAGATACCCAACCTGAGGTTTTGCCCAACTTAGAGGTAGAGAAACATGTGGCTAGAAATCGGAATCGCTGGAGACAGGCCAAGGTCTACACCTTCATACAGGCGTAAACGGCGACATCTGATGATCACGATCTTCAGGAAAGAAGCACCGACCAACAAGAAAGGGAATGACCAAGCCAGGGCGTTCCATAACTCAAAACTCAATATCATTTTCAGATTCGGTGTATTTGAACAAGCGAAGCTGTACATGATCCAAGAAGATGGTACTTTATCAACGACCGGCAAGCTAGCTTGTGGTCTGTCTGCCGGCGTCGCCGAGGCAGTCTTCGCAGTGACGCCAATGGAGACTGTGAAGGTCAAGTTCATCAACGATATGAGGATGGAGAAGCCGCGGTTTAAGGGCTTCTTCCATGGCGTCAGGCTTATTGTGAAGGAAGAAGGTAAGTTACTACAACAAGTAACTATACCAGGATTAAGATTTGAATAAGTAGGTATTCCGTTTGTCAATACTTTATACACTTTGCACTAGAAAGATAGTTAGTTATCTAACATTTCGAAACATCAGCTAGGTATCTTCTGTTCATTTTTGTCAAATCATAAATTATCAATTTTAAACTTCACTTCACTCAAATTTTAGCTTATAATACAGTTTGAAACACTTAAGGAGTGTAATGGTTCATTAAAACCTGTAAAATATATATCAGATAGTTAGGTATTTATACTTACTTTTATTTGATCTTCTGTCACAAAAAATACCTTCTCTTTAAATTTAAGAAATCTTGTCGAGATTCTGATGGAGTTCTCATTGAGTCTTTGACTTCTGTAAACGACATGACAGGGACCTTCTCTTTTATCAGGCTCACGTACCTAACTTATTTTTGGCCTTCCTCTTACTCGCTTTCATTCAACCATTCCTTCAATGATGATCTTTATAGCTTTCATGTCGTAGAAGATGTCCAAACATTTTACGTCCTCCGTTTAAAAATATCTAAGTATCCGTAATTAAATTGTAAGAATTCCGTTTCATCTCTAATACTATAAGAATCAAAGTCCTGACTGACTGACTGACTGACTGACTGACATATAGACAACGCACAGCCTAAACCGCTGGTCCTAGAGACTTGAAATTTGAGGAGTACATAGCTCTTATGGCGTAGAGGTGCACTAAGAAGGGATTTTTGGAAATTCAACCCCTAAGGGTGTAATCTCTAATACTATAAGAATCAAAGTCCTGACTGACTGACTGACTGACTGACTGACATATAGACAACGCACAGCCTAAACCACTGGTCCTAGAGACTTGAAATTTGAGGAGTACATAGCTCTTATGGCGTAGAGGTGCACTAAGAAGGGATTTTTGGAAATTCAACCCCTAAGGGTGTAAAAAGGGATGAAAACGTTTGTATGAAAAATAGTATTCCTTGAACCTACAAACTTGAAACATGGAGAACATATACCTCAAAGCAAAAAAATAGGAAAGGCATTTTTAGTTTTTTAAAACTACCCTTAATAAGTGTGCAAAGGGATGTCAAAGTTTGTATGGGAGTTTTTTAACGCGTGGTGCGATTGACTTAAAACTTGAGGTAAATATGCTAAGAAATAAATAATGAATGACGCTTTTAACTTTTGATAATTCCCCTGCAAAGGGTCCATCAATCAATGACTGTAAAAGTTAGTATGGGAGATTTTTAACGCATAGTGCGATTGATTTCAAACGTGAAGTAAATCTCCACAATAAATAATTTAAAATCACGTTTTCAATATTTTAAAACTACCCCTGCAAAGTTTCAAGGTTTGTATGGGAGATTTTTAACTGTAACTGTGTAATTAACTTCAAACTAAAAGAAAATGTGTTCTGTGGATAAATAACATAAAGACGTTACCCTCCTTCGTTGCGCTCGAGTAAAAAGAATACAACGAGGCGTCAATGTTCTAAAAACGGGAATCTTGAGTTGGTACGAAGAGATCTGAGGGTACCTATGTACCGTGCCTGTGGATCAATGTCGTGAAGCTGTTTCGTTTCGTTTGCTTTTGGGGTAGAAACTAGGAACAAATAAGTACATATTTTCCGTGTAAGGTTGTCTTTGTTGTATTTGTCATGTTTGTGCTAAGCTCAGTACCTATACCTACCTACCTAATATAGGTAATGTACGCCTATAGGTATCCCTTATACCTACGTAGGTATTTAAAATCCTACCCTAATAATAGTACGTATTTAAAATCCTACCCTAATAATATACAAATCAATACCAAAGTTACGATGTTTGGATGTATGTGGTTCAATCACGGTTCACCACTTCAACGCGTGCGAAGCCGCGGGAAGCCACTAGTATAATAATAAACCACCTAGCCAGCCGTGAATGTGAATGAGACATAACGAATGAATAAATCTTATTCAACCAAGGTTGAATCAAAGTCAAAATAAACAGTCTGGTATAAAGTGAACGCTATCGGTTAATCTACTTACAAGTATCTACCAAATTCACTTGCACTCAATGACGTAACCGATTTCACAATAAAGGTAGGTACACACACGTATTGTAACTATGTCATGCTTATTTAGATTCGCTCAATAATAACTCAACGGAAATATCTACTCACTGGTAGATCTTCGAGCTATGAGAAAACAGTCGTTTTGTAGACTCCTGGTCATTAGTTACATTGTAAGCACAATTTAACCTTTCCATATTCAGGCCGCAACGCAGTGCATCGATGTAATACCCTAATACCTATCCATCGTTTCTCTCATTGAAATGTACGAATTCAAATGATATTCAACAAAACATAAGGATCACAATAAGAAGTTTTGTCACTAATAAGAGAATATCTAGCTTTTATGTAGGTTGCACAACATCGAAAATAAGCTTGATGACTTTTGAATAGTTCTCTGTCCGAATAGTCCGAATCAAGTAGCATTTGGTATATTTGGACGTGCCTCTGACTACTCCCCAGATATATTTAAGGATCTGGATAAGGTTGTATACCGCGCTGGAAGATTGCAGTGCGTCTATGTGTTTCTTAAAATCTTAAGGGCCGGTTTCACCATGCTCTGTTAGATTAACAAAGGATTAAAGGGCCGTTAAATATGTCAAAATGTATGGGTTTGACAGCTAAGGTTAGATTTAACGGCCTGTTAATCCTTGATTATTAACTAACAGAGCATGGTGAAACTGGGCCTAAGATTACCAGATAGTAGATTTTCTCGCTACCATACCAAGGCTACCAGCAACTGTTACCAATTTCTGATTCTGATGTTTATGATTCCAGGTCTCGGCGGTGTTTACAAAGGAGTAACAGCCACCGTGATGAAGCAAGGCAGCAACCAGGCCATTCGATTCTTCGTGGTGGAGTCGCTACGGGATTGGTACAAGGGAGGCGATAGGGACAAGCCTGTGCCCAAATATATCGTGGGGCTGTTTGGTGGTATCGCCGGTAAGAAAATTAAAAAACTTGCTTAAGGCGACGACAAGAGCTAATGTGACTCTCGCTCGCACGTTTCGACATGTTGAAAGATATAAAATAACTAAACTCATTTTCGAAAAATCGCAATCGACCATTTTGTGTGCAATCACATAGCACACAGTTTAGTAAATATTTGATTTTGATCGATACATGTTTTCCTACTGAAAAGCTTGCTTTACTAGTGTTCGTACTTAAGCAAACTTTTAAGTAGGAAAACTTTTCA
Source organism: Chloroclysta siterata (assembly GCA_932294275.1). Lineage (NCBI taxonomy): Eukaryota > Metazoa > Arthropoda > Insecta > Lepidoptera > Geometridae > Chloroclysta > Chloroclysta siterata. The sequence continues at coordinate 2,912,626 of OW028607.1, read as the reverse complement.
ATTCAATCATTAATTATAATATTAATTATTTAACTTCTTGTCGTGTCACTACTTTTTTTTCCGAAACAGTTTGGTGATAAGATTTTAAGTGCGCCTTAGAGGTCCTTTCGAGCACTTGACACATGTTTTAGGTTCAACAACATGCTGGTTTCCTCACGATGTTTTCCTTCAACGGTTGAGTACTGGCACTGTTGGTGCACAACCGGTTTTGGACCCATGACCTTAGGATCGGTAGGCGGGGCCGCTACCACTAGACCACCGGTGCTAATAACCAACAGTTTTTGTCTATTAAAATGCGTAGGTAGGTAGGACATTCACTCTTTTACCTGTTTAAATTGTTTATTGTCTACTATCTCAGTCTACGACACTACAGTATACCGTGACTGCTAATAACATCCGCGGAGTGGGGCCCTGGTGACCTGTAAAACTATCACAGGCACCAGTCTCTCGCAATGTAGGTTTATATCTAGCTTGCACTACTTAGTACTTAGACCTACTTAAGACAAACCTTTTGTGAAGAGAGAATAAATACATTTTTCATTTTCTAAAAAACAAAATACATTGTTTTCTAGGCGCGGCATCAGTATTCGGTAACACACCAATCGACGTCGTCAAAACGCGAATGCAAGGTCTCGAGGCTGCCAAATACAGGAGTACTTGGGACTGCTTCATCAAAACGTGGAAGGCGGAAGGTCCGCTTGCATTCTACAAGGGTACAGTGCCCAGACTAAGCAGGGTGGTATTCGACGTGGCTATAACATTTACAATCTATGACAGCATTATGGACGTATTCAACTATATGTGGAAGTAAGCTGGTGCCATTTAGTAGGTGATGCGTAGACTTGTGTCAGAAAGAGGTGTCATATTGCGCTGACGCAATGATGACAAGTGTAGGTACAGTAGACATAGAAAGGTTATTGTTGAAACTTTTATATAGTCTGCAAAAAAAATAGTTTAGTTGTAGGTGTTATTTCTATGTAAAGGAATTTGTCAACTGAAGCATAGCGGGTAAGTTGGACAAACATTTTTACAGTTATACTGGATTTAAATGTGTACTTATAGTTTTTGAAAGATGTACATTTTGTATTTACCTTCTATTATTTGGTTGACAAGTACTTTCTTTGAAAATGTATCGCGCAGTAAGTTTTTAATGTATAAAAAAAAATTGACAGGTACCATTCATGCATTGTTATAGATGTACAAATCATTTAGCTGTGCTATTTGATATTGATCAAGTGATAATTTATTCGTTTTTAAGATTAAAACATCATCAAATTGTATTTTTGTAGGCTTACATTTCTTTGTAAATTTATTTTTTTATTTTTATTTTGCGTGAGTATTCGATTTGGCATTGTTGAATTTAATGTATGTACTTATTTATTTTTGGATTATCTGTATTCTGGTGATTTGTTGTGATTATCAATGGGTTTTCTGTTTAAACAATTTATTTTTTACTAATTTTGACTTTCTGTAAGTTTTTATGTAGGTACATGTATGTACCTGTGATTGTTTTTCTTAAAAGGTTTATTTTATAGCTTAAAGCTTCTGTTTTTCTTCAAGGATTGTTTGTGATACTTTTTGCCAAAAACTATGAACATAACAGTTTCAAACTGAGCCTGTCTGATGTGAGCGAATTTAGGAAGTATTTTTATTGTTCTCACTCTCTTTAACTTCAAAATATGCATTTCCACATTTTATACTGTTTTAACTCAGTACATTTTGGAATATTTTTTTAACTTTTACCTCTGTTATAAACTATGACATATAAACAATAGCATTTTTGTAATAATGACATTCCAATGATTTTATTCAATGACACAAATAGTTCGAATTTTATATTTTTGTTATGATTTCTATTTTACTATTTGACACATGTAATTCTAATAATTATTTTTGTTTCGTTGTCTAATAAAGATGTTAAATTACTCATACGTTTTTTTTACTTATTATCCTACTTAATATTATCAACGCGAAAGTTTGTAAGTCACGTAAAAACTACTGAATAGATTTTAATGAAACTTTACAATAATATAGCTTATACATCAGAATAACACATAGGCTACAATTTATAAAGATATTGTGTGACTAAGCCTGCGCAGACGAAGTCGCGGGCAACAGATTGTAATTAAATAATTTTGTAGATTTATGTAAGTTCGTGTAGTATTTGTGCCCGAGACAGTTCAGTGCTTAGAAATTAGGTAAGTACGTCACCACGGAGCAGATATCGTCCAATTCATGGATCGCCACCCATGTTAGCGTTATTACTTAAACAAAGCACGACGCAAGTTTTACTTCTAAAAAGTGATGCAAAGCACAAAAACTGTAGTAAAAGAACAAAATCCCAATGCAACAGTTTAATATATCTAAAAGAAAACTTAAAAACATAACTTAAGGAATAGTGTAAAAAAATCACAAAACATTTTAAGCTCTTAATCCATAGGTTAAACCTAAGGAACTTTCCACTTTTTTTCTTCAAACTTTACATTGAGCTTATATCTGATATCACAACTTCAGTTTTGTTTTAAACTTATTAGATACGTATCAAGACGAGATTACCTTTGATAGACACTGCTAGAATATGGTATTCCATCTTTTTAACAGCCTGTGTGGCTATGCAAATGGGTAGTACTTAGAGCCTTTGAGGGAAGTACCAGGGACGCATCTATGGTCGAGGTTATAACTCTCTACTACATCCATGTCCGCCTCTGTCAAAGCAAAGTCGAAAATGTTTAAATTCTCCTGAATGCGTGATTTTGTGAACGATTTAGGAAGAGCTGGGATTCCGCGCTGGATCTGAAAAGGCGATTGCGAATTAAATTATACATAATATACCTAATACCTATCTGTTGCTGTGTATAGGCACTGACTAAAATAATAATAAATTTATTATTCTTTTAAATGCTTAGAATGGGTAGGTAAAAAATAGGTACCTACACACCGGCGTTGCCAGATTTTTTTTTTTGCCAAGTCGGGATATTGGAACTTTTTGAGTGAAAAAAGCGGGATTCTTTCGTCGAAAGCGGAACATAGTAAAAAAATGTATTTATTCATAAGTGTTTATATACCTATTTATCTTTTTATTTGAGTAGTAAATAGCCATAGAAAATGTATTTTTAAATGATATTTTAAATCAGATTTACCCTATCGTTAAATAGTTGTCGAGTCGTCGTCGAGTTATATCCCCGAAAAGCGGGACTGAGCCTGTCATTTAATTTTGCGCGCGCAGGACATTTAATTTTTATTTAAAAATCGGGACGTCCCGCCAAAGTCGGGACGTGTGGCAACGCTGGCACACAGGTACTTTGGAAGACACTGAAGATTGAGAGAGGTTTATTAAAAACCAGCAATCCAAGGCCTCTTTCTTGATGGATGTATTCTATAGGTACTTTCATAAGCTATTTTCCCTATCTGGTCTGGTGTAAGACCATAGTTGCAATAATAATTGTTCAAAACATTTATGACAATTCAAGAGAATCCTTACCAAATATTTCAAAGCGATCTGAGCGCGCGTCTTGTTATACTTCTTTGCTAGTTCCCCAAGTTTTGGATCGGTTTTGATGACATCTAGCCCTATGAACTCGGGTCGAGCTTCAGATATCAAGCCCAGTGGAGTGTAAGCCACTGGTATTACTGAATTCTGTTTGCAGAAATTCACCAACTTATGCTGAGTCAGAGTTGGATTTACCTGAAAGCAAAAAGGTAAAACTTCTAGGGAACTTGTAGGTACATTATAACCCTGGCGGCCAACTTAAAAAAAAAGTAGATAATAATAAAATATTTATGTATTATGTACAGGCGGATACAAGAGCGTCGCCAGCCCATGGCCCAGGGGTGGGCAATGAGAAAAATATGAATTGTAGGTACAGTCAAGACAAGAGCATGAAGTTTTACAGCTTGTAGCGCGAGTCTTTGCCTCTATGGCGATTGTAATAGGAATGGTTCCAACTTAGGACTTTGCTTTTTTTGCGGTTGGCTACATTTTTTAATCTCTAGGGGGGGCAGCTGCCCCTCCCTGTCCCCCCTGGGCGGATATGCATCAGGCTATACACTGCTCGCTTTTATGTCTTTGTAATAAGCATCATTTTTCTTTGGCTTTGTGTCTTGATCCATATCAGTTTGTACACACACAGTAAAAAGAGTTGGAGTTGATTGCCAGCCCATCAAAATGAGTGATAGATAAGATAAATCTCTTTCCAATCTCCATTATCAAATGCATTTGACAGACAGTAATCTTATAGATCAGCAGTCGACATTACATGCAACAAGACAGCAAACTGTTTAAAGTAATGGAATATTACCTCAAACTGATTGCACACAGGTTTGATGGTGGAATTCTGCAGCAACCTCTCCAGCTGTTCCTCATTGAAGTTCGAGACTCCTATGGCCCTGGTCAGGTTAGCCTTCAGCACTCCTTCCATACCCTTCCATGTTTCAACATAATCTATTCCAGTGTCTTTATTGTCAGCCTAAAAAATATTATTATTAGTATTTTCCATAGATCTTGATGGTATTAAATCTTATGAAATTAAGAAATGTAAAAAGAAAAGATTCTACTTCTAGAGGGTGACCTAAGAAGATAGATAGAAGCAGTTAGAAAAAATAATGAGTCACTAAAACATTTGTATGCTTACACTGATTGAAACAGGCCAATGTATGAGATATAAGTCCACATAGTCTAACTTGAGCCTAGATAGAGATGCCTTCAATGCTGGTTCAACATCAGTTTGTGCATGGCAGTCATTCCACAGCTGAAAAGTAAAAAAAAACTAAACTATTATAAATAGCAGTTGTTGTTGTTGTGTTAAAAACAAAATAATAAATAAAAGTTGTTTATTTCAGGCACAATTTTCAACAAAATACCTACCACAATACTGAAAACAATAGGTCATACCAATTGATTAAAGGGGTTCGTCTTCTGAATGTTACTAGTACTCTTACTACTAGGATCTTTGATGTGGATGGAATCCTAAGACAGGGGTGGACAAACCTTATTGAAGCAACATGCCATTTTTTCATAAAAATACATATGAGGCCATAGACATGCCCTCAAATAATTTCAACCATAATGTAATAACACCTATTAATTATTATTAAAATAATTTCAATGAAAATTCCAACCAGTGTTCCAAGAGCTTCAGCAACCCGGAGGGAGATTTAGTTTAGATGTAGTTTCTGATCGGATTGGGCAGGGACAGGCTGAGTAGCGGATAGTTTGAACTAAAGATGCCAACCGTTTTGATACGTGGCATGCCCAAAATATTGTGTTGTGCCATTGGTTTCCCATCCCTGCCTGAGAATAATGTGTTTTGTTCTTACCTTAGTGGTCACAAAAAGCTCATCTCTCTTCACGACTCCCTGATTGATCTTATTCAAAATAGCTTGTCCAACCTCCTCTTCATTCCCATAACAAGATGCTGTGTCAATGCTTCGGTAGCCAACGTCTATCGCATCTTCCACAGCTTGCCTGAACTGGCCAGGTACAGCAGATCTCTGAAAAAGATTATAGGCATTATACCTACCTACTGTCATTTATCTAGGCGTAGGTAGGAGGGGTACCTATACCTAGGTAAAATAGCTGTTGATAGTTTTTAGGGTTCCATACCCAAAGGATAAAACAGGACCCTATTAACAAGACACCACTGTCCGTCCGTCTATCACCACTGGTGATAGTTAAGACAGTTGAAATATTAACAGATGATGTATTTCTGTTGCCGTTAAAACAAAAAATACTAAAAAACAGAATAAAATAAATATTGAAGGGGGATCCTATACGTGATTGTTTGCCGTTTTTATATATACTTATTGGTACGGAGCCCTACGTGCGCGAGTCCGACTAGCACTTCGCCGGTTTTTTTTAAAACCACGATAACTTTTGTAGCCCGATCTAGTTATAGAAGGTCGAATAGAAGACAAGACACTCAACTTACAGCATAGGTGCCTAGTCCCAGCATTGGCATTTTTGTACCATTAGGCAGACTTATGTTTGTTACTTGCGGTGCCATTATGAAAAGAAAAGGAACTAGCTTTTTAATAAAAGGCTAGACAATAATATAGAAAGAATAAGTGCCTATATAATCTTACTTTAGCGAAACTACGAAACCAACGAACGACAAACAAAATAAACCCAAGACAACAACCAGAGTTGCCTGCTACTTTAATCTTTAGGTTTTTGAAAAGGGGGGAGTTAAACAAGCTAGAAAGGGCTCTCATACAATAAAGAACTATTTCACTGTGTAGAAAGATTGCTTGTTATCTAAGTTTTAAGCGGGTATTTGAAACGATTTTAGATTGGTGCTTTGGAGATTGTTGGATTTTTATTGTACACTGCCCATAATGTGTTTAATGTTATTTTATATTGTTAGTTTGTCTTGTTAGATTAGGATCATCAACAGTTCTCACTAGCCGTGGGTAGAAGGAGTCGGACGTACGCGTCTGGAGCGGCTCATACCGTAGTGAGCCGTCAGTAACGGCTCTATTTCTTTTGGAGCGGCTCAACAGCTCTCATGCCAGCCTAATATAAATTTTATTCCTAGGTTGATAGGGTCTACAATAGAAAAAAGATATCCAGATCAAAAATTTTGCTAAATGAATTTGAATTGTTTCGTCTAGATAATAAGATCTAATTTCCAATGCTGCATTTTTGGAGCCGCTCATCTGTGGAGCGGTTCTCAGGTCTACTCATAAAATGTGATACACAACTCAAACGGTTCAAAGATTGGTTTTATGATAAACAGAACCCTGAACCGTTTGAGTAGAATATTTATTTTGATTCATTGGGAGGTTTACTACGTACTCGAACCGTTGAATCGTTTGAAGTAATATCTACGCGGGTGAGTGAGTGGAGTTAGGATGAATTGAAGGATTATGGTTCTTTTTAGAAAAGCATGTTTTTAAATGGTATGGGTTACGAATTTGAATTATTAACTTGAGTTGTTTTAGCAACAGCCCGTGGATGCCCTCGCGTTTTAGCATACATATTTAAGGATATTTTGCGTTCTAGGCTCGTCATAATTGGCATAAATATTTTCCGTTTAATCAAGTAAGGTTCATTTTGAATAGTAAAACTTTTACTTTAATTTTTTTTCATTCCGTCGTTCATTGTTAGCAATATTTATTATTTATTGCTAACATACAAATTCACGGATTTTTTCCTGTTTATTTTCCGCTAGACTCTGTTATTTTTCTACAAAATTATTTTTATCGTAGTATTTTTTTGTTTTGGCGTCTTGTCCTTTTGCCAAGTTATATCGGTGCTTGCTTGAAGTCTTTGAAGGTACCACGAAAATAAATTGGTCCTGAAATTCTAAGCCGTTTGAACCGCGGTTCGGCTCCGGCTCGAGACTGTAAATGAGCTGATGCGCTGCAGAACATGTTTTTTGAGTGAGTTACCCATGGCTAGTTCTCACAGCAAGTTTTTGTACCGAATTGAGAGGGTATCCAGGTGCTCATGCCCAAAGATGATAGCAGACAGCAGTAATACATGTGCGGCCGGACTTATTGAGAAGACTGAATTTATAGAGAAACAGTATTTACCCCGCACTGAAGTAAAAACCATCGATTATGGTTAGCACACTGAGCTTTTTTGGTTGCTCGATAAAGCTTGTCTAGAACTGAGGAGCAATAGTGAATATGTTTTTTTTTACATAAATGGGTCTATAATAGAAAAGCTAAGCTGATTAAAAATAATATTATCCATGGATCCATTTTAGAATGTTCCATTCGCTCGAATACATGAACCGTAAGCTGTGGTTCAGCTCCAGCTCGAACCTGTAAATGAGCCTAAGCGCTGCAGATCAAGTTTTTTGTGTGAGTTATGACTATTTGCTAAGTAGCCGTTTCTTGATAATGTCCTTCTTTAAATACCAAGGTGGCAACACTGAATTCAGATATTGTCGAGCGAGCAAACATAGGCAAATCAAAATCATCATCATTTTGCTAAGATGTTAACCTAAACAAAACTCGAAAACTTTTACTCTCTAGTCTAGTTAAAGTTAGGATTTAGATTTAGGATCAGTGTCATGGTTTGTTTGACTGGCCGGGCTGTTGAAGTAAATAAGTAAAGTAACCCGCAGTACCTAAATAATAGTTTTCTGTGAAGTTATCTCGTGAGTAATTTTTTGGATGGTTCTGAGAGAGTGTTTAAAGTAAATATACTTTCCTAGACAACCATGTCTGGATCTACAGAAGATGCATTTGACAAAGAAGCTGTAAAAACAATAGTGACTTTACTAAGTTCCAATATATCAAAGACAGATGTTCCAAACATAAAATCAGAACTGAAAACTGAATTTCTTCTTGCTAAGCGAAAAAGTAAAACACCAAAAAACAAAGCTCGAAAGAAGAAAAAACAGATCTTGACCAGGAAAGAGAAAAAGGCATTAGGATTTTTTGAAAATGCAGTGCCTAAATGTTTAGTCTATAATGAGTTTCTGCCTATGAATGCGGTCTGGCTTGAGTACATGGATAGTGTATTGGATTTACAAAATAGGCCCATCCCAGTACCTACTGATAAAGCATGGGACACATTCACACAAAGCATTTATAGGGCAGACTTCCATGGAAGCATTCTAACTGTTACCCGTTCTAAATGTCCCAGCTATGTTGATAAAACAGGAATATGTATAATGGACACCAAAAACACTTTTAAACTACTGTCACAGAACAATGTTGTTACAACAATACCTAAAAAAGAATGTGTTTTTCAAATACTATTCAAAGACATGAAAATACAAATATTTGGCAAACATTTAGGTGTGAGGCCAGCTGAGAGAACTTCCAAGAAAGTCAAGGGGCACCTACATCCAGACTTGTGAAAAGAAAAAAAAATTTTGTTCTAAAAATGTAAATCCTTTATTGGCTGTATGTTAGAAACCTAAGTATTTACATTGTATCTTAAGAGCTGTGGATTTTGTTCAAAAATAAATAAAAATAAAAAATAAAATAAAATAAAGGATTTATAAAACTGTAAATTATCTTTTTATTGTGATTGGTTGTTCAATCGTAGTTTCCTTAAGATAGTCTGACAGTTTTCTATATTCCCTGTACAGATTTCTAAATACATTTGTAAGGGCAACACTTTTGGAGAATTTATTTGCAGAAGAATCTTTCTTGCTGTAACTAAATCCCCTCTTAGAATATGACAGACGGCAGCCTTTGCCCAAACTGACACTGCTATCATGTCTCGAGTTTGGTATGGCAGCACAGATACTAGATCATGTATCATAGGAGGGTGTAGGTGTTCAACTGCATCAGTGATTCTGTCTAAGTTTATCAAGGCTTCTGCAGCATAGATATGCGCCCATGCTTTGTGTGCATTTGATGCATCTGTCTGACTCAATAGTTCATTAGCACTTATCAAAGCTTGCAATGGGTCTTGTAAATGGAGCAGCACATAGCTCTGTAGGACATAGGTGGAGTTTTTGAGGTCACATCTCTGCTTCCAAGTTATTGGAGGACCAGGTGGTGCTTGGATGACAGGTATATTCACATCGGTGGGTGGGTCTTGATAAGTCAGGATAAACTCAGCATTTCTTAGACATAAAACTGCAAACTCTAGTGACAGTGAGGGCATAGCAAATGATTCTACAGGGGAGTGTGAATAGTGCTCTTTTGATTCTTTTGATAACAAAATCCTTGTGTGTGATCCGCTGCCTAGTTTCTTCATTGTGTACTGTGTAGCCTCATCGCTGCAGCATTTCTTGATACAACATTCAGCTAGGTGTATCCATATCTGTGGGTTGTTGGGATAGTGTCGAGCTGCTTCCACAAAGCATTCAAATGCTCCTTCGCAGTTGTTGGATGCAAGCAATGCTAGGCCCAAGTTGTAAATATACATAGGTCGATCTTTACATACTATAAGGCGGTCACTCTCTTGACTGTCCAAAGCCCTGAAATGCTCTTTAACTGCATGCTGAAAGTATTTCGATGCAAGGAAAGGTTTCTTTATTGAGAGATAGATCACACCAAGGTTGTTATTGAGAGCTGCCCAGATATCTTCTCCCTGCGTTTTTAAATCATAATCAAATTTCATTGTTCTATATTTCCCAAGCATATTTGCTGCTTCTTTGACATCATCATTCAAATAGATTTGTTGAGCAATCACAAAGACATTTTCAATAGTGTCTGATTTCAAATTAAGTTTATTCTTCTGTCCTACCATCAGCTGAGCTCTGCTAACAAGTCTCTCATATAAATCACTGATATCAGGGTTGATTTTGACTTTATCGCCGTGATTTTTAGCTATTTCCAAGGACTTTTCAAATGTCCTTCTGCATAAAGTAGCTTCTAATAGTAGAAGTATAATTTGCTGGAACAGTTTTGGGTCTTTTATGTTTTTGGTTAGGAGCTTCTCCAGGATGACCACACATTGGTAGTAGTAACGTGAATGATACAGTACAACTGCATAATTGTAAACCACGAATGGCGAGAGAGACTCTTTGAGCTCAATATCAGGAAAGCTCTGACCTGTCTGTTGAGCGATAGCTTTTTTGAATTTGCTGACGTTCTTCATATCCTCTAAAAAGAATTCAACGACTGCTTTGTTGTGCTGAACTCGTTTATTGTTAGTCCCAACAAGCCCTTCCAATTCCTTCAGATGGTGTAGGGCCGATGCATAGTCTTTTTTTAGAAAACATTGATGAGCTAACACAGCTGGCTCCTCACGATCTTTTGCGTTAGCCATAGTTTCACAGTACACTGTTAAGGATTTTCTGAAAGAAAGAACTCAGTATCAGTAGGCAATTAACCATGGAGGAATCTGGGTGCCGATAATGTACAACCAAGGATTGTACAGCCGAGGAAAACACAGCCCGGAATTGATGTACAATTTGGTCGCGAAATCCATGGCTGTGTAATCCAAGGCTGTACATTCCAAGCCGTACAAATTCAGCACACCTTTGGAAAGCACGACCCGATAAAACGCAGCCAAAATTTTGATGCCAAAACTTAGGCTTTGTTTACACTCGTCAATTACTTACTCACTCACTTGATGATCCGACTCGGATTGGTTAGGTTATGTTAAAACATATAAATTACGCACGAGGCGAGCGAGCAAAGCGAGCGTGCCGCGGCAGCGGCCGCCGAAGTGCCAGAATTTTATTTTTTTATAACATTAATCTCTGAATAATTCTCTTATTTTATATAATTTTTAATCTGTGCTACTTGCCTATACTTACTGTGTAGTGCATCTAAACAGAGCATAGGCTTTCGACCAATCAGAGCATGGTCACAGAATCCATGGTCGTGCAATCCTGGCTGTACAATCCCGACTGTGCTGGGAAAGCACAGCCTGGAAAACACGGCCCGGATTTCATGTACATTTTGTACATGGAATCCGGGCCGTGTTTTCCAGGCTGTGCTTTCCGGGTTGTACATTTTCGGGCTGTGTAATACTTGGTCGTAAATTAACCGGACCCGAGGAATCTAATAACGTTTCGGAATGGTTTTTTTTCAGTGTTACCAGATCACTATATGAGTTTCCCCCCCAACTTTATTCCAAATGCCCCCGAAAATTAGCTTTTTGTGAAAAAAACCCCCAAAACACTTTTTATAGGAGAAAAAAACAGCAAATATATTAAAAATTTTATTCAACCTCATTTACAGCTTCAAATTTCAAACAAAACGATTCGACGAGTTCCGATTACAACCTCACGTGCAACCAAAGTTATCTTGCTTGCACCGACTCTTACAATGAATGAACAATTGAATTTAAGTAGGTACTTAGTATAGTATTGTTATGACGAGAATACACACGTTTATAGGTACACTAAAGTAGTGATGCGAATTTTTTTGATGGGATGCGAATTTAGCCAAAGTTTTTTTTACCCCCGAAAATCCCCCCAACAAACCTTTCCCCCCAAATCTCCCCCCAACGTCGAAAAAAACCCCCGAATTTGCAGGGAATCCCCCCCATCTGGTAACACTGTTTTTTTTTGCCCAATATATTGACTTCAAATTCTGAAATAGTTGACATTATTATGGTACAGTCAAGCTGACGGCTAATTTAACTAGTGTCAACTGTCAAGTCATATCCATAATGTACCTTTTTTTATAAGGGTTAATGTACGCTTAAAATAAATATAACAATAAAATTATATTATGTTGTCAAAAATAACCATTAAAGCAATATAGGTAAATTAACCATTTTTTTTAAAGTAAGCTAACATAATCCAACTATTGATTTTTTTTATTGGTAAAACCTAATAAAAAATATTTTGAGCTCACTCCGTTATGTTTAATAAGAACTAACTGGAGTTATGTGTCATTTCATTACATTTTATTTTACAGAACAGCACGCGAGTGTAATGGTTTCGTGGCTTCGCACCGCCCCGCGCCTCATCGCGCCGCGCTGTTCCCCGTTCGGTGTCGGTTTTTTGTCGTAACAAAACTGCTTTTTATCTAGCCCTTTCTAGCTAGTTCAAATTATACAGCCATAAAAGTATTTATTCATCTGCCAACAGATTTAAAGGAATTAAATGGAAATTCATTTAAACATAAGGTAAAGAAATGGCTTCTATCTAATGTTTATTACACTATAGAAGAGTACTTTAGTACCTACTTTGGGCTGTTATTAGTTTCAAGTATATTGTAACCTAGTATAGTAATATTGTATGCCCGAAAGGGGTAGACTGTTGGAACAAAATTACCTCTGTAAGATCTATTTACACAGTTTTACAATAAATGATTCATATTCTCAAGTGCAACTGCTCCTTTACAGAAGTGGCAGTAAAAAAAAATTGACAGCACTACCCAAATCCCAATGTTGTTCCAAAAAACCATAAAAAACAGTCTCCAATAGACTCCAGCGCCAGAATAGAATTAAAAAAAAAACCAATGTTGTTGGGCTAAGATTCAGTGCTGCCGTTTTAGCGAGTTTGTCGCTAGATCTAGGGGATTTTTAACTGCTTTGGCGACATTTTTTCAGATTTAGCGGCAGAAAATTATGTCGCGATATCTTGCGACTTTTCAAAATAACTCAAAGTTATTCAACCTTATTGCATTTAGGCACCAATAATAATTGAGGGTGATAATTCGGCAATTCCCGCAGCAGTGAAGTTTATTCTTCGTGATACCAAACACTATTTAGTTAGTTGCTCATTTTACACAGCGTATCTGATCCACCTACCGAAAAACTACTGCAGTTCGATTAATTTTTTCACAATTGTCAACAAGTGCTCTGTTTGTAGATTTATTTGGATAAGGATTAATACCAAGGTACAAATAAATACCCTTTTCTAGCGGCAATATTTCAATTATTTTTTTATAATAAAAGAACACTTATTGTGACATAACTATAATAGTTAGACATATGCTGTCGCGACATTTTTTGTAGATGATGACATGTTCTGCAAAGTCGTAATACATTATTTTGTTCTATCATCAATAGTTTTCGCAGCGCACGCGATGTAAGGATTATTTTTTCATTCCTTGGTTTACATTATTGGAGTTTTAGTAAGGATCCCTAATTTTTTTTTAAATATTATATAGCCTATGTTACTCAGGGATAATGTAGCATTCTAATGGTGAAAGAATTTTTGAGCCTATTCGTTACATACAAAACAACAAAACAACAAAAATACAAATCTTTCCTCTTATAATATTAGTGTAGAAGTGTAGATGTAGATGTGTAGATAAATATGATGCCACAGTTTTTTTTCAGTTTCGATTATCATCATCATCATCATCAGCCAATAATAGTCCACTGCTGGACATAGGCCTCCCATAATGATTGCCATAGCGTCCTGTCTTCCGTCTTTCCTTTTTTCGAAGTCGGTTAAAAAATTAAAAATTAGCGACATTTGGCTGGATTTTTCATATATCTGGCGACTTTTTGATGCCAGACAGCTTACTTACTTAGCGACTTTTACTTTACAGCGGCAGCACCTGTTATGATTGATTGAATTGAAAAGATTGAATATTTTTGAATTAAATTGAAAGGCAACGCTAAATTAATTTATATTATTATTCCACGGACTTGTGCTTGACATCGAAATTAATGAGTACTTTTTATTAGTTAATTTTCTTTAGTTTCAAAAAAATATCTTGTCATGGCAGAACATTTGTTTACAAAATATGTAATAGCAATGGGTGGTTCGATTTCAGAAATTTGAAAATGATGTATCAGAACCTACACTTTACCACTCTAAAGTAATCCTCAGATGCGTGTCATGTCTCGAAGATCTATATTTTTGCTGGCTGCTGCTGTTGTGTTGTTGTACTTCTCAATAATTTTATTTATGCTTAGTCCTCTGCATGGCAGTAGAGGAACGTACTACGGTGGTAACTATATGAGTTTTAACCACTTGTCGTTGCGGCAAGTTCCCGTGGTGAACTGGTGTAAGGAGCTGCAGTGGCGGTCACCACATACCTCTAACGTGACTGCTCTTGTATCATACCCTGGTAGTGGGAATACTTGGTTGAGATACCTGTTGCAGCAAGCTACTGGTAAGATTTTCTAAATCTATTCTATTTATAACTTAGACTTAGAAAATTGCTGTCCAGAAGGACAAAAATAGAAAGAATGCCTTTCGTCTGCCTAGTTTTGCCGATGGTAATCATAATAGAGAACCTATGTGGTGTTTTATTCATCATCATCTCTGTTTTCACTACTCTTACCCATCCATGTTGACTTTCAGGAATTCTAACAGGGTCAATATACATGGACTATGGTCTACGAGTGCATGGGTTTCCAGCTGAGAATGTGACAGATGGGTCAGTGCTGGTGGTTAAGACTCATGAAGCTCCGCCACTGGACCTGAAGAAATTTAAATCGGCAATTCTGTTGATAAGGAATCCTAGAGATGCTATTTTAGTAAGTTTCTATTATGCTCTTCTTCAATCATCAATCTTATGTAGATTTTTTAATAATAAACTTTTATTTTTTAAGTGCAATTCACTAATAGATATAATACAAAAGATGTGTTAGTAAATAAGTCTGAAATCTTTTGTTAAAATTTTTGTTTGAATGAGTTTTTTAGGTATACATTTATCATTTTACCATTGCTACACAAAAACAAAAGTTTCAGAACCTAATGTTAGAGCCACAAACATCCATTGTATCTACTGTATTGGTGTACAGTTTTATTTATAATTTGTTTTCTTAAAGTATTATGTTTGTTATTTTCTGTTTTTTATTACATTATGTTATGAACTATGAGTACTGAATCAACTACTACTTAAACTATCTTAATGAATACATGGGGGCATTTTCTCAGTGGATTTGTTCTGTCAACTCAATTGTTATAGGCAGAAGTAACTGCTCAGCGTCAGGTGGGCAATCTGTTTTCGGTTTTTCCAATAAAAAACTTAACAAAATTAAAACCTAAAGATGGGTTAAGTTTTTTCTTCAAGATGCCTACTCAATAAGGCGCCCAAGCATTCAACTCAAATATTTTTTGATTTAATGTCCTTGAGTTTATTAGTACTGACATTCTGCCACTATGTACCTATACATATATAAATTTACCTAGAGTAATAGCCGAAGCAGTGATCACTCGCGTCTACATACAAGTATATAAGACTTAGTTAGAGCGAGGTGTCTATGCAAAGACATTACAAACGTTTTGGTATACATTTTTATGTAATCAACTATTTTAGATACCACTACTACTGTACTTCATTATTTTTATTACCCTACTGTTTAATCTTTTTCTGGAAATAATTGATCGAGTGAGCGAAGCGAACGAAGATCTTAGTTTCAACTTGGGCGATTTGGCATTTTATGTATGTATATATGTATGTATGTATGTATGTATGTATGTATGTATGTATGTTTGTCTGGCGATAACTTTAGAACCGTTGATCCGATCTGCATGAAATTTGATATGTCGATAGCTTGTACTTGAGAAATTTACTGGTAAGTATATGAGTAAAATCGGATGAAGGGTTTTTGAGATATGGGGTTTTTTGAGGGGGCAAAAATAAAAAAAGTTACATAAAAAAATCAAGTTACATGTCATATGAAAGGGCTTTGTTTGGACATCCCAAAAAAATTTTTACTTTTTTTTTTGGACACTTTGTTTTTGAGATAAAATAATAAAAGTTAAATTAAGATAACCAGCGATCCAAGAGCTCCCATCTCTAAGAGTTTCGTTGGCATCAAGGTTTTTCTACTGGTCGGCCAGTTCCTTTGCTTTTTCTTATTTTTTTTTCTTGAAATAAATTAAGGAGGTACTCAGTTCTCATAAAATGGTGACGACGACCAGGTCTGATGATGGAGCTAAGGTCTGTTCAACGGAACTCTTCAATAAATAGGCCAATGGAGTTGAAACTTGGTAACCATACCAAGTTAGTAGGCGGTAGTCAGAAAAAAGTCCAAACATAATGTTTGGACTTGCCTCTGACTACCACCTACTCAAAGTTTTGGTGCGTTCGTCGGGTCGCATCACGAGATCTCAGTTCGGGGCGAACTACTAGTTATTTTTATTATATTATTATTTATTATGTTACTTTTTTGTTAATGAAAGCTTTTTATGTTGTCTGTGTAGTTTCAGTTAAGCAGTGAATGATGTCATTAACTTTATGTTGCGCTTGAACTCGCATTGCATGTCCATGCACAGTCCTTTTGCATGGAGCATGTACTTACATGGTAAGTATGCTCTATGATTTATTGTACATTATTTTTGTTTATTTACATTCTAAATTCAGATGGTTAATGTGTTGGTGATTTTCAGGCAGATTTCAACAGACTGCATAAAGGCCACATAGGCTCCGCTCCTAAATCAGCTTTTGAGAAGAAGCCACATGAACTCAATAAGTCGGGTAAGTTTCATTCCACAATTTATATTATCAACTAGCTGGTGACCGCGACTTCGTCTGCGCAGGATTAGTATTTCGAGTAGCTTATATTAGCGTGGCGTAGTACATAGGTATGTGTAACTCTAGCGGTTTTGGCATGGCAGCGCACGCCATAATAGCTCGCAGATGGTTGATTTTTTCCTACTTACTTGACACATATCGTCATATTTTGGACAATTCACACAATATCTTTCAAAATTGTAGCCTATGTGTTATTCTGATGCATAAGCTATATTATTGTAAAGTTTCATTAAAATCCATTCAGTAGTTTTTACGTGAAAGAGTAACAAACATCCATCCATACTTACAAACTTTCGCGTTTATAATATTAGTAGGATTTGTCGATACCCTGCAGAGTTTCGAGTGTTTTGAGTAAGCAAAGCGAATGAAGATCTCATTGCAGTTGGTTGGTCGGCGATGTATGTTTGTCTAACCATAACTTTCGAATTTTGTAAGATTCTGATCTGTATGTTCGATACGTTATACATGAGAAATTGACTGGTAAAATTATGTTAGCTAACCAGACAACTAACTTACTTTATTAAGACAAAAATAATGAAGTTACACAATATCTAAAATTAGCACTGCATTTATGATTCGTTTATGATTTTGGGACAGAAATATGGCATAGTTTATTAAACAATCTTACCATAGTGTACCTATTCAAAGTCAAAGTCAAAAGGTATATGTATATTCAATAAAATCACAAGGATCACTTTGAAACGTCTTAAAACTAGGTGAATCTAGGTGCCAGTTCCACGCGACCAAAGCCTAGAAGAACAGGCAACAAACTTACGGCTTGGTTCCTACCGTTCTTTGGTATGATGTTCATATTTGCAGACTGGGCGAAATATGTTTCAACCCAACTAGTGGTTTGGGAGACATTGCACACCCTATGGCTAACCCGATTCCCGGGACCCGTGCATGTTGTCTTCTACGAAGTGCTGGTACGAGACCCAAAGAGGAGTCTGGAAGGCATCCTGAAGTTCCTCAACTATAATATTACTAAAGTAAGTAATGTAGTATTTGGATGTAGGATTCCGAATCCTTCCGAGATCTTAATTCTTATTTGAAAAGTTCTGACGAAAGAAAACATCTTGAAGAAATCAGTTATTATTAAAAAAATAAAGAAAGGATAAAAAAAAATTTTACGACACTAACTTTTGAACTCCTATTATCTAAATTCCTATGGTGAAGTTTTATCATACTCAGAATAATGTTGTTTTTAGTATTTGTTGATATTTGAAATGAATATGGGACCATCTCTAAAGTATGATGTACCAAAAAAATAAGTGAGTAAAAAATATACAGTCGAATTGAGAACTCCTCCTTTTATTGAAGTCGGTTAAAAACAAGATACGACAGCGCCCTCATGTCCCTATGAAATAAAAACTACAGCAAAATGTGCTCTAAACATTTCCATAATTTCGTATTTGTTTTCAGTCAGACATGAAGTGCGCGCTAACAAACAAAGAAGGCATCTACAGACGCAAGAAAAAGCACAAAGACTTCGACCCGTACACAGCTGAGATGTACCAAGCACTTGACGATGTCAAGAACAAGGTTCTGAAGACCGTCGCGCAATATCGCAGGAGGAACGAGATAGAAGCAGAAAGAAATAGAGCAAACAAGGATGGATATTTTGAGTAAGGTTTTGATTACTATTATAATTCCTTTGTGAATGTTGACTTTACAAAAACGGGCTTGCAATGCAGAAAACCAAAAACCTAAATCACATTTATTTATTTATTCAGGACTTCCGGTGTGTAAATACACATTTCTTACAAAATAGTTTAACAATAATGATACCTGTCCTGTTCTTACCTACTCCATAAACAGCACTAGTGTGAGCTAGGAGACAATAATAAATATTATTTAACAAGAAATAAAAGGCAGGTATAAATTCACATGATTAGCTATTTAAAATGATAAGGATATTTTCAATAAAATGCCGATAAAATTAAATATTAACAATAATTAACACTACTTTTTTGTTGTTAATTAAAAAGTGGTGCTAATTTAATTAACACATGTATCATTCTTCTTTATAGTGTCTTAAATAAATTAATAAATATTTTGTGGTTTGTGGGTAAATAAATACAAATGTATGTTTGAAAAGAAACTCAAGCAAGCAATAACAAAAATAGTCTAAAGTAGATTTTATTATAATAAATGTAAATGTATTAAAGTAAAAATTTTAAGAGTAGTAGAGCTCTTTGTGGAGGGCTCGTCCGGGAAGTACTACCACCACGCCTTTTTCTACCGCCAAGCAGCAACGCTGTGTTTCGGTTTGAAGAGTGTGGTTGCCGGTGTAATTACAGGCACATGAGGCTTAACATCTGTATGCCTCAAGTTGATGGACGCAAGGCAGTGCATCGTTGGGTACGTTCGTATCGTGCGTGACTTACGAGGCAATGCTTTGTTATAGGTGATGGTTACCACTTAACATCAGGTGGGTCATCTGCTTATTCCATCAGCAATTTGTATTAAAAAAAAAATTAAACAACTAGTTTTGACTTTACCTATATTTTACAAACCAAATAGTGTCATAAAGATGAATCTTTGTTCTCCAGGCTGCTGGTGGAATAGTGGGATAAGAGAAGATTGCTTCTGCCAATTCTTACTATTTGTTACATCTCTTATTTTTTTATTCTTGTACTTCGTTCGCTCAGTATTAAATTAATATTCTCAATGTCAAACTCGAAAAGGTATTTGTTACAACAAGGTTTTTAACCGGTGCTCCACTGGAGACTAGTGGTCTTGTGGGAGTGATCTTCTGATCGTCGTGGGTTTGAATCCTGACATGGCAGTGGCGGATTTACATATTTGCCGCCAGTAGGCTCTTCATGCCACCCTACTGACCTCAACAATTCGATACTCTTAAGTTAGTTACTTAGTTTACAGTCATTTTCATTACATTTTATTTGTCAATAAAATTAGTACGTTATGATTTGTGTACAAGGTGTAAAAATACCACTCCTGAAAACTTCTTAAGCTAAATCTTATAAGTAGAAGGTACAAGATTGAGCTTTTCTTAGCTTAGAAATATACCCAAAAACAAGATATACTTAAGATGAAAAAAATCTAATTTTGCCGTTCCCTAAAATCTGCTGCCCTAGGCTCCAGCCTACTCAGCCTGCTGGTAAATCCGCCACTATCATGGACAAATGGATTCTTTAAAAAAATGTATGTGAGCAATGCCAGTGCTCAATCGGTAAAGGAAAACATTGTAAAAACCAGCAGCAGCGATAGGCTTGTAATCTGTATAGTATACCAACTACTGCAAGATGTGGGTATGTTCCAAATGTAATATTTGTACATACCTCTGACTTAAGTAGGTGTCCTAAAGAATCTCGAGTTGGTACTAGGTACTAACAAATCTGGGGTCTATGCATTATCCACATTTTTATGCGCAACGCGCCTGCTGAAAATATTGTATTTAATAATAAGAATGATTTATTGTAAAACTGTGTAAATAGATCTTACAGGTGTAATATTGTTTCAACAGTCTAACCCATTTCGGGCATACAATATTGCTATATTAAAATTACTTTAGTTTGGCGTGATCATCTATTCAGCTAGACCCCTTGTACCCCAAGTCCGAGTTTGGTTTTTCGTAACGTCAGGCCTTTTTTATATGGAGACTCGTGAGTTCTCAGCACGCCCAATATAGATTCTTTTTGAATTTCCATACAAAAAAGGCCTGAAATTACGAAAAACGAAAACATAACTCAGACTTGGGGCTCTGATATAAATTTTCCGCCTTTCGCCTGGTTCGACCGGTGTTCATGACACATGCAAATGTGATGTTAAATATCGGATACCAATCAAACTCACAAAACAATTATATTAAATATCCCGTTTTAAATAAAACTACCGCCGGATGTTACCGCGCTTGTAGATCAAAGTCGAGAAGCAGTTCCAGTTTTTCTATTATTGTTGTTAATCTCATATTTAATTATAGCAATAATTTTAGTCTAACATTCTAGTCCCAACTCAACGCCTTTGAAAGCAACGAATCCTACCAAGAGTTAAATATGGCCTAAATTAATAAATCGCACATGGTTAATGCCGCACTGTAGACAATTTTACTGTATTTTAAATATACTTGAACCTACTTATCCTGTCTTCGTCATAAAACGTTTACGGCCGGTTTCTGAAAGATCCATCATCTCATTTGATGTAATAGCTGATGCAAGCAAGTGACTTGACATCCGATAACGTTTGATCGAGCTTTCAGAAACCGGTCGAAAGTATTGCATTTATTTCTTGTTAATTATTTTTAAGAACACTTAATTTAGTTATAATTCAAATTTTATTTTTGTTAACTGACCTAGGTACTTATTTTAAGAAACTTAGGTATTTTTTTATGTTTTAACATTAATTTCTAATCGAAGAAAAACTGTTTTACATCATTCAGAAATGAAGAATAAAATAAATATTAGAATTTTACTGCAATGTTTTGATTTATTAACCTAACTAAGTGCTTTGCCCCTTTATGAAGTTACTACCAAGCGTAATAAATAGATCATCGGGGCTATTAACTATTTTTTTGTATTAAAACTCGGTGGCGTTTAAGAGGTATGATGTAGGTACGCGGACGCGAATTACACAATAATTTGCGCAAGAGGTTTGAATCTCGCTGGGAGGCAGAGGGTGCGTGATCTGTAAAAGTGAGGAGAGCATGATCTGTAAATATCTAGTTAAGCAGTCTCCGAGGATCTCAGTTACATAGATCCTGGGTGATCGCTGGACCAGTGGCGTAACTCTTACTTGTTATTCCTTACCGCGACATGTTGCGATTGGGGCATGAACGCGCTCGATCCTAGCTAGCTAGCGTGCACAGATTAGTAGCCTTTTCGGGCCCCAATGCAAAAAAAAATCGGAAGGGGACCTTTGCCTATTATGGAAACGAACGTTGGACGAAAAGTTGGTCACCCGGCAGTAGACACCTGAAAGCTGGGTTGTTTATTAAGTGAATTGAAACTGAAATTGCAATTGTTTTTGATCGAGTGAGCGAAGCGAACGAAGATTCTAGTTTCAACTTGGGCGATTTGGCATTTTATGTATGTATGTATGTATGTATGTATGTATGTTTGTCTAGCCATAACTTTCGAACCGTTGATCCGATCTGCATGAAATTTGATAAGACGACAGCTTGTACTTGAGAAATTTACTGGTAAGTATATGAGTAAAATCGGATGAAGGATTTTTAAGATATGGGGTTTTTTAAGGGGGCAAAAATAAAAAAAGTTACTTAAAAAAATCAAGTTACATGTCATACGAAAGGGTTTTGTTTGGACATTCCAAAACAATTTTTACTTTTTTTCTGGGACGCTCGGTTTCTGAGATACAACAAAAAAGTTAAATTAAGATAACCAGCGACCCAAGAGCTCCCATCTCTAAGAGGTTCGTTGGCATCAAGGTTTTTCTACTGGTTGGCCAGTTACTTTGCTTTTTCTTATTTTATTTTCTTGAATAAAATTAAGGAAGTACTCAGTTCTCATAAAATGGTGACGACGACCAGATCTGATGATGGAGCCAAGGTCTGTTCAACGGAACTCTTCAATAAATAGGCCAATAGAGTTGAAACTTGGTAACCATACCAAGTTAGTAGGCGGTAGTCAGAAAAAAGTACAAACATAATGTTTGGACTTGCCTTTGACTACCACCTACTCAAAGTTTTGGTGCGTTCGTCGGGTCGCATCACGAGATCTCAGTTCGGGGCGAACTACTAGTTTTATTTTAAAATACACAACACAATGACAATATAGGGCCTGTGGTAATATTATAAAATTTTAAACGCATGTGCCGAAACTTAGGAGACATTTACCTTGCTGTTTTTATTTTATTTTATTATTCATTGAAAATGTATTTTGAAATAAAAGTATCATCTGTATTCGGCACCTCTTGGATTCGGGGGGTCCATGAGACCGCATCGGCTGCATTGGAATAGCTACGCCCCTCCCTGCTAAGGACACGAGATCCCTAGAGCACACATAAATGCAAATAACTTTGACAAGTGGGGTTCATTGTGTGTTGAACATAAATGTTTGTTCTCGGTCTGGGTGTTAAATATATATTTACAACAAAAAAGTATAGAAGTATTATATCAGCTATCCGGTTCCCATATAACAAACTTTTCTTTGTTTCTGGCTAGATAGTGCTGTGTGGTTAGTCCACTCTAGGATGGGGGTCTACTCCACTGAAGGATGCAAGCTTCGTATTTACGTTTTGAGTCCTACGTAGCAGTGCAGTAGACCAGAATTTCTGAGTAGCTCTCAAGTATGCCTACAGGATGTTTTAATAAAAAACATGTTCATAAAACTAAATAATGCTTTATTTCACATCGCGTCAATATTCATTGGTCACAAACGTTTGCACATCGACAATGGAACACGCGTACCAAATATTCAGTTATAAAATATATGCAGATAACAACAAACCATTGTAAAATAACTTACAATTCTTCTCTATATAAATAAGCTAACGGACCTTCTAAGTCTCCAAGTGAATCTTGCCTTTAGACAAGCGTCCATGTGTGGATAGCGTTAACTAAGTTTAGATAACCCACGCTGTCTAGGTAACATTCCACGCTAGAAGAACGATTGTCTAAGGGACTCATAATGATAGGCAGCAGGTTCAGATTGGACGATTTTCAAAAAAGTTATCCCCAATTTGCTTATAAGGTATTGTCTACATTTGAGGGCGTACTACAGCTCTGTAACTGTCCAAATTATTATTTATTATCCGAGAGGTAATCATTAGCGGCACTATTTATGATTTATACAGAATTATTAACTGTGGGAGAGAAGATCTCGACGTTCAAAACATTAAGACTGGGATGACTGGATGATTTTTGGGGAGACCTTTGCCCAGCAGTGGGACACAATAGGTTAAAAACACTACTTTTATGGCGGTTACAATGAAGAAAGCTATGGTCTGTTATCAAATATAGAAAGAGACTTATAAGGTCCGTTGTATTGAAAGCAAGTTAACTGTACATACAGCTTAAGTTTTTGAAAATAAACCGAACCGAGCTGTAAAATTTTACTTCTAACAACATTAAACTCTTAATTACAAAATTATCATCAATATCACAAATAAAATACAAACTCGACACCTCAAGCACTTGTGGACTATTCGACTAATTCAGTTCAACAGAATTTCTAGACAAATGGATATCGATAACGCAACAGCGACACAAAAACGCGGAGGAATTGCCATTATTCCCATAACATTTGTTCGAAGTTTTCGTGTCGCTTTTTGTTACGGATATGGGTAAGAATTGGCAAGTATGCCATGTGTCTATTCGAAAATAAGTCTGGCTTAATCCTATTATTGATAATAGCCTGTACATTCTTATGAAAATTGCTTAATAATGAATCAATATATTTCAAACTTGTAACTGAGCAGAATAGTCCATAGTACAAAATTTCTATCAATGTATCAACACAAATAATGCTGCGGTTCTTTAGTTGAAGACATTACACCCACAAACGAATTCAGTCGTACATCCATACATTTAATAGTAAAGACAAAATGTATCTTATACATTTTAAATTATTGGAAATATGTCGAATATACAAAATTAAGTCTTATTGCAATGTTCACAGATTCGAAATTCCACTGACGGCCAGATATACCGTCTCTTTCACTCAGCGTCAGCGAACGAGTGTGAAACAAAACTTTACTGCACAAAAAACTATATTGAACAAAAAAGAAAACACTATAATACAAAATAATAGAAGAAAAAAAAATAACAAGTTTATACAAATAGTCTCACGGTGTCTGTTTACCACTTAGGGGCCAGTTTTTACAACCATATACATGAAATAATTTATTTTTTACTTGATTTTACAGATTTATTTGCGAAAAAAAAATCATTAGTGATAAAGAATCGCCTTACATCATTCGATCGAAACCAGAATTGCGACATTTGTTAGTAACTTGATATATCAATAGACAAATCTAAAGTGTTTCCGAAGCGTTCTGTCACAGTGAATACGTACAGGTATATAAGTACTAATAATTCTTCTGTCTTTACACTGTGGCAGAGCACACAGAACTCACAAACAAAATCTATTGTAAATTAATTAAATATTACGTTAAAATCAGCCTTTGTGTATTTACTACATTTGCCTAACTACCATCTAAAACCGGCCCGCCTGCACCACAAACCACGAAAGACTAGACTCGGCAAAGCTTAGCCTTGAGAGTAAAAATAAACCAACCGTAGATAACAAATTTTGTAAGTAAGATCTATGAACATTCTGAATTACAAAGCCCAGGTTTCTGGTTAAAAGTACTGGAGATGTTAAAAATTTGGGGTCACCACTGTTTTATAAAAAACCAACGCAGTGCGATTTATTGTGTTTCTGATAAACGCATCTTAATATCATGAAGAAGACATGAGTTTTCTATAGCAAGTTTAATTTTACTCCAAGGCTCCACAATAACACTATCATCTTTCCACTTTGGCAATAAGACAGAGACAACTGTAGTGTCAGCTTAGCGTTCGCATTTACACATTCGATATTCACATCTAAATCAACGTCATAAAGTTCGAAATCAATTGAAATTATTTAGACATGAAGTTTCATACTAAAAATTTTAGTTATGAAGTTTCATACTAACAAACATAAAATTAGTTGAAATTATAAAACGAGTTAGGTGAAGCCGTGTGACTAGTATTTAAGTTAAACTGTTTAGACTCTATTGAAAATTAATATGCTACAGTGGAGAAGTTATCCAATTATTTACCTTTTTCTGTTATGCCTCAATTCGATTGACACCACACTAGAGCTTCAATATTGTATTATATTACATTGTAACAAGGATCATACAAAATAACGCTAGGAACCAAGCCGTAAGTTTGTTCTTCTAGGCTTTGGTCGCGTGGAACTGGCACCTAGAGTCACCTAGCTTTAAGACTTTTCAAAATGATCCTTGCGATTTTATTGAATAATTTTTTTTGACAATTTTTACCAACGCATGTAATGCACTGAAATTTCGTGTCACATCTATCATTGTGTAATGTAAGTTTAGCTCGTAAACAGTAAGCTCAACTCAGAATACATACTCTAAACCGTGATATTCTTCTAAAACGACGCATTTTCAATGCTGCTTTGTGAGTATGCAAATAGTAATTTGATAGTTCAATGTTTCAAAGTGAAGTCTAAACAGTTTTACCCAAAACAATGATGACAAATCGATATGAAACCATAACATTAACGCTGTAAAGTCCAATCTGCCGTGACACTGCCGATTTAATAACCTCTCGATTGTTTCGTCAAGGATCCATCCAAAAAACATTACAAAATCCATTGTCTGGAATCTCGACAGTCTAGCTAGAGATTAATAGGAATCTATCGTATTAGCACTACTTTGTAAGGCCATGTAGTAGTTAGCGGTGATGGAAGCGAAACTCCCGAGCTAATCATGGAGTATTGGTTCTGTCTGACACGTCACACGTTAGTCACGTGACGTAGGCATAGGGCGTTTGGGGGAACACGCGGAGTTTCGCTTCTATACGCTAGTATCATTTATTCTATGGTGGGTAAGGCTTTGATTATGCGGTATTCTGATATAAAATCTATACAAATACAACACATATAACAGCTAAAAATATATAGTTATTTGGCCATTAAGTCCTAAGCTAATATATTCCGTTAAACATTATTTTGTACCATAAAAGTATTTTTTGCGGTATATAGAGTTTATAAGTCTATTAAACTATGTTTATTTAACTTTATTGCTTGACGTAAAATAGATAATTTATCACAATTATTTATTTGTGCTATTTAAGGTATATTACTTTTCCATTAAATTTATCTGTTTAAGCGCTACTGTTAAATTTAATCTTGATACTATATTGATACGTTAACGGTTTAATTTAGACTAAAGTTCACCAATAAACAGACTACATATTAAGCTGTAATTAAATCTTAAATTATGTGTAAAAATATACATTTCTTTTGCACATTTTTGTTAGTCCTTGTTAGACCATAAGATTTTGCGGTTGCCTAACTCTCAATTAAGTCCACTCAGACCATCGTAGGAAGAATACGTACCTAGGCTCTAAATTGGTTAAACATTGGTTAAACATAAACAGTCGTCTGCATTGGTGAACTATGGATAGTACATACATAGCAGCAGTGTCACAGTTTATTGAATGTCAGGGATCGACAACGATAGTAAATCGAGTTAAATCGACGGATAGCGCGGACGATATCACTTCCTTACACTCAACGAAGCATCTCTTTATCCTGTTCTGGACCCTTGACCAAGCTTTAGTTAAATCACGCACGTGTAATCGATACAAGCTCGCACATAAGCGTTTAACTCGTTTTAAGTCCGGATTTATGACTGACTGTTGATCTAGGTATGCTAAGATCATGCTGATGAAACGTACTGCTTTATCTACACACGAGTACTTCAACCACAATGTTCTAAGCAGAACATACATTGATCTGCCAGAGGTCATCACGCACAAGTGTTTCGGACACACAATGTCTGAGCGTTTCTTCGTGGTTTTATGTACACGTGTTATGGTAGAGCGTTTTGTACACGAGTATGACAATACAGATCGTTCTGGCTTCGTCACGTCCAAGAGTTCCGTTCGCGTGACTGAGGGTCCCAGTTCAGTATTCTGTTCCGTGTTATGCAGCAGGTTGAGTTCGGTTCGCACTGTGAGTTTTCTCTCGGTGCGGTGTAGCTGCGGCTTCACTTGCGCACGTGAGTTGGTTCCGTGGAGAGGTAGTGGGCGGGACGAGGGGGCGGGGCCGAAGGGGCGTCACCGCAGCGCGCGGCACCGCCTACAGACGCGCACGGCGCCGCATTCCCCCCACGGACTCATCTCGGAGCAGGAGCTGCAGAATATGCCTCCGCAGCGTCTGTTACGAAAACAAATTATATTAAAATATTTTTGTTGCTGTTCGTAGGCTATCAGTCCCGACTAGCGATTAGTATTATGAATGTATGTTATGTCAGCATCGTAGGTGAATGAGGGTAGTCCAAGATCTTGAGGAATGACAAGAGCAGAAGGGCGTATGCCCAGCATTAAGTTAAGGTTTTGCCCAGAATGTACCACGTCAATAGAATTTTCCAAGTTATCACAAATGTATTTTAATGTGCAGGTGTTAGTGCACTTTAGTGCAGAATAACTGTACTCTAGCGATGGGCTTGCAACCAATCACGCATGGCACGCAACCAAGCAAGCAACTTATGCAAATTTGACTACGTCAAAATAAACCTCTAAGCTCCTTTAGATTTTTTAAGGATTTACTTAAGGGGGAGGTCCTCTTTAGTAAATCCTTAAAAAATCTTAAATTGGTATTTGGTACTAGAAAATCTGTGAGGATATCTATCATGCCCAGGCCGGGAATATCAAAGTTGCGAAGCTATTTCTGGTCGAGGGTTGGTTTAACAGCTTAATATCAGGTGTACCATCTGCTTGTTCCATCAGCTAGTTGTATAAAAAAAAAGAAAAAAAAGCAGCATGTGCCTGTAATTACACCGGCAACCACACTCTTCATACCGAAACACTTGCTGCTTGGCGGCAGAAAAAGGCGTGGTGGTAGTCCCCGGACGAGCCCTTCACAAGGAGCTCTACTACTCTTAAAATAAAAAATGCTAGTTCCATCAGCTAGTTGTATAAAATAAAAATAGACATCCAATCGTCGTGAATCTCTGGTTAGTGGGCGGGTGTGTTTGCTATACCTGCAGTGATGCCTGCGGCGCGCCAGCCAGAAGTGGTGGTGGCAGTGCTGGCAGCGCGAGGCGGCGCTGTCCGGCAGCCACACGACGCCGCGCGCCTCCTCGCCCACCTCCACCTCGGAGGCCGAGCCGCTGCCGCTGCCGCTGCCGGAGCCGCTGCCGGAGCCGCTGCCGCTACTGCTCACGCTGCCTCCGCTGCATACGCTGCCCACGCTGCTCTTCTGCAAACGTCACAGGTGCTCAGTAAGTTATTACACATTGTAAACCTGTCTGAGAATAAATTTAAGAAAACTATTAAAGTTAATAAACAAATAAATAATAATAAATATTGGTGGACATTCCACACAGCGCTATCTCGCCTAAAACTAAGCCAAAGCTTGTGATATGGGAACCAGATAGCTGATGTACTACTTATATACTTTTCTTTTGTAAATACATACTTATAATATTATATAACACCCAGACAGAGAAGAAACATCTATGTTCATCACACAAATGTTTGTTCTCGGTGGGGATCGAACCCACGGCCTACGGCGCAGAAGGCAGAGCTACTACCAACTGAGCTGTGAAGGCTGTCGAAGTTATCCTAACAAAAAAAGCTTACTATAACACAAATGATTAACTAGATGACAAAAGTGTCTGGGAGCTCAGAACATGACTAATATAATAGGTAATTATTGTACTAAATGTGCTATAATGTAATTGGGTTTCTACCTATGTATTTATTTTTTGAATGACTGACTTTGTAAAAACGTGTATTTACATTTTACTTTAAATTGTACTTACTCTTACTTGCAAATAAATAATTGAATTGAATATTAGTTAGGAAAGTCGAAATGAAATGCTGTTTTAATTTTGTGTTATCTATTGTTATTAATGTAAAATAAAAATTATTTTTCTCCGTAGATACAATATTCAAGTTAAAACTGAGCACCTTGCATTTTAGCGTAAATCGCCTTGCGAGATAAATGCGATTCAAAAAGTAAGGCAGTTCGCGTCCACCAGTGTTTTTGAGATTTTTTGAGTTAGGAAATAAAATGTTTTTATTGACAAAACACAATTTTTTTTAAAAGATTGTTGATTGTAATGCTGCAACACCATTTTGAATGTTATGAAATTTATAAATCTTAGTGAAGAGTGTGTGTTACCTTATTGTGCGCGGGCGCAGCATTGTTGGCGTGCGGCGAAGTTAGCGGCGAGGCGGCGGCCGGCGCCGGCGACGACCGCCGCAACGCCTCGCGAGCTTCTCTCAGCTGACCGCTCAGCTCTTCTACCACTTTCTGTAATAAACGTTCGAGTTTTAATAAAAATACTACTAAGCATAGCAAATTGTGTTATAGTACGAGTACCTATAACTTATTTTCGAGTCATGATTTTTGACTTATTCAAACTTTCTTTGACCAATATGTTCTATAACGCCCCCGACCAACATACTATTTTGTTTTGAGGTGAAGGATGTTATTGCAAGTGATTTGTCCGCTGAGACGCTGAATGACGCCCAAAAAAGACTTACAAAAAAACATCTTGGGGCATAATGTCTCAAGTTGATGGACGCAGGGCAGTACATAGAGCACGTTCTTATAGAACGTGACTCACGAGGAAATGCTGGGGCAAATTTGACTATTCAGTTTCCTTTTCAATAACACTGCATTTTTGTCATAAATACCGCAATTTCAAAGTCCATAATAATAATATCACATTCAGTTTTATGATCTGACAACACTGCGCAAACTAACAAATAGAACTTGGCTAAAGGACTAGAATCCACAGCCAAAACAAAATACATCGATATTTATTTATTTATTGGATACAAAGTTACATAGATATTATTACAGTAGTGGTTTAAAGTCTTACAAAGATTTGTCCAACCACTACGTTCTAGCTAAATATATCACACAACAAAGAAATGAGCGCACACTCAAACAACATTGGCAACAAAACAAGGACGTAGGTATTTATCATACCTCCATCGTACGCGCTGCGATAGCGCACTTACCCGTTGGTAGAGTATGATCTGATGCAAGCGTGCCTGCAGCGGGTCCGCAGCGGGCGGCAGACCGTCGACGGCGTCCGCCCGGCTGGCGCCGCCCGCCGCGCCGCACACGCACCGCACCCGCGCGCCCTCCGTCGCGCAGCCGCACACGCCGCACCAACACACGCCGCTGCCGGCAGACTCGCCGGACGTCTCTATACCACCTGCAAACGATACAACCCTATGTATAAAAATACATACATAAAATCACGCCTGTTTCCCATAGGGGTAGGCAGAGACCACGGATTTCCACTTGCTACGATCCTGACATACCTCAAAGTCAAAGTCAAAGTCAAAAGGTATTTATTCAATAAAATCACAAGGATCACTTTGAAACGTCTTAAAGCTAGGTGACTCTAGGTGCCAGTTCCACGCGACCAAAGCCTAGAAGAACAGGCAACAAACTAACGGCTTGGTTCCTACCGTTCTTTTGTATGATCCTTTTACAATGTAATATAATATATTATTGAAGTTAAGTGAGGCGTAGGCATACAGAAAAATGTCCGTTATCTGATTCAGATACGTTCGCCGAGGTCTTCCTGTCCCAACAGTTTCATTCACACTCGCCTGATGTACCTGTTTCGTTTATCTTCTTTCATCCATGCTCTCTACATGCCCAAACCATCAACATACCTTTCTCTACTCTCTCATTTCCTTATGTACCTTATGTATATATATTGCACTTACCTAGATTAATTTTATTTTAAGTATTTTGTATATTGCCTTTATATCTTTTAAATGTTATTGTTTCGTAGCTAACACTTGTACTAGTTGTGACTAACTTTAAAGAGTAAGCACAGGAAATGTATCATTATTGTTGTTTTTTTTTAGGAATTTTGATTACTCAGTGGAAGCCCTGAATAAATACATAAATAAATTAGAAGATATCTACTCCGGCACCCTTGAAACCAAATCATTGTAATGAAACTTAATTTCTAGTATTTATAATGAGTTGTAACTACTCACTAGTAGTGCTAGGCCGCCTGGTGCAATGGCAGCAGGTGAATCGTCTGGGCGAGGTGGGGCACAGCGTGAGTTGCGAGCCGCGAGCTCTCACGTGGGCGTTCCTCCGGGGAGCCGCCGCCGCTTCGCCTTCGCTCTCTGAGCTGATGCTGCTTGACGTGCCAGCGCCTAATACATAACATATTTTTTTGTTAAATATCACATTTTGTATTTATTTATTTATTTTACTTTAATAACAACGGTAAACCGATAACAGTAATTAAAGACATCAGACTAATAATATCAAACTCATTACATAGATGGGTAAATAAAAATAATAAAAATAGAGAAAATTACAACTTTGAAATAATTAACTGTCATGAATAATTTGTGAATGTCAAAATATACAAAAAATAACAAGTTTTACACACATCTACACATCACGCTCACAAAATCTCAAGCATTCAGACAAAATACTCATCCCCTCATCATTAAATAAATCACATAGCATGCAGGAGACCATTGAGTGCGACGAGGATACGCGGAATAGGTGTCGAGGCGCGAGCCACAGTGTGACAGAATGGTTCGGCAAACAACTTGTGCTTGCGTACATTGGTATTGCTATGCCGTATTTGAGCATATCTGGCTTGGTAACTATGGAACGCTATAGAAGGTGTTAAAATACCACTGCTGAAAACATTTTAGCCAGGTCGGAATTAAACTTTTCCATGAAACAGCTGTTATTTTTTCGCGTTCACAGTGTTGGTTCCTTAGAAAAAGTAACTTCATTTTGACGGGTACCTAAGCCCCCTGAAGTTTTCAGCAGATGTATTTTAACACCCTGTATATGGAGAGGCCGATGTTGAGCAGTGGATGTCTGAAGACTGATGATATTGTACACAGAAGGCGGCTACTACTAACAGAGCTATGAGCGGTATACTTTTATTGATAAAATAAAAACTACTCACCATTCAGCTCAACATCCAGAAACTTAGTAGTAACTTCTTCAATTCCGTTGAGCATTCCATTGCCAATCAAATCATTCACTCCATTCAACCGAGTCTCCACATTATGGTTGAGTAAATCAGCCTCAGAGACATTCTGGTTGTCCTGAGGGGAAGCCTCGTGGGATGTTCCTCTCGAGGGGGCCAGTGAGGGGGGTAGGGAAGGGGGTAGTGAGGGAGGTAGCGAAGGGGGGAGTGAGGCGTCTCGCTGCGAGTCACCGATGTCGAAGGTAGAGGATTGGTTGGATGATTCAGATATGGAACGCCACGTGATGCTGATGTTGCGAGTTCGACCGGATTCGCGGGTCGCCTGGAATTTATAAACGTAGATTAGAAAACATGGAAGAGTGTTCGTAGCATCCTATGCGGTCACCATTTGGATAGGTAGGCTAATGGCATTTAAATCTTTGGGTCTACCATGAGGTTTTCTAGAAGTTTTAATACATCATGGTATCATGGTCATTAAGCACTTCCGAGGTTTTGGAGGACAGCTCGATTGTCATTCAGTGAAATAAAGTGAAAATTTATAATAAAAAAATGTTTACTTTTATTACAGTTAGAGATGTTGAGGTTTATAGCCCTGTAAGTCAAAGTCAAAAGATATTTATTCAATTCAATCATATGGATCAATTTAAAACGTCCCAGATCCACAAGACCAAGCCTAGAAGAACCGGCAACAAATTGTACTGGAGTAAGCACTGTATCTGGAAGATAATGCTTCATAACAATAAAAAAAGAAAAGTACATTTTTATAATATAACTGGTGGTTGGTAGCCGAATCAGATTTTCAATACACTCCGAACTAGTTAAAAAACTGTATCTCGGAGGGTAGAATTCGTCCTCCATTTATGGATGGCCCCTAAGTTAGCTTTTACTGTTATTTTAATGTGCAATAAATTATTAAATTTATAATATTACTAAATTATCTATTTAAATCAATCTACAACAGACTAACCTCAGCGATGCTAATGACATCAGTATACGGATCGCACACAAACACCGGTTGCTCCTCCGGCGTGTCCACGTCTATAGACACTGTCCGGCGAGCGGCGTCCGCCGGCGTGACGTCCACTGTGACGTCAGCGACCGCGCTTCTCATGTCTGTGACGTCAGCGCCCGCGTCACGCATGTGTGTGACGTCAGCGACCGCGTCACGCATGTCGGTGACGTCAGCGGCGATGGTGGGCGGACACAGCTCTCGTTCTAGGGAACTAGAGCCGCTCGTGAGGTCGCGGGTTGGACGCGGGTTCTCGAAGTGGTCTGGGTGTAGGCCGTCCACCTGCAGAATTTAAATATAAATTATAAAAAAATAATTTATTAAGTTATTTTACAAGAACATTTTTCTGAAAGTGATAAAGCACAGAATAAAAGATTGTACCTACTATGTACGTCGAATGAAAATTGAAAATACATAATGGTACATAAAAAATTACAACTACTTTCTTTTAATAGTCTTATCTTGCAGTATTTAATCATTTCATTGCGGTAGTAGGTATATTGTGTTGGTTGCGTTATAACTATGTTCACTTTACTTTTGCAGTGTCAATTGGTACTATAGTCGCGTTAAACACTCGCTGCAAACTCGGTCATAAATCATCTTAACACTAGTGTTGAGATAACTCGGTGCGGGCGCATGTATGTTAACGATAAAAAGAATGACTCAGCGAGAGCGCCCGGTGGTTGCACGGTCGTCGGAGAGTTCGAAGAGGACATCTCTGCGCTTAAACAAAAGGATCGTGCCGTTCTCTTAAGTGCGAGAGAGAGAGAGCAATATTGCTGTCTCGTTCCGATAATTTATGACCGTGTTTGCAGCGAGTGTTTAACGCGACTACAAACGATCTGAGAGGATATCTACCGTATCAAAGTCGTGAAGCT
This sequence comes from Chloroclysta siterata, assembly GCA_932294275.1. Lineage (NCBI taxonomy): Eukaryota > Metazoa > Arthropoda > Insecta > Lepidoptera > Geometridae > Chloroclysta > Chloroclysta siterata. The sequence goes on along the minus strand of OW028607.1, from coordinate 2,878,261 downwards.
GTTTTTTTCTTTTCCTTATCAATTAATGTATTTTTCTTCTTTCTAGCATATCGAGGTACGAAGGGCCTCTTTTCGAATAAATGGAATAAAAATACTATTTTTCAAAGAACATTTTAAGTATTAAAATTTTTGGTGTAGTTTACCTGATCGCGTGTCGGATCGGCTCTCTGTAGCAGCGGCAATTCGTCCACACAACTGTCAGTCAGCGCCGATCGGCATTCTCTCCTGGATTCACACTCGTTCACCACAATTGATAGTTTCCTGTGGAATTATTACAGACGTTAATAACGTTTTCGGAATATGAGGAACAAAGAGGTTTACTTTACGAGAGTGTGGAAGGTTCTAAGTTGTAACATGAGTAGCAGAGATCTTTGTGAAGAGATCGTCCGGGGAAGTACTACCACCACGCCATTTTCTGCCGCCAAGCAGCGTTGCTGCGTTTCGGTCCGAAGAGTGTGGTTGCCGGTGTAATTACAGGCACATGAGGCTTAACATCTGTATGCCTCAAGTTGATGGACGCAGGGCAGTGCATCGTAGGGCACGTTCCTATCGTGCGTGACTTACGAGGTAATGCTTTGTTATAGGTATTTGTATTTTTGTATTTATATTTATTTAAACATTACATATATCATTACAGGTTAGACCTAATACAATATAGTAGTCAACAACATAATTATTACTAATATTCACACATTACATTAAATAATGATGATACGGTGATGGTTACCATTTAACATCAGGTGGGCCATCTGCTTGCTCCATCAGCTAGTTGTACAAAAAAACAAGTATGGAAGGAAGGTACCTTCCTTGTCTTTCTACAATACATAATTTAAGATAAAAAAAGATTGACTTACATAACATCGGCCGCGATGCTGGGATCGCTGCATCGTCTCTGAGTTGTTCTCTTCTCGCCTTCGTTCAGTAAGTTGTCGCACGATCTTGTTTTCGTCATCAAACCTAGTGAAGAGATTATTTTAATATTAAGGTGAAGTGGAAGGCATTATAGTATGTTTTTCGTTATAAGAACGAATTCAATTATTTGTTGGAAAAAAATAACAAAGCACTACTCGTAATCTTGTTATGGGACTCTCGGCTCGATAGGAAATTCTAAGATCTCATTTTTTTCACAATGCAGTCTCATTCGATCAATGCATTATTGTGTTCATAAGTGCACCTTAGTAAATATATAATATTGTTATAGATTTACGGTTAATTGTTTTTGTGTAAGAAAAAAATGGGCATTTTTGAGTTAAACTCAAGGAAAACTTGAATGAATGAATGAGAAGTGAGAGTTACATCATAGACCATATTTTTCTCAATGATTTAGTCAGTAACTTTTCGTAGTAACGTATCGTTATAAACGTGAAATAATATACCGTTAGTGTGATTTGTTCTAGGAAGGTCTTGTTGTAACCTCGGCTCGTCTATCTCATCAATGGTCTCTCCTCGCTCGCCGCCGAACATACTCGTCCAGACTTGAATCGATCGGACGCTGTAGTCGGGCCATAGAACCTGCGAAATAAAATATTAAATAAATATATGTGGATATTCCACTATCCAGTCTCAAAATAAGCAAAGCTTGGAATATAGGATCCAGGTACTAGCTGACACCAGCTTGCCTCATGTATAAGTAGCGGTTCCTAAAACTTATTTTGAAGGCGTTTTCTTTGCATAGGGTTCTTGAATTTTTGCGACCTTTTGTCCAAGTGACCGCGGAATTCAGTGAGTTTTCAATTTCGCATTCTGTGCAAATGCCATAGGAGTGATGCGCAGTTAGCCTGGATGCACTGGGTGATATTCCCCGTCATTTTGTAGTTTAGAAAATCGACACCCAGGTTCTGTTAATGCAAGTGAGCTGTAAGGGTTGTCTTCTTTCTGATTGTGTGTAAGTGTGTGTGTAAGGGTGTGTGTATGTACGTGTGTGTGTATGTGCGTGTGTGTGTATGTACATGTGTGTGTATGTACGTGTGTGTGTAGGTACGTGTGTGCGTATGTGTGTGTGTGTGTGTATGTACATGTGCGTATATACGTGTGTACGTATGTGTGTGTGTGTATGTACATCTCTAATACTATAAGAATCAAAGTCCTGACTGACTGACATATAGACAACGCACAGCCTAAACCGCTGGTCCTAGAGACTTGAAATTTGAAGAGTACATAGGTCTTATGACGTTGAGGTGTACTAAGAAGGAATTTTTGGAAATTCAATCCCTAAGGGTGTAAAAAGGGATGAAAACGTTTGTATGCAAAATAGTATTCCTTGAACCTACAAACTTGAAACTTGGAGTACATATACTTTAAGGCAAAAAAATAGGAAAGGGATTTTTTCTAAAAACGGGAATCTTGAGTTGGCACGAAGAGATCTGAGGGTATCTACCGTTGGGGTAGAAACTAGGAACAAATAAGTACATACTTTCCGTGTAAGGTTGTCTTTGTTGTATTTGTCATGTTTGTGCTAAACTCAGTACCTATACCTACCTACCTATTATGGGTAATTACGCCTATAGGTATCTTTTATACCTACGTAGGTATTTAAAATCCTACCCTAATAATATACAAATCAATGCGAAAGTTACGATGTTTGGATGTTTGTGGCTCAATCACGGCTCACCACTTCAACGCGTGCGAAGCCGCGGGAAGCTACTAGTGTGTGTATATACGTGTGTGCGTATGTGTGTGTATATTTATGTGTTTGTATGGTCGTGGGTGTAAGTGTGAGAGTATATATGTGTTGGTGTGTATGCGTGTGTATGTATGTGTGGGCGTGTGAATGTATGTGTGGGCGTGTGTATGTATGTATGTGTGTGCGTGTTCAGTGTACATGTGTGCGTGTGTGTGCGTATGTGTGTGTGTGTGTGTATGTACATGTGTGTATATACGTGTGTGCGTGTGTGTTTATATTTATGTGTTTGTATGGTCGTGGGTGTAAGTGTGAGGGTATATATGTGTTGGTGTGTATGCGTGTATATGTATGTGTGGGCGTGTGTAAGGGTGTGTGGGCGTGTGTATGATGTGTGGGCGTGTGTATGTATGTGTGGGCGTGTGAATGTATGTGTGGGCGTGTGTATGTATGTAAGTGTGGGCGTGTGTATGTTTGTATGTGTGTGCGTGTTTAGTGTACATGTGTGCGTGTGAGCGCGTGTGTAACGCACCTGGTCCTGCTGGTGCGGCTGGTAGAGGTGGTTCCTGTAGGCGGGCGCGCGCAGCAGGTGCCACACGTGCGCGGCGCCGTCCGCGAGCCGCGCCTCGGCCCGCTCGCGCGCCGTGTTGCACACGAACGTGCCGAACATGCAGCTGTGCACGTGCGTCGCTAGCTTTATCTGAACAAACAACACTTTCTTTACATATTGCATGGAAAACGAACAGCTTGTCAAATGCAAGAGGACGAATATGAAGAGAGCAGCTATAAAACAGAAAACGTATATTAATAAAAGAGAGATTCCCAGGACAAAATGGGTTCGTCAAAGAGAGAGATGGTTCTGGGAGAGGTCTTACCCCTAGTGAAGTATAAACGGCGGTACTTTTCGGCTCACCTCTATCCGCCATTTGCGGAACCATGCACCTAGTGCATCGAGAGCTTATTGCAGCTTTATGCACACCCGACAGAGGAGTACCGGAGATCAGCGAATAAGGCTATTTTCACCTGAAGGGTGCGGGGGATATCGCTGGTGTACAGCGTAAAGAAGAGGGGGAGAGCACGGATCCTTGGGGAACACCGGCTCGGATGGGTCTAGGGCACCCTCTACGCAATAGCGAAAGCTTCGATTTAGTAGAAGGTCTCGTAAGATGAGCACAAGTTTGTCTGGCAGTCCGAACTTGGAAATCTTGTAATTCAAGCCGTTGTGCTAGACCTTATCGAAAGCCTTCGCTACATCGAGGAAGATTGCACCAGTATCTGCCTGCCAGGTATGGTGAAATCTGGATAGCAAGTACTCCGTGATACGGAGCACCTCAACAATTTCAACAATTTATTTATTTATGAATTCAAGCCTAATAATAATTTAACATTCATATGATGTAACATTTTATTCGACATCTGATCCTAACTGTTCATCGGGGAGGAGTTTGAGCTCGTTCACATGAGGCGATTTAGAAGGAGTCGCTCATAAATTTTAACCATGGAACAGAGAAGACTGATGGGGCGAAAACTGGAGGGCTCTGAAGCCTTTTTGCCTAATTTGGGGATGCCAAGAACAGTGGCTTCCTTCCAATCGTCGGGAAAGGAGCAGTCTGCCATAGCCGCATTGAAGATGCAGACTAGAAGGTAGATAAGGATGGTGGGGAAGTTCTTAAGCTCCCTGTTGTTAATACCGTCTTCGAGATCTTTGATAATCGTCTGAACCTCGGAGTCCCTAATGAGGGGGAGCGGAGGAGCTGACGGGGGCACCGAGGAAATCTGTTCCACTTCTTTGTCCACGTATCGAGGGGGACAGGGTCTACGGGAACGAGACTGGGGGAACATCGCGACAAAGAGGCGAGCCGCGATCGCAGAAAAGCTTTGGTGGATGGAGAGGACTCAGAACCTATTTTTTTATACAACTCATTGGTGGAACTAGCAAATGGTCCACCTGATTTTAAGTGGTAACCATCACCAACATATAACTTGGACATCTATTGCTTTGACAAGGAAAGAGAAACGACAATAACTATTCTTTGTATTGCATGGGACCAAATTGGTTACCAAAGTGGACCAAAAAGCCGCATTCGGCCGCATCAAGCCAAATGTGGCTTTTCTAGATCAGTAGTGGATTTCTTGTGGGCAGGAGACCTATAACTTGGACGGCAATAAAACCCAAATCAGGAAATAAAAAACAATTTTAACTGTGCCAGTACCAGTCGTTATAAGACTGTGACAGAGTTCCAATGACATTTGAGGTTCTATGCGATAGCCTACCAAGGTTTTTACTTAAGACCATTATTATTATTATGAGCCCTCGGGGTCCTACTGCTGGGCAAAGGCCTCTCCCCATTCCTTCCACACATCGCGACCCTGGGCTATGTTTGCCCAGTCCGTCAGGAAAATATCAAGTTCGGCAAATTTCCCTTAAAATGTTTCAATGTTTTCATTGCGTTTACTACTAAACTTAAGGTAATAATCAAGGTAATGTACTGACCAAGTAAGCTTCATTGAACTCAAAGCTGCATGGATACTGTAGCGCCATCTGGTGTACCCAGTCGAGCCACTGCAAGAAGATAGGAGACCGCTCGTTCGGCTCCTCAGGGCCGAACTGATGGCCACATCGATCGGCGAACTTGTGGCCGAAGTCTAGCCATTCCCGCTCGATTAGTATACGGAAACCCTGGAAAACAAAGAATTTTCTGTTTCTATCACTATAATTATAATGTTCTTAAGTTCTATTAAGGTGTTAGTGTAGTACTTGTACCCATCCCGCCAACACAGACGTTCTAGTATTCTGTGAATACAATCTGTGGATGTCAGGGTTTTACCTCCAGGGTTTTGTAATGTTTATATCTGTGGAGGTCTGGGTACTACCTTCAAGTTTCTGTAATGTTAATATCTGTGGGGGTCAGGGTACTATGTTCAGGGTTCTGTAATGTTTATATCTGTGGTGGTCAGGGTACTACCTCCAGGGTCCTATAATGATCATATCTGTGTGGGTAAAGGTACCTGTATTCTGTGGATATAATCTGCGGGGGTCAGGGTCCTACCTCCAGCGTCCTATAATGTGGGTCGAGCAGCAATCTATCTCTTTATCTGTAAGGGTCATGGTCCTACCTCCAGTGTCCTGTAATGATGGTCTAGCAGCAATCTATCTATATCTGTGGGGGTCATGGTCCTACCTCGAGCGTCCTATAATGCGGGTCTAGCAGCAGCTGCGCGGCCGCCACTATTTGCGGGTTGCGGTCCCAGCCGTCGGAACTGTGCACCAGCACTGGCCGGCCGGTGCTGCTGCACTGGGCAATTCTTGTTACTACATAATATGTGCGGTCACACAATAGCTGTTCCAGTATTCTGAGTGGGTGGATATATATGTGGGGGTCATGGTCCTACCTCGAGCGTCCTATAATGCGGGTCTAGCAGCAGCTGCGCGGCCGCCACTATCTGCGGCGTGCGGTCCCAGCCGTCGGAGCAGTGCACCAGCACGGGCCGGCCGGCGAGGATGGCGCGGCACACCACGCCGGCCGCGCGGGCGATACCCGAAACGTATTGCAGCCATAGCGTGCGCTCTAGGTTACTGTGCCAGCTGGGGACAAACATTATTATTATTAAAGGCCTATTCAAACCTACGCGGTATTCGCTGCCGCTGTGGGTAGAGGTACTATCGGCGTAAGATATAGCTATCCAGTTTGAAACAATTTTGCCTTGCGTTGGTTTTGGGTTACTGGTCACACCTTCTTTTTTTTGTTGTGGTCACTTCACAGAAAAATCACCCTTAAGGTAGATAAGCATATCTTACGCCGATGATACATGCCGCGCGGATTTCGCGCAGGTATTTTGTATGAAGTTCCGCGGCTAGAGCGACCTGAGCGGTACTCGCTGCAGCTGTGGGTGGAAGTGCATAGGTACCGCACGGGTTTCGCTTTGGGTGTTACCCACAAGGATAGCGGAATCCGCTTTGGTGAGAACAGTAATATTACCCACTCGGTTTTCTCCACCCACAGCGGCAGCGAATACCGCGTAGGTTTGAATAGGCCTTTAAAAGGATTATTTCTCAAAATCTAACTATTTCATATGCCTGTTATTTCACCGGCAACCACACTCCTCGAAGAAAAGCAACACTGCTTGGCGGCAGAAAATGGCATGGTGGTAGTACTTCCCCGGACGGGCCCTTCACAAAGAGCTCTACTAATCTTAAATTAATGAAATTACATTATTGACAACAATAACATAATAAAACAATCAAAATTACACTGACAAACACTAACACTCATAATATATCACCTACACATACACACACAACTCACACCCACGACCATTCACACCCACTCCATACACTCATTTCATTATTAACATCTTAATAGTATAACATTAGACAATGAAAGTCCATGATCATTGAAATTGTAAATTTAGTTTTAGACGATCTAATCAAGTTATCACTTAGTTAAAGCGTGTAGTCAATGTGGAGACTATACATAGGTTTCTATTTTCATATTTTGGAATGGTACGTACTGAGTGAGTACCTAACTATAGTCGCGTTCCGATAGTTTATGACCGAGTTTGCAGCGAGTGTTTAACGCACCTAGTCGCGTTAAACACTCGCTGCACTCGCTGGTACTCTACATGCCTAGAAAATGAGCATTAACTTTTTAAGCTTTGTACTCAACCTAACAGTATTAGCCCTACCTGGAAACCTTTTTTTTTATAACGTACCTTAACTGTATTAGCTTTACCTGAAAACCTTTTTTTTTAAACATAACTTTTTTGCAATAACGTTGCACACAGTTCAGCAGAAATATCATTTTGATCCAAACACATTGTATAGAAAGGGTTTTAAACATTTACATTACATTTCAAATTGTACCAACCGATAAATAACATACAAATCATACAATCGAGTTATAATACGTACTTCTTGCATCTACATTTCACGACAGTGATTCTTACTAGTATTTATTCTGTGGCGATAGGTGGGTGCACGGATAAGAGAATGGCGGGTGTGACAATGTAACAAAGTAGCAACGCGCACACTTTACCGCACGTGATAAAAAAACTCATAAATATAACATTTGCTAGGTAAGTTAGTAACAACCGTGGAACGAATGGTTGGAATTCGTGTTAAAAAATCAGCGTATAAACTGATTATCTGAATCACCTGCTGCTTTTGTGTCCAATCGTAAATAATACCTACAACTTTTTCGCACTTACACCGACTTAAATTCACAATACACTGATAAACATTTCCCAAACGTCACCTGTGTATAGTATATTATTTGTTTTTGTTGAATTTTTCAAAAAGTAGGTATGCAAATGAATGCATGTTGTCATGCAGGAAAGTGTTCCAGATAGCACAATACCGCAACTAAATAAAATAAAATAAAAAAGTTATCTATTTTGTATTTGTGCTGGTGGCACGAGCGATGGTGGGACGAGTTGGACGCTTTTGAGAAAACTTGTACGTTTATTCTGAATTTTGACAAGATGCAAACGCCTCTTGTCAAAATTTACGACTATAGGCAAGGGCCTATAAAGGCTTTGGTCGCGTGGAACTGGCACCTAGAGTCACCTAGCTTTATGACGTTTCAAAGTGATCCTTGTGATTTTATTGAATAAATACCTTTTGACTTTGACTTAGCCCAACAATGGGATGATTCGGGCTAATAGTAACAATAATAATTTAGCATCTCTCTGTTCAAAGACGACGCCGAAGCGGATGCATTTTAACGACCGACGGAAATAGATCATAGGATTAGGGAGATAGGGCTCAAAATCGTATTTCCTGGATATGTATGAGGCCTATACCCAGCAGTTGATGAACACAGACATCGAAATGCATGCTTCTCAGTAGGTAACACCAACTGTAAATGAGGTATATCTCATCCAAACAACCAGAAACATCCAAATCTAAAATATCAAAGTCATCTTCAGAAGTAATAATTCAGAAAAAACGTTGCAAAATGCCAAGAAAACAGACTTTGCACTTGTATTGTATAGCTATATTTATTCACCGTAAACTTTGGCGAATTTCCAAACAGAAACAAACGCACAAAGGAGTTTTCATCACGTGCCTTGAGTTTCACGTACATTTCAAAGTTATTGCAGGATAATAAATTCATTTTAAAAATGTTTATTACTTTTCTTGAGAAAATACGACTGAAGACGTACTGTGAATTGTATTGTGTAGTACTGTGTACTCTGAGACTAGAAATATTTTGCAGTTTCAAATCTTAGTGAGACGTAAAAGTGCTAAGTCTTATGTGCCTGTAATTGCACCAGCACCTTTGCTTTTTATATCACCTACCATTACGATTAAGGAAGGTAGGTAAGGAACGTGGATTGTGAAGGTACCTACTGGATATCATCTGTTTTTTTGAGTTGGTCTAACTAACGGCTTGGTCCCTATCGTTCATCGTTCTTTTGTATGATCCTAATACAATATAATAAAATAATGCCTTTTCACGCCTTTTTCTGCCGCCAAGCAGCGTTGCTGTGTTTCGGTTTGAAGAGTGTGGTTGCCGGTGTAATTACAATCAAGTATGCCTCAAGTCGATGGACGCAGGGCACGTTCCTATCGTGCGTGACTTACGAGGCAATGCTTTGTTATAGGTGATGGTTACCACTTAACATCAGGCGGGCCATCTGCTAGTTCCATCAGCTGGTTGTAAATGGTGAACTCACTTGGTTTGGTCGCTCGACTCTGCCGCCAGCGCCCTCATCTGCTGGAAGCTGCGCCTGACGTGGTGGATGTTCGGCATGGACATGAACTGTATGTCCGCATTCGGGTAGTACTGCGCGCACTCGCAGCCGCCGCCGCGCGCTCGGTTCGTGACCGCGGACGCGTACGAACGCGCGTCTACGATCAGTAGTTTGATCTGCTGTGAAACGAGAATCGTGAATGAATGAATGAATAAAAAAAACCTTATTGTACACCAAACTCGGCGTCACGGAAGACCAGCGTTGTAATAGTGCATCAAACACTATTACAGCATAAAGCTGAGTGACGACCGTTTTTGATGTCACAGTATTTTTCTTTAAATTTTATTTTCGCCTATGTATTTGTGACACAAAATAAACATATTTTGATTTTGATTTTGAAACTGAACAAAAAAAAAAACTTAAAAATATAAAATAAAGTCGTACAATGGGCGGTCTTATCGCTGAAAGGGAGAATTGTTAAAGTATGGAAGATTGGTCGCAGGTGCACGAGGATGCTCGTGTCATGTGGTGAACACTATATTATTTACAAGCTGGTGCCCGCGATTTCGTCTGCGCAGGATTAGTCACACAATATCTTTATAAATTGTAGCCTATGTATTATTCTGATGTATAAGCTATATTATTGTAAAGTTTAATTAAAATCCATTCAGTAGTTTTACGTAAAAGAGTAACAAACATCCATCCATCCCTTAATCTATCTGCCTATACTTACAAAATTTCGCGTTTATAATATTAGTAGGATTTGTTTTATATGCATACATTATACAAATATATAAAACAAATAAACCAGATATGGTATATTATTCAATTGGAGTGTTGCATTAGGGTCAATAAGTATATTAGCAATAACAAATCATGCAATTTAGAGAGTGTCTTCCTTTTATAATGTACCTCAACAATGATAGATTACAAAAAGAAAATTCAGAGTACACATGTTCTATGAAAGGATTAGCAGGATTGCCTATATTGCAGTATTTTATTTAAATATTTTATGCGAGAAAACTTTGAAACATAATTTTAAGCTGGGCGCAGCCAGTAGGATAAAATCCATGCGACTGCGCCAAGCAAATACACATCAGTAGGTACCTTGTTTGTGGGAGGTGCCAGGCCAGGGTCAGTTCCGCAGGCAGAACCCAGCGCAGCTAATAACCGCTCGTCCTCACTGGAGCGCCAGCCGAGCCAGCCGACCTCGGGCTGTGAGGAACGCGCGATGACGGCGCCATTGCCGCGGTGACGCCATACCACGGCCGGTATCCGTCGCATCGCTCGAAACCTACAAGAACGTTTTACATCGAATATTTTTCAAAATATACAAGGGTTTCCCTAGGATAAAACAGAATTTAAGTAATAACAACAACACAACTGGTAGACACAAGAAAAATGTACCTGTATGTGAGTACCCACCACGACACCCTATAATGCATTTTAAATATGATTTTCATACTAACGACGCCTAAATTTGGCACATTCGGAAAATCAGCATTACGTTCATCAATCATAGCACAAAACGTATATTTGCAAATGATTATCGAGCTTCGGCCAACGTCCTTCATATCACTCTATCTATTAAACCAAACAACCCGTCAGTTGTTGTGAAAACGTATTGGCATCGATAAACATCTTAACCAAATGAATGTAGGTAATAGTAATGTTTTCTTTTATTATACTACGGAACTGAACTGAAAAGAAACTGATTAATATTAAAAGCAGTTTGTTTTTCTCGTCCCGCTATGGAAACTGAGGTCAGTCCTCCGAGGTAAGCCAGGTTAGCTAAGCTTGTCTAATTTGGCTGTCGTTTAGATGCTTCACAGTGCAGTGCTAAATAGCTAAGTCAGTACCACATTCGAATTGCAAATTAACCTAAAGAACATTCATCATTTTGAAGGCAATGTGTTGCAAATGCTCAGGTTTCGCTCACATAGAGATGTGGCCAGGAATTAACCAGACTTTATTCCAAAATACTTCCTCAGGGTAGTTGACTGATAGTTGTAATTTCATTCTACTTTTTAACTCCTTTAATAACAGAATCACACAACACATTGTGTATTTAAAATTTATATTGTTCCTAATTACATTTGAGAAAAAAAAACGCCCAAGTGCGAGTCGGACTCGCGCACGAAGGCTTCCGTACCATTATCTATAAAAACGTTTTCCTATTCAAAAGTTTGCATAATTACGAAAACTAGTAAAGCAAACTTTTGAGTAGGAAAACTTGTATCCATCAAAATTAATTTTTTACTAAACTGTGTGCAATGTGATTGCACACAAAACGGTAGTTTGCGATTTTTGGAAAATGGGTTAAGTTATTTTATATCTTTCAACTCGAAACGTGCGAGCGAGAGGTACAATAAAGCTCTTCTATTCGCATTAAACAACTTACCGAGCAACTGAATCTAAATCCTCGTCGCAGATGGAAGCGGGAACGACCAGCAGCGGTGGGTAGGAGGGGCAGAGCTTGAATTCGGCATTTGCAGCCGTCACTCGCCATGCTCCTTTTATTGTGAAGCCCAGCCGTTCTAACTGGAAACGATACACTATCATGAATGGTAAATAGCACAGTTAGTGGAGTTCTTTGTAAGGGTTCGTCCGGGGATGTACTATCACTACCACCAACCAGTAAGGGAAGTAAGGGAACCAGTTGAAAGGAATGGGTGCCGGTGCAGTTACAGACTCATAAAACTTTACATCACAAAATGATGATGAACACAGTGAAATGCCACATGTTTCTATTGGTGTAAAAGTTTCCAGTCTATTCCCATTTCAGTTTCGTCCTATAGTGGCTTCACGCTTTTTATGCGCCAAGCAGCGTTGCTGTGTTTCGGTTTGAAGAGTCTGATTGCAGGTGAAATTACACACATGAGACAAATTACAATTGGCACATGAGGCTTAACATCTGTATGCCTCAGTATCAGTATGCCGAGTATCCTTTATTCATACCTGAACGGGTTTATGAGATATGCTTTTAATATAAATAGTAACATCGATAAAGGAAACTCCGTTAAACTCACCTCTGGACCAAACCAATGCCTTTGTGCAGAGTTGGAAGCCTTCAGTAGTGCGCGGTGCACGGACGAGGGTGGTTGTTCCTTCGCCCAAGCCGCGTATGCCGCCGCAAAAGTCTCTTGAGTAGAACTCATGGGCGCCATAGCAGTGTTTAGACGTCTCCACCATTCTACGCACTGCTCGCCGGTTGTGAATGAGCATCTGTACAAAGGAGATCATGTTGAGGGTCGTTGATGTTTCAGGAAAGGGATAGTTGAAGTTCCAGAACCAGCTTCACGACTTTTATCTCTAGTCATGGTAGATATCGCCTTGAAATCTGTTAGTAACAAGTAATAACTCAAGATTCTTTGAGGATGTCTAAGAGTTGAAGGTCTATTGGTTTAAAAGACGTAAATATTCTGCATGCATTTGAAACAAGGCTGAGGATAGAACCACTGATTTATAAAGTTGTGGATATGAAAATTGGGATCATAAAAACTTATTCTAGTTTATATCCAAGTGATTTTGTCTTTGTTATAATTATTTAGCGAGTTCTCGTATGAAATACTCACTACATGTTGCAAGCTAGCTCATCCCTACTAGCATATTTCCTGACAATGTTTTCATTGACAGTTTGAGAGCAATGACATAATTATCAATTATTTTTAATTACATAACCTAATATTGTATAGATAAGCTTGCAACAAAGTATTTAATTATAATTACCGCAGAATAAACATTATCCTTCTTTCCCTGACTTTTATAACCAGTAATTCAATTATTATTTGCCATTAAAATAACGCATAATTAATTATGAAAGAAAGCAAAGTACACAATTAACCGAGTATTTATTCCTTTTATAAAATAAATGTTATGTATGATGGAAAAAACTGCTTTCGGTATTTTCATGTAAAAACATAATTATTGGTAGGTAGGTAATGCGGTATTATTCAACTGTCATTGTTTTGCTTCAAGATTGGGGCGAATTAGGTAATCAAAACAGGGTCAAAACATAAGTACCTACACGAACAAGAATTAATTTATCGTGTTATTGAAGGAAATTTACTAGACTTTCCAAATACAGTTGCTATGCATACAATCAGTCGTTCGCCCCAAATACAACAGTTGTTAGGTACGTACTGTTGTGACGTTAATCGCGTTATTACCGTCATTCAAATTTTTACTAATCCACTACACTAACTTTGTTCCTTCAACCGTCATTTTTTATTACAATTAGACATTATAAAAAATACATTTAATTGAAATGTAGATCTTTTTTTACATTTAATAAAATCTTCAACTGTAAAGTCATTTTTTAAAGTTTTAAGATCTTTGTGAATATAAATTCGATTTGATTGAATTAGACTCAAACAAAAGACAAGTAGTGGAGCACTTTCAGGGTCAACAAACTCGTTTTGACGTTTTGACGTCTCTCAATAATCTTGTTATTTTCGTTGACTTATAGTTGACTCTCTATCTACCTCTAGTATGTACTTAAATTCAATAACAAAAGACTCAATTTCGCGGACATTCGATACCCGTTATGCGAGTCGGTTCTAGCATCTTTGATTAACTATCCGTCACATAAAAACATTTCCATCTCCACTAATAGACTCGTCAAAAACGACGATGAAAATATTTGTATCTGACGGATAGCTTTTACTCAGAAATGGTAAAACCCATAAATTGTCAAAGTGAATCTAGCCCTGAACAAAATACTTACTTGAGCTGTCGTCCATTTTTGCATAGCACGATCAAATGCAACAGGTCCCGAATCTCGAGAGCGTCTATGAGACGGATGGGTATCGAGACTCCCGGTCCGTTCCGCCGGCGAGGTTGCGCGTGGAGCCGGTAGTTAGACATCGCTATAATTCCGCTGTCTGCCATCCGGCCGACCCACTGGGGAACAAAGCTCCACTTTAAATACGGACAAAGGCTAGAACGAGAACAACTACCGCACAGATCCAACAGCCGGAGTCATGCGAATCACAGAAATCATATGCAATCATCGGTTATGTATGGAGCATAACATATAGCGTATCAAGTTAGTTTAGTTATCCTACGCCTTGAACGACTGGTGTTTACGAGAAGTATATCCTTATTATGCAGCGAGGCATCCGAAGCTAATGACTCCACTTTTCGATTCAAAGGGTTTGATCTGGTACCGGGTGATGCATCAAGTGCGCAATTGTAACTGGTTTCAAGCTGTTGAACTGGAAAACATCGTGAAACCAGCATTTCCTAGAAATAAACCACGGATATAACTCATTTACGTACTGTTTGTAAGAGAAGAGTACAGTAGGTCAACATTTTTTCATCTAAGGACGTATTTTACCACCATTAAGTAACGCTATACGTCAGATAAAAATATTTCCTCCTATGTTTTTGACAAGTCTCAACTAGAGACGGCAATATAGCTATCTATGTATCAGTTGGTAAGTTTGAGCTATTTAAACAAGCATAAAATCAGATCGACCTAAACAAAGACCACACTAGGATCGCTGATACGAGTTCATAGCTTCAGTGTGATAAGGACTCCAAGATAGTGAAAGCGATAATGCATTTTCGCTGAAAAAATATCGTGATATGATAACTAAATCACTAGTAATAATTTCAGTAGTGTAATTTCAGCGCCGGATTTGTTTGTTTATTTATTGGCTCTTTCAAGAGATCGGAAGTAAAAGTTTGCAAAACCAAATTAGGTATACAGAATCGATATTATGTTGTACTTGCTTATCATGTGGTACCATGCAAATCTAATATCGACTTCAACCTGATTAAATAAGAATACGTACGTATTCAAAAAAAACATTAAAATTACCAGTGGTCTACATCGAGCACCCTATTTAGAATTTGTACTATAGAAGCTATCAGAAAATGCAACCGGCAACCTTTGGACTTCCTAGTTTGTGGATGATGCGTATTCCTTGCTGATAAGGGTCAGTCATCGCCCTGCAAGGAATGCAAATAGAGCGGTGCTAAATAGTACAGTTGCGTCTTAGTGGTCGTTCAACCCAACTGCATTTGACTCGATGACCTCTAGGCCAACTGTTCGTATCGCTCTTATCGATGCTTATGTTATTTCATCTAATTTAGTTATTAGTTAAACGTCATATTAAAATTTGATTTAGGTTTGGTTGATCATTTCCCAATTCCCAATGTGCAAAAAAGACAATTTATTGAGTGAAGTATTTAAATCTCAAATTTAAAGTGATCCCTGTGATTCTAATGAATAAAGACAGTTTTGAGCTCACCTGCACGAACTCGCCGCATATCGGCGTGAAAGGCACGTCCAGGCCGGGCTCGTCGTAGTGCGGCCGGAGCCGAGGGTAGAGATCAGCGGCGCGCACTCGATGCGGCGGAGGCTCGGGCTGAGGCGGCGCGCGGAACCGCTCGCGGTCACTCATCTCGCTTGTAGATGGCGTTGCCACCTGGAACAAACATCACTTTGGTTATTTCTATGAAAACTCAAACACTGCCCGTAGATTTGCTAGATAAGCTGTCTCGCACTACCAACTTAACCTATATTTTTATATTTTGACGTGCCTCTGACTGAACGAGGGTCCTTGCACATCCTCAAGGATCTTGATTGCCTAGATATCGGAGGAGATGACTACCCAACCTGAAGATTCTGTAGCTAGTTTTGTTGCAGCATGACACAGAGGATTAGGATATGTTTTTGTCAAAGAATGTCCAAGGTTTAGGATTCTGACCTCAGCTGATTTCGCTAAGTAAATAGACGCTCTGTAGAGTTTGAGGAAGCTTGACAAATATTTTAGGCTCTGCATGCAGAAAAAACGTATGCACGTAATCAAAGAAATAAAACAAATATTTACTCTCCATCCGCAAAATACCTGAAGAAAAGTAGAGAGTTTAACACAAGAAGCATCTGATACTGACACATACATTCCACTAAATATTCGAATCCACAAAACGTTCTCACTAATAAAGGGCTGTCAAGTGACTAACTGACCTTAATGATTGATAACTCTAAACACGATAATTTCAAAGGTTAAAGTTCCTTAAGAGATTGCCTTAGGTGCGAGAGAGAAAACAGATTGCTTTCCTTTTCTGTAATCGTCTATATAAACCCTAGGTAGTACTTATTTCTATTTTGTCCCAAGATGACGTGCTCTAAGAATATTTTAAAACGCGGACTTTCATACCTATTATTTAGTTCACTTCAAAAACAAAACGTCAGAATGATTGTTAGCGTAATACAGGTTTCACGACAAATGGAAATTTCCTTTCTTCCATTTTGCTATGGTAACCATTGACAGGTGGTCCAACCTTGATGTAAATAGCAAGTACCTCATGCATGGCAAGCAGCAATCACACGTTCACAACTCTCAATGTAACGAGTACACACAAACAGCCAAATACGTATAATCAGCATCCGCGTATTCCAATCAGGCTCTACTCGAGCGCATACCTTATGCGTCCCGTTCTCTGGTACATATAAGCAAGTTGTACTTGTACGTACTGGCGTGAACAACTTGCTGATTACTGGAATCGTTAGAAAGCGACCTTGTATTACCTAAGCGAATACCTTACGAACGTGAGAGTATTACGAATGCAGCTAACAGATCCACACAGGTGATTCTTAAACCACCCGGTGTAGAACTGCTGTAGAGCTTATGCGAAATAAATAAATTAAAAGTAACAACTTTTTTAAAATCAAGTTTTTTTTCATGACTATCATCCAAACTAAACGTGTACCTATACAATAATTCAGCTCGATCGGTTGAAGATATCTTGAGTTGCAAGATTCCGCCCGAACAAACATATTTACATACATACATTGCAAGTTAAATAAAAGCTTGTAAAAATGGAAGTTTGCAGCTTACTTCAATCATAGTAGCTAGGACGCAGCTAAATATTGCAATACATTTTTGCAGTAAAATTTACTATTTTTCGATATTTGAGGCCAAAACGCAAATGTGTTTTTTTTTGAAATTTTAAAAATATATACTGGCAAATGTATTGTTGTGGACTTGGGCGTTGTTGTACCATGATAGCGGACGTTTTGGGAGCTCACGGATTATCGTGGGCTACAATTATGTGGCGTTAGAATTTGCATAAGCGAGTTGTAGTGTGGGATCACATGAAAACTAAGTATGTCACCGCATGGTGGGTGCTGGTATGTTATTGCGGCACAAAGAAGTATCTTCAAAGCTAAACAAAGTAATCGGGTAGGCATGTTAAGAACCATCCGTTAGAACAGAAGCAAAACAGAAATGTCTGCCTGATGACGCGATAAATGGTTTCGACCGGGGATTACCCAAGGTTGGGCGGACGCACGGACAACACAAATTAATATGATGCTCAACAGTTTTACGAGTAAGCATAAAAGATGATAAAAGCATTGTTCCAAGAAAAACTAAGGTTTCGAAAACAAACTATAAATTGCCAAAACAAACATTCTGAAATCCAAATAAGCATTTTCAAACAAACACTTGAATCAGCAACCAGCCCTACAGAATAAAGTACTTATGGAAGTAAATATTTTTATTGCCATAAGAGTGCTATTGGCTCATAGTGAAGTAGGTGTTGGTTGAACGAATGACAATCAGGAGTTGAAGCAACAAGGTTTTGTAAGAGGCAAAGGCCTTTACAACACAGACATTTAGTAGCCATTCGGAGTCGAAACCATGTTACGCAGTAAAGAAAATTATGGGTATGTGTCGCTTTGCAGATGTTTTGAGCATAGAGGTACTTTCCAAACATTGCTATAAGAATAAAAGACGTACCCTTCTTCTGAGGATAACTCGGCAGTCATAAAGATTACCCAGACTATGTTAACTTAGGTCTACGTGATTAGTTTTAACCAAACAGTTTTTCATTCAATAGTAGGAATAATTCTGGACATTCTGTATACAGTTCGAAATCAGCCCGACATAAAGTAAAGAAAGAAGTGTCAGAGCTGTAAATGAAAACACTTGTGTAAAGTTTGTTTGACAAGTTGCAATTTGTAAACAACTTCACAAGTCAGGGATTGCGATGTAAACAATATGTCTGACACGAATACTTAGCATTGTTCTTCAAATTACAAACCCACTTGAGGTGTATAGCGAGTTATTCTTTGGAATGTGTCAATAATGATGTGTTGATGATGTGACGTTACGGCACACAAGATACAGGCAGAGTGAATAAGTAACTGTAAAGTTAAACAAGTCTACTCTGTATGGTTTACACATTGCTAGGGGTAACTTTTCACCCATGCCCCGATCGGCAGGACGTTGTAGTGCATGAGATATGATTAGTACAAGTACTGTTTTATACAAGGTTTTTCTTCGTCGTTTCAAACTTTTGTAATGTTAGTTTCAAACTTCGCAACTTGGTAGTTTGCGATTATTGTATGTACAAAAATGTTTAAATGTGGAAGCAAGAAGTTGTCTGACAGTTGCCAGCATCTAAACTGGCAGGTGATAAAATCTTCTGTCCCAACTTTTGGTAAACATTTTGGCGTAATTGTTTTCTCTCGTTTCGTAACAGACAGAATGTTATTTCTTGGACTTAACTTTATGACAACTTTGGACCACAACAAATTGCGAAACAAAATATAACAAGAGTGAAAGCGTCAACAGGTGGTCAAGGGTGAGTTGAAGAATGGTTGATGGAGGCAAAAAACGTAGGACAGAGCCCTATTATAATGGCATTTGTTTGAAATTTGTAACGGCATTGCATTGTTGTTGTATCAAAAGCTACGTACTACCACGTCTATTATGAGTACCGGTAGAATCGTAAACAACCAAGTCAAATGTCAATCATGTAGCCAATTGAAGTGTATTTATAAGAATCGTGGTCGCTTCTATCAGATGGATTTATGATATATCTATTTTTAGTCGTTGAATGAACACTAGTTACTGTTCGTCATACTCTACGATTACATTATCTAACCGTAATCATAATAATGATTATTTAGATTCCAAGTGGCCGGCCAATAAATATTCACCTAGCCTAATTGGTCTAGCATTCCAGTTTAATGACTTTACTGCCTTAGGGGGCCTAAAGGCGGTTCTCATGTATTTAGTATGTCATGCTTATGAATCATGCACCTTAGCTGATTATTGAGTGTCTTTATGACATTGAGTTGAGAATCTCTGATGACAGGTCTGATGTTGTCATTCCTTCAATATTTTGGACAGATGACTCGGTGAGATCATATATGTACGTACTAAGTATAATGCAGTTTGTAAGAAATTCTTGAACAAATAAAAAATAATTACCTAAAAAAGCTACTTAAAAAGTGGAAGGTCCATTTTGATGGCTTTTTCATTTGATGTTTTAAGAATGCTGTGCAAGTATGTTGTATAAATTTGCAATATCAAAACGAGTATCAAAGAGAATTCAGGTTTCGAACCGCAGTTCAAAGGACCTCTTGATTTTAAGACACGAATTTGATACGCAAAATTACGAGAAATAACACATAATTATGTTTTAGCCTTTTAAAATTACATCGTCATTCCGGTAAATAATGAAAATCGAAATAAGCGTAGGTGTCTCGCCCACAGAACCGCAGTCACATGCACACCACTCGGGTTCAACGAACATGAGATTTTGCGCTACCAAAAAAAGCAAACAATAAAACTTTGAATCCTTTTGGCTTTGCACTTTTTGTGCCTCTGATATTCGACCACCGTTTAACAATGAAGAAAATAGACATGACATAATCTCGTCCTCGCACAAAAACTAGACTGATATCGGAGCATTATACTTTTTGTAACGAAATGTAACGTAAAAATGTTGAAATTCACGTACCCGCTCCATGTTCCTCGCACAATGAATTTAGTACGCCGTAGATACTTTAAAATAAATGAACGCAAACAAAAGCTGACGAACAATCAATGTTAAAACAGAAGCGAAACCATTACAGCAGTCGTCAAAAGTACGGGTGGGCGTCCGGGGCGACTAACCGACTGACTATGAAACGTGTAACACGTCATTAATTTCCATTGAAACAGAGAGCCTATTGATTTGGTCGGAGTAATAGCTGGTTTTCGAGAAGCGTTCGTTAACCTTTTTAACTTACAAAAAAATGGTGCCTTCGAGAACATCTACGCAACGCATATATTATTTAAATTAACGTCCTGAGTTAAGAATAATCATTACTAATATATAGAGGCGTATGGCAAGGTTATAATGGTTAGTGATAACATAATTTTAGTTATAAAGACTTGAATGAAGAGACGTGGATACGTAAACCGAGCGATATAATATTATAGGAATGCCTTGTCTAAGGGCCGGTTTCACCATGCTCTGTTAGTTACTAATCAAGGATTAAAAGATCGTTAAATCTAACCTAAGCTGTCAAACGCGTACATTTTGTCATTTTTAACGGCCCTTTAATCCTTTGTTAATCTAACAGAGCATGGTGAAACCGGCCCTAAGTACGAGTTAGTAACAAGCATCAATTAAGGCGAAGACAAGAGCTAATGTGACTCTTGCTCGCATGTTTCAACATATCGAAAGATATAAAATCACTAAACTCATTTTCGAAAAATTGCAATCAACCATTTTGTGTGCAATCACATTGCACACAGTTTAGTAAAAATTTCATTTTGATCGATACATGTTTTCCTACTCAAAAGTTAGCTTTACTAGTTTTCGTACATAAGCGAACTTTTAAGTAGGAAAACTTGTATTGATCAAAATGAATTTTTTAGTAAACTGTGTGCAATGTGATTGCACACAAAATGGTTGATTGCGATTTTTCGAAAATGAGTTTAGTGATTTTATATCTTTCAACATGTCGAAAAGTGCGAGCGAGAAGTTGTTTGATAGATGTCAGCCCCTTAACTCCCTAATATTCAAGCGAGTCGCTGGCGCTGCTTATTGGGAACTGCGTTTTTTTCTTCGTCGTGTAGATGAAACAAACGATGGCATCTCATAAATCTAGTCTAGGTGCAGTTGGCAAGTGTAAAAAATAATTAAATAGATTCAGACTATCCTATATTTAGAAAGAAAAAAACATTTACCACATTTAACATAAAAAACCGCGAAGCGACATATCTATTGGACCTGCATTGAAACCTTCTAGAATTTAATTCAATAAGACAATGAAAAATGCGATCAAAACCATAAAGTTGAATGACCTTCGAATTGCGTTCCTAAAAAAGGGCTTTCAATATAATTTATGTTGAGTCACGGCGTTTTAAGCGAGTGCAGCTGTCACAGACGCGTAGCATTTTCTTATTTACCATTTACAAGGATTTTCAGTAATGCAACACTATTGTCTCAATAAAATAAGCGTCATGTATACGAATTTTTAATTAGGTAGTAAGGTTAGGTCATTGACCTATCGAACTCTGAATACAAAGAAACTTTTGATTTCAGGACAAAGTATTTTATTTAAAGGTTTTTTTTTGTATTCTATATTAATCAATGTTGGAAAACCCAGAGTTAATCGAATCGAATAAAAAACGCTAATGAATTATTGAATAACATGAAATATGCGAAAGATTAACAGGTAAGGATTAACAACTCAATAATACTGTTGTTTAGAAAAACATCTACATATTATTTAGATGACCAACTTGTTGGATTTAACGATACGTAAAAAAAAACGCGAAAACAATTGCACACACAGTCTTCAGCATTCACCGACAGCTGACAAGGCTTGTTGGTAAAAAAAGTCAGCAAGGACGGATCACAGAATACAGCATATGTGCCAGAGTTATAGAGTACTACGTTAGGCAATGCGGATACATGGTAGGGGCAAACCCACACTTGCGTAACCTATCGTACGCGTGACTAATCCGAATAGTGTGCGTATGAGATGGAGTAGAGGCCGTTTAAGGTCGTGCATGCGGGCCAGCATATGGCATCCGTGTGTTGCCAAATTTCAGCTATTGATCAATAGTATGCGGGTGCAATATATGGGGCTCTAGAATCAATTTGGTTACTGTTTGTACATATCAGCTTCTCTCCTACAATTTTATGGCTGTCCTACATTGGCGGGAGATCGTAATTCAAATCTTCAATTTGCTTGGACACATTTTAATCATGTTGATAGAAATTTACTGCTTGAGAATCCGTTTCAGACTAGCTGAATGATACACTATACTTCATGTCAGTCGAGTCATTCACCCGAGCTGGGGGCCGCGTGTTACATTCAAAGGCTCATTCAAGGCTCTTATACCTTCACTTGTATATGAAGCCCTGGTATCAACATCGGAGTATTAGAAAGAGATGGAACATCTAGAGCTGTGAAGTCACTATACTTTTGTATGTCAATCTACGTTGGGGACGACAATAGATGCAAAACATCCGGTGCATACGATCGTGGGATAATAGTTATCGTTTGACGTCAACCAAATGTAAGCCTCTAAATTAGTCTTTAAACCACAAAAGTGAGGATGTTTGAACAAATGAAGCCTAATTAGGATTTTAATTAAAGCTTTGTAAGACGACATTGTAAAGGTTAATTTAATTATGAAAGTAGAGTTCTTGTTAGTATACTACTATATTTCAGTATAAGATACAATCAATGATTCAGCTGTAGTACAGAGAAACAGAAAACAGAAACAGCTTCACGACTTTGATCCCCAGGCACGGTAGATATCCCCTCAGATCTCTTGGTACCAAATACGACTTCCAGATTCTTTAGGGACATCTAAGCCCTAAGGGGGGTAGTCAGAGGTATGTCTAAACATTACATTTGGCACATACCCACAAAGAGAGAGTATAACTAAATGGCTAAATATAATAAAACTAAGGTTACACTATTCCCAACAATGAGTAGACGGTCAGACATGCTTTAGTAATGAGTCACGAACCCCGCTTCACGCATTGGACTTTGAGTTGGTATCATCGTTAATGCAACCATCCCTACTATATGTTTCAATTGAACAGACACACTAATAGATGTAATAGTGAGATGAATGAGACCACAGAGACAATGATTGCCTCACAATAAAAATAAGATGTCCAATGATTTTATTAACAAAGGAGCTGATACAATTGGAGAACCCAATAAAAACCAACAAAGAAAGAAGCCAACTTAAATTTATTAGATCTTAGTAGTTCAAGCCAGATACTGTTAACGATATCCGTATAGGTACAATAGTAATATTTACACTGTTACTTTTACAATTATTTGGAAAAAAAAAAACATAGAATATTGAAGATTGAAACCGGTATTTATTCAAAGCGAATATAATTCTTCTATCAACTTTAAAAAAAGCGTAAATCATTATCGTGAAACGAGTCGAGAGCCTAAATATTTCGCAGACTCCATAGTTTTATGTAATCTGAATTTGCTGCTCTACTGCAATCTCTTTGTTTCATTCACTTCTCGTGTTCCCGAGGTGGGTTTTGATTGCATAAAGCGATGTTTGTTCCTTTTACTTCCAAAGAAGAAATGAATGAGGGCGTAGCGCAGACGTCTACTACTTAATTTTCAAGGTTAGAATCCTGCCCCGTTAACTTACTCCGATGAGGCCATATTTAGTAATGTTTGTGCTAAACAGTTTTAACTTCATTGTTGTCCTAAGTTAGATAGATAATCATACTGTTGTTATCATCTGGATTATTTAGAGATAAGCAATTCTCAAGTTCTTGTTTGGGACAGCTGAACCTTTGTTCTTTAAATAAGCACCGCAAGTCCTTTGTGAATTTGTTTACGGCGGCGCCGGCGTTTTCATCTTTGTATAGTATCTGGCTTTCGAGCCTTGATTTTAAATGACGTCTAAGTTTATATTAGTGGACCAGTCTTATTGCTTCTGCTATTATAAATTCGATTTATGATGAAACAAAACACACATGTTAGTTTACCAA
Source organism: Chloroclysta siterata (assembly GCA_932294275.1). Lineage (NCBI taxonomy): Eukaryota > Metazoa > Arthropoda > Insecta > Lepidoptera > Geometridae > Chloroclysta > Chloroclysta siterata. The sequence goes on along the minus strand of OW028607.1, from coordinate 2,854,164 downwards.
CTTCCTGCTCTATTAAGTCACAATTACAGCATTCAAACTTGGCACTATTACTGTTTATTCCTTTTTTTCTGTTTTTTTTTCTGCGACTAGAGCTAGTCATAATATTTTTATAAAAAAGTATTTACTGTCACCCAGGTAGGCAGCATAAGCAAATGGAGGTTGTTGAATTGAACTCACTATAAAACTTCACTGTTGCCTTTCCGATGATTTATTCTTCTAGTCTACTGTACCTCGAATAGGCTTAAATTCTCCACTACAGTTACAGCGTGTGCACGGTTTTGTATAAATATGATCAGAAGCAGTAAGTGTAACAAACCTGCGAGTATTCGGGCGAGGGTGGTCTCGGAGGGTACTTGGAGGCCATGCGAGCTCCGCCAGCACAACTCTGCGCCGACGCCGCTGGCTCATCCTCCGTATAATAAAGATGCACGAAATCCTCCGTGTCCAGGAACGTATTGATCAGCATAATACACACTCACATACAAAACTAACTAATAAATAGGTTAACACAGTCTAAGATCAGACTTTATGAGCACTAGTCTACAATCACGGATCGGAAGCACGCCATCGAAATGCTTTATCACGCTCCATTGTTATAGTCCTCATAATGCTTGTCATAAATCTAAATAACTCTAATTTTTATATACTTTCACTACACATGTATAAAATCACATTTGCACCAATCGTACATTTATCTGGAGAACATTTTTACCACTTCGTTATCGTGTCTTAAAGCGAGGTCTCCCATTATCAGTGACGTTATTAACAGCTGTTTTAAGGTCATTGTTTTTTGTAAACAATTATTAAAGCGTTAACGTTTCGAAGCCTATTCAAGGTTTCATAATACTTTTTCAAATAAGTTTAAAATTACAATAAAAAGTACAATATAAACGTTAGAAAATGATTTAACTGTTATTCTGTGGTTAGCGACAGTTTTTGCTTTGTCACATACCATGAATAGATATCTTTACAAGTTTAAAGTTATTGCAAATCAATGTTTCATTGCAAAAGAACAAACATTGTTCCTTAAGATATTACAGGAAACAGCGAGCTGATAAACCATTGAATGGAAGACGACGCTTCAACAATAACTTGTCCTTATAACGATCAAATCACAAGGGATACGTTTCAAGGACATGATGATAAATACTACACTTCATTATGTTGAGGCCACAATGAGCATCATAAAAATATGGCATTTGTTTAAACAATACGACCGTGGTTAGTAATGCGAGAATGTTTATCGGATAACGAGCGCGTCGAGTGCAGATCTGTAACTACACTAATATGACATGTGATTGTGTTGATAAAGTCATGAGTTTCATGATCTGTGAAGATAAGCTCATTGCTAATATACGATGGATTTTTATTTCTTTAGGCATCAATAAAAATAAAACATTTCTAAAATACTAATTGGACATTAAATTGTAAAATGCTGTACGTAAAACGCATTTCAATCATTTCTTCTTCTTTGAAGAAGTTTCGATCTTGAACTTTTCAACTCGATGCACCAGTCACCGTTGTTGTAGTAAAGCATCGTTTGTTTATTGTCAATTGTCATTCAACAAAACGCTCGTACAGTCATCGTAAACAAATAAGACATAGAGAGAAGAAAAAGAAAGCCATTATAAATTCAGCTGGAGCCGAAAACTTCCAGTTGCAGCGGAAGGGGACTAATGTATTATTTGAACATATCTTCCGTTTAAACAACAATTTAATTATTATACAATTTGCCGTTACGTATTTAGGGTACTCGTATTTGTCTGTATGCAAAGCTAGTATGCACAACAATTGTTATTTCAGTACATGAATATTTAATACAAAATAAACATATTTTACAGGTCAGTCAGCCCTCTTTTAAAAATCGAATGTTTTTTGACGAACAACGATGTAGTACTCCTTATCAAAGAATGCAGGAAATGTCATGCAAGGGAGGAAATCAAGAAATGTAGTGTTGCGAATCTCGTCAACGTCGAACGGATGGTTGCTCTACTTTCAGCGCTCCGCGACGCAGCCAGGAATGCGGTCACCGGCGCCTACTACTAACTGCTAGTTCATGTTTCACCACAACTACGTTTAAAATTACGCATCGCGGCGCAAGGACAATAGTCAAGCAAAAATCACGAAATCCCTTTGGCTCGACGAGAACCTCGTAAAAATTCAATCGAGGAGAATCTGAGATAATTTAAACACAGCTATAACCTATCTGCTACATCCACAAGACATCCACATCTGGTATGGTATGTAAATTACAATGTTCCTGCCATTTGAACGTAATTACTTTGGAAAAAACTTTTTTAAAGCCAAATACACGCGCGAAATCGATTGAAAAGACTAACCGCTCGATTACTAAACATGTTTTAGGCGTAAAAACGATAATGGATAGACTGTGGCAATTATGCGGTAATTGGAACGGCCAGGTATAGGTGGTATAAGTTTCAAATAGCAAAGGGGTGTTTTTGCTTACTTATTTTTTCTAAATAATACAGTCGGTTGTGTTGAAATACACGAGAAATCCGGTCGGCGCGTATCGCATAGCTGGACCGCAATCTAGCGCTCGTTCGCCAGCATTCTCAAGTTTCAAACGATCTGAATATTTCTATTCTACATCTAGCGTAACAAAAACGCACAAATCCAGCTCTTAAGACATTGGAACACGATATTTTAGGCTAGCGTTTGAATTTATAAGCTGCATAACTAACTATGCTGCGTATCACTTTACATTTGCAACGTGATCTACCTGAATATTATCTGTCTATTGCCCTATGTCTGACTACTTTACTGATACCCTTTAGAAATCCTCAAAATAATCTTGAGTTAGTACTTGGTACTGAAAGGATGAATGGATATACTGCCTCTGGGGTTCATTCGCCGGACCACTTGTACCATTGATGGTACAATTGGCACCGATTTGTCCCAATTGTACAATTGATGGTACAACTGGCACCGAACTGTACTGACTTGTCCCAATAGTACCATTAGTCCTACTTGTCAGTCGTGAAGCTGTTTCTGCTTCTTAAAATTATAAACTCGTGTCATCATCGCAAGATTAAATGTCAGAGATTGAATCGAGAGATCGAGGACGTCCATGGCATTACATGGTGTTGTCTATGAAGACTACACCTTAACATTTAACAAGCCAAGGTCCAAAATATCAAACGTGATTTATAAATAAACATTGATGGACATTTCTCACAGCACTATCTAGTAATGAGGTAACGCTTTTAATATGGGAACCAGATAGCCGATAATATAATACTCATAACTTACATAACATAATATTTTATAACAGCTAGACAGATAAATAAATCAATGTTCATTACTTAAATGTTTGTTCTCGGTCGGGATCGAACCTACAGCGTAGAAGGCAGAGCTACTACCAACTGTGATGTGATGGCTGTATAATATTCTAATATGTGATATCACTTCTTACTTATATATAATCACTACTATATCACTTATCGAAGAAAAGATAGAAGGAAAGATCGGAGAAGGAGACCGATCGGAAAAGTTTTAAAATGTTTTAAATAGTCGAATAAACAATGAGCCAAATAAAAGAGAAGGTTGATGTCATACCGCATAAAGAGGCCAAGGAGGCTGCTCTGAAAAAACAACTGAAGACTAATCAGATACACCGACATCAGCCAAGCTCTAAAATTAGAATTACTTACTATTCATAATTTGTATGTTAATCTAACCTGTGAGAATTGTAATGATAATGACCATTTATCTCAATAAAATAGCAATACTAAACCATGAAAACTAAGTCAACAGCTTTTCTATTAGTTTACTTTCATTAAAGTGTTTACAGATAATAAAATATTATTGTCTTTATTATGCAATTAAATAAGCGAATCACCAATTTACTTTACCGTTTACGCAATTTCTGTTAAATTAATTAGCAGTTTACTTATCTTTACTGTAGTATGTAACTGGGTATTTATTCTTTAAGTTTCTATAGTACTGAACTAATCATAAATTGCTATTGCAAACGTGCATTGCATTGACCCATCGGTTCATGGCCTTTACATTATTCATGAAACTTGACGTCATTAGCGTGGAATAAACTAATTTAGGGTAGATATTAAAAGTATATAGTAGCGACCCGCCCCGGCTTCGCACGGTTATTGTGGGTTATCCCTAAGAGATTATGCATATAAACCTTCCTCTTGAATCAGTCTTTCTATAAAAAAAAACCGCATCAAAATCCGTTGCGTAGTTTTAAAGATTTAAGCATACATAGGGATATAGGGACAGAGAAAGCGACTTTGTTTTATACTATGTAGTGATTTTGTGTAGGTTTACGAATTTCATTGAGGTCTGGGTCTACAAACACCCTTTTACCTAAACTTATTGAGACAACGAGACAAGACAAGATCTATTATTTGCCTTTCCCTTATTGCTAGCGGGCAGAAACCTAGAGCAAAGGCGTAGGGACTTATCATTTAAATAAAGTGTCTAGTTTATAAAGACTTTCCAATCTCAGGACTTTTAGCAAATTTGCTTTAATTGCATAAAAATTATGTAGAATTACATATTATTAATGCGCGTATCGTATATGGACGGACATAATTATCGTGTTACGGATCACATTTGCATTTGGAGCTTTCTATGAATTAATGGATCAGTTAACTGAAGTGAAGTTATTAAGAGATAGCTAAAAGCGTCTAGAAATCTATCGTTTACATTTTAATTAGAAGTAAGATTTGCGATAAGCCTTCATAGATAAAGTGCACGCTACAAGTATCATCACGGAGCAGTAGATGATTGTTATCAACAACTGTTTTAATGCATAGGTCTTATTAATATTTTAAAGATTCCGATAGAAAAGAGAGGTTTCTAGCTCCTAACTATTTGAATTTTATTTTAAAATAAAAACTAAAGATACAAACAAAAATTAACAAAAACCATTATTAATTTATTTTTGAAAGTTGGGTGGTTACTGCTTCAAATAAGAAGTGATTTCGATTCAACGAGATATTTAAAGTGTTTAGTTGAATAATAGGATTAAAATAGACATTAAGAGCTGATTTCACCATGCTAACTAACAGAGCATGGTGAAATCAGCTCTTAATCTGATAACGTTTAAATCTGCTAATCGGGCATTTTGCCATAAATCAACTAAACAGTAACGTCGAGAATGATACACTAATTAATTTTCGATGTGAAATGAGAACCTCTAGTAATGAATTAATTTATTAAAGATAATACACATAAGCCTTTGGCTCAGAAGAGGTGGATAAGTAGGTACGAACAGGAATGCAGACGAAAGCGTTTATGCAACGGACCGGGCGTGAAAAGAAGCAGCCAATGGCGAGCGCCCACGTAGAAATACAAACAAGTCATGTGAGCGATGGCGCCGACACCGACCATGACCTTCACGTGCGTTGGTGAATCGCAAAACATATTCATGGTGCACAATACACTAGTAAAGCATGAAGTGCATTAACAAAGGCCTATAAATAACCTACACATAAAAAGCAAAGGAAAACAGATCACTATAAAATACTATTATAGTGTTGCAAGCAAAATGAGATTGCAAAATATTTACCTTGCTGAAGATCATTATTAACGTTTTAGTATAAATTGCAATAAACGACAGGAAGTAAACATGATTTACAACAAAGGAAAAACAATCCCACGCAGAATTTTAAGTAAGGCTGATTCTATACGATAGAAACGAAACTTGCTAAATATTGAATCAAAACTTACCAAAGGCTGCGATTTCATTACCATGTTAGTTATAAAGATGTGACTAAATCGTGTTCTTACAAATTATGCAAAATGTTAAATGCAGTTACTTATTTATGGATCAGCGACGCCTGGTAAGGCTCTACAGTTCTTCCGCGTTGGTAGCTCGATAGAAGTCAACAAACGCTTCCGCGATGCAGCAAGATTGCTGGCTGGGTTATTAAGAAACTAACGATGGTCAGAAACAAATCACGTGACTTCACGTGCATCTGAAAATAAACTGATGTTGTTGAACATGATTGTAGACGAGTTTGTTTTTAACGAATTTACTTTTAAACTAAACATATCAGCTGCACTAATTGAAGCGGACGTTGTAGTGACATTCTCTATGATCAAGGTCATCTAGATATGACCGATGAAGGTCGCTTAAACATTCATGCTGTGTTACTTAGCCCAATTCATTTAATGTACTTCAATAAAACTTTTTTGCAAGTAAATAAAATTCACCCTAAAATTGCGATAATTATGATTTTCTGGTTCACACACCTCGAACTTTCGTAAGGTTCACAATTTTCGATAAGCATTAATCTTAAAATCTGTCAGATATCTGAGTCTGGCTGCTGTTATGGCCATGCTGCGTCCCGTTGCACCGCGCTCGTGACTTGAGTTGATTTATATTGAGCACAGGAGAGATTTATTGGAACGAGTGGATATGGGAGTGAAAGTAGATTTGGCATACACAGAGATCACAAGTGAAAAGCATTTAGCCGTTGCAAATAAACTTGAAGAAGTCACGTGAATCGTAAGATAAAGGTCGAGACGTACATGATTTGGCAATGGAACATGTACCTTTTATTTGGTAATAGAGGTACACAATTGTAATGATGATACTATGTAACTAAATGCTCTAAAATGAGCGCCGTTTATATTTTCTTGATAAAATTAACCGGATTACTAATACTTTTTTAGTCTCAATAGTTCGGTTAGACGCACAGACGAACTAATTAGACTTTCTTAGTATCAGTAGTCCGGAACCGAACAAAACAACCGAAATACTGAGACTAGGGGAAAAAGATGAAGATCATTTCGATTTCAAAAGAAAAGGTAGGCTTGGTAAATACTATTTACAAAGAATCGACGACAATACCACGACATTGTAAAAAAAACTAATTGTAATGATATTGCTGATAGCGCAAAAACACTTGATTTCATGGAAGAAGTCAATGAAGTTTTAGAGGACAAAGAAAAACGGCTAATGAAATCCCTGTAATCATGCACGCAAACTGTTCGAGGCAACTACGACCCAAATACATAATGATAAAACGATGGACTTTACGATTCAGACTGATTTAATACCAGATGAGGTCAGCAGCAGCGTCTCATAAACATCCTGAATATACTGACGTAGAGCAAGTAATTTCACACTTATAGTGACAAGTTCTCATCGTGCCTTGAAATAATTAATGAAATAATCGTCCCTTTACTGAGACCTCTGACTTAGACGACCCCTTAGACGTCCTCAAAGAAACTTGAGGTTAGTACTTGGTACTAAGAGATTTGAGGGGATATGCCTGTACGTGCCTAGGAATAAAAGTCGTGAAGCTATTTTGGTTTTTTCTTTACTATTTCTGTATTTTAAATCTGCATTCATATTTTTAACAGCAATCTTTGGTTTATCAATCAATTTAATTGGGCCACAGTTAGGCAAGGCAAGATAAAAGCAGGTGATGATTTAATTTAACGCCCTTAAATTTCGCAATCTTATCGTGTTATCGCTGTTTTTCTATATAATTTGAAAATGGAAAAAAGCATTACAAATAAATATTCATTAAAGTAAATAAATAAGTATACCTATGAGAAGATTGGATAAATACGTGGTGATGTCTTAAGCTAACCACGTGACAGAAAAGCGGGTGCGACGCGGCAACGCTCCTTTTAGTAACGATTTTCTCAAAGCCAGCTGAGACGAAGTTAACGTAGACATGCGCAGAAGCCACAAAAAGCCACGTGGGGCTTTTAATTTAATTATTAGAACGATATGGTGTGGAATGCACAAGTGAAAGCGAAATTATTTTTATCTATAACGGGATACCTAGTTTCTATGTGAATTGCGAATTTGTTTTTTTTTTTCAGATATTTTGCACAAACGTTATACGTATAGCTTAATATTCTTAGTAAAAATTACGCTTATCCTCACAGTACAAAATATGAACAAGGCGAAGGCTTGATAGGATCTTGATATAGTCACAAGGTACGGAGTCCCGAAAGTGACGAGCAACAGATTCAGAAGTATGGATTACTTGTTTATTGAAGTTTTATTCTTAGACATATTATTTCAGGAGTTTAACAATTTTCATTTTCCATTCCATTGTCGGATTCACGACCACGAGGTTAATTCAATAGGTTTTTCCCAGTATCCCGGTGCAATGTCATGGATTCTCCTTGGCGCATGCGCACTGGGGACCTTAGAGCCACGTGGCAGTCCCTCATTGCATAACCTCATTCGATGCCCTCATTCAAATGAAGCAGGCTGCAGAATTTTAAAATCATCGATTTCAGTAAATTTATTTTTCGGGTTATGTGAAATTTCAAGTTATAGAGTTCATAGTTTAAACGAAGAATGTTATGAAACTGACCCGGACAAGAGCTGAGCTCTAAAATTTAAGAAGAGAAAATAAAAGAGTACAATGCTCCAGAACCATTATCTTATCACATAAATGGGACAGTTAACCTAGCGAGCAATGCACCTACGAAACATATCGGCGACGTATTTTAATCAAGTTAATTAGAATGCCTAGTATGTGCTGAATAATTAGCATAAATCATCAACGTACAGGGTAAATATACTGCCATGTTTAGCTTTTATACGAATAAGAAGACATGGACATAGAAATTTTCACACTTGTGCGGCAAAATTTCTATGTATTTGTACTAAAATGTTGATTTCTATGATATTTGAGATTAGAGATCTTGTTTAACGTTGGCCGTGGATTTCTCTAATAGTACACAGCTGGTATACTACACCAGGAAGTGAGCGTTAAGAGAATGTCTCCGGCAACGCCTACAAGCCCTACTCAAGTACACTGGTACTCGGTAGTACTATGGTGGCGTGCTGCGGGCACATTGCATTATGATGCCACGCACACACACATAGTTTCAGGCACACTAAAGTGCAGACTGCAGAAGTAGTTGGGAATTCTGGCACCATTTTACTCGGTATATTTTCATCCTCTCTAGGGAGATCATAATATTCATTACTGAACTATCTATACCTACATCATTGATACAATACAATTTTACGTAAATTAAGCAAGTCATTGAATGCTGCCGAATTGATTGACTAAGGATTTCTTGAGCCAAATGACCTCGGTTAAGTTGTACTTTGAACAAAGCGAATAAATAGTGTTTCTTTGCTTCGAGAATTCAAAACATTATCATACATCATTCAAGTTTTTGTAAACATACAATGAGTGTTATTAAAACATTTTCATTCAGCTGGTAGGTTTTCTTACACCTTCAAGGTGTTTAATTTCATAGGAAAGGTTCAATTTAAATTGTAAGATTGCCTAATACTATAGCATAATTATATGGGAAGCACTGAAAACCCGCCATAACGTAACGTAGACGACGCCACGAGTACGCAGCGGATGCCATCTGAGTTTTCTTGAATGTTAACATTCAAAAATGACAGTTTATAGCCCTGATTAAATATTATTTACATTCTCACATTACTGGAACACATTCTGATATAATAATCTTTAAACACCACATTATTATGAAGCCATGTGCCGACCACGTCGGCGCGCACGGTTTGCCATGTTAGAAATTCCAATGCGGACCTTTTAAAACTAATCGTATCCCGGAGCACTTTAAAATATAATCCATTTGTATTTATCGGAGACTTGACGAAACCACAAATACGCGAACTGGATGTTGATAAGAGCGAGGATGTGCTGTATATCCATATTATGGTGAAGGAGCAGCGGAGTCGCATGGATCATGCGACGGACGCGCGCGGTAGCTGCGGGGCAACTGAAGGCGTGCGCGGCGCGGCGGACGGGGGGCGGGGGCCAGAGCCGGCATCGGCATGCAGGGAGCTGGGAGGGCGGGGAACTCCGGCGTCTAGCTAGTCTGACTGAGCCACGTCTCTACAAACGCCATCGCCACTAGAGCCAAAGTACAGCGCCCAGAGGCCCGCCACTGATTGTGCAACGTCAGCGAGCGCGTGCGTACCGACGACGACGGTAACTACAGCCTATTGCTTCCAGACTTCGGAACAAAAAAAACCTTTTACACGCTCGCGTAAACCTGCAATGTTTCCACACTACTAATTAAGGTAGCTAAGAATGGAAAAACTCCCCACGGCTGTATATGATATTGTGCTCAGGAACACGACTTTTGATTTCATCATTTGTGATGATAACATACCGTTTGTGTACCCTACATGAATTCTATGACTTGCAAAAGGATTGATGAAAACTTTTTGTTTGAAAACGAATCTGATACAAATAAAATACCTACTGAAGTCTCAACACCCAGACAGAGAACAAACATTATGTTCATCGCACAAATATTTGTTCTCGGTGGGGATCGAACCCATGGCCTACCGCGCAGAAGGCAGAGCTACTACCAACTGAGCTGTGAAGGCGTTCGTAGACTAAATACCACATACAATCAGAGCTAGACGATAATACCAATGGTATGGCAAATCAATGTGATAAGTAGATTGAACATGACGATGACTTAACTAATAAAACTGCCGTGAAGTTCATATCGATTATAGGAAAATCTATGGGTGTTGTTAATACATTTTTGTGGGTTACAGTTGTGCTCAACATTCTTGTAAAGATAAACAGCTGTGATGTCATTCATCTCACTGATGGAAAAATAAAACAAGGTGTTTCCTTTATCAGTTACAAAAACACAAGTCTCTTCTTTTTATTTGGTTTACCTTCTATATTTATTGAGACAAAATGTAGAAGTATTATATACCTAAACCTATATATTAAAAAATTAGAAAAAGTGAAGTATAAGCCATCTTGTTCCACTACTGCTCACCAACACTATTAGAAATCGTTCATGTAATTTAGATATTGGCACTTTGAAATTGAATTTAAATTTGCATGAATAGCTGTGGAAGGCAATTTACACGCGCTGTAGAGTCGATTCTGTAACTACGGCGACAGAAATATAAAATTGAATACACAATGAAACCGATAGCGAAAATATTAGTACGCTTACATAGGTTTTATATAACCAAAGCGATAACAGTGAAAATGACAAACGCATTCCAACCTCTACCACAGCGAGGAATGTGATAAACGAAGTGGTTAAAACAAAATGATTTATTAATGTGATAGAAATTAAGAACTTTAAAGTATTTTTAAGAAAACCTTGCTCCGTACCGGATTCCGACTTTAGGACTTATAATAAAAATGAAGAGAATAGACTGGTTTCAAGAACACAAATAACATAAATACGGGACAGTGGAACAGGAACTTTTTAGGAAAAAATATCTCTATAAGTTTTTTGCATACAACGATTCAAGACCGGAAAGAAAATGAACAGTGGATCCATGAAATACCGGCGAGTTCGACATCTGTTTGCGATATAAGGATGCCGATGACGACGCTGACGTGAGACACTGTATAGTGGGCGGACGCACAAATTGTGCGCCCACGTTTTTCACCCACGACGGGGCGCCAACGGAATATACATGAACTCGTGACGTCACGCACTTTCCTATTAATGTAGGAAAATTACAGAAAGCCATTTCAATATTTTACAAGGCGCCGGAAATCATTCAGTTATTCGCACAAAAAGCGCGAGTTGATTCAATAACAGTTGGTGTTAATGTATAATTTTTATAGATTGAGAAATTACAAGGAGCTTGGTGGCAAAGTGATATGAGAGTCATTTTTAACGATGTTTACCATTTGAAGAAAGGTTATCGGTTTAAACAGTTTGTTACAAAATAATATAAATAACTTGGCAATAACATATTGATATTAGCTGATCGGACGGACACATTTTATAATTATGAATTCATTGACTGAAAGACTGTTTATAAAGTTTAATTTATTACTATCAATACAGAAGGTGCATGAGATAGTTCAAATTAGTTACGGATTTGAAAACTAATCTTTCACACTTGAGCTCAAGTTTTATTATACCTACCTACGTCGAGACGGTGCCAAAATGAGTCTAGCAAGCCTTGAAAGAATTAGGCCAAAAAAATCAATACACGCAAACCAGCTGCCTCATTTAATAATATTTGGGTCTTAAATTATGAATTGGTCACAAGTATGTCATTAAACTGTGTTCCATGACACAAATGTCACGTAAAGCGAACAGATAATTGTCCTTTATTACAAGCAATACATCTACGGGCATTATAGGACCCTACTTCAGATATTTATCGAATGTACTTACGCTTAGTCAGCACGCTTACTGCAGGTGCTGATCTTGAAGGTGACCATTTGCATTTGGTCTTAGTCTCTTTGAGCATCATTTCCGGTCGCACTTCCGTAAACAGCCTTAAGTATCGGAAAACCGACGACAACGACTTGTACTTTGAACTCTGCCATTATTGCAATTAGAATGAAAATGAGCCTGTTGGTGCACGATGGCAGAAATTGAAAGCTAGAACTTGATCTTATATACTGAGCTTATATACATATATCTTATTTAACTTCACGAGTTAGTTTTGAATATCCAATTACACTGCCGTATGCCGCAGTGCAATAAGATAAGTTTAAATTAGATAAATTTATTTTTCACTACAAACTTTACATAATAGAAATAAATCAATACCTGTAAGATGGCGTACCTACCTGCAATGTCACGTAGGTACATAGAGCACGTCGTCAGACGAGCCCTATGAGATGCTTATTTTAAACTCCAGAGTCCTTGCGCCATCTAGCATACTTGATTGTCTTATGGGAACCAGATATTAACTAATTAACCATTTTTACGCTTTCTTAAAAGATCCTGAGTATCTTTGATTATATAAATTGGCAATATACGTTTCCAAGATGAATTTATAGCCGATGGGAGAGCTTGCTCTATCAATAACAAGATTAATGGTTTAATGACATAAATGTGGAGACTTCTTTCACTTACGGTTACGTGCAAGTACTATACGATGTTCATACACTTTCTATTTTCCCATGAACTCACGTTACACTAAATGGATATTTTTTTATTACATCGTGGATGTCATTTAAATCGTATAAAATATTCATTTGGATAAGTACTTTTTGCTAGCAGAAATAAGGCCATTGATATTTTTACCTAGTTATTCGTGGTTTCCCCAATCTCATGTGAGTTTTGCACAGTCATCATTTTTAGCAAAAAATACACAATACATACACGTCTATTACGTAACTCTAAGTTTGTATTAGTATGATAGACTTTTTGATAATTCCGTTACTTAATCAGTTACATTTTTTAACGGGGACAGATGAAGAGAATTTAATTGATAAACCCTAATCAATGAATGGAAAGAACTTTCTAGCGTGAATCATCAAGATACACCTACAACAGCTGGTTGACCTAAAAAAAACACGGTCTCGAGAGAAAGACCCAGCATAGGGAATTGACAATTAAGAAAAGGATGGAAGAGGAATTTAAGAGTGCGTGGAGGGCATCACGTACGCCCAAGACAACAGCAACAGTAGGGCAAGGTCGTCTATGAAGTTTAATAAACGTTGTCGTGAAACGGAAACACTTCGTCGGTTTGGAAGTACTCACATGATTATGTGTTTATGTTATCATGATTGAGTTATTCAATTTGTTATATCATTATCGATTTGTGAAACGTTACATGTTAACGTAACTAACAGTTACAACAAGTACATACAATTACACAAAAATATCGTCGTTCAACGTCGAAATGAACAGAATGTAAAAGAAAAAATGTAAAAGTACACTTTAGCTGTACGAAAATGTAAAAAAAAAAGATTTTTCATTAGGTGGAATGCTATTTCCTTTGAAAGAATAAATATTATAGAGGTATATCCTCAACATGTACAAGACGAAGAGGTAGTAAACAACACAAACAATGATGGGACGATGGTTGCCCACTACTACTTTGCAAAATGGAGACCGATTACTATGCATGGCTGTTCAGATGGAAATGGAAAAAGTTGCTGCTTTATAGCTTTTGTATGTATATTTCGATCTTTGTCACAATAAAAACCTTAGCCTCAGGCGTGCTGTCGACTTTTATATTTTCTGCTTACACTTTTGTTTTGACTGCTAGCATAACCATTATTTTTAAATCAATCTTAAAATATTTATAGCTGCTACTTGTTGTTTATTGATTGCAGGGAAACTTGCCATTAAATATAAACCAATGCTTTAATTATTGTCTAAACGATTGCCATCTTTTACCAATAGGTAATTAATAACAAACAGTGATAGGACAAATTTGACGTTTAAAGTGTGACACCCCTATTTAACTACTGTATAATCATTTTGAATAAAATTATGCTTTTACTTTTGTACAATTTGAGGCCTGTAGACCTTGATTATCATTATAATCAATAGCTCCAGGGCCAAGTAGACCATTACATCTGTGGATTTAAATGTGACAGTTTCGAGGCATTAGTTTTATAGGGCTTCGTCGCGTGTCCCAACTGCCGACCTATTCGTGCGTTGATTTACACCACGCTTCACAATAAGCACTAGCTTATGGCTATTTATGTGTCACCTATATAAAACGCACCTGTCCTGTCAGTTCTCTACATGTTTCCTTACTTGTATGAATTAGCAGAAATTTGTTGACGTCACTACCTCTAGATAGACTAGACTTTTTGAGCTATCAGCTCATCACAGTTTTTTACAATCCCTTTGACTACTAAGGAAGTTTTCTTTAATAAAATGTGCATGCAAGTGGGCACGAAAATAATAGGTTTTAATCATAACTAAGCCTATGATCTAGGTCTTCTAGGTAAACTGATATACATTTTCATCTCCCATGACGACTAACGTGACAAGGATATTTAGATTTTGGCCGCTAGCCCTTTCGAATGAATCCTAAATAATATAATTTGTTCTATTTCAGCTTGGTTTAAAAATACTTTTATAAGCATCCCAGACAAAATTCATATTTTACAAAATGATAAACAGTGGAAGATTATACTGCTGAATGGCTACGGAGTCGTAAATATGATATGTAAAGCCCCAGGCTCTGGATAGACTTATAAATATGGTAATTGAGGTTCCATCCGAACTACATGAGCAGTAATAGCAGATAATATTGACTATACTTACCGGTTTTATAAAGCTGGTAGACATAAAATAGCAGAATCTTGCATCAAGTGATTTAAGTATAGTTGACATTGATATGATGGTAACTAAATTATACAAGACACCATTATAAAATAAGAGTAGAAGAGCTCTTTGTGAAGGGCTCGTCCGGGGAAGTACTACCACCACGCCTTTTTCTGCCGCCAAGCAGCGTTGTTGTGTTTCGGTTTGAAGAGTGTGGTTGCCGGTGTAATTACAGGCACATGAGGCTTAACATCTGTATGCCTCAAGTTGATGGACGCAGGGCAGTGCATTGTAGGGCACGTCCCTATCGTGCGTGACTTACGAGGCAGTGCTTTGTTATAGGTGATGGTTACCACTTAACATCAGGTGGGCCATCTGCTTGTTCCGTCAGCTAATTGTATAAAAAAAAAAAAACATATGACAACCCAAAGGAGTATAAAACTTGAAGCACGAACGGTAATATTATAATTTTTATAACCCGGAATGAAAGGGCAACAAATGAACGTTTTGTAACACCTGCTTATTGATAGGTTTTCCATGGGGGGGCTTTTTTGGAGGGAGCGTTTGTCGATACCGCCGAGTACTACTAGGGTGAAAACGACGCAAAAAAGTAAGTTAAGTATTTATATAAACTGTTATATAATCTACGTCCGGTGAGTAAAATGGCCGCCGTACCTGACCTTGGACCGGCGGGGAACTGTCTGGATCAGATTGTCAATTATATCGATTGAGTGGGAATGTATGGGTGAGGTGAAAGTGTTATAGCGTCTGTCAATTTTTAAAGTTAAAACTTAGAACTCAGCTCAGTTATAGAGAAACATTGTTTTGTCTATAACGATGGACTCTAATATCTGTCTCGTCTTTAAAGCACCATAACTATAACTAAAAATTCCCTAAAATATTGACGTAAGTACATATACCTCTACATATTACAGTTTAAATAGGTTTTAGAAACCATTCTTTAACGCTTTTTTTTTTAAATCCACTTAAACTGAATCAAGATCGCAACCTCAAGTTATGCCTATTTCGTAACACATAGAGTTAGTTATAATTGAGCATTGCTTTAGAATACGGACATCTTTATTGATAATGATGAATGATGATGATAAAGCAAATCTGCTATCAAACCATTCTAATCCACAATCACTTACCTTGCGAGCTTCCAGGAAACGTGACCATAGACAGTTATCAACTCTGTCCGTAACTTGATAACGTTTAATAGCCAATCTACGATTCGGCTTTGTTTTTTTCTAATAATAGATCTGATTGGCTTTCCTCTACCTACAGGATCGAATCAGAAATGAAGAGAGATTTATAGAGAAACTATAAGTCACTGACATGGCCCGGAGAATTAACAAGTTAGAATAGCAGTGGGCGAGGCATGTAGCTGTGGAGCTGAAAGATTCTCGAATGAAAGCCACGCACCGGAAACCGAAGCGTAGGACGAAGATAGAACCCACACTCAGCACACGAAAGACAACCAAGTAAATATTGCTGAAAACCTTTGGGTGCAGGCATCACAAGATTACTTGCGTTGGCAATCATGGCGTAGACATAAATAGTATGTAGCCTTACGGCTGAGGTGTACTCTTTATTTATCTACAAGTTTTTCGCCTAGCCCTTGAAAATGCCATCTGCATGATTTGAAATCTGCAGATCCAGAACAGATGATGAAGATGCAGAACCACGATGTAATGTCAGACAGAGGTACCTATATTATATGTTCTGTATGGATGTCGTCCTTCTACTTTGACAGTAATTTACAAACTTACCGACGGTATTACAGCCAACGAAAACCCTTCTGCAATGTCATCACACCATTGAATAAATTACCTGAAAAATTAAAGAATATTCAGAGACTTCTTAATGAAAATGATGTAAGTAGTATTCAGTCGACGATAAATCGGTTAGTAAATACAAAAAAATATATTTTCGAGATCTACCTCAATGAGTGTTTTTTCCTGTAAGTATGTTAAGCGTTGAGCCTAAATTAGTTCCTTGTCATGGCATTGAGAATGCCACAAACCACTACTACTAATATAGTACTTTACTGAGTCATATCTGCTAGTGGAACCTTCAAATGTTGCAGACAAAACTTGATCGATATCTTTGTTTGCGATCATATAATTTACAAATTTATAAAAAGGTAAACATTGAGTACGACGTAAATAAACGTCCTATTGCGGTGGGGCGCCTGCCATGATAAGATAACATTTTCAACTGATAATATAAAAAGATAAAAGAAAGATAAGGTTATCAGTTTTCATATAAATAAATTCCTTTTTAACAAAAATAGTATAATTAATTTAGGTACGCCTACATTTAGCATTTTGAATTACATATTGTTTTGATTACTCATACAAGGATGTTTTAAATTAATAATACAGCGAAGTTTCAATAGCTTTCTGTTAAAAGTATCTACCATTACAATAATATAAATATCCTAAAAGGTTAACGCCCTTCGATATAAACAGAATGAGCCACCAAGGTCTCACACAATGAATGCACTAAAAACAACCGAACGAGATCAGATTTTATAATAGCCTTTTAAGAGTAGTAGAGCTCTTTGTGAAGGGCTCGTCCGAGGAAGTACTACCACCACGCCCTTTTCTACCGCCAAGCAGCGTTGTTTCGGTTTGAAGAGTGGTTGCCGGTGTAATTACAGGCACATGAGGCTTAACATCTGTAAAACACAAGTTGATGGACGCAGGGCAAGATATTACGAATTTAAAACTTTAGTTCGCTTTAAAAATATAAGAGAACGCGGCCACAGGGGGCTACGGGGCGCGTTCTTACTCAGCGCAGTGGGCAACGCGGCGAGGGAGAAGTAGTTGCGAGACTCGAACCCACAGTCTAAGTTTATCCTAAAATGTTGAAAAAATGTATGTCCACCCATGCGCAGCTGGGACAGGCCGCTAGTAGTATATACAAGCACAATGCTTCTCGAACAAACTTTGAACAAAAGCTCGAAGAACACGGCGAAGTTTGTTTGAAAGGATCAAAGCGAGCGAACACATAATAGTACCTAGTTAGTTCATTGGTTCACCTGAAGGTTTTTAAAGTTTATCGTTAACCAAAAGCATAAAGTATGTATTTGCTTTCATAAATATGAACTTTACTATCTTTTTTGTAATATTTAGACTTTTCAGCTAGGTAAGTATTTACATCTACTTTGATGTTATGTTTATTGGAAAAAAATATAACTTCAATAAGTATGATTCATTTCAGCTTTTGATTGATTTTACACATCTACACTAATATTATAAAGAGGAAACATTTGTATTTTTGTATTTTTGTATGTAACGAATAGGCTCAAAAACTACTGGTCCGATTTCAAAAATTCTTTCACCATTAGAATGCTACATTATCCCTGAGTAACATAGGCTATATTATATTTTCAAAAAAATCAGGGATCCTCACTAAAACTTCAATAATGTAACCCAAGGTGGAAAACAAAAACCTAACATTGCGTGCGCTGCGAAAACTATTGAAGGTAGAACAAAATAATGTACTACGATTTTGTAGAACACGTCATCATCTACAAAAAATGTCGCGACAGCATATGTCTAACTATTATAGTTATGTCACAATAAGTGTTCTTTTATTATAAAAAATTAATTGAAATGCCGCCGCTAGAAAAGGGTCTTTATTTGTACCTTGGTATTAATCCTTATCCAAATAAATCATTTCATAATTAAGACAGTTTCAATACTTATAGATTACTTCTTAAATTTTTCAAATCGGACATTCCATTCAAAAGATATGACGAAATTAAAAATGTTAACGGGACCACGGGTCACGCTCGGGGTGCGATTTCACTCACTCAAGGAGAAGGACGTGCAAATGTATGAAATAAGTAGACGCGAGGCTCGAACCCACGGTCTAAGTTTATCCTAAAATGTTCAAAAAATTTATGACCACCCATGCGAAGCTGGGACAGGCCGCTAGTTACATATAAAAATACAAATCTTTCCTTTTTATAATATTAGTGTAGAAGTGTAGATGAAACAACTTTTGTAACTGACATGGTTTATACGGGGTATACAGGGTTACAGGAAAAGTCGTGCTAGATCCGTTAAGGGCGTGGAGTACCCATCATTCCTGACATATTTCACTATGAAACACCCTACCCTAAACTAAACCCTTTTCGAGATATTCGACTTTTAATTTTTTTATTGAAAATTGCCGATTTTTAGGCAATTAAATTTATTTTTGGTTGTTTTGTGTATCTTATTATTATTATTATTGCATTTTTACATGTGTAATTAGATGCTTTAGGACGTCAATCATTAAAATAGTGCATAAGTTAATTGAATAGACCGTAGTAGACAAGTGAAAGTTAAGAAATAAAAAAAAAATTAGAAAGTTTATTTTTCTCTAAGGGATATCTAAAAAAAATATTATGGCAATTCTTCGGCAGATGTTTTTAAAAATATCTACGTTTCATCAGCTATCTAACGAGGTATAACAATCTAGGGTTTGTATTACATTTCGTGGAAAAAAAGTAGTTGGGACGCTCCAGGTAGCAGTTCTAACGGTCCCGCGCCTATTGTCCTTCAAGTTCAGACACACCGTGAGAGCGAGACAAGTGACGATTTATGTAGGTATGAATGAAAGAAAAAATGTGTAGAGACCGGTTAGGGCTGGGAATACAACAGGGGGTATTGTTTTGGTTGTCAGTCTGCTTTTGTGCTTCGTACATAGTAGATGTGATATCGTTTTGCTCTTTTTCTCGACTTGGCTGTGATTCTGGACTATTTCTTCTGATTTGTGACTACTATACTTGTTAACCGGACTCTGATTTGTACCTGTGATACGGAAGTGTTGAAGATGACGTCCTACACACCTGAGGAATATGCTGATATGCTTATTTGTTACGGATACTGCGATTGTGTATCTGCGCAAGCTCGCAACGAATACGTAACTCGCTACCCCGGTCGTCGAGTGCCGGATGTGGCCGTTTTTGACAGAGTTTATCGAAGACTTCGAGAATCTGGCTCTGTTTTGAGACGTAATACAGACATGGGTAGACCACGAATTGACGACGAAGAACAGGACAATGAGATAGTGCAACGCTTTCGAGCGGATCCGACTACTTCCACTAATATTGTTGCCCGTGATCTGGGACTTTCGCAATGGAGAGTGTGGTTTACAGTGCATACTGCTGGCCTATACCCATACCATTACACGCCGGTACACGTTATTGAAGAAGGAGACCCCGCGAGAAGATTGGACTTTTGCAGATTTATGCTAAATGCTGACGTAGAAGACCCAGATTTTCTAAGAAATATCTTGTGGACGGATGAGTCCAAATTTGATAAAGATGGCATAACTAACTATCACAACGCCCATTACTGGGCCCCAAAAGCACTAAGGAATCCCAATAAGAAAAGAGTGAAGGGGTCCCAACGAAGATTCAGCGTGAATGTGTGGATGGGCATTATCTCCAATCATTTGATTGGACCTTACTTTCTACCGGATAATTTAAATGGGGAAAGCTACGAAAATTTCCTGAGAGCAGACTTGAGTGATTTGCTGGATGATCTGCCACTCAACCTGATCAGGGACATGTGGTTCCAACACGATGGCTGCCCTGCCCATTTCAGGAGAAGTGTCAGAGACTGGCTGGACACAAATTATCCAAACAAATGGATAGGACGAGGTGGGCCGTTGCCATGGCCAGCAAGAAGTCCGGACCTAACCCCCATGGATTTTCATGTGTGGGGGTGCATGAAAAGTCTTGTGTACAGCGAGCCGAATCCAGTTTCGTCTGTGGAAGACCTAAGAGAAAGGATTGTGGATGCAGCAAATAAAATGAGGACCACGTTGACCACTGGAGTAGTGAAGACTGGTCTCCGTAGAAGGATGCGACAATGTATCAGAAATAGAGGCGGCCATGTTGAACATGAACTGTAGAATAAGAAAAAGTTGTGTGAAAACCTTTAATAAATGACATTTCATGCTTACCTATTGTTTTACTTTTACTTTTTAGGGCTAAGTATAAATTTTCTTCTCCACTGTCGCCTATAAAACTAATTTTTTTTCAATGCAATTGAATAAAACCCTAGATTATTATACCTCGTTAGATAGCTGATGAAACGTAGATATTTTTAAAAACATCTGCCGAAGAATTGCCATAATATTTTTTTTAGATATCCCTTAGAGAAAAATAAACTTTCTAATTTTTTTTTTATTTCTTAACTTTCACTTGTCTACTACGGTCTATTCAATTAACTTATGCACTATTTTAATGATTGACGTCCTAAAGCATCTAATTACACATGTAAAAATGCAATAATAATAATAATAAGATACACAAAACAACCAAAAATAAATTTAATTGCCTAAAAATCGGCAATTTTCAATAAAAAAATTAAAAGTCGAATATCTCGAAAAGGGTTTAGTTTAGGGTAGGGTGTTTCATAGTGAAATATGTCAGGAATGATGGGTACTCCACGCCCTTAACGGATCTAGCACGACTTTTCCTGTAACCCTGTATACCGTGACTTGTAAACTTGACTGAGATACTAGTCTTGACGATATGTCGGAAGGATTTTAAGTTCGCCTCAAGAGGCTCCTTTCGAGCACTTGACACTTTTACACACAGATATATATATCTGTGCTTTTACACGTTCAGGAACTTTTTAGGTTCTACGGCATGCCGCTTTCCTCACGATGTTTTTCGTCACCGTTTGAGAGTACTGGCACATACATTTTTGAACAGAAAAACTCATTGGTGCACGACCGGTTTCGAACCCACGACCTTAGGATCGGAAGGCAGGGCCGCTACCACTAGACCACCAGTGCTCTGACAAATCTAGTTTATCCCATTATCAAAACATTTGTATGATTATGCAAGACATTTGCACTAGATAAGCCAGGTCATACAAACAACGAAAGATCTATCGCGATTGAAATATAACTCACTATCTCACTATTTACAGTGCAAAACAAGTTTCTACCTCTACAACTACCCTTGAAATCGTGAAGGTCGTGTGTATTAATGCACCAACGATAATTACCTGATACCTTATCACTGTGCATTAAGTAACAATTTACTATTAACGTCAACGCTAGAAGTCTATCTATCTACATCTACACTAATATTATAAAGAGGAAACATTTGTATTTTTGTATGTAACGAATAGGCTCAAAAACTACTGGTCCGATTTCAAAAATTCTTTCACCATTAGAATGCTACATTATCCCTGAGTAACATAGGCTATATTATATTTTCAAAAAAATCAGGGATCCTTACTAAAACTTCAATAATGTAACCCAAGGTGGAAAACAAAAACCTTACATCGCGTGCGCTGCGAAAACTATTGAAGATAGAACAAAATAATGTACTACGATTTTGTAGAACACGTCATCATCTACAAAAAATGTCGCGACAGCATATGTCTAACTATTACAGTTATGTCACAATAAGTGTTCTTTTATTATAAAAAAATAATTGAAATGCCGCCGCCAGAAAAGGGTCTTTATTTGTACCTTGGTATTAATCCTCATCCAAATAAATCATTTCATAATTAATACGGTTTCAATACCTATAGATTACTTCTTAAATTTTTCAAATCGGACATTCCATTCAAAAGATATGACGAAATTAAAATTAAAATGTTAACGGGTCCACGGGTCACGCGCGGGGTGCGATTTCACTCACTCAAGGAGAAGCGCGTGCAAATGTATGAAATAAGTAGACGCGAGGCTCGAACCCACGGTCTAAGTTTATCCTAAAATGTTCAAAAAATTTATGACCACCCATGCGAAGCTGGGACAGGCCGCTAGTCGCTTATAAACTTCATTTGCTACAAGATGCTGTTGCGCGTAAACTAGCACAGCCTGCGAAACTGTACAATGCTTCTTTCTTAAATTGGAATATTATAAAGAATAATAAATCAATTTAATATCCGAGACAGAAGTAGGAAGTTAAATCATAGAAATTGGCACCAACCCCCAAGATGGATTTTCATTCAATTAGGAACCCATTGAAACAAATTTTAAAGTCTTCAGACGTCTCAAGACAAGACGAAATGTAATCAAGATGTTTAAATTCAAATTGGACCGACAGAATCACGATAAGGAATTATTTTATGAAGCTTTGAACTGAATCAAATGGAAATGTTTTAATGAAGGTACGCCTACATTGTAAGCTCTAGCCAGATAAAGTTACTATCGACTGTAGCGTTATGATATTGGAGAATGTGTTACGAAACTCAAGTGAAACTGGGCAGGACACTTGGCAAGATTTGGTGATAGCAGGTGGAGTAAGGTTCTGACGGATTGGTGGCCTTAGGGGACATAAAAGAGGCCTTGGCATACCAACATCTCGGTGGATATATTACATTGTCGCCGTACAGGGAAAGCCTTGCATGCAAAATACCCCAAACCGACAACAGATGCGTCTGAGGCATATGCCCAGCAGTGGGTTATTGCGAGCTGATGATGATGATGTAACGTTATATTTAAATAAAGTTAGCCTAGCTTTCCTTACTGTTAAGCAGTTGTGCATGCTAGTCGACCATTTTAACTTTAACTCATATCAATGTTTGTCGTATTTAAGTAATTCGTAAGAGTTTGCAATAGTAGAGGTATTATTCTGTTAAGTGTTATTTAACCTAACCTACCCAATGTTTACCTAATACTAAAATATGACCTGTAACGAATCTGTTATGAAAAAAATAATTATCAACTATTCTTGAAAATGCTATAGTGGATAGTCAGCCCTACAGACTGGACTTCGCAGTACTGCGCAGTTGCATATTACAGTAAGAAACAGGTTGTCTAAATATAGCTTGAACTCGATGGTGAAAAGGACCACGCTTTTCACACGGCCTACGCTGGCTAAGACGGCATTCGTTATGCTACGCTTGGCGGTACTGTTATATTACCAGATTCAATATTATTAGAAAGCTCATTTTATAGCTGATTCTAACATAATTTATTATTGTTTCGAGGAATAATCACTCACTTATTCAAGTATGTATATGATTCTCGACCGAATCTCTCGTGGAAATTCAGCAATTAATACAATTGTACAATCAATCTTCCTTCCTAAAAGTTATTTAAAAGCAAGGTGTAAGGTAATATAAACATTTTAAAGATTAACTAGCAGGACGCGTTGATCTACCTCTACAAGCTGCTGGATGAAAGGTTTTATGAATAAAACATGCTTAAAAATTACTTCGTCACACTTCAGTTGAATAATATTGATTCAAAACACGGTGTTTGTTCTGAATAGATTAAGGAAGTTTTTTTGAACTTGTCTCTGCTCAACTCAAATACAGAAATACTTAGATCAATATAACCATATTTTATGAGGAAAATCGATAGGTTTAGTTCGTGTCTACTAATAACTAACAACGAAGTATTCATAACTTTTATTAGTGTTAGTGGACTTTCCACACAGCACTACCTAGCCCCAAACTAAGCCAAAGATTGTAATATGGGAACCAGATAGCTGATATAATACATATATACTTTTTTTTTGTAAATACATACTTATAACATATAATAATACCCAGACAGAGAACAAACATCTATGTTCATCACACAAATCACAAATATTTGTTCTCGGTGGGGATCGAACCCACGGCCTACGGCGCAGAAGACAGAGCTACTACCAACTGAGGTGTGAAGGCTGTCAAGTATTCATAACTATAAAAAACTAATAAAAATCCGGGCAAATTATTTTGCGTATTTCTGTAGGTATAATTTTTTTTATAGTTAGTTTACACTTCGAAATACTTCTTCAATTAAATATTTAAGCTGCGAATTTTCAAAAATAGTTTCATTGTATCGTACAGTCGGCTGCATCGGAATGTATGCAACTCGTAAATTTCTAGTTAGTCTCACAGCATTGCAATAGACATTTGCATTTGCAATAACTAACTACTTACCAACACATTTTACGGTCTTTGTCATTTAGCCCGGTAAATGGCAATGGCAAGTCCCCGTGTGTTTACCCCTTCTTGGAGAAAATAGGCGTACCTAATCATGTTTGTTTTGTTATTCAAGGTATAACGGTTCCTCGTTATAGCATTGCTTTAACATATTCTGTGAGAAAACAAGACTGGCATGGACACAGGACTGGATATAAATAGCCTGGAATGGTGTAAGATACTGCATTTTGATATGGCGGCGGCGAGGCGAGTGCTTTTTTCCGAGGTGCAAATGAAAGAGATAGTGAAATTAACAAATAAAGAAAATATTCTATTTATTTTTTAAATGCAAAAGTTTTGGATGTTTTAATGTCATCCTACTTCTTACTCCCTATTATAGGGAGTTTGTGGCTCAATCAGGCCCTAACGGTTGGACCGATATGGATGAAACATGGAAGAAATATATTCGTAGCCCGATTTAACACATTAGGATACATTTTATCCCGAAAAATGTTCAGAACGGGGTATATGTATAGTATAATCTAACTCAAGAAAAGATACCGCCTTGAATATTAATATTAGCAATCACCGGCTGCTAGTTATTTTATTTTTATTTTTTATACAAATAGCTGTTGGAACAAGCAAATGGTCCACCTGAGTTTAAGTGGTAACCATCACCTATAACAAAGCATTGCATCGTAAGTCACGCACGATAGGAACGTGCCCTACGATGCAGTGCCCTGCGTCCATCAAGTAAATGCTGTTGCTGGTACCACTAAACACCAGTCCTGTCACTCTCTAAAAATAATTGATAGCCACCTTGCACGCCGCCGCGGATGCTGTTTGATCCCAAAGTCAAAAGGTATTTATTCAATTGGATCACAAGGATCGCTTTGAAATGTCTTAAAGCTAGGAGGTGAATTTAGGTGCCAGTTCCACGCGCCAGACTGTGGCGATCTTGTGGGTGAGTCTGGGTTCGCCCAGCACTTATAGATATAGTCTTCAAGACGTGGTTTAGGTCATTATATGAGGAACTTTGACCGAGGATAGAAGAGCCGTTACAAGTGGTCAAGGATACGCAAATAAATAAGGAAGTGTGCTGTCCGCAGTGCAGTAAATAGAATACCAAATAACAAGGCC
Source organism: Chloroclysta siterata (assembly GCA_932294275.1). Lineage (NCBI taxonomy): Eukaryota > Metazoa > Arthropoda > Insecta > Lepidoptera > Geometridae > Chloroclysta > Chloroclysta siterata. The sequence continues at coordinate 2,828,173 of OW028607.1, read as the reverse complement.
ACAGCCACAGGTATAAGAATGTGCGGCACTCAGAGTCAAAGCAACTTTTAAATTGGAACACTTTCAACGGCAGTAAATAGTTTTATTTATTGTTAAGCAAATAAAGACTAACTTTAGCATACTCGACCGCTCCAAACAACAACAACTTGGAGCTGTTTTCAGATCGCTCGTTTTCAAATCCCATCTACAAATAATAAAAGAAGGACACTGATACGAGATAAGAAAGATCAAAAGAAGAACACAACATCGCCGAGTCTATGTCAAAGTCAAAAGGTATTTATTCAATAAAATCACAAGGATCACTTTGAAACGTCTTAAGGGGCTGACAACTATCAAACAACTTCTCGCTCGCACGTTTCGACATGTTGAAAGATATAAAATCACTAAACTCATTTTCGAAAAATCGCAATCAACCATCTTGTGTGCAATCACATTGCACAAAGTTTAGTAAAAATTTAATTTTGATCGATACAAGTTTTCCTACTTAAAAGTTTGCTTATGTACGAAAACTAGCAAAGCAAATTTTTGAGTAGGAAAACATGTATCGATCAAAATGAAATTTTTACTAAACTGTGTGCAATGTGATTGCACACAAGATGGTTGATTGCGATTTTTCGAAAATGAGTTTAGTGATTTTATATCTTTCAACATGTCGAAACGTGCGAGCGAGAGTCACATTAGCTCTTGTCTTCGCTTTAAGGGGCTGACAACCATCAAACAACTTCTCGCTCGCACGTTTCGACATGTTAAAAGAAATAAAATCGTTTATATCATTTTCGAAAAATCGCAATCAACCATTTTGTGTGCAATCACATTGCACACAGTTTAGTAAAACAATCATTTTGAACGATAGATTTTTTCCTACTCAAAAGTTTGCTTTACTAGTTTTCGTACATAAGCAAACTTTTAAGTAGGAAATCTTGTATCGATCAAAATGATTTTTTTACTAAACTGTGTGCAATGTGATTGCCCACAAAATGGTTGATTGCGATTTTTCGAAAATGAGTTTTGTGATTTTATATCGTTCAACATGTCGTAACGTGCGAGCGAGAGCCACATTAGCTCTTGTCTTCGCCTTAAAGCTAGGTGACTCTAGGTGCCAGTTCCACGCCACCAAAGCCTAGAAGAACAGGCAACAAACTTACGGCTTGGTTCCAACCGCTCTTTTGTATGATCCTTGTTACAATGTAGGTATTATAATACAATATTGAAGCTCCAGAATGGTGCCAGCCAATCGAATTTAGTGAAGCGTAGGTATAACAGAAATGACTTATACTTACTTATTATATAGCTTGCTTTCCAGACTTCTCTACGATGGATGGTACGTGGAAAATGATAGGCCCATGACTTTGAGACCCTCTATAAGCTTATGGCTTGTGTGTAGCAGCGCCCAGTCAAGGTCAGCGGTGCATCTGCCGCGAGCACGCACAGAGGCCACCCTAACACTTTATTTTAAAACATTTATTGCTCGTAACGCTGTTTTAAAAGAGCCGTCTTTGATGTTTTATTACAGTGCATACGAATTAATAGACTCGTTTAAGATGAACACGAAGTGGAGAACTCTTAGTGCAATCCTGATTGGCCAACGAGATCTTTCTGAACTAGGTATATAACCGGTTATTATTTGCTTTTTTTGCTGATCGGATTAAGCCATAGTAGAGATTAAAGGCTGTTTTGACCTTGAAGTTGTTTTAAAACACGATAAGTATTCATGGAAACCTCTAGTCTCCGGGTAAAGCTTGTTTACTATGCATCAAGTATTACCTATTTAATGTGGGTACAATAATACGATGCATATGAGAATATTAGCATAAAGCGTGTAAATACTCGTAAAGAGATCGTGACACGGCGACGTGATTCCACAAACGATAAAATCAATCATTACACAGCTAAGGGGTCACTCACTCTACACAGTGAGTTGCCTATGCAACTCACCAAAATTCTGCAGGAAAACCGGGTGATAGCCGAAGACTGGGGACAGGACGTAGCATGTTTAAATGATAAAGAAAATAAGAAGAACACGATACATAAAGACACAAGTCGTTACGCAAAAACAGCTTGAAGACAAAATCAAAAGCGAGTGGTCATAAAAGCCACCACCTTAAAAACTGATGACAATAAGGCAAGTAGTTGTAAAGAAAAACAAGTGAACAGTGTACCTAACCGTGATTTATACTTACAGCCGTTACGTATACAGTTTCTGTAATGATTACAATGCTAGACTGCAAATACAAGCAGTTGCTATGTTACTAGGCGATTTATTTAGTTGTTATTTCTAGTTTCAAATACATACGAAACAGATATTTAATGAAAGTTCTATCGAATTGTCTTGCGGGTTATTTCATAGCAAATGTATTTATTATGCATTTGGTATATTATTATGTACAGCTTGGACAATAAAGCTAGCTTTGGAGTCCAAGACGGAACGGTTAGAGAAGAGTCAATACTACGGCGAGGCTGTCAAGCAATTTAGTCCAGAACGTATGCCTGACGAAATTAGTTAAAGAACGTAACTTTGAAGATAATAAAATAAGTAATTCCAAGTCATGCATGAAATAGGTAATTCAGAAGCGGTGATCCGTATTTCTATGGTGATTACTGCAATCAGTTAACGCGATCAGCCGTGGTTGCAATGATCATTGATCAGGTATTGTCTGTATCTATGCTGGATCGCTGGCCTTATCCAAACATGAATAATAATAGACAGGCTTATTGTGAAACATCATCGATAGACGTCCACTATGCTCTGAACTAACAAAAGGAGGTGCAATGCCGATCATTCAGGGTATCTTGGTTGGTGAATAGTATACGAGTCAACTTAGTTTGGTAATACAATAGCGTGAACCACTGTGCTCCAGATTTGATTTTTTTACATTTCAGAAAAAGGATTCCATGCATGAATAAACTATAGAAAAATATTGGCTAAGAAAATATTGGTTTGAGTAGAATTTTCAGGAACATTAAGTCTGTTCAGTTGTGTGATTACATCACTGGTGATTTGGTATTTCACTCGTTTATGAATTCCAAAATTGAGTTCAAAGCCTTACTATTATGTGGTAAGCTCTACCCACGCAAGAAACTAGAAACATAAACTTAAATCTCATTCATAACCCAAGGGAAATGTTTACACATCTCTAAACTATAGGCGCACACACGGATACAGATGAAGCTACACAAAGCCAAAGAAAATGACGCTTACTTCAACGACATAAAAGCAAGCAGTGTAAAGCCTGATAAGTATTCGTGTGAGAGGCAGTTATACTTTCCCTTAGCCCAGAGACTAGTATAAAAAGAAGAAGCTGTTAAGTATAGAAAATAGAATAAAGCGAGGTCAATAAACTCCCAGGAATTTATTTATGTATGTTAGCTTCCACGATATGGCGTTTGATATAGTGGTAAACTAATTTTAAATGGTAATTTATTTTGTAAATAGTTTTTGGTCGGAGCTCGTGAAGGAAATAGTAGCTTGTTGAAAAAGCGGGAAGATTGATGATAGGTGAAGGTGATGCATTAATGATAGTTCTGTACCGACAAACGGGTAGGTACCTAATATTTTTTTACATTTTACGTTTACGTTGAAAGCCTAACGACTACCTCACGAAATTTGAAAAACGAAAAAGCTTTGATACCTAGGCACAGTAGATCTTTCAGTTCTAAGTACCAACTCAAGATTCTATAAGGATGTACAAGGGTGTTTTCTAAGTCATAGTCACGTCCTAGGGTAGGTAGGACAGGTACGTCCAAGTGCTAGCTTTAGAGTCCAAGACGGAACGGGTTGGCATACACCTAGCCACACACAGCCACAGGTTGCAAGCACATCGCCGCTGCTAGAACTCTAAAAACGTGTGTGATGAATAAATATTCTAGCTAGAATTGTAATTCTAGTAAATTAAGTTGCTCATGCAGCACCACACTATGTAGCTCAAAGTACAACTAAGTAATTAAGCAATTACAGCTTGTGCCATGAAAGCATTGCTTGGTCTATAATTTCATTCTAGGGCTGATTCATCTTTCCATCCGACGAGAGAGCTAATTGGTTAATGTTGAATTTGACAATATTAACGATCTAAAGCTTTTGTTTGTGATCTACGAGTAAGCTCTGCACAGACGAAGCCTGAAGCTGAAACAACGATCAAATGTTTACAAGTCTTTACGATGACGATTATTTTAGATGAAATCGTCAAACACAACATTCTTAGCAAGTTTCGAGATGCCAGTTGCAGAGTCCAGATGGTGTTCCACTGTGAGTTCCATAACGGAACTCAGTGGGTTGCTGAGCCACTGTTGGACTGGACATTAGCCTTTCCCATAAGTTTCCAAAAACAGTTTTGACTTTTGAGCCTTCTCAACCTACCGATTTTCCGCGGTCTCACAATGCAGTCCGTCCATCTATCGGGTACTATTTTAGATACACTAGGTCCTAAGAAGGAGGGGTGCTAGGTCGGGTAACCTCCTCGTGGTGCACCCTGGTAACACCATGAAACACGCCTGCAGAGTACTGCGGACGTGTTTCATGGTGGCTAATAATCCGACACGGTGGGCCTCTCCGCGTGTCCCTCTGTCTAGCAGAGGGCACAGCGTGATGAGGCAGGGTAGACCTACGGGTCTATTCAGGCGGTAGAGCGCGCGCGAGAGACGCGGAACTTCTCGCGCCGCTCATGGTGGTGAATAGCGGGAGAAGACCTGGAGGGGCCTTCTCCCGCATTGCACTTATTCACCACCCCGTCGGGCGGGAACGGCTGGGCACTCACGGTCGTTCCCGGGACCCCTCTGCAAAGGGGGGGGGGGCGTGCGGGCCCCGCCGTAAAGGCGGGGGCGTTGCGGGGGCCCCGCTGTCATGGCGGGCCAATCGCCGGCGGGGGACTGGATGAAAAGGCTCTGCCAGTTTCCCAGTTCCCCTCCATATAGGCGACGCGGGAGTGTCGCTGTGTTGTTTAGTGGGTATACCGGGAGCGGAAAACCGGGGAGTCCCACATATCCCCTCCATCCTCCAATGGGGGGGAATGCGTAATGCATTTTTCCCAGCGTCAAAAAAAAAAAAAAAAGGTCCTAAGAAGGAGTGTTGGCCAATGAGGATTGCAGTATCTTGCAAGAGTATGGTGGTGGGTGAAAGCAAGTCTGTAATAACGGTGTTAAAAACTTTTGTTGAAACTGTCCAGAGGCAAAGGTAAACAACCATTTTCACCGCCCGATTTTGACCACTGGACACAGGTAATAAGGATTCGCAATTCGCGAAGATAGATTATTATAAAATTCTTAGCGATAATACTGACATTGTAAAATGCAACTGCTGATAATTAAGTTGTTATATTGTCAGTAGATTGACACTTTCAAATGCCTTTGAAGATAATAATGTGAGTAGGAATGCCATTGTTTGCATTTAAATTTCAATTGTGGACATCATAAGTTAATATGCGGGTACTAACACAGTAGGTAGGTAGATTATCTGATAGATTGGTAAAGAGATTTTTGACTAGCTAGAGGAGACATAAAAATGACCTTTAAGCAGATGACGCTATTTTTGTCTGTGCTTTGCGTGGAAAAATCCACAGCTAGGTAGGTACCCGCAGATAAAAATACTCAAAAAAATAACGTTTTTGGACACAAGTAACCTTTAGCTACTAACGCACTAGTCCAACTCGCACTTGTCTGGATTTTCGTTCGTTATTTACTCGTAGGTAACAGTACCTACGGGACGGCCTTCTATTGCTCAAAATCTGGCTATGAGGTAGGTAGGTAATATGAATAGGCTAAAGATTCGATAATTTCACCTGAGTAGATCTAACAACTTGTCAACAACTTATCAACAACTTTGAAAAAGTTTTTATATTTATATCTATCAATCATGTGCAAGTTTAGTGTGAACATTGAAAACACACTGTATTGATAACCATTTATTGGTTGCTAGCGCCATCTGTTCGAATATAACTGAACTAAAGTGAGAAAGGCTGATCTTATCAGTAAAAGGTCAAGTGTAACATCAAACACTTGACATTTTTTTGCTGCATACCTACCTAGCTACTGAAGGTTTCACGCAGTATTTTAAAACATTTAATAAATACATAATAATTTATATTTTAAATGTCAATGCTGAGAAGCTTAGAAAATATGAAATAGAATGATTTTCTGTTATCTTGGGAAGCCTTTTATTTGTTACAAGCTGGTGCCCGCGACTTCGTCTGCGCAGGATTAGTCACACAATATCTTTATAAATTGTAGCCTGTGTGTTATTCTGATGTTATAATAAAGTTTCATTAAAATCCATTCAGTAGTTTTTACGTGCAAGAGTAACAAACATCCATCCATCCATCCATCCATCCATCCATACTTACAAACTTTCGCGTTTATAATACTACCTAGTAGGATAGTGTTTTTTTTAATATTTGCGTATTTTTGATGGTATTTTATCCAACATTATTTAGCATAAAGTTTGAGCAGTTGGAAAAGTATGTCAGTAAATATTTATAATAATTATATTATAGCACCCAGACAGAGAACAAATATCTAGGTAGGTATGTTCATTACACAAATGTTTGTTTTCAGTGGGGATTGAACACCCAGCCCCCAGTACAGAAGGCAAAGTGACTACCTACTAGCTGTGAGGACTGGAGAAATTGTAAAGATTCTTTAATGGCTTCAAACTCCATCGTGCTCATACCTATGTACATAAAACTGCTGAATGTATTTATAAAAAACACAAAATAGTTTTCAGAGAATAGCATCACGAAACTTCAGCAATATTGTTATTTTAATGTGTAGAAATATGCGAGAAGTTGTTTGACAGTTTTCAGCATTTAAGGCCAGCCGCATACGCTCGGTTTCCGAATTAGGTTTTCAGATCAGGAATTCAGATTCGGAATTCCATGAGACTAGCGCAAACGTCCGGTTTTCATTAGGTTTTTTCCGTTCTTACAATCCGAACGCACTGAACCGAACGTTAGGTTTATTTTCCGTTCGGAAAAGAAGAATAATGTGCGCCTTGTTGAACATTTTGTATGCAAGCAGAGCATTCGGGTTTCCGAATCTGAATTCCTGATCTGAAAACCTAATTCGGAAACCAAGCGTATGCGGCCGGCCTAAACAATACAAAGTTAGACAACTTCAACTGTATTTAATTAACTCATAGCATGATTATTAACTCCTAGCATTATAGGTATACCCTTAAAACTTCACTTAAAAATTCTAGGACGTAAATTAGCATTAGTGAAGTTTAAAGGATACAAATTAGGAAAAAATATACAATTCTATGTTTCTTAATTTTTTTTCATAAACTTGCTAATCTGCCCTAAGTTTCTGTAGCAAAATTATGATGTAATTCTGTAGTTGATTAGATTGTGTTTTTTAAATTATCAATAGGAACTTGTTTCTTACTCAATACTTGATCACTTAGTTAAGGTTACAATATTATACCTACATTAATAGACAATTAGCAGTCTTACAGCCGGTTTCTGAAAGCCTGATCAAAACTAATTGCATGTCAAGTCACTTGCCATTTCAGCTATTACATCGAATTAGATAGAGATAGCAAGAGTTGCAAAGCAAAATAGGCCATTACCTTAAATACACCCTAAATATTAGTCTAAACTGATTTGGAGTTTGAAAAAACTAGGTACTAATTACAGAGAAGAATAAATTAAAAGGTTTAGTGTCAAAAGATTGTATTTTTTGATGTGATTGATATTCTACATTGATACGGGGGGGGGGGGACTTTGAGGGGGTAGGCAGACAACAATGTTTATACTTAAAACAAATTTATCAATATGATAATTAGATTATCAGAATTTAGAATTCTCATTCAAATTTCGATTTTCAAGCCCTCAACAAGCACTACCTCAGCAGAACTTATTTAACGAAATATAACGACCAAGTTAGTGGAATGGTATTAATGTAACCAAATTAGTTTCATAACTTTGTATTCAACCAAAGCCTTGAACAAACAAGGCAATCATACTGACATCTAATTGCTAGCTACTCCAACTGTAAAAGTGTATGCAGTCATGCAAACCCTTACATTTAGGCACAAATCAGCTACTTTCCTTTCTGGATTCCACTGAGCCTAGGTACCTATAATCTGGATTCCAAAACACTGATGAACAAAGAAGTAGTATAGGTACGTATTTTCAATGGCTCAAGGTTGACGAAAAGATGTTCCCAGTGTACATTCGATCATGTCACTTTGTACCTATAGAAAATGCGCAATAGTCGCTTACCTGTTTCTGAGTATTCCTGGTCCGAGCTGAGGATGCACTCCCGAATCAGATGTCAAATATCGAAAAGTCCTTGCAATTGCAAATAATCACAAAGTAAAACTGATAAGATTAAACTGTTAGACAGTGAAAATACGCAAGCAAGACCATCGGAATGAAACAGAAAAACGTCAAGCAAAAACATCCGAATCTGTAGAAAATTGTGGAGCGAAGGTGCGATAGAGATGCAAAATAGCTTAGTATTCGAAACTAAATGACATTGTATTAATGCTGTCTCGATTGTGATGCCTAAATGTTTCTTGTTAGAGAGAAACAGCAAAATTATTTGATTTTGACATTATGTGTGACGTTACCATCGAAAGAGAAAAGAAAACTTCATTTTAGTTCCATTGGGCAAAACAGCTGCTTCACAGCTGTTGGATTTTTTTACCTGTGATTTGTCTATGGTTTGTTCATTCGCTACTCATTCATTTTACTTTTATATTTTCAGTTTTCACTCATTCGATTTATTCTTTCTTTTTTACAGTTTTAGAATCGGTTGTGCGGTTTTCTATGAGATTATTACCTACAATTTCACATGAATCGAAGTAAATCTATTTTAGATCTTTCTTGTCCACTTTATTGTATAACTCTGGCTAATATACCAAGTGGGATCGATACTCGAGACATTGTTATGTCAATCAAATGTCCACAACAATAACCTTTCGTCATTGTAAAACGGTGGCTATTTACAACGTAACTTAGGAATACAATAGTTACAAATACTGAAAGTGTCTACCATGGCGAAGGAGGAGGACGACGACAACTTGCCTGATAAAGATGCGGCCAAAGAGTTCTACGCTCGATATGAACCCAAGGAAATAATCGGAAGGTAGGTAGGATACTCGCTTATAGTTTTGTGATCACTAACCACATTCGTGATTGTGTTGTTGCCAATTTTTAAAGGAAGTAAGGCACAATTTAACGCTTCTATTTCTAGGCTTACACTACAAGTGCTTGCATTTATAAGTCTTCTGTGACCTTGGGAGGGAAACCATTGACTTCCTTTGCCCTTGATTGCATGAAGATAATAGCAGGATGTTTGAATTATTATGTTTGAATGTGCTAATATCAGCATTATTCATACAAATCAATACCTAATGACCATGCAAAGCAAAATCTAAAATTGTCCATATGCCTTTGGCAGAATCATTGATCCCTAAGATACCTTGACTGATAATTTAAAAAAAAACAAATTTTCTTCTATTTCCAGAGGAGTAAGTTCAACGGTTAGAAGATGTATAGAGAAAGAGACAGGTCGGGAATATGCTGCCAAGATAATAGACCTGAGTCAAGAGTCCCAAGATGGTGTCGACACTCATACCATGAGAGATGCCACACGCCAGGAGATTCAGATATTAAGACTTGTTGCTGGACATCCTTATATTAGTGAGTGAGTTGTTTTAAGCCCTTGATTTATAAAATAGCTGATATGTTGTGTGATTCTTGTTTCCACATTTAGACTCTGAGGCTGTAGGTAGATAATAGAAAATCCTGCTGTTCCTGCTTGTTTTATGAATAGCAAAATAGTTTGTCAATGCATGCCCTGTAATGCTGATAAGTGTATTTAGTTGTTTATTTAGGTCACACTCACAAATTAAAAGGAAACTCAGCTGATAAATAAGTAGCTGTTCAATATTTGCAATTGTACCTACTTGGACATTTAAACATGATTTTGATAATTGACTTGTTCTTAATTTGTTCAGATAATTCTGACTGATGTATATGACAATTAGTCAGTTAATTAACTCAATAATAGTAATTTATCAAAACACAAATAACTTGTAACAAATATAAATAGAAATAAAATCTCAGTTTTTTTTAAATAGATAGGAATTTTTTGGAAGGATCTGGGGAATTGTAGCTGCTTCAAACATTCTCTTACTTTGACTTAAATGCTAGCTGTGTTCACTTGAAAATTAAAATGAAAAATGTTTTTTGGCAATAATAAAATCAACAGTAAAGTGAGAGGCTGTCTCCTGGAATAGTGATAGCTGTGGCCCAAGAAACAGTACTCTCCCAAATGACAATATAGTAGAATTGACAGTATAGTTCTAGCTTATTTGTATAAACATCTTATTAATAGGTTAGTGTGTATGTTGAATATGTTTGTGTGTGTGAGAGTTCTCCTTGCCTACTTACTCTAGAGATATATTTTTCTTTACACCCATAAAAGGCTTTGTTTATTTGCGTATTTAATTTATGGTTTTTTACTACTGACTTACTTTATACCAATGTATAAGTTTGTTAGTGGAGCACCCGGCAATGACAAGTACATGTCCCTATAAAATGATGTGGATTACAAAACAGGGTGTAAGTTGGAATGTATTTATTTTTAGGTAACCTACAAGAAATTCATGACCTCAACATAATGTCATGTCACCAAATAATTTCAATTTGTCTTCTTGTTGCAGTTGAACTACAAGATGTGTTTGAATCGGAAACCTTCATATTCTTAGTATTTGAGCTGTGTAAGAATGGAGAGCTGTTTGACTACCTAACATCTGTTGTCACACTGTCAGAGAAGAAGACTCGGTATATTATGAGGTAAGTTACTAATTACAACTGCTTACTGTAATATTTAATTTATAGAACTATATAAGTAACTATAGTTTTAGAGAAAGGCCAGGTCAAGAGTACCCTAAACCGACGAGCATGTATGAAGAATGTCATGAGAGTAAATGAAGCGAAAGAGGTATGTCAGGATCGTAGCAAGTGGAAATTCGTAGTCTCTGCCTACCCCTATGGGAAACAGGCGTGATTTTATAATGTATGTAACTATAAGTAACACTATTATTGAAAAAAAAACCATATAAAATACCATTTTTGGTTTTGACAAGTCTGAAGTACAGACAAAAGTGAAACAGGATTTATTTGGCTTGCGTACAATACAAACTTCTCTCAATATCGGTCAAATTAGTAACAGATTTGTGAAACTTTGTATACAGCATGCAGAAAATAAAGCAAGATGCATAATTAATCTATGCATGTATGAGACAACACTTTCTAAAATAAATGACTTTAGTCCATAGATGCATAAGTAAATGTGAAATAAGGCACATACATATATGAAACAGCCACATGATCCATTGTGTTACCGACTAACACTGTAATGTGTCCTATGGGTCCAAGAGTTTTCCTGAAAAATCGTATGATAACTTTTCAAACTTTAACAATCTTTCATACGTTTTTTTACTACGTTCGCTAGCAAGTGTTGACTAGGAAAACTTATGGTAGACCTACTGGAGACAGACCATACGTCATTTCTACTGTATTGTGTAGTTTACATTTTTACGCTATCTACACTAATATTATAAAGAGGTAAACTTTGTATTTTTGTATTTTTGTATTTTTGTATGTAACGAATAGGCTCAAAAACGACTGGTCCGATTTCAAAAATTCTTTCACCATTAGAATGCTACATTATCCCTGAGTAACATAGGCTATATTATATTTTCTAAATAATCAGGGATCCTTACTAAAACTTCAATAATGTAACCCAAGGTGGAAAACAAAAAACCTTACATCGCGTGCGCTGCGAAAACTATTGAAGATAGAACAAAATAATGTACTACGATTTTGTAGAACACGTTATCATCTACAAAAAATGTCGCGACAGCATATGTCTAACTATTATAGTTATGTCACAATAAGTGTTCTTTTATTATAAAAAATTAATTGAAATGCCTCCGCTAGAAAAGGGTCTTTATTTGTACCTTGGTATTAATCCTTATCCAAATAAATCATTTCATAATTAAGACGGTTTCAATACCTATAGATTACTTCTTAAATTTTTCAAATCGGACATTCCATTCAAAAGATATGACGAAATTAAAAATGTTAACGGGTCCACGGGTCTCGCGCGGGGTGCGATTTCACTCACTCAAGGAGAAGCGCGTGCAAATGTATGAAATAAGTAGACGCGAGGCTCGAACCCACGGTTTAAGTTTATCCTAAAATGTTCAAAAAATTTATGACCACCCATGCGAAGCTGGGACAGGCCGCTAGTCTACATCTACACTAATATTATAAAGAGGAAACCTTTGTATTTTTGTATTTTTGTATGTTTGTATTTTTGTATGTAACGAATAGGCTCAAAAACTACTGGTCCGATTTCAAAAATTCTTTCACCATTAGAATGCTACATTATCCCTGAGTAACATAGGCTATATTATATTTTCAAAAAAATCAGGGATCCTTACTAAAACTTCAATAATGTAACCCAAGGTGGAATACAAAAACCTTACATCGCGTGCGCTGCGAAAACTATTGATGATAGAACAAAATAATGTACTACGATTTTGTAGAACACGTCATCATCTACAAAAAATGTCGCGACAGCATATGTCTAACTATTATAGTTATGTCACAATAAGTGTTCTTTTATTATAAAAAAATAATTGAAATGCCGCCGCCAGAAAAGGGTCTTTATTTGTACTTTGGTATTAATCCTTATCCAAATAAATCATTTCATAATTAAGACGGTTTTAATACCTATAGATTACTTCTTAAATTTTTCAAATCGGACATTCCATTCAAAAGATATGACGAAATTAAAAATGTTAACGGGTCCACGGGTCACGCTCGGCGTGCGATTTCATTCGCTCAAGGAGAAGCGCGTGCAAATGTATGAAATAAGTAGACGCGAGGCTCGAACCCACGCTCTAAGTTTATCCTAAAATGTTCAAAAAATTTATGACCACCCATGCGAAGCTGGGACAGGCCGCTAGTTCTAAATAAAATTATATCTTTATAATATCCCAAAAGTTATAAATGAACCGAGGATTCGAGCCCAAGCTTTTTGGGCTTGAGAACATTCTTGTAGGTATTTTTTTTTATACAACTAGCTGATGCAGCAGATGGCCCACCTGATGTTAAGTGGGGACGTTCAAGTATTACTTAAGCAGATTTATTACAATTATTCCGCCCCCCCCCCCCCTTGTCAGCAAAAATAAGAAAAGCATAGACCCTCCCGCCCCCCTATAGTGCTTACGTAATACTTGAATGGTCCCAGTGGTGATGAGGTTATGTGATGGTTACATCACCTATAATAAAGCATAGCCTCGTAAGTCATGCACGATAGGAACGTGCCCTACGATGCATTGCTCTGCGTCCATCAACTTGTGGCATATAGATGTTAAGCCTCATGTGCCTGTAATTACACCGGCAACCACACTCTTCAAACCGAAACACAGCGTTGCTGCTTGGCGGCAGAAAAAGACGAGGTGGTAGTACTTCCCCGGACGAGCCCTTCACAAAGAGTTCTACTGCTATTTCGTCCTATGAGAATACTTTATGTAGGTAATCATAAAGAATGGAGGTAAATACTATCAACTAATAAAAATAATGATACATTGAATAATTTCTATTCAAATGAGTCCTGCAATGCGGATGCTGAATGTATGTAGGTCACTCGGTCTTTGCCGCGCCAGAATTAAACCTAGATCGCAATGACCTACATGAAAGTTCTCTAATCATGGATATGCACGAACGATATTTTTAAAGAATTTAATGGAATTCAGATAGTTCATTATGTAATCTAAATATTTATTCTTCACGACCTGACCGTTGTCGGTTTTACTCATCAATTTTAAAAACATTTTTTTCTGTCTTTATATAAAACACAGCCTACCAGACAGTTTAAAAGGTGTTTACGTGATTTTTCACGTATCTACTCGTACTTCTTATGCAAGACAAATGCGAAGTCATTAGAACTTTCCTTGGCTTTTCTATACGTTAATAAGTGGGCTGTCTGCCAGTTAGTCAGTATTGAAATCTATTTGTAGCAACTATTTATCATTCTGTGATGAATGTGATGAAAATACAAGGATCATCTTTATATGGCTGGTCGGTATCCAACCAAACATTGTGGAGCCTTTCTTGAACGCTTAGTACCTAGAGCGTCCTTTGCCAAATATAATCCAGCAAGGGTTGACGTAATTGAAATTTTAGATCGCCGTTGACCTTATACTTAATTTGCGACGACGACGCAGCTTACGTATATCTAGACTTGCCATTTTTAGTACAGCTTTGATACTATTTATATCCTTATGCGACATAGAAATATGTGTAGTAGAGTATTTGCTTTTTAGACCTTATATAGTTTAAGGTATGTATTATGTAGGTACATAGTCCTCAAAACATTTAGATGAGATTATTTTATCCTTTTTTTTAATAAAAACCTTGAAGTTGACAATACCATCGCACTTATCAATAGTATGAACGTAAATAATTGTTAAGGTAGGCTCGCGATATTCTAAGACGGTGCTACTCAAGAAATTATTGTACTTAATTATGATCTTAAATTGTACAATTATTCATACTAGTGCCATGAGTGCTTAGGTAAGAAATAAAATACATAAGTGATTGTTTTACCATCTTCTTTGGTATGGATGATTTCTTCAAATAACGATTACATTACGATTATCAAATAGTATCTTAAAGCTTGACCTGTCATACTGTTTATTTGTCTTATCAAACGGACACTGCTTATGTAACTTTAAAAAATATCTTATGTTTGTAAACAAAAAAATCAATTATTATTGGTTGATACACGAAAATGTGCACGGTTCAAGATGCATGTGTGTGTGTCTTACGTCACTCGAATGTGCGATGCGTGTTATGTGTGTGTGTACGATGCATGTGAAAGATACTTACTCGCGTATAATCTACTCATTTGACCCAGTACTGAGCGTACGCCGGTGTTGTTCTAATCTCCTAGTATCTAACGAATTAAAACTTTATAAAAAAAAAACAATATGGCTCAAAGTTTACATTGCCGACCAGTTTATGAAGAGGAGTTTTTGGATCCCATGGCTATTTTCGTGTGTGTTGTGGTTTATTGGTTTTCTATAATATTTTTAGAAAATAATATTGTTTTTGTTAAGGTAAAATACGTTTGGTAATCAAAATTGATAAAATTGTACGGCGAAAGTGTTATTTAGTTATAGGCCAAACTTATAAACGAGTAGAATATTATTAAACGTTTTCGATGTGTAGCTAATCACTAGAAATATAATATAAAAAAGATAAGATTAATTTTAAAAATGAAAACATAATACTTACCTAATTTTTTTGGTAATTTCATACTACGAAATATTTCAGTCGGTTATTTGGGCTGCCAAACCACAAAGCTAGTCTTGTTACAGGCACCAAGAAACACTGAGTCACGATAAAAAATCAAGTACCCAGGTTTATGATTCTAATATCCTCAGACCTAAATTTTCTCATGATCCTTATTAGAAAGGTGCAGTGAGATGTATTATTTGTCATACCTAAGAACCCAGAACGGGTGGTGTTCTGGTGGTGGTTAAGACATCCTCAAAGTATCATGCGTTTGTATTTGGTACGAAGATACCTGAGGGGAATATCTATCGTTCCTGGAGATAAAATTCGTGAGGCACTTTCTATGTAGTAAGATGAGTGCTTTCCTTCCTCAGACAAGTCTTGGAAGGCGTTCGCTACGTTCACAGCAAGTGTATAGTGCACCGCGACTTGAAGCCGGAGAACATACTCCTCGACGATCAGCTCAACGTCAAGATTACAGACTTTGGCTTTGCGAAAGTGCTGAAAGAGGGGGAGAAACTGTTTGGTGAGTTCATTTTTGGGGTTCCGTTCCGTACCCAAAGGGTAAAACGGGACCCTATTACCAAGACTCCGCTGTCCGTCTGTCTGTCTGTCACCAGGCTGTATCTCATTAATCGTGATAGTTAGACACTTGAAATTTTCACAGTTGATGTATTTCTGTTGCCGCTATTAAAAACAGAATAAAATAAATATTTAAGGGGGCTCCCATACTAAAAACGTGATTTTAATTCTCGTATTTGCTCGATATTGGTAACGGCAACAGGTAGACGCTTGAAATATTCACAGAATATTTAGTTAGATATACCTTTCCTATATTCCTATATTTACCTTTCTTTTTACTCATTTTAAATATAAATAATCAAATTAAAATAAAACAAATATTTAAGTATAAAATATAAATATAAAATATTTAATTTATACAACAAACGTGTTTTTTTGTCATTTTTTATAGATAATGGTACGTAACCCTTCGTGCGCGAGTCCGACTCGCACTTGGCCGGTTTCTTATTAACTCATATGAACAAAAATGGATTTATCCAGTATTATGATGATATCCGGATTCGAACTGGGTCTTTGGATTGAAAACTAAAGGTTTATTCCCACTGTGCCACCATGGCTCTAGTCATGCTTCGAAGCACTTCTCTGTTGCAATGTCTAATGTTACATCCCGTTCTTAACAATCGTGTGAAACTTGATACTAGACAAAAACTAGACTAGAAGAGGCTAGACTAGATTGTCTAAATGAATGCGTATTCTCAAAGTATGTTTGCTTCCACGTGCTTACGGCCGGTTTCTGAAAGCTCGATCAAAACTAATCGGATGTCAAGTCACTCGCCATTTCAGCTATTACATCGAATTAGAGATAGCGAGTGACTTGACATGCGATTAGTTTTGATCGGGCTTTCAGAAACCGGACGTTAATCTGTCGTATTCATATTTCAATAAATTTTGATGGTAATATGAACATTATAAAATGGTGGTTGTTTCTGCGACATAACGAATTATACACTGATTCCAATCTCATAACTGGTGAGGTAATCACAAAGATACTATAATATCCCAAAGTGGGATTGAGTATAGTAGTATTAATCTGAGTGGGATTTGAACCCACGAACTTCCCCTTGTGTTTCCATAAGAGCTGATTTCACCATGCTCTGTTAGATTAACAAAATATTAAAGGGCCGTAAAATATGTCAAAATGTTCGCGAAGACATCTAAGGTTAGATTTAACGGCCTGTTAATCCTTTATCAATTAAATAACAAAGCATGGTGAAATCAGCTCTTAGTGTAGGTAAACATAAACATTTTAAAACTAGTAAAATGTTGATGAGGTAATCATTAGAACGTAGTGCGTCTCTAGTTGTCTCAAGCAATATGTATTTGATAATCTACACTAATCTGCACTAATATTATATAGAGGAAAGATTTGTATTTTTGTTGTTTTGTATGTAACGAATGGGCTCAAAAACTACTGGTCCGATTTCAAAAATTATTTCACCATTAGAATGTTACATTATCTCTGAGTAACATAGGCTATATAATATTTTCAAAAAAGTCAGGGATCCAATTATGTGTAGGTATCCAATAAAAAACCCAAGGTGGAAAAATTAACCCTTACATCGCGTGCGCTGCAAAAACTATTGATGATAGAACAAAATAATGTACTACGACTTTGCAGAACACGTCATCATCTACAAAAAATGTCGCGACAGCATATGTCTAACTATTGTACTTATGTCACAATAAGTGTTCTTTTATTATAAAAATTCAATTGGTTTGCCGCCGCTAGAAAATGGTCTTTATTTGTACCTTGGTATTAATCCTTATTCAAATAAATCATTTTATATTCAAGACGGTTTCAATGCCTATAGATTACTTCTTGAATTTTTCAAATCGGACATTCCATTCAAAAGATATGACGAAATTAAACATGTTAACGGGTCCACGGGTCACGCACGGGGTGCGATTTCACTCACTCAGGGAGAAGGGTGTGCAAATGTATAAAATAAGTAGACGCGAGGCTCGAACCTACGCTCTAAGTTTATCCTAAAATGTTGAAAAAATTTATGACCACCCAGGCGAAGCTGGGACAGGCCGCTAGTAATAAATATTAAGATATATTTTATTTTGTCCAAGCATGGACGTCACAAAGACAAGTGTTCATACCCTTCTACGTTTTTAACCTACAACCTTTGGATAAGGAGGCAGGGGTCTGGGCGACCTACGTCAGATAAGGTCAAAGGGTTAATTTTAACGTAGCTATGATTTTATTATGTCCCAAAAGTTATCTTCCGAGGGGGCGACTAATAATAAAACATTAGACAAACTAATGTTCAGGTACATGCCATTTGTATGAGAGACTTAAGAGTAGTAGAGCTCTTTGTGAAGGGCTCGTCCGGGGAAGTACTACCACCACGCCTTTTTCTGCCGCCAAGTAGCAACGCTGTGTTTCGGTTTGAAGAGTGTGGTCGCCGGTGTAATTACAGGCACATGAGGCTTAACATCTGTATGCCTCAAGTAGATGGACGCAGGGCAGTGCATCGTAGGGCGCGTTCCTATTGTGTGTGACTTACGAGGCAAAAAAAAAAAAAAAAAGACTTATAGAAGAGTTGGAAGAGATGGTGCCGATTCTACTTAGCGTGGAATAAGGGCAGGAAGAAACATTATAGAATAGCTTTGTTTTTTTCTTCCTTCTATAATCTGGTAACACTAATTTCCTTTCTTTCAATAAATCTGAGAGAATGTCTACTAATTTTGGTATGATAAATAAAAAATAATAATTGTTGGTAATTTCTCCTATAGCTCCAAACTAAACACTACTTGTGCAATATGTACGTACAGTACAAAAATAATACAGTTGATGTATTTCTGTTGCCGCTATTAAAAACAGAATAAAATAAATATTTAAGGGGGCTCCCATACTAAAAACGTGATTTTAATTCTCGTATTTGCTCGATATTGGTAACGGCAACAGGTAGACGCTTGAAATATTCACAGAATATTTAGTTAGATATACCTTTCCTATATTCCTATATTTACCTTTCTTTTTACTCATTTTAAATATAAATAATCAAATTAAAATAAAACAAATATTTAAGTATAAAATATAAATATAAAATATTTAATTTATACAACAAACGTGTTTTTTTGTCATTTTTTATAGATAATGGTACGTAACCCTTCGTGCGCGAGTCCGACTCGCACTTGGCCGGTTTCTTATTAACTCATATGAACAAAAATGGATTTATCCAGTATTATGATGATATCCGGATTCGAACTGGGTCTTTGGATTGAAAACTAAAGGTTTATTCCCACTGTGCCACCATGGCTCTAGTCATGCTTCGAAGCACTTCTCTGTTGCAATGTCTAATGTTACATCCCGTTCTTAACAATCGTGTGAAACTTGATACCAGACAAAAACTAGACTAGAAGAGGCTAGACTAGATTGTCTAAATGAATGCGTATTCTCAAAGTATGTTTGCTTCCACGTGCTTACGGCCGGTTTCTGAAAGCTCGATCAAAACTAATCGGATGTCAAGTCACTCGCCATTTCAGCTATTACATCGAATTAGAGATAGCGAGTGACTTGACATGCGATTAGTTTTGATCGGGCTTTCAGAAACCGGACGTTAATCTGTCGTATTCATATTTCAATAAATTTTGATGGTAATATGAACATTATAAAATGGTGGTTGTTTCTGCGACATAACGAATTATACACTGATTCCAATCTCATAACTGGTGAGGTAATCACAAAGATACTATAATATCCCAAAGTGGGATTGAGTATAGTAGTATTAATCTGAGTGGGATTTGAACCCACGAACTTCCCCTTGTGTTTCCATAAGAGCTGATTTCACCATGCTCTGTTAGATTAACAAAATATTAAAGGGCCGTAAAATATGTCAAAATGTTCGCGAAGACATCTAAGGTTAGATTTAACGGCCTGTTAATCCTTTATCAATTAAATAACAAAGCATGGTGAAATCAGCTCTTAGTGTAGGTAAACATAAACATTTTAAAACTAGTAAAATGTTGATGAGGTAATCATTAGAACGTAGTGCGTCTCTAGTTGTCTCAAGCAATATGTATTTGATAATCTACACTAATCTGCACTAATATTATATAGAGGAAAGATTTGTATTTTTGTTGTTTTGTATGTAACGAATGGGCTCAAAAACTACTGGTCCGATTTCAAAAATTCTTTCACCATTAGAATGTTACATTATCTCTGAGTAACATAGGCTATATAATATTTTCAAAAAAGTCAGGGATCCAATTATGTAACCCAAGGTGGAAAAATTAACCCTTACATCGCGTGCGCTGCAAAAACTATTGATGATAGAACAAAATAATGTACTACGACTTTGCAGAACACGTCATCATCTACAAAAAATGTCGCGACAGCATATGTCTAACTATTGTACTTATGTCACAATAAGTGTTCTTTTATTATAAAAATTCAATTGGTTTGCCGCCGCTAGAAAATGGTCTTTATTTGTACCTTGGTATTAATCCTTATCCAAATAAATCATTTTATATTCAAGACGGTTTCAATGCCTATAGATTACTTCTTGAATTTTTCAAATCGGACATTCCATTCAAAAGATATGACGAAATTAAACATGTTAACGGGTCCACGGGTCACGCACGGGGTGCGATTTCACTCACTCAGGGAGAAGGGTGTGCAAATGTATAAAATAAGTAGACGCGAGGCTCGAACCTACGCTCTAAGTTTATCCTAAAATGTTGAAAAAATTTATGACCACCCAGGCGAAGCTGGGACAGGCCGCTAGTAATAAATATTAAGATATATTTTATTTTGTCCAAGCATGGACGTCACAAAGACAAGTGTTCATACCCTTCTACGTTTTTAACCTACAACCTTTGGATAAGGAGGCAGGGGTCTGGGCGACCTACGTCAGATAAGGTCAAAGGGTTAATTTTAACGTAGCTATGATTTTATTATGTCCCAAAAGTTATCTTCCGAGGGGGCGACTAATAATAAAACATTAGACAAACTAATGTTCAGGTACATGCCATTTGTATGAGAGACTTAAGAGTAGTAGAGCTCTTTGTGAAGGGCTCGTCCGGGGAAGTACTACCACCACGCCTTTTTCTGCCGCCAAGTAGCAACGCTGTGTTTCGGTTTGAAGAGTGTGGTCGCCGGTGTAATTACAGGCACATGAGGCTTAACATCTGTATGCCTCAAGTAGATGGACGCAGGGCAGTGCATCGTAGGGCGCGTTCCTATTGTGTGTGACTTACGAGGCAAAAAAAAAAAAAAAGACTTATAGAAGAGTTGGAAGAGATGGTGCCGATTCTACTTAGCGTGGAATAAGGGCAGGAAGAAACATTATAGAATAGCTTTGTTTTTTTCTTCCTTCTATAATCTGGTAACACTAATTTCCTTTCTTTCAATAAATCTGAGAGAATGTCTACTAATTTTGGTATGATAAATAAAAAATAATAATTGTTGGTAATTTCTCCTATAGCTCCAAACTAAACACTACTTGTGCAATATACGTACAGTACAAAAATAATACAGTGCAGAAGGCGTTAGGCCGGATCGTTAGAATGTCTACTGATGGTATGATAATCGGGAGTCTATTGAATTTATATTTCGAGTTTATTTCAGAGCTTTGCGGGACACCGGGATACCTTGCACCGGAGACTCTGAAAGCCAACATGTTTGAAGACGCGCCTGGATATGGAATGGAGGTCGATATGTAAGTGCTTCTTCTGGTTTTTTTGGTTTGGAATATTTATTTCTCACAAGAATTACAAAATTTCACTTGCTGAGAATAATATATCATACTGTTGACATTCGTAAACCAAAGAGGTTTATTTTCCTAAGAAATGTGAAAATAGAACTAGTTTTTTTTATAATTTGACAGCTGTTGAAAACGATTCTCCATAGGGCTGAAATGTATTACTTCCAACCCGCTCCTCAGGCAACTTCAGACCTACTTTCCGAGTATGAGTAATCAAAATTAAATAAACACGTATTCAACACTTCTTCAATCTTTAAACATAACTAGACATAAAATTGAGGATGTACTGTGAAAAAAATACATTGTTGGGATCGGCGAATGCCCAAATCGCGAGCCAAACGACTTTGTGTCCTCTTAATCGATCACGTTTATGAATGCAATTTAATTTTATTGCTCTTATCTTTCACGTGTCAAAACATAAAGTATGTAGTACTTGAAACAAAGTTTCTCGGTACCGATGGATATCGAATTGACGCATTGCCAAGCTTGCTTAGCGGATCGGCCGTTGATAGTTCCTGAACTTTGACATAGATGTTCATCAGTATCGAAGATTCCAAACAATTCTATGTTTATTTTGCATTTGTGGGATAGGGTCATACGAACATATCCCACATTAAGAATAACATTTAGTATTCACAAAAATGTGCATTTTTTTTTATTTGATAACAATTTTACATGCGACAATTTAACCAAAAAGTTCTGATACAATAAAATACTAGTAGGTACTTAAAGTTAGGTAGATACAGAAAACAGGATGCGCAAGTTTTTTTTTTTTACAATAAATAGACCGTCCTTTGCCTACAATCTCACCTGATGGTAAGCGACGATGTAGCCGACGTTGGAGCAGAACGGTCTAGATTCACTCTTGCCTTGAAGAGACTGATATTGTAGTGGTCAGGAATAACAGACGACGGTAATGAGTTCCACTCCTCAGCGGTTCGCATAATGAAGGTTGAAGCAAGTACGCTAGCCTTTATTACCTTTATTTTTTTGACGCTGGGAAAAATGCGTTACGCATTCCCCCCCATTGGAGGATGGGGGGGATATGTGGGACTCCCCGGTTTTCCGCTCCCGGTATACCCACTAAACAACCCAGCGACACTCCCGCGTCGCCTATATGGAGGGGGACCGGGAATCCGGCAGAGCCTTCCCATCCAGTCCCCCGCCGCCGATTGGCCCGCCATGACAGCGGGCCCCCGCAATGCTCCCGCCTTTACAGCGGGGCCCGCACGCCCCCCCTTTGCAGGGAGGGGCCCGGGAACCACCGCGAGTGCCCGGCCGTTCCCGCCCGATATTCCCACCCTAGGAGAACCTGTGTTTTGGGTAGCTAGCCTCTTTCGTCCGTAAAATGTGTATCAAGTGTGTGCAGTTACGCTAGTTAAGAGTGAAACAGCGCGATGTCGATTATTGTCGATAATGCTGGGTGTTTTGGAATAAGCAGTAGGTTTTTAAAGAACAGACATGATTTAGTTCCTCTTGAAGTTGAGCACTGCGAATGTCTGTCGCGGTTTTATGCAATTGTGAGTCGGTTGAGCGAGATATCACGATACGACAGGCAATTTTAGAGATACAAAGATAAAGTGACTTTTGTTATACGTTTCGTGATTTCCTACTGTTAATTTAAGTTTTTTGTGGTCGTTTCAGATGGGCGTGTGGAGTCATCATGTTTACACTGTAAGTTGCTTTTCTTTATGTTCGCGATAAAGAAATTAAAGGTAAAAATCCGTTAAAGTTTGATATTAGCTAAATAAAATGAAATATTTAGGCTGGTTGTCATAAATTTGTTTTTTTTAGGTTGGTCGGCTGTCCGCCTTTCTGGCACCGGAAGCAAATGGTCATGCTTCGGAATATCATGGAGGGAAAATACTCTTTTACCAGCCCGGAATGGGCTGATATATCAGGTAAAATAAATTATGACCCATTTTCTTTACCGGTATAGTTAAAATAGGGTACGCACAGCGATAGAGCTGTTTCTGCCGCCAGGCAGCGTTGCTGTGTTTCGGTTTGAAGGGTGTGGTTGCCGGTGAAATTACAGGAACATGAGACTTGAGATCTGTATGCCTCGAGTTTATGGACATTGGGCAGTGCAACCTAGACCACACACGCACATTTTGTTATAGGTGATGGTTACCTTTTAACATCAGGTGGGCCATTTGCTTGTTCCATCGCCATCAGCAAGTAGTATAACACGCCACGTCAAGTGCCACTTATCGTTATAGCATAATTTCGGTTTATACTGAAGACAGACTTGGCTAAATCTTCTGATCAAGCAATATTTATCCATTTGCTTTCAAACTGATTTTGATTAAAAGCGATAATGTAAAAATGTTTTATTCCAATATTTCAGATGACCCCAAAGATCTCATCAGGCGATTCCTAGTCGTCGAACCCAGCGAAAGAATTGAATTAAAAGAATCCTTAGAGCATCCTTTCTTCAATACAGTGGTAAGCTTTCTGTCATCATACGATCTCCTAGTCTTTAGTAAAGCTTTATTTTCTTTTCTACTTTCAATCAATTTCTTAAGAATGTATTTAGAATGTTATTTTATACCAAAGAAAAAAATCTTCAAAGCTTTGTGACTAATGCAAAAAGTATAGGTAATTTATCTCTAAAGATACAGAGTAATTTTGTTTTAAAATCACAAACTGTCACCTAGTTTTCTGTGTCTGTCAGAATATTCTTAAAAGTTTGTTTAAGAAATAAAATAAAAACTACCCTGTGTTTACCTTCTTTTAAATGCATTATATAGAGTATGTTGCACCTAGATAGAAGCTTGCATTAAGCACTTCTAAGCTTTGTGTGTTCTTAGTAATTATTTATCGTGAGATTCAATAAAATCTATTTTCGATTTCAATTCTTGGGTAATTTCCCTGATTCAGACTTTAAAAACTAAAGCACTTGGAGCTGATTTCACCATGCTCTGATAAATTAACAAAGGATTAAAGGGCCGTTTAAATATGTCAAAATGTACGCGTTTGACATCTAAGGTTAGATTTAACGGCCTGTTAATCCTTGATTAGTAACTAACAGAGCATGGTGAAATCAGCTCTTAGTATATCTAAAGAAACTGGAATTTCTCAATCAAGGTAAAAGACACTTAAAAAATAAAGAAGCTCAATTATGTCGTTACGCAAGGCTGGACATAATTAGCATAGACAATTCTGAAAATAGCGATTTGTAATTACTAAAACACGTCTGTCAAATACACACAAGAAATACCCACCTGCGATGATTGAACACGATATTTATTATACTGCACACATACACAAGTCTAGTTGCAGTAAAAAACTTAGACCACTGCGCTGGCGCACGACATAGTACCTCTCGACCACGTTTTAACATTTTGAAAGATGTAAAATAAACTACTTCCGAAAAATCGCAATCAACCAAGTTATATGCAATTTGTTGGTTGCAATTTTACATAAATAAATGTGGTAATTGATCGAGTGAGCGAAGCGAACGAAGATTCTAGTTTCAACTTGGGCGATTTGGCATTTTATGTATGTACTAGCGGCCTGTCCCAGCTTCGCATGGGTGGTCATAAATTTTTTGAACATTTTAGGATAAACTTAGACCGTGGGTTCGAGCCTCGCATCTACTTATTTCATACATTTGCACGCGCTTCTCCTTGAGTGAGTGAAATCGCACCCCGCGCGTGAACCGTGGACCCGTAAACATTTTTAATTTCGTCATATCTTTTGAATGGAATGTCCGATTTGAAAAATTTAAGAAGTAATCTATAGGTATTGAAACCGTCTTAATTATGAAATGATTTATTTGGATAAGGATTAATATCAAGGTACAAATAAAGACCCTTTTCTAGCGGAGGCATTTCAATTAATTTTTTATAATAAAAGAACACTTATTGTGACATAACTATAATAGTTAGACATATGCTGTCGCGACATTTTTTGTAGATGATAACGTGTTCTACAAAATCGTAGTACATTATTTTGTTCTATCTTCAATAGTTTTCGCAGCGCACGCGATGTAAGGTTTTTTGTTTTCCACCTTGGGTTACATTATTGAAGTTTTAGTAAGGATCCCTGATTTTTTTGAAAATATAATATAGCCTATGTTACTCAGGGATAATGTAGCATTCTAATGGTGAAAGAATTTTTGAAATCGGACCAGTAGTTTTTGAGCCTATTCGTTACATACAAAAATACAAAAATACAAAGTTTACCTCTTTATAATATTAGTGTAGATGTATGTATGTATGTATGTATGTTTGTCTGGCCATAACTTTCGAACCGTTGATCCGATCTACATGAAATTTGATAAGACGATAGCTTGTACTTGAGAAATTTACTGGTAAGTATATGAGTAAAATCGGATGAAGGGTTTTTAAGATATGGGGGTTTTTAAGGGGGCAAAAATAAAAAAAGTGACTTAAAAAAATCAAGTTACATGTCATACGAAAGGGCTTTGTTTCAACATTCCAAAACAATTTTTACTTTTTTTCTGGGACGCTCGGTTTTTGAGATACAGCAAAAAAGTTAAATTACGTTAACCAGCGACCCAAGAGCTCCCATCTCTAAGAGTTTCGTTGGCGTCAAGGTTTTTCTTCTGGTCGGCCAGTTCCTTTGCTTTTTCTTATTTTTTTTTCTTGAAATAATTTAAGGAGGTACTCAGTTCTCATAAAATGGTGACAACGACCAGGTCTGATGATGGAGCCAAGGTCTGTTCAACGGAACTCTTCAATAAATAGGCCAATAGAGTTGAAACTTGGTTACCGTACCAAGTTAGTAGGCGGTAGTCAGAAAAAAGTCCAAACATTATGATTGGACTTGCCTTTGACTACCACTTACTCAAAGTTTTGGTGCGTCCGTCGGGTCGCATCACGAGATCTCAGTTCGGGGCGAACTACTAGTTTTAAATCTTTCAAAATGTTAAAATGTGCGAGCGAGAGTTGCCTCAGCAGAAGTCTACGTCTTAACTAGAACATGGGTATTGTGTATGCAGAAATTATACATAAGTCTATACAATAGTGTAATGACTTCCGCACTAGGTGACGCCTCTGTCGCCTTTGTATGTGTTCCTTACGAACTTGCAATAAAACAATACACAATATATTGTTCTGCTAGCTATGGGACCAGGACATGAAGCCGCTGAAACAGTCTCTATCCACGGCCGGCAGAAAGATGTCACGGATCGAACAGCTCACTATGGTAATGGCTCATAAAATCAATGGAAGCGCATGCCCAGTATAAACCCATTAAACCCTAGGGCAATCTATGGGTTTATTCGGGATTTTTTGAGAAATGGCTCGGTTTTAAACAGAACTTAAGCATGATTTGAACCTCTCAAGTCAAAGGGTGTTTTTGAAAAAGTTTGTGACGTTTTGAATCCTATTATCATCGATTTTTCGGCCTTTAGAGTTCTCATACCTTGAATTGACATCTCTCGGGTGATCGAAAAACCGACAAAACTTGCAGAAAATGTCGTTAATTTTATTTTATTTCATAAAAAACAACTAGCAGCAAAAAAATTAACCTATAGTTCCTGGGAATAATTGTTATATGAATATACGGGTAATTTAGTATCTAATGAGTGAGTACTTATGAAAAAATTACTAAATTGCCTCAGAGCTACAGGATTTTTTTGTATTTTAAGTTTTTTTATTTGAAAGTAGCAACAAGAAATCAGTTGTATGATACGATTTTCTTGTTAAAATTTACAATTTGACATAAAAAAATTCGGCAATTTGTTGCAAACTTCTTTAAAAAGGGTTCATTGTGCGCGAATTTCATTGGTTTTATTCGAATAGCAACCAGTTTTATGTATATTTGGGTTTCATACTAACACAACTTTAGATTAATTATGAGTATTAGAGATGATTATTCCAGAATTTCTTTGTACATTGATATTTTTTAATCCTTATTCGATATACATACTCGTACAAATATGTACCAAAACTAACCAACCTACCTACAGGTACATAATAATCCACTGGTTTTTGTTGAATACCTCAAAGTCCCGAGATTTAGTAATAGTTTACTAACAGTACCTCAAGTCAAGTGTTTTTTTTATGGTTTCTTGTATCTGAGAGCCCGTTTTTCCAGCGAGTTTTGTATGGAGATGTGAAAGGCCTCCCTATAAGGCGAGCTAAGTACTGGAATCGTATTTTTCGCGCTTTCATACAAAACCCTCCGGAAAAACGGATAAACTCTCACATAACTCGTATCAATAAAAAAACGAAAAAAAGACTTCTTGAAACTCGAGGTACAGAATTACACAGAAACATTACACACATACTCAGTATCTACAAGGTGTTCCAATACTTGGGTTTACTTTTTCTAAGGAACCAGCACTGTGAACGCGAAAAACGTTTACAGTGTTGGTTTCTTAGAAAAAGTTATTCATATTGATGGTTACTTAGCTAGCTAGCTATAGCTATTACTTAGCTTACTAGCCCTCTAAAGTTTTAAACCCAAGTATTGGAACACTTTGTATAAATTCTTATTAGCTTATCTTTCCGCATAATACATTACCTGCATGCTTTACTTTGCTTTGATTTGTCAGTTGCTACGACGGGCTAATCCATTTCTGTGTTTGTGTGGACACAATGCTGACGACTGGTAAGAAGGTAGATTCTATTTCTATTCGCGTAGGATGCTAGCAAAATGTTTCGAGAAAAAAAACAGAAAAAATAATGAAAAGAAACATATATTTAAAATTATTTAAACGGCATCAGGCATCATCTTTTTCACATTATGCTCTTTTTAGATTTTCGTACCCAAAGGGTAAAACGGGACCCTAAAAGAGCATTGCAACAACCCTGATAATCTGTACGAGACCTTGGTACATACGCTATTTGCGTTTCCTAATTGGTGGCAGTTCTGTTACCTATTTTATCTACAGTTCACAATTAAAGGTCAAAAAACAGCTGTAAATAGGGCTGCGTCATGTTGTGTTAGTTTCATTTTGGAGGAAAGTTTAAGAGGCATTTCATGAATGAAATACTTCAAAATTTCAAAAGTCTTATAACTACAGTTGTTCGCCATGACCAGTAGAATATCCTGCTTCCGGGGTTATAGGGGTATTATGTGACACGTTGTATAGTTGCTAACCTTGGGTTACTTACAATTTTAATGAAGGCCACAGTTCACAAACCCAATCGGTTACCGCTTACATCAGAGATACAGCTAATGTTGTGGCACTCTGTGCTGCAGTTATAGGTTAAAGGTACCACTTAACATCAGGTGGGCTATCTGCTTGTTCCATCATCAGGTAGTATATAAATAAAGTTTGCGACTACCTTAGCTTAGATTAGCAATAGCGACTTACGAGTACTTACGTGACCCGGAATAAGTTTTCTCTGGGTAGGAGGTAC
Organism: Chloroclysta siterata; assembly: GCA_932294275.1. Classification (NCBI taxonomy): domain Eukaryota; kingdom Metazoa; phylum Arthropoda; class Insecta; order Lepidoptera; family Geometridae; genus Chloroclysta; species Chloroclysta siterata. The sequence continues at coordinate 2,799,229 of OW028607.1, read as the reverse complement.
CACGCGAGTGGAGCTGAAGGTGCATGCTAGTATTCTCATAAAAATAAATTACATTACTAGTTTTTTAACAACCGCCATTAGCATATCAAATGATGCGGGTTATATACCACGTACTCTATAAACTATGTATGCTGATGTATTTTAACTGGTGTTTTCAGCAAATAAAGACTGGCGGTTTCAACGCGCGTGCTAAACTACGGTTGGCGTTACTGACGGTGCGCGCTGCGGTGCGGCTGCGGCATTTACCGCACACTGCGGCGCGTGCCTTGTCACTGCAGGATGCGATGAGAGATCCCTACACTATGAGAGCTCTGAGAAAGGTATGCTTTTGACTGACTTAAATAATTACTGCTATTCAGATTTCGTGCCACCCTTCTTGAATTAAAGAGCTTAGCTTTTGTCGGGGTACTGATGCAGTTTCCTCTAATTGAGTCTTAAAAATGCGGTCTCCTTGATTTCCTTTAGGTAGGCTCAATAACAGATAAATACTGATGGTATAATCCTACTAATATTATAAACGCGAAAGTTTGTAAGTATGGATGGATGGATGGATGTTTGTTACTCTTTCACGTAAAAACTACTGAATGGATTTTAATGAAACTTTACAATAATATAGCTTATACATCAGAATAACACATAGGCTACAATTTATAAAGATATTGTTTGACTAATCCTGCGCAGACGCAGTCGCGGGCACCAGCTTGTAAGATTAAATTGCTTCACTATACTCGTAAAACACTATATTTTTTAAACAAGAAAATTCTTTTTTGTGATACTCTTTACGTTCTAGTAAGATCCTGACCGAAGTTTGTGTAAAGCTATTTCAGAAAGTTTATTTAAAAAACGATTACATATTACTTATTTGACAAATTACAGGTGATAGATGGGTGTGCCTTCCGAGTGTACGGCCACTGGGTGAAAAAGGGCGAGGGTCAGAACCGCGCCGCCCTATTCGAGAACACGCCTAAGACGGAGCTGAAGAGTCTCTACGTCAGCAACCTCAGCCGATAGCGATGGGCGGGTCGAACCTCATCTGTAGGTGGCAAGGTAAATCACACCTAACTTGGCTACAGTCAGTCTAGCCAAGTCGCAGTCTTGTCCAGCGCTTGTGACCGAGTCGCATTCTAGACCCGCGGCTGTAGCCAAGTTGAATTCTTGTCCGGCGCTTGTAGCCAAGTTTCATTCTAGTCCTTCGCCTGTAGCCAAGTTCAATTCTAGCCCTGTGCATGTAGCCAAGTTGCATTCTAGTCCCGCGTCTGTAGCGAAGTTTGTGTTTTAATCATGTGCCTGTAGCCGCATAATAACAGTCAAGTCGGCTTTTAGTTAAATTAACACTAAAATAATACAGCGAAACTATAAAAAAACATCTGAAAATCTATTTAACTCAAGAACTTATGTTATTTCCAAAAATAACAGTAAAAGTATTCCCTCTATGACGTTTGTGTATGAGATTCTCTCATACCAATAAATGTCACGTGGGGTCTGTAATTAAAAATCGAGGTAATTTGTCTTTGGATTTCATAAAATAAATAAATATTGGTGGATTCCACACAGCACTATCTCGCCCCAAACTAAGCCAAAGTTTGTAATATGGGAGAACCAGATAGCTGATATACTACTTATATACTTTTTTTTTTGTAAAGACTTTTAATATTATATAACACCCAGACAGAGAACAAACATCTATGTTCATCACACAAATGTTTGTTCTCGGTCGGGATCGAACCCATGGCCTACGGGACAGAAGGCAGAGCTACTCCCAACTGAGCTGTGAAGGCTGTCAACAGAAATAATTCAACAGCGTATGCGTAGAGTAGATGACATCAGAAATAAAAATAATAGTTTAGTTACATATTTATTACTTACATTAACCCATATACTTGTGTTGACAGTAAAAAAAATAGAAATAAACAGTCTTAGAACAAAAAAAAAAATTAAGCGAATGAGTCTTGGCTAAACCCTCAGGTCTATCACTAAGTTTCCCTGTGACATAAATCCCGTTGCTTTTATGTAGATTGGGATATTAGCTTTTTTTATACATTTTTTATACAACTTGCTGATGGAACAGGCAGATGGCCCACCTGATGTTAAGTGGTAACCATCACCTATAACAAAGCATTGCTTCGTAAGTCACGCACGATAGGAACGTGCCCTACGATGCACTGCCCTGCGTCCATCTACTTGAGGCATACAGATGTTAAACCTCATGTGCCTGTAATTACACCGGCAACCACACTCTTCAAACCGAAACACAGCAACGCTGCTTGGCGGTAGAAAAAGGCGTGGTGGTAGTACTTCCCCGGACGAGCCCTTCACAAAGAGCTCTACTACTCTTAAAACTAACTTTCTTTAAACTAACATTGAAAGGGACGAGCGTCCTAGCTTTATGATGACACGGCACAAGCTAAAACTACCTTATGTCTAGCGGTTATCTCAGCCTAGAACCATAGCATTTCGCTCGAAATAGCGAATACAATGCACTGCTTTCATCAACTCTGGGACGGAAAGGTGTTAAGTCTCGTGTGTCAATAATAGTATCGAGACTGTCGAACCCCGGACAGTGGCGTAGCTGGACAAGGGCCCCGATGCATAGAGAAAGAATCGGGCCCTCACCCCGTCTTTCCACAAAGCTTGAACTTATATTGGCCTTTAAAAGGATAAAGTTGTGAGGAGGCTCAAGGTTTTCTAGCTTCGGGAGCTGACTGACCCTCTCTTTTCAAAGCTTAGGTTAAAGGGCCCCCTTAGCTACGGGGCCCGGGTGCACTGCACCACCTGGCCCTGCGAACTCTTTCACAAAAAGCTCTGCTTACTTACACATTACTAACTGCATTGTTTTAACTTTTTGCTTGTGTTTCGTTTCGCTTTGTTCTAAACTTTACAGTGACCGGCAAATCAGTTGAACAAAGAGTATGATCTGGGGGCTTATCATGAACGAATTTGACATTAGTCGCGTAAACGTATCGTATTCCTAACAGCAACAGAATAAGGTCGAAAATCGCTAGGTTACTAACGCGACAAATGTCAAAATTTATTCGTGATCGGACTTAGAGCACGTCTAAGATTCGTAATTTTCTACTGCGATATGTGACTAGTTTTACATTGTACAACTTATTTGCGGGTCACTATGCCAGGGTTATATAAGATGCACTGCGCTTATTAATTTTCGCAATAATAACTGCTCTTCTGCATGAATCATCGGTTACATTGTGGTTATTTCTAAAGTAAACTAACGCCATCTTGCCATATTTTTTGTGTTGCTTGCTGTACTTTGAAGTATGCTTATCGTGTGAAGTCACCTTGTTGAAGACATAATATAGATAAATGCAAGTAAGTGAGCGAGTTCCTGATTCCTAAACTTGTATAGTATATTTCCTTCATAAGCTTCCAATATTGCATGTTTTATAAATACGATTCGGGTGTGAATATTGTGTGCTTTCATTCTAATGCTTTTGTAGTTTTACTTTTTATAAGTTTGCTTTTTGGTGAATGATTCAATCATTTTTTTTTCTGGGTATATAAACTGAAGCATGAAAAGGTGTTCATTTTATTCTTATTTTTGGTTTCATCCATTATTCCTGAGTCACTTGTTGATGTTTGGAATAAATTATAGTAATGTAATGTGTAATTATAGTACTATTAGCATTTTTAGTAGTTTTTTATGTAGCTAATATTATACAAACTTGTTTTCTAGGAGAAACAGTACCAGGGCAGCAGAACCTGTGAAGAGCTGATCGAAGAATTCGAGTGTACAACCGTAGCACAGTACAATTCTGTGAGCATAGTGTGCACGCACGCTGGAACAATTGACATTACTAACCACTAGTTTTGTGTGATTAAGAGGCGGATTTGACCATCTCAGAGTAACGCTATCAGATTCAAATATTTCCGTCAATGTTTTTTAAAGGTAGTAGTTTTATAAAATAGAGACGGAATTATTTAATACTAAGTATAGATTGGTCGAAGCCACCCTAAGTTGGGGATAATGTAGTGCAAAATAATTTATAGATCAATATTCTGTGTTTAAAACAAATATTGAATCAAGGTTATTGTAGAATTGTCTAAATGAATATAGTATAGCTATAATGATCAGCTTTATGCCTCATGTAGATATTAAAATTATCTGAGTCATCTAATTCATGAATCAAATAAATTATTTTTATAATTTACCTTTGAAAATCCATCGGCTATCCTGGAAGCCAGAAATAGTAGAAAATGCATTGTTTGTAATTTTGGTAAATCTTACCTTTTCTTTCCTTTCTCCAGCTAGGAGTTTTGATGTGAGTGTATTTAAATAGTACATGGGTTTTTAAAGTATATTGTGTTTGTTTTCCATAAGTAGACAATAATGGACTGCTATAAAGACAATCGTTTGTTTTTGAGGTTTAGTTTGAACGTTTCATAGTAATTGTATGATTTAAGAATTAATCACATCGTTTTAAAATTTAGGAAATTTTTAGTTAGTTTAAATTGGAGATTAGTCTGATGCCTTATTTCACCAATAACATCTAAGACTACAATATCAGAAGGATCATTTAAACATTCTCACAAGAGGAGGTTACTGTTACATGTATACAATTTATAAAACATCTGGCAAAAAGAATTCGTTATGGTTAAATAGATAGAGAACACTACATTGTACACATGGATACAGATCAAGCTACACAAAGCCAAAGAACAATGACGCTTACTACAACGACATAAAAGCGAGCAGTGTATAAGCCTGACGCGTATTCGTGTGTACACAAAATAAAAAACATTTAAAAAACTAGGGTACAAAGGGCAGCTATCGCTAAAAGCGATCTCTTTCAGACAATTTGTAGATATGTGGCCATTTCAACACCAATTTTATAATGTATTTATTTATTGCTTTTTATTATTGATTTTGAAACTCAGCACTGTACTTTAAATAGTCTATTATTTGGATGTTAGATACAATTATTGGTGAAATTCAAGGTTAGTTTCGTAGTGATATGCATATTATCTCGTTACGTTAAGGTTCACATTAGTATTATTGTAAGTACCAAGTAGGGTATTTTTGTTTTAGAAGTAATGTACAGGTTTTGCGTGATTTAGTGAGAATATACCTACATAGTAATAATGTAAGCAATATTTTACAATACCTTATAGTTAAGCGTTTTAAAAAGTTTTTTTTTAAATGTGTTACGTGTACAAGGTGCCTTTTAGTTTTGGTGCGTATTTTAAACTTTTGAGTCTTAGTTCAAGAGAAATTTATTTATTTTCAAGAGCGTTCTGAAAAGAACATCTGTAATGCATAAAATATTTTGTAGTAAGAGTTTGATCTTTGTATTTTGTCGATGTTTTCGTGAAACTAGTTGAAGAGTTTAAATACATAGTGTATCAAGTACTTGGTAAATATTTTTTTCTTCAGTAAGAAAAAGAAGTACCTACATATGTACCTAATATGTATTTTTAGAAGTATTTATTAAAAAGGTTACTTACTAGAAAGTGTCCTTCGATCCTGCTTCACCTAGTTTATTGTAAGATCATACTGTGAATAAAATACTTACATCGTAATATTGTGTTTTGTTGTTATTTTTAACTTTTCCGTAAACCTATCAGGAAACATGTCTGAAATATGGAATGTCGATGATATAAAGGCTTTTTCATATATTCGTACTATAATAGAGGCGACAATTCCAGCCAACTTCTAGTTTACTGGAATATTCAGTCGTGGCAAAATTTTCCCTGTTTGCTTTGAGATTTTAGTTTAAACAAAATTTTCCTATAGGAAACTCACTAGGTAAATTAGGTCGAACGAAGCGTGAAAATTATCTGAAATCACATTTCGTAAGCCAGTAAACACGCCCGTAAACCTCTAATCTTGCAGCGAAGACGCAATTACGTTCATGTGCGCTTTATTACCAGTGTTGTTCAATATACCGCGCTATTTAGAGGCTTATTTGCTCGCACATAACGCTCAATGTTGTCTACAAGCAGTGAAAGTCCCATCGCACATTAATTAATCGCAGTGCCAGCCTCCACGTAGGCAATCTTTTGTATAATTTATTTCATAGCGACAGATCCGTAGGTACTGAAATGCTACTCAACCCAATTACAAGGAAAGGCTCGCAACCAACGCCGTACAAGAGCTCACGCGGCGGCGAGAGGAAGTGAAAGTCGCCACCCGTGGAGGCACGAGTACGTTTCGCACGTGATTCACTTGTCACTTACTAAACATGTACTTACGTATTTTAATATGCTTTATCAATATCTACCGGCGGATATAATGAAGTAACATTTTTGTAATAGATAAACAAAGGTGCCGCGTGCCGCGTCACCGGCCGGGCGAGGGCACGCATGGCGGTCGCTGCAATGGCATCGATCGTAGCCCCCGCGCTGCCCGCCCGCGGCGCGGCGTAACTTTCTACTGGTGCCATGTGCGCGTCACGTGACCGGCGTGCGCCCCCATTGGTCGGCGTCGCGGTCCACGTGACGCGCGCGTCGCGCTGCCATTGGGCGGCGGCGGCGGCGGCCACGTGAGCGGGTGGAGTGGCGCGTGGCCCAGTCGCGGCGTGACAGCGGGCGCGCTCGTACCGCGCGCGGCCGCGACATGAGCCTGCTGGACACGTTACTCGAGGCGGCGCGGTACATCGAGCTGCAGGAGCGGCGCCTCCAGGCCGGTGAGTAGCCCGCGGGCGGAGCGCGCGCCGCCGCTCGGCGCTCGCAGCGCGCCGCAGCCGACGCCCGGCGCTCTTGACCTTGAACGGAAACCGCCCCCGCCCCGCCGCGAGCGGAGCCGCGCGCTCCCGGACCGCTGCTCGCGTAAACAAAGGAACGCCTCAAATTCACTATGCGAAATGCCACTCGCACGTCCACACCGGTCGCCGGCGCAGTCCGATCTATTCGTGCACGTTCCGGTCGCATATAGATATGAAAAATCGGAGAAAATGTATAATAATAAATAGTGTGGGCGTCAGGTGAGCTGTGTACGTGGTGAACGCATGACGCACCCGCGGGCAGCGCGCTGCGACGGGCGGTCAGCTGATCGCCGCGCGGAGGGGCGGCGCGGCGCACACGCAGCTTACTGCACAATGCACTCCCATACATACATATTTAGGGACTGATTCAACTCTACATATAGTTTAACGTGATGGTGATGCTATTCGTAATATCGTAGCGAACTTGTTTTGATCGTCGTCGATTCGAGAATCGATGCCAAATGGATACCTAGCACGCTTGCAATTATTCGAATGCTCATACGAAATACCGGAATAATCAGGTACTTATAGGTAACGTTGTAGGTTGGTATGTATTTGCACACTCTTAGTATAACTTTTTTTCTTGGTCACTCGTCAGTGACCAGCTTGAGGTATGATGATTGATGACCTTAATGACGTATTCTGCATGGATTCGGTAATTTTGTGAATATGATTATGCTAAGGATAAAAAAAAACATTTCCTACAAACTGTAAACACATCGTACCTACTATGAATCGCACCTTCAGTTTGAGTCACAAACTAGCAATTACAAATTATTTATTCTATCACGTTCTGCTGTCGTTCATTCAAATTGATGTGGTAACTAAACTACTGACGTACATACAGAAGCTAAAAGAGAAATTTAATGGAGAACGTAAAAGTGAACGCCAAACGCAGTGTTTAACTTGACAATTTTCATTGCATTTGCTGAAATGTTTGATGCCTCTCGTGAAAGTATTCGGCAAAGAGCGTAGAGTAAACCCAGCTATAAGCTGCACTGTGCTGTACTCGGCTTCGGCGTTCTGCGTGACAAATTCAGCTATTTGATTCGCCTGACGATAGGCAGAGACAGTCGGATATTACGACGAATATTCGTCGAGTCCGAGAATGTGGCGGCTGCATGAATATTAAAACGGGTATATTTGTACCTAAGTCACTATCTTACCTTAGAGTAGAGTGCATAAGGCTTTTCATACAATGTTTACTTGGAAAAACTGGCACAAGGCGTGGTTGCGTAACTGTGCGTGAGCGGTGCCTCTCTCGGCCATTGTTCATTCGCGGTATAGGGCTGCCCTAAGTGCGTTTAGCAAACTAGTTACTTTCATCTACTTTCTATATCCTCTCAGACCATCTGTAGCGACCTTCTATGCTATTTAACCAACCAAAAAATGCTTGGAAGTCGCAATGCCTATTTTGATATGGCCCCGCTTTTGGTACGTGACCATGTTCGGGTTTACAAAAAACCATCAGTCAGAATACAAAATTATCTCTCAGATAGTGCAAAAGCTTATTTATGGGCTTTTTATTTTTAAACAAACTGCCATGAAAGTAAAATAAAACTGACAAATAATAAGTAAATCTGCTCAGAAAATGGTATTCAAGAATTTTAATTGTAGACATGCTGTTATAATACAAGTGCTGTTATAATGCCAGTGCTCTTAAACGGTGAAGGAAAACATCGTGAGGAAACCAGTTAGTACTCTAACAGCGGCGATGGGCTTGCAACCTGTCACGTATGGAATACCAACTACTGCAAAATGTGGGTATGTGCCAAATTTAATGTTTGGACGTACCTCTGACTACCCCCCTTAGACATCCTCAAAAAAAGAATCTGGAGTTAGTACTTGGTACTAAGAGATCTGAGGGGATATCTACCGTGCCTGGGGATTAAAGTCGTGAAGCTGTTTGTTATAATACATACTACGTTCGCGAGTTGAATAGTGACAGACATTACGTGAACCCACTAAGCGTCTCTGAAAGTTGAGCGTCTAACTTTGACAGTTATGATTTGGGGTTTTGGGTATCGCAAACCGAGTCACTCTTCCCCTTCTGTTCAATGGCCCGTGAACTCGCGAGGGCAGCCCTGCGCTAGTCGATGAACTCATTGTCTCGTGCATTATCGAAACCGCCGATAACGGCACGTTAAAGCCAGTTTACTGCCGGCGTGACAACTCAATGATAAACTCGAATGTGTTGCTATTTTCATTTGTGGCTTTGATTTTCACATGCTTTGTCGCGACGGATGTGACGAGTTTGGAGACACTGGCAAGCCTGTTGGCTTAGTTAGCTGACTCTCGTTTCAGACGGCTGCTAATAGGTGCTTATTTGGCAATACTCCGGGGTCTTATCAACAAATTGATATGTTTGTCACTTAGACGATTTGAATACTAGACGATGCAAATGAAACATTTGCGATAAATTAAATCTCTAATAAATGCTCCAACTTTTGCGATAACTATTCAAATTAGGATCGGTGAATACTTTATTTTCAACAGAATAAAGCGATAGTTCCTACTCCACGCTCAACAATCCGATCGCGCCGCGCTCAATAATAAATACACGTAAACCAGCAAAGTAAACAAGCTTATGAATGTATTGTCGATGATTTATAGGAGGGCACAACTCTTTTCACATACACCATAAGTACTAGCTAACTAGATAAAACGTGAAAGCGGCTGCAACTGGGCTAACTATACTCGGAGGCTTACGTTACTCAATACGTGACGATAAGAACTCCGTTTCGTAGGTATAAGCATCAACTTACTAATACATTTCGTACCACGTCTTTCACAAACGTATTGGTTCTTGTGTACCCACAAAGATGTCGCCGATTTTCAATACAAATTCATTGGTTACTTCCAGCATCATTGTGAAGTTCAAACCGAGACTAATTTGCTCCTTCGGGTCAAATCATATTCAGTCGTTGTTAGCTCCTCAACACTTTTAGAAACGAACATCACAAACAACTTCTACAAACATAGATCGCACGGCCACGTGTACGCCGCGGTCAAGGTCACGGATTCTTTTCAGAAGTAAGCATGCTTCAGCTATGCTTATACCCGCTGAACCGGGGCAAATATACAAGATACGTTGTTTTCAAATTAGACACTGATAAACGAAACAAAACTTTCGGTGAAGGGTCATCCATCTGTGTAATTTAAGTAAGTACTTTTTGTTTTAATAGTTTTTTTCATATAGGGAGACCACCTCTGACCTACCAAACAAAAAAAGCATCATCAAAATCAATTCATAATTAGCGAAGTAAGTAATCGCGTAATAATTTAACAAAAAAACATACCTACAGTCGAATTGAGAACCTCCTTTTTTCAGTCGGTTAAAAATGAAATTTATCTTCATGAAAAGGTCAAGAGGGGATTGAAAATAATTACCTAAATTAACTAACAATTCAACTAACAAACAATAAATAAATCAGAAGCTTAATTTGAGTTATTCAGTCGTCTGGTCTCTCAATTTTCTTAGTAGTGCTGATTGTGACCTTGGTAATAAAAAACAACACGTGTAGCGAGTTGGTAATGGGAGGATACGCTCCGCATATAATTTGGAACACAGAGCTATAAGGAGAAAGAACTTCTCTGCAAACACTATTTTTGTAAATCCCCGAAAGGGACAAGGGACCTTCAATAAATGCTGCCCTATCACGGTAGTTTACATATAAATTCCCGATAGAAAGCAGTGGTAGTTTCACAAGGCCTGCGATACCACCTTATCGTGTTTGCTCTACACTTATCAACGTCCAATATTGCCTACAACATTGTAAGTAAACTTGCAGTAGCGCAATTGACGGGTCAACCTTCGTTGTCACTGTCACGTAGCACTTTTTTGCGTTTAGTTGCTGATAGAAAGAAAAGCATTTTATTGACCAACACTAGAGTAGATCTTAATCGTATTGGTAGGTGGTATAAAAAAGTTATGTGACATAGGTAGTCATTGGGTGACAAAACTCTGATTTATATAAAGATCAAACCGAAAAGTATAGTTGCTATAGCTAGTAAATCGACGTTCATAAATTAAAATAGAGGCTTCGAGCGGGATAAAAAAAAAAGCTGTTATTCGCAAAATGGAGAGTAGTGTTTATTATCAATTCAGTTCCAATTGAATTTTCCTGTAAATGCAGATAAATTTTACAAAACGTGCTTGCTATTCTCCTAATTGATGTTCAATACGCACGTTCTACTAAGGTTTATATATTGTGATGTATCTTAAAGCACGTAGAGGTATGTATCTTCCCCCAGTGAGCTTTTACAGTGCCATCACTCACAAAGGAATATCCTGATTATCTTAGTTTTTGTGACAGCATAAACATGTGTGAGTAGTGAAAGAGTCTGCAAAATGAAGATGAATTACTGCATAATTCACTGTGTAGTCACTACGGATAGGTACTTGGCCGGCTTCACCGTTATTCGAACGTGGTTCGATGCCATTTCGCGATATCCTATCTAACATCGGCTGTTTTGAGCTGTCTCCTTTGGTACAACTTTAACTTGGTTTGCAAAAGCTTTTATTTAAATCTAGATAAAACTTCCTAGGCTAGCCAGCGTTTATTTGTAAGATTCTTGATTTCACTGTAAAGCCAAATCTACACTAATATTATAAAGAGGAAAACTTTGTATTTTTGTATGTAACGAATAGGCTCAAAAACTACTGGTCCGATTTCAAAAATTCTTTCACCATTAGAATGCTACATTATCCCTGAGTAACATAGGCTATATTATATTTTCAAAAAAATCAGGGATCCTTACTAAAACTTCAATAATGTAACCCAAGGTGGAAAACAAAAAACCTTACATCGCGTGCGCTGCGAAAACTATTGAAGATAGAACAAAATAATGTACTACGATTTTGTAGAACACGTTATCATCTACAAAAAATGTCGCGACAGCATATGTCTAACTATTATAGTTATGTCACAATAAGTGTTCTTTTATTATAAAAAATTAATTGAAATGCCTCCGCTAGAAAAGGGTCTTTATTTGTACCTTGGTATTAATCCTTATCCAAATAAATCATTTCGTAATTAAGACGGTTTCAATACCTATAGATTACTTCTTAAATTTTTCAAATCGGACATTCCATTCAAAAGATATGACGAAATTAAAAATGTTAACGGGTCCACGGATCACGCGCGGGGTGCGATTTCACTCACTCAAGGAGAAGCGCGTGCAAATGTATGAAATAAGTAGACGCGAGGCTCGAACCCACGGTCTAAGTTTATCCTAAAATGTTCAAAAAATTTATGACCACCCATGCGAAGCTGGGACAGGCCGCTAGTCATTTATATAATGATTTGGCTTTACAGTGAAATCAAGAATCTTTTTATTCATATACTCCATCTCTTCATGGTCTGTGTACCGTAAAAGAGGGGATATTTTTTTAACAAAATGAAATATTTACCATTATATTATTCCATAGGTTTTATTTTTGGAGTAAAACTGTCTCGTTGTTTCCTGTAGCTCCATAAATTCCCCATTATACCTATCTGTCGTTATTACATTTACCATGTATTTATTTTCTGCTCATATATTTCATTATTCACTCGTATTTTTTTGTTCTTTAAACAGATATAAAGTCGCAATAGGATCGCATTCGTAAAATTACATCATAGCTAGCTAGAGTACATGCGTACTCTCGTCTGGGCACGTGGCGGATTATACAAGACGTGAGTCGCTGCGATGTTATCAAAGTCACATGCTCCAACGCTGCTTCGAACTAAATCGAACATTACCTACTCTTACTGTACAAACATGTAGGCGATATTACATGAAAATATTCCCCTAGTTCTTTTAGACTAGAGTTACAATACATGTATAAGAGAGTTCAAATAGTCTAGCTCTCAGCACAGTTGTTAGTACATTTGCCTTATACGTTTGTAGATCGTGGGTTAATTCCACCGAGGATAAACATTTGTGTAATGAACATCTACATGTTTGTTCTGTTTCTTGGTGATGGTTTAGGTCAAGGTGTGTGAAATTCTCCTAAACATAGTTATTCCCAATCAAAGCGAAAACAAATTTGGTTTACTAGTACTTATTTTTTAGATAGCTCAGGATAGGGAGGCCTTACCCTGTGGTGAGACGTTATTGGCTGAGGAAAAAACCTTTTTATTGTTCCGTAACTTTAAGGCGAATGGATACCCCGATATCGGACCGCGCGTACACGATACCTACCTAAGCTTTTTTTTAATGCATCTGTAATAGTTTTATATTGTATTATTTAGGCAGATACTTGTTTCAAGAGTTTAGTTCCTATTGGTGGCCACCAAGCTCTCCAAACAAGGTATCTGACTGAGAAACACAAAACAAAACTATTACAGATACATCTAAAAAAAGCTTGTAATAGGTATCGTCTACGCGCGGTCCGAATTTTTGATAATTACTTTGTATAACGTAATGATTAAACAAAATATATAGTGGCGCTAGTATCGGGGTATCCATTCGCCTTAAGTAGACAGTTTGTAGCTTACGGTTACTAATATTAGGTACTATTGAATCTGGAAGTATTTATTCGAGGTTGAATTCAGCTAAGCGAAACAACTTTATAGTGCAAGTAAGCCAAAGTGCAAGGTTACAAATAAAATTGTTTTTTAAGGCCACCGAACATAACAAAGCAAAACATGTAAATCGCGGGAAGCGGGTTGATAGAGATGGATCAAACATTCTAGAAATGTATGGGGAAGATACATTTCCAGGATACAGCAGTGGACATCTTCAGGCTGATGATAATGAATGTGTACATCATATTATGATGTGGCTAAATAGATACGCAACACTCACCCACCGGATGTGAGTGCGTCGCGCAAAACTGCCTGATTTATGTTTTTTGATGCGTTGATAAACAAACATTTACATAATACATTATGAAGAACAAAAATTTATAAAAGTTTATGAAGCCAAAATTAATATATTAAATGTAAGTATATGTATTAGATATTCAATTGAAGTTTTAGCGAAGACTAGTAATAAGACAAATTATAAAAAATACACTATGATTGCATTGTCATAATAAGCGATAGGTAAACAAGAATCCAAATATATCTAAATGTAAACTAAAAAATATCGCATGGTAAAACACACCGACGCGTAAAAATATTTTAGTTACCCAAAAGATTTTTTTCTGTAGTTCTATAAAAGAAATGCAGTGTAGAAATCAAGACTTACTTATTTTGTGGAGCTTTATAAATGAAACAGGAATAGGAAAATAGAATACATCTAGAAATGTTAAAGACGTACGAGAATAGAGGTAACATCAGTGTGTTCGCCTGAGCGAATCATTTTATACGATCATCATAATACACAACGCAGTAAAATTTAAAATTATAATGACATTCGATAGGTTGAGCTTAAAATATCTGAAAGCTTACGATAGAAAATAAACGCCCGCGACTGTTCATCCTATCAAAGGTGAAAAGAAAGCGTGAAATACTAAATCGTACACACAAAACACGTGCTGTATCTCGTTGACGATGATTGAAGAATGTGAGCTAGAAGTGAAACTCCTTGCAAGTTGTGAAATGTTACAGAACTGTTATGGCGTTGCTTCGGGGCGTATAGTGGGGCATCGGCGTTGTTTTTATTTTGATTAAGTACGAAAACTAGTGAAACCGTTTTTTTACGAAATCTGTTAAGATCAAAACGATATTTTTGCTGATCCTTTGTTATGTTTTATTCCAAAACATGGTTGGATTTTTCCTAATTACATTAAATGATTTGATATGTTTTAATTCCAAAATGTTTTATGTGCGAGCGAGAAATAGTCTCGTCTCGGTTGTATGCCTCTTAAATGTGGACGCCACGTGGGTCTTTGTAGTCCCTACTGTCTATCTAAGCTCTAGGAGAAACTGTGGCGGGGGTGGCCGGCAGCGCTTTGTTCTCTTTTCTATAGATATAACAAATTTAGATGCAGCAGTGGCGTATCTATACGCACCAGCCATTATCAATTTTGTACCAATGTCACCCATTGCAAGCTTCGAATTGGAAATGTATAAATAACGGTATGTGATGGAGACCGTTGTCCTGTTACATAGGCAATGATTTTGTTTTACAATTCTTTCATGCGATACTCAAATGGCGGTATGGTTTCCGTTCAGTTAGCCCATAAATATAAATTGAATTAGGTATCGTTCGTAGACAATCCAAGATATTTATAATTTATTATTTTTTAGATTTTCCGTTAATCTCACTCAAACAGGGTCACCATTTGAGGAAGAATGTTATGAGAGTGAATGAAGTGAAAGAGGTATGTAGGGATCGTAGCAAGTGGAAATCCGTGGTCTCTGCCTACCCCTATGAAAAACAGACGTAATTTTATGTATATGTAAGTGTATTATGTATTACACGAATTACAAATATCAAAACAAGTTACGCCATTTGCTCCTCTTAGTTACTCTAGCCCCCTGGTAGAAATGAGCTAATAATAAAAAACTATGCTTTAGTCAGCTCGGTATGCAGCAGCAATTTAGCTGCTATGTCCCAGCCAGACACCCAGTCCGACTAGTACCAGGCGCACAGACGCACAGGAATTACAACGCACAATGCAAGTATCCGCAAGGCTTCGCGGCACAGAATACGCAACACTACGCGCAGTTCAATATACTACGCGTCCTCAGGCCAGTCGGTGAAGAACACAGATAAAGTAATAGTTAAATTGTACTGATGCTTCACTCAGGGCACGTGAGTGTTTGACATCACCGGGATGTTTCGACCAAAAATGCGCGACAAAAGCGACTGCGCAGCCGCGTATGATATTATTATCTGAGAATCATCTTACGTTGCAGGCGCGTAGGTGTGTAGGGCGGCATACGATTTGATTGATGTGGCTGTAGTGTCTGCAACGTGGCTGTCACTCCCGATTTGCAGTCAATTTGGTGGTACCGGTTCGGCCGAAGCTTTATTCGTTCACTTTTATCACAAGCAATTGTTACAGTAAATGCCAAAAAAACACAATCTGAGATTACTGCTAGCACTAAAACACATTTGAAATGCCAAAAAAAAATAAAACATAATATACCTACTTTGAATAGTTTTTTAAACAAGAATGTCTGGAGGATAAATTCGTTTGTAGCAAGCGCTCTTGTGGTTGGCTCGTAGGCTTCGTCGACAACCGTCCGCTCCTCGGGGAGCGGAGCGAATTGTGAGCGATCTTAGAAACACGGGCCGATTAGTAAGGATTCTTTCTATATAAAAATGTGATGATACTGTCCAGTGGAGCTAGTCTACTACCTATAAATCATCACACAGGCTTAGCCTAAGATAAATAGACTTTGAACAATTTTTGAAAGTGAAACTTCTGTTGTTCTACTTCAGTTATTCTGTGTCTGCACTCTGTAAGTAGCAGATGGCGAGGTCGGTCCTTTCACCATTCTGTCCGCCGGGTACCGACGACCTTACACGAGCCTTGATGGTTCGCATCGCCGCGCCGAGCCTGTTCAGATAAATTCATACTAAACATTGTACAAATGAGCGAAAAACATGCACCGTAACATTTATAAGAAGCCCTTGCCAGCGATTGACTTATTTCTGGTAGTCCATATAACTTTCCAAGTCATCATCGTCTTCCTTATCTTCCTATCGTCATCATCTTCCATATAACTTTCTAAGTGCTCTTCACCAATTACCCGTTGCCACTCAAGTCGAATCATTATTATAGTCTGCCTGAGGGGGTCTAAAGGTTTATCAGGATAACGTATAAACAAAATTTAGTTTTGTCCTTAGTTTATCCTGTTAAACATTTTCGGACGGAAAATTATCTCGATACCTTAATCTACTTATCCATATATCACATGTTTATTTCCTTGACAAATACCAAACCATAACAGACGTACCTACGCAATAGGTTGGTAGGTAATATGACTAATGGTACACATTATGTACTGAACCAATTAACACGAATCAAATACTTTCGTGTCACTACAAGAAAATTACGGTTTTGAGTTAGGAAACAGATCTCAATTTGTTCTAACTTTCAATTCCATAGAATATGCTAAGTATAGTTTTGGGTATCTAATGAAAACTGGTAAAGTCTACAATATAATCTGAAAACTTTGTCAGATTAAAATTAAGTCAGTTTATTTATTACATTTCCTTTGTCTCTCACCATATTCGTACGCATAATCAATGATTTCAGCCTCCAATCGGATCCTGAATTCCAGAAATAGAATCTAGGCACGCTAGGTCGCATCGCAACAACCTGCCAAACCGGCAGGTGAGGGGAGCCTCGGTGTTCCCCGGAGCGGGTGAAAGGGGGAGACTCCTACTCCCTGTTCCCCCTCCCCTCTTGCCCCCTGCTCCGTCCCCCCGTGGATATGCATGCTGCACCGACCCAAGGTCAGCCGCGGCACGCATGCGTCGCGTCCCCCCTCGCCTCTTCCATCACTCCTCGGAACCAGCGCGGATTTGCGCTCCTGTGACTTACACAACCTCCCCCTTGCTATTATTGCCACCCTAGTTAGGTAGGCCAATGTCAAACCTATTTAGATCATTAGGTCAATCGAAAAGATGTGTTGATTATAATTTCGAATTTTCTTTATTGGTAAATATTGTGCCCTTTCCATTTTTGTATCCTTCAGTTGACTTGGATTTTTTGCTTGTGTGATTTGATAAATTGTTGACATAAATTACTTACGGTGCATCGTGCAATAAACGTCTTGTTTTGATTCTTCCGCTTCCGCCGTCAGCACTTCAAGGTTTCGCGACTTTTGTGCTAAAGAATAAGTGTAAGCATAGGTGCACGCTCATGAAACCATCTCGTATACTACACCAGTATAATATCGTGCACCTATATCGAGATAACACGAGTGTGTACTCGTAACAGTGTAGGACGCCGAACGTAGCTCGTAAAACACCAGCACATGGAGAAATCCTATTAGAAACATTAGAGCCCCTGACGTAAGCCAGTGTTCTGTTGCGTACTATAAGTTGTTTTGCACCATGTTTCAGTAATGGATAAACAACCACAGCTTCTGAGGTTTATCCAGTACCGGCGGTGATTCAGCGCATGATGTCATGTCAAACAAGCAGAATTTGTCGTTCAATTCACCGGTTTGCGTAGAAACTCATGTCTGACCTAAATGCTGTGCTCTTACCGCTTTCATCGAGTTTAAATCGAATTGTTTCTGCCCATTGATTGCCTGTTTGCAGAGGCATGTCTGGTACAGCAGCGCCATTTGCGTGGCTCGATACGTTTCATTAGAAAGCTAGACGTCGCGCTTAAGGAATAGCGCGTCGCTACCTACTCGACTCCTACGTTCGCGAATAGGCCGCTCGCATCGGCTGCACCGTTCCATTCACCTTATCCGGACGAGGTTCAGTGACTCCGCCGGCCGACTAACTCCTGAACACGTCATCTGCGTGCTAATGGCGCTGGCGGGCACCGGCGGCGGCGGCAGCGGCGGCGGTGGCCGAGGGGCTCTTTCGATTTTGTGGGTGTCCTGCGCCGCGGCGCGCCCGGCGACCTCGTTTCTTTGAGCGGAGTGCGCATGCAGCGTTATGTAAAGCCGACGGCGGCGGCGCGGTGCGGTGCAGCGAGCGTTGCGCTCGGCCGCGTGCGCGTCTGCCCTCCCCCGCGGCCGCCTTCCCCTTGCGATTCGGACGACGGTTTCACTCGTTCGGGCTCCGGAGGTCGCGCACCTCCCGCCTCTCGCCCTCCTCCGAGACAGCCGTTCGCGGCGCTCAGTCGTCGAGCGTATCGCATCGGCGGCGGTCGCCTCGCGCTCTATTCCCTCGCGCTAACGTCCGCTCCCGTCGCGCTTCCAATTCGGGAGTTCTGTGCTCGCCTTCGTTTGCGACGGTCACGACCGAGCTGACGGCTTCTGTCAAAAATAGCGTGCGTTATCACTGCGACCTCGAGCGTCGAGACGAGATAGCGCGAGGTCGGCGGCACCTGTCCCACGTGCGCTGCTGCGGCGGCTGCACCGGTCTCCAGGGCCGCTGGACCGTCTGCCTCTTGTGCTTGGAGCCTTTACCGCTCGTTCCTCGCGCTGTCTCGTCTATGTTTCCGCACGCCCTATTACACTTTCCATAATCCATCGACATTAATAAGCAGGTTTTTCTGTTAATTTATTTTCTTCTTTTTTTTCGATATCTTAAATAATAAACGAGCTATAAATTTATAGACAGACAAAGAGACAGTTATATATTATTCACCATAGCAACTCTGATATTATTAGGCGTCGTCGTTATCTCTTCGATTTGCGTTTGTTTTCAGCTTTGTTGTATCCGATCGAGTATTACAAACTCAATGAATTCCACAAGAGCTTAGTTTGAGAATCCATGGAAGTAAATTTATTCTACATCAGTAATGCAACTGCAACTCGTGCTCCATATTGAAAGGTATTAACCTAAATCTAAAAAATTGCAGACCTATTTGATATTCTGCAAATTCTTTTGCATAGGTAATGATGTTTGTTTTATTATTAAGTGGTCGAATTGCTGTTTTTACAAGAAAGAATGTACCTAATCGATTTTGTCACGTAGCGTTTCGTATTACAAATTAAAGGTAATATTTTATGTTTCGAATAATTCTAGGTGGCTATGCTATTGTTAAATTTTGTTTTTAACAACAATCGGCGTATTTGTTTAGTTCATTCTGCGTAAATATGTGCTCCTATCAATTTGGCTTTTAATTATTACAGCATATCGTGTCTGTAATCAAATATCAAATCGTTAAGATGTTTTTAGTAATGAAAACCTTGAACTATTTATCTGACAAGGCTTCTTATATTATGTTTGTAGCATTTGATCTCAAGTGCCACCAATAGAATCAATTGATATTCTATGTCACTTTCGCCAGTCTAGTTAAGTTTTATGTGTTTTTGAGCTAATGAAAGATCGCGCGTAAAGGCCACCTAATAATCCCCATTAAATGTCTTTTGAGACCGCACGGAGCGTAATCCTTGGCTGTGTCGGCCACCACAACCTATCCTTAATATCCTTAAAATTATGTATTCATATTTCTTGTAACTCATATTTTCAATGTGATCTACTTACTTACATCAGAGCTTTTGATTAAATCAAGTTTTTCACTGAATTTATTCCAAAAATAGTATTATAGATTACAAAATTCATGTTTTTTTTATTATTGTCCCATTGTTGATCAAAAGCCAATTGATGATGATAATTTTTTTTTTCTGAAAGCGTGTCATATAAAGAATCTGCATTATTCAAAATCACTACAACAGAAATTCAATAATTGCTCAACTAACTAGGCGTATAACTGCAAACTATATAGGCCCGGGTAATACGCATAGCATCATTGTTTGATAAAGAACTTGATTATTTAATTCGATATGAGTATCTTTATCTATTATGCGTACGGTACGATAGATGCGATAATCCAAATAGGTACTTAATAGTATTTGGATTCTTAAATTGTCTGTAAATGTATCTGTCTGCACATGCGTTTCTATGTTCATCATCTGTATGGTACACTTTACCTACCTCATCCTTAACATGATTTGTTCCATATTTAAAAGCTGTTTGAAACTCTATTCTATTTTACTTCAAGACAATACATTATAATTGTGTGTTTTAGAAATCCGATTTCTGTCACAATAGCAACTATCTTCGTCATCACACGCTTCGGTGAATGGGAATAATAGTATACCATCCAGCGAGTAGGTAAGTATAGCGTGGTATAGCTAAACATCGGTGGGTAACTAGCTAGCCATTACTTACATAATATAAACACAGACACGTGTCGCTATTTGTGCATATATGTTGAGCAAGTGTGCGTATGCGCGTCAGTTTGTTCGCTCAGACTTTACCCAGAACAGAACCTATCAAGGTTGACCTACATACTCTTTATTACCCTGTGTTGTCGCTATCTTTGACGCATTTTATTATTGTCGCCTACATTTCAATATTCGTACTTAACTTTTATTCGAACAGCATTTTCTGTCTTTGGTTTTTGATTGATTTATTTATTTTGTTGTCGTCTACAACCCTCGGATTCACTTTCGCACATTATTTTATTCTCTGAACTCCTACTTTCGGTATCTAAGTCCTCAATGTTTGCGTGAGTGATATTGCACGTTACGTTGTGGGGCACGTGTAGTTTAGTTATCGCTGAATAACCGATAACATGCGATTCGCTAACACAAACACCTGTTCCTTGTTTCACTTTCTTTATTTTGTCACGCCCAATTGTAAATTCGTAACTTGGCTTCCATTCAGTCCTAGTGCGTCACTGTGACCAAAGCGTTAGTCATACCAATTTTCTGTGGGTGTTCTAACGTGAACCTGAATTATTACAACTTTTGTAAAGCTTCATCAATCTTCAATGGACTTTTTGGGGTTTCTTAAAGAACATTTTCTAGAATTTGTGTTATTTTATCGCCTGTACCGTAATTATTATAGTAATTTTATAATTTGCGCGATAGGCATCAGTCGGTATTTAATATATCACGCTCTCCAGTCTTTCTTTGTTTTGTTCAGATTTAAATCGACTATGTCTGCCAATTGAATCGTCTGTGGTACCAGGGCCGCATGATCAGCGAGGTGGCTATTGCACGTGCCGTTCCGCCATGCGCTTGCCCCCACACTTGTTGAGCGCCGGGTACTCACCGCGTCAACTTCGCCAGCTTACAAAATGGCCATACTTGCCGACAACCTTACTCGCACATGCCTCTTCTCATTCTTGCAGAATGTACGTTGTAGTATTGATTTAACTTGGCTAGTCCGTCTTATGGCTTCTTTAGTTCCGGAGTTCAAGGGATATTGACATCTTATCTTTGTATGTTGGGGATCTTAATACAAACGATTTATGCTTGATAAAACTTTTGCTTTCCTTTACTACTGTCTTTCATTTTGGCATGATTTTTAATGGGAAGTGGAACAATCTCAAAGATGATAAAACATCTCTTAAACTCTCAAAACTATTCTCTTTCTTCTCGTACTTTCTGGGACGTACCCGAACCAGTGTCTGTAGGATGTCTGTCAAGATTATTGCAATCTGTGCCTATTCCCTAAAAGCAAGAGACTTCATTTTGTGTAGCAGCAAATTTTTATGATAGTTACATAACCAAATGTCGTCTTCTGTATTTGTACTAATGTACATTGAAAGTTGCAAACTTTAGTTCAATTTGTAAAGCTTCTTTACGAAACGATCGTTGATCGTTGTATAAATTCATTTTTTTCACAACAGTTTTTTACTGATCTTTTATAAACTTTTTTCAATAATGTCGATGGATTTAGCCAGAAAACTTTTAACAAAGCCATTAAATCTGTCCATTTATGTTATAACAAAATTATGAAATAATAAATTTGCATACTGAATGAATTATTTTACAGTTTCGTCAACGTTGTAGACGATTATCAATCAGCATCAGTGACAATAAAAAAAAATCTAATGAGATCTCTATGAAAATGATTAGAACGTAAGTGAGACTGTGAAAATGTGGACCCATACGGGTAGTTAACGAATACTGCGGTCCATCGTAGAATGGGTATACATATGGAAACCACCGACCTAACACTGGACACTGCCAGCTACCGAAGTGTGCAAAGGCAGCCTCAATATTTTGGTACAATGGGTACCCCGGCTGAATATTATACGGACACGGTCCACACTATAGCCATAAATACACGGGAAACTGAATTCGGCAAGATTGTCGAGCCAATACCTATAACACTTAAAGCGTACAAGCCGTATCACGTGCACCAAATCCCCTTAAATGGCATGGCCTTGAACGGATACGGCATCCTGCCGCAGCAGACCATCAGTTCCTATATGACTATTCCTCGCGTGCCTGAGTGTGAAAAATCCTCTACTTCGCAAATAATAAGCCCCGTGAAGGAGCAAATCGAAACTACAAAATCAGAGCTCATCAAAGCCCCACCAAAGAAGAAATGGATCAAAGAGTATTTGGGTAAGTTTCAATCTGAATGCGCTATAGAATAGTAACGAATACTAGTACAACCAAATGTAACATAATTTTAGATTATTAGGAACGTCGTTCTATGCATCTGCACTGCAGCCGACCTTGCCGTTGACCTCGTGTCTTTTTTGCACGACAAATCCAAGAGCACAGCTCACACGCCCATCCACGAAACAATTTATTGAGCGTGGAGCGCGTCACGATATAAATTTATTATACATTCGCCTGTCGCGTTTATGATTGTCTAACAATTTTTTTGGGTCTTTTAGTATCCGTAGTCCGTCGCTGCTGTCTGAACGGTTTTTGTAACTAGAATGTATTTTGTGGATATTTGGTGAAAGAAACGGTTCTGACGCATAATGACCAATAATTCAGAATTCTCATATTGACCAAACACATAAACGCGAAATGTCCAATTCTCAGAATGACCAATACGCATATTGACATATTAAGCCAAATTCCAATACGCAGAATGACGCATACGCCAAACGACTTAAACGCATTATGAGCAATGACTAATACGCATTTTGACCCACAGTTTTGACCAATACTTAGACAAATTTCTGTAATTTTTTTGTAAATTTCTGTCAAATTTTATATTCGTTATTTTACCATTTTCATGACACCGACCGCCTAAACGTTTTCAACATAAACAATTCGCAAAAGCATGTTGCATCGATAGCGCGATCTGTAGCATAAAATTATATCCGACCAGCCGATCCGATCTTATTGATAATATCACCCAGACAGAGAACAAACTATGTTCATCACACAAAATGTTTGTTCTCGGTGAGGATCGAACCCACGACCTACGGTGCAGAAGGCAGAGCTACTACCAACCGAGCTATGAAGGCTGTCAAGCTGTAGAAATTAATAAATCGTTATAAATATAATACTAAAAGCTTTTAAATATTTTTTTCACGACATTTGACTGATTTCGTACTGTTAGATTGAAGTATGTATGACTTTAAGCGTCATAAGTAGAAATATTTAATGAATAAACTTTCAAGTGACCAGTACTTACGTATTTTGTGGAAAGAGTACCAATTACCTAGGTAATCAATAAACAATCAATCTACAAGTGTGTCATTTTGCGAATGTTTCATTGTGCATATTGGTCATTATACGGATAGGTCATTTCGCGTATGCGTCGTTCCGAGTTTAGGTCCAACTGCTTATGTGTTAATATGCGTTTTTCTCATAAAGCGAATATTTTTTTTCAATCATTGGTCATTATGCGTCAGAACCCAAGAAACGACTGAAAGGAGTTATTTGTTGCCAAATTCTATAACAAATTCAGCATGCAAGAGCTTACAACGATTCGTATATGTCGATGGTGGGAAAACTTAAAGATGTCAATGCTAGAACTTCGTGCACATTGTTGTTGTCTCAGTTAAACTGAAGTAGATCTCCAATTTTGAGCCTAATTCAGGTTAAGGGCACTGATACCAAGATGTAAACACAATTTCACATATTGACAGCAATTTCTTTCTTTTTATTCTTCATGAAGTTAAGTACCGTACTGCATGAAAGCGTGCTCGCTCTCCAAGGCACTCTAACGAAGGTCGCCACGTAGTCGTTACGCGTGTATAAACTTACGTCGTAGATCCACACATTTTCTGATCACGTATTGACACGCAATCTGAACTCCTTTTTACGACCTTTGGATGTATCCTGTTATGATATCGTGAAATTCAATAAATAATACATACTTACCTCAAACTACATATGTATTGAAGATCCTTTTCCATGTCATATATTAAGGTTTGCCACCCGTCATCGACACTGATGTGAACATAAATGAATATTGCTAAGTACCTACTAAGTACATTTTATGTTTAATATTTTACTGTTTTCTGTATAATCATTATCTGTCAATTCTAGTAACTAGGAAAAAAGACAAAGACTGCATGTTAAATTTATTTATTGATTGAATACACACTACATTCTAAAGTTTCAATGCTGAACAGTAGCTTCCGTGTTACGCCAATAGACTTTTAAATGCCTAACGCTTCAGTGAATATTGAGTCTTAAAAGCTAGTTCCTGTAGAATTGTTTTAAGACACTTTCAACGACTAATGGTCTAGAAAGGCTTGGAAAAAAATATACAAAAGAGTCGTTAAATTTGGGTATTATACCTATCCTATGATGAGGCTTCCACAAGTTTGTTTACTTTGGCATCTTTACTCGCCGTAAATAGGGCGTCATGTCATTGGATTAGAGGTATATCTTCTCACCGCGGAATCTTAAATTTTTGATATAGCTTCCAATTTCCACAGAAATTATTTTTCTTGGAACTTTTCCTTTTATATATCTCATACAGCAAACAGATTGCGAACTTGTTCCTCGTGCCAGTTTCTAACGCTTATACGTTTTATCATACCCAAACGACTCTTATCTTTTGTCTGCATTATCTAAGTCACAACTAATTTATGCCAAGATATATCAAAACAATAATAATCGGCCAAAACTAGTTTTAAAAGCAAGAAAGAAACAGACACATTTACGTGCCGTCACGTAACTGATGTCACTGTCGCACACATTGACAGAATCTCGTAATCCAATAAAGATGGACGTTCGTTTGCCTCAGTATTACGTAACCAGGAGGTAACCAGTGATACTATACTTTTTATCCGTTTGAACAGATTTTAGTACCGGTCTGCCTCATTACGTGCCAAGGTGATGCTAATTAGATTTCGAATAAAAACTTTTTTGTAGGTTTGCAATACTTTTATGCATAAGATTTTTGGACAACTTTGTTGTCTATGGAGGATATAATATTCAATATTAAAAGATAGGTAGGAGCATAGACAAAATTATAAAAAACTAGCGGCCTGTCCCAGCTTCGCATGGGTGGTCATAAATTTTTTGAACATTTTAGGATAAACTTAGACCGTGGGTTCGAGCCTCGCGTCTACTTATTTCATACATTTGCACGCGCTTCTCCTTGAGTGAGTGAAATCGCACCCCGCGCGTGACCGGTGGACCCGTAAACATTTTTAATTACGTCATATCTTTTGAATGTAATGTCCGATTTGAAAAATTTAAGAAGTAATCTATAGGTATTGAAACCGTCTTAACTAGTAGTTCGCCCCGAACTGAGATCTCGTGATGCGACCCGACGAACGCATCAAAAGTTTGAGTCGGTAGTAGTCAGAGGCAAGTCCAAACATTATCTTTGGACTTTTTTCTGACTACCGCCTACTAACTTGGTATGGTTACCAAGTTTCAACTCTATTGGCCTATTGATTGAAGAGTTCCGTTGAACAGACCTTGGCTCCATCATCAGACCTGGTCGTCGTCACCATTTTATGAGAACTGAGTACCTCCTTAAATTATTTCAAGAAAAAAAAATAAGAAAAATCAAAGGAACTGGCCGACCAGTAGAAAAACCTTGATTTCAACGAAACTCTTAGAGATGGGAGCTCTTGGATCGCTGGTTATCTTAATTTAACTTTTTAAATTTTATCTCAAAAACCGAGCGTCCCAAAAAAAAAGTAAAAATTGTTTTGGAATGTCGAAACAAAGCCCTTTCATATGACATGTAACTTGATTTTTTTAAGTAACTTTTTTTATTTTTGCCCTCTTAAAAAACCCCATATCTCAAAAACGCTTCATCCGATTTTACTCATATACTTACCAGTAAATTTCTCAAGTACAAGCTATCGACATATCAAATTTCATGGAGATCGGATCAACGGTTCTAAAGTTATCGCCAGACAAACATACATACATACATACATACATACATACATACATACATACATAAAATGCCAAATCGCCCAAGTTGAAACTAAGATCTTCGTTCGCTTCGCTCACTCGATCAATTATGAACTTATTGTGACATAACTATAATAGTTAGACATATGCTGTCGCGACATTTTTTGTAGATAATAACGTGTTCTACAAAATCGTAGTACATTATTTTGTTCTATCTTCAATAGTTTTCGCAGCGCACGCGATGTAAGGTTTTTTGTTTTCCACCTTGGGTTACATTATTGAAGTTTTAGTAAGGATCCCTGATTTTTTTGAAAATATAATATAGCCTATGTTACTCAGGGATAATGTAGCATTCTAATGGTGAAAGAATTTTTGAAATCGGACCAGTAGTTTTTGAGCCTATTCGTTACATACAAAAATACAAAGTTTACCTCTTTATAATATTAGTGTAGAAAAGGCTCCGTTCATATACTTTAAAGATCCAAGATTACGTAGATGACGTAGTCTACCATTGGAAAATATACATATACTAGGCGAGCTATGTTATCCTTTTAACCATGTCTGATAAGTAGGCCTATCGGATTTGGAACGACATCCATAATCTTTCGATTTTAAAATCAAAGTTCCTGCACATCTACACTAATATTATAAAGAGGAAAGATTTGTATTTTTGTTGTTTTGTATGTAACGAATAGGCTCAAAAACTACTGGTCCGATTTCAAAAATTCTTTCACCATTAGAATGCTACATTATCCCTGAGTAACATAGGCTATATAATATTTTTAAAAAAATCAGGGATCCTTACTAAAACTCCAATAATGTAACCCAAGGTGGAAAAATTAATCCTTAAATCGCGTGCGCTGCGAAAACTATTGATGATAGAACAAAATAATGTACTACGACTTTGCAGAACACGTCATCATCTACAAAAAATGTCACGACAGCATATGTCTAACTATTATAGTTATGACACAATAAGTGTTCTTTTATTATAAAAATGTAATTGAAATGCCGCCGCTAGAAACGGGTCTTTATTTGTACCTTGGTATTAATCCTTATCCAAATAAATCATTTTTTATTCAAGACGGTTTCAATACCTATAGATTACTTCTTTAATTTTTCAAATCGGACATTCCATTCAAAAGATATGACGAAATTAAAATAGTTAACGGGTATGAAATAAGTAAACGCGAGGCTCGAACCCACGGTTTTATCCTAAAATGTTCAAAAAATTTATGAACACCCATGCGAAGCTGGGACAGGCCGCTAGTGTTCAAATAAGTTTCGTCTAGCACATTACATTACATTTACATTTCGTTACATTTCGAATGCAATGTTTATAATTGTACAGACAATTATAAACATTGCATTCGTAATGTATAAAGCCTTCATTTGTTGCATAAACATCTGAACATCTGAACATCTGAACATTTGTTTTCACGAGTGTTATCTTATCGTATTTTCTATTGTTTCGCTCTAACTGCTAACTCAACGCCCCATACCTACATGTGGACTACCCACAGACGTCATTATAGCGTAATAGCGGCCTGTCCCAGCTTCGCATGGGTGGATATACATTTTTTTAACATTTTAGGATAAACTAAGACCGTAGATTCGAGTCTCGCGTCTACTTATTTCATACATTTGCACGCCCTTCTCCCTGAGTGAGTGAGAACGCGCCCCGTGGCTGTGGCCGTATTTTTAGTGTGAGCTAAAATTTTTCATTTCGTAATATCTTTTGAATGGAATGTCCGATTAAAAAAATTCAACAACCTATAGGTATTGAAACAGTCTTGAATACGAAATGATTTATTTGGATAAGGATTAATATGGATAACATGGTCTGATTTTGGTCGGCATTTCTATCAACTTTTAATATGTAAAAAAGAAGTTATAGTAACATAACTACGATAGTTAGACACATGGTATCGCTTTTTTGTAGATATTGATGTGTTCTTTAATATTCTAGAACATTTTTGTGTTCTATCGTCAATAGTTTTCGCAGCGCATGCGATAAAAGACTTATAATGGCCAATTTTTTTATACCTTGGGTTACATTATTGAAGTTTTAGAAAGGATCCCTAAGTTTTTCTAGTAATAAATATAGCCTATGTTACTCAGGGATAACGTAGCATTCTAATGGTGAAAGAATTTTTGAAATCGGACCAGTAGTTTTTGAGCCTATTCGTTACATATGTATGTGTAGATTAGTGTAGATGACTATGAGACGGTTACGAAATACTGAGTTTAATGCAGTTTTTATGCATACATACATACATAAAATCACGCCTGTTTCCCATAGGGGTAGGCAGAGACCACGGATTTCCACTTGCTACGATCCTTACATACCTCTTTCGCTTCATTCACTCTCATAACATTCTTCATACATTCTCGTCGGTTTAGGGTACTCTTGACCTGGCCCTTCTCTAGAACGTCTGCTATCTGATCGAGATACGTTCGCCTAGGTCTTCCCCTCCCAACAGTCCCATTTACGCTCGCCTGATGCACCTGTTTTGTTAATCTCCTTTCATCCATTGTCTCCACATGCCCAAACCATCTTAACATACCTTTCTCTACCCTCATCACTACGTCTTCTTTCACTCCACATTTCTCTCTAATTACACTGTTCCTCACTCTATCACGCAGTTTTTATAAAGACTGATTATGATCTTGTATCTGTAGGTAACGTGTTCGAGAGAGAACATTTTATCGTCAAGAGTTCTAGAACTTGTAACCAGTACCTACGACCTCTAAAGATTGATTGAAGGCATGCGCCTACACGTTGCGGACTAGCGTGATATGATACTTTGTAATTACACTACATTGCTGATATTTCCGGAACTGTAATGTATTGCGCCAGGATTAAAAACGTTTTCAACGAACAATATCTTAAATAGCACCATCGTATCCTAATAAGAAACATTTCTAGCATTACTCTTGCGATTCAAGCAAGCTTAGCTTGTGCTCTTAGCAAATCATCTTAGTCTTAACCCCAGGTTCGTGTCAGCGAATAACGTCACCTCGTTGCCAAGATCCAATTTATTTTATCCGATCATTTACACGTGTCATACGTTAGTAAAGTAACGAACCGGCATAAAAAATGTAGAGCGAGAGCCGATGTCATATTTGCGAGGTTGTTGACATTGCGATAAACAGTTTATCTCATCTGGAAAGTAATCACTGTCATGTTTTCTGGAAATCGGCTGCCGCTAACGAGCTGACCTACATCAACGTTGCTATCGAAGTCCTTGGCTCTATAGCCCGTAATTGCTGTTTTTCGGATCCTCGAGGCTGGTCCCGTTACCGCCTACCCAACAACTTCACTAAGCAGCATTTTATAATTTGTTTGCAATTTGACAACCTCGACGACCTTAATTCGATGAACACAAAGGAATGCGTACCATCCGACGACTTCTAACTACCAAGGCGGCAGAATACGGAGAGAGTATCAGTGGCAGGGGAAAAGTGAGGTGGCTTCGTTCGCGAGTGGCATTCCGCGTCTGGCTTCCCTTTCCCTCGGGTGCACCGAGTGCGTTCGGCGAGCGCGCGCCGCGTGACGGGCGGTCACGTGCCAGTGCCCCCCTGTCCCCCTGCCTCCCTGCCTCCCTGTCCCCGGTGTTACAAGCTAGACCTCTACTCATGCAAACCGATGTACATAAGTATTTTGGAACGAATTTGTCCAAATGTCATGAAAAACGATTGAATGTAGTAAAAAGAAAACCTGTTTTTTTAATGGGTATGCATGACGTTTTATTGTGTCTCATAATTAGAAAAGGCAATTAAGACCAAAGTATAAAAGCAAAAGGTTTATAATGTAAGAATCATTTTTTTTTAAATTAAGCTTAGTAGGTACCTACTACTTACGTGGATAGGAATTGATATCTAGATAGCTATGCTAAATGGCCACACTAACTCCCTCCCCGCTACACCGCTTATCGCTTCCAGACCCGAAGGCTCCCTACCCCCTCCAACACAGAGGCCATCACGCTCACATATTGCAACTCAATTACGTGTTGCGTCGACTCGCGACTTTGTTCTGATAGCTTTGGAATGCACCTATACTTCTTGTATACTATGTTAGCAACGGAAAATTTTGTCTTTCTTCCTTCTATCCTAACCACTATTTAAGCAGAAGTTTGGTTAGTGTCAGAACCCCTGGACCAAGTGCGATATTTTATGTTTGGAAACTATCAAATTTTAGTACCTTTTTGGTACTATTTAGTACCTAAATTAGATTATTTAGTACCTCGGTGTCATCATAATCAATTAATTGTTAGACAATCATACTACGTACATTTTTACGAGTAAGTTCATTACTTGCAATAACCTAAGTTGTAAGTAATTGAAAACGATTTATGTACTTAGATAGAATTGTTGAGGATATTTTGTACGCGTCGTATTATTTTGTTTGAAGGTTATCATGGTGTTATGTTGTTCGCTTGTCATGCAAACGAAAAAGTCGACACGTGTAACGTTAAATAGCTTTTTGATACTTAGCTTTATGAAATGTAAAGGATCCAGTTTAGGGTTATTATGCATACAGTCTAGGTAATTTAGCGTATTTAGTGTATATAGGTAACTAAATGTGACGTGATTGACTGACTAATAATAAACGGGCCACGAAAAACCCAGGTCATTACAGGCACCAAGAAATAAATTCCGGGAGACTTAATGTTCCTCAGAATGTAAGTAGTAATAGGTAAGATAATACATAAAAACTTCCATCAGCCAGTTTATGAATCGATGCGGAATATGCGGCTATAAGCAATGTAGTTAAGGCGAAGACAAGAGCTAATGTACCATTTTAATCGATACAAGTTTTCCTACTCAAAAGTTTGCATAAGTACAAAAATTAGTAAAGCAAACTTTTGAGTAGAAAAACTTGTATCGATTAAAAGGTTTTTTTTCTAAACTGTGTGCAATTTGATTGCACACAAAATGGTTGATTGCGATTTTTCGAAAATGGGTTTAGTGATTTTATATCTTACAAAATGTCGAAACGTGCGAGCGAGAGGTACATTATTCGGTCTTGTCTTCGCTTAAAGTTCAATGTAATAATTAACCCCAGCTCTAGTTTATTTATCGACAGCAACCTACTAGGTAAGTAATACTACCAGTCATAACTGCAATTCAGTTTGTTATTGTTCTGATAAGAATAGGACCGGTTTCCGAAAAAAGTGTCTGTGACGAATTAAAGATCTCGAGTAGGTACCGTAAAAATTTACATTCAGAGAATTAACAATATTGGAAGCTCGTAATAACCAGTCATTTCACTTGACAAAGACAGAATATCAGGCGATCGCAGTTACTATGCTGTCCAATGAAAAGTCATTGATACCGGCCTACTACTCCGCACCGTGGTTTCACCCGCACATGTGCGTTCCACTGCGGGAGACTATTACAGACATAACCACAAGTGCCTACATTGCTTCTTAAAAGTCGGCCTTATTGCGAAGGTATACGGAATTTAATTTGAAGCGGTTACAATAATGTGGTTGTGGTGTATGTGCGTGTTTTGCGTGTTTCGCGGTCGAAATCGTAGGCGCGCTTCCAAGCGCCTCTTACCAGGCAAGCAGAGTACAACAGAAGCCTAAACTTGTGTTACCGGCTCACCGCGTGAAACCGGCTGCGTGCTTTGTGATTTTTTGATTTTTATGCGTTGTACAATTGTACTCTCAAGTCTGTTTAAAGCTCAGCCCAGCTCACTGGTGGGTTGAATTCGTAAATGTTTTCTCCTATACGATTTGTTCAATCAATTTAACTTGTATTTGAAAGTAGTACTGAAGTGACTTAGTCGGCGCGGTGTCGCTAGTAAGTGCGGTACTGGGTGTGGTGTACTTCTATACAACTCCATTTGATCAGGCAAAGCTATTATAATGTGTGCTTAGCTTTACACGCCAGATCGACACAGTTGCACAATGATCTTTTCAATTAGAGCTAATGGTATTGTTTATTGTAATAGCCTCACTAATGAGTTTATGCATGTTGTAAAGTTTAATTTTTATAATGAAAATCAACACTACGCTTGATTCTGTAGCCCCTTTGAATGTCGCTAAAGGTTCAATCATAACAACAAGCATAATGAAAGTGTGCCCTCTGCCACTTGATAATTAGTTCACACTTAATTAGTATAGTAAAATAGTTTATACTTACCAACATAAATATTAAGCATCCGAACATAACTCCATTCTTATCTATGGTCAAAAAAAAAATACTTGTCATTGCTTTTGTGTGATCAACTTACTTACAGTTCACTTTTATTGAAATAAATACTTTAAAAATACATAAAATCTTTTCCTCTGTCGTTGACAACGACTCTATCTTTTAAAACAATTCTTAATATAACCTACTGGTTGTTTTGGAGGTACTTACAGCTTTTCGAAATTGTTATGGGAATAAAGATAGCTTTAAAACTAAATTTACAAATCAATTTCATCCAAGGACTCTCGCGACGTCACAAATCCAATGTACGCACTATCAGAAAACTAGGTCATGAAATAGTACTGCCTGTGTACTCTCTCAGTCCAAGGTCGGAGAGAAGGTCCGCCCAGCCTCCCACCAGGGCCTCAGATTATAGAGTCTCTGGAAGGCCAATGACGCACGCTACCCTACCAGTTGCATAACCATAACCACCCCGGGATGAGGTCGTCCTGTTTGCGTTCGACAGCTACAGAATAAGCCTGATTATCAACATTTTATTTTTATGTCAGAAACATTTACTGTATAAAATATGTTACGTGATATTGCAGTCTTTGGACGTCATTGAACTGTGAAAAAATATTGGTAAAACTGTTGCCATCATCAGCATTGGTTTATATGAATTACAAGGAATGCTTTTTGGTTAGACCCGTGTTTTTAACATCACAAAATTCAATTAATCAAAATAAATTATATGATAATTTTCATGTTGTTTAGCTTCGTAATTATACTCGTAATGTGGATTCATGAAGTAGTATCATAAGCTTGATGTATTGACGTAACAAGCTGAGGAAAGTTTTAAAAGATCATTTTATCTTCAAGGGATGCCCTGTCGCATTTTATCTATTAATAAATTAGGGAGCAAAATAAATATATATACATATATGTATGTATATAGCCATACAAACCTATTCGATATTGTAATGGTTCAATGTTCCTTTAAACTTGAATAGTAATTCAGAATTTCTGAATATAATTGTTGTCGGTCAATCCACCAACAACGTTACAAATACGAAGAATAGCCATTGGAAACCTGTGGCTACCAAAATATGACGTATTTATTTTTTGAAAAACAAAAAACAATAACTAATAATACTAAACTAAACGAGGATTATTGCAAAAAAATACGGTGCAAAACCTTTATAGTGAACCTGTTCGCACATTGACATTCTACAATGTTCTACATACATTCGTTTTATAAAAAAACTACACGCGTTGTGTACACAACACACTCAGTAATAATAATATTAGATGTCTAGGTTGAATTCCACTTCAGAGTAGGTGTTTATATTGAGTCTAGGTAATAATTCGTCATTGGAATCTATAATCTGTTGAGCATAGTACAAAAACTAGTCATAAAAACACGTTATGAAGTTTGTTTCTATCATCTATAATCTATCTACCTGTAACAGTTTTAGGTATTATTTGTTTGTATTGCTTAACAAGCTCCTAAAATTCAGCCAAGTCGGTTCAGCTGTGTGTGGCCGATCGAAATAAAAACAAAAAATAAAATATTAAATAGGTTTATAGTACTAATATAGTACATATTAAACTAAACCAATGTTACCGCATTAAAATATTATATCGATATCTTGGGTAAAAAGTAGTAGAATCAGCACCAATGAATTTGTGTCGCTGGACGAACAGAATTTAAACATTAGTAGCGCCGCGCCGGCCATTGGCCGTTAACGTAATTTTTTTACGGTCGGCTACGTGCCGTTTGTTTTTTCTGGCAGCGAGCAGCTGATTTTCGGCGTGGCAACTACTACAAATGCCAAACAAACTCAGCACGCGCGTAACCACATGTACTGACGTAATTTACCGATCAGACCACGCCCCTACTCCGTCCCTTTTCAACTAACCACTTTCATCGCCCGTCTCTTTTCCTAGTGCAGCGTGACCGATTCTACAACTTTACAAACTATTACAATCTTAATTCCTTACACGATAACGTTCACTGTTGTGAAACAGTAGTGCGAGACGGTATCTAGCTCGTAGTGCTATCTCGGTCGCTCGCAACACGTGTTTATTCCGCCGCCGTACTTGAAACTCCTTAGCGGTTTCTGCTCGCCTGGTGTTTTACCGCCACAGATTGCAGCCGCAGACGAGCGGTTGACACGGGTTTGACAAGCGTCGATCGGTCCGGGAGCTAACGCTTGGATCTTTTTATTTATACGCATCTTGTTGAGAACGAAGCAATTAGTTATTGTTTGTGTTTGCTTGCAGAGGAGGAGCCGAAAGCGCCGGCGTCGCCGGTGTCGCTTCACGTGTTGACGGCGGTATCGGCGC
The DNA here is from genome assembly GCA_932294275.1 of Chloroclysta siterata. Taxonomy (NCBI): domain Eukaryota; kingdom Metazoa; phylum Arthropoda; class Insecta; order Lepidoptera; family Geometridae; genus Chloroclysta; species Chloroclysta siterata. Next base: position 2,764,413 of record OW028607.1, on the reverse strand, counting down.
GCAGCAACGGCGTCAACGGAGTGGTGCGGCCGACGTCGCCGGTGGCGGTGCCTCCCTGCCAGCCGGCGCCTCTGCCAGTGCCGGTGCCGGCGCCGGTGGCGGTACCACTCGTACCCCCCGCCACTTCGGTCGTCATTGACTCTGCCCCCGCGCCGCTCCTCGACTTCGCAAATGATCATTCCAGGCCGAGTGCTACAAGCAACAGTCATGGGTATGTTCTCCTGGTAGTTCAGATGTCAAAAACAGCTGTTACACTCAACCAAAACATTTAGTAGTCACGCGCGCTTAGTTTTTGTGTTGCTCCACTGAGTAGAGCTGGTTTTTTACGTATAGGCAAATTTGATCATGCGGCTCAATGGCTGTGACAAGCTCGAATGTCTTGATAAAACAACATGTAGTATAAACAAACATAGGTATAGAATAAAACTGCAGCTGTGTAATAATTATGTTATCAGGAACAAAGTGGGATTCTCGTTGCTATTCGCGATGAGTGATTGCGGTATGCAATTAGCTGACTATTTGTTTTACGCAACCAGTTAAGATGAAGCCAACTACACAATGCATGAACGATTGCAAAATCTGCTAAGTTTTGTCCGAGTCTTGTATACATTGCGGTCATACAAACTTTTAAGTATCTTGTACGATTGAATCACTTTGTATAATACGATAAACCTTTCTAAGCAATTGTTGTAGCAATGTCATCATTTTAATCAGCCACAAATCTGACGTTATTTGCTGCGTAAAACTACGTAAACAGTCCATTTGACGTTCGGTGATGATAAGGGGGATATGAAGTAATTTTCGATATATCTGGGCCTATTACATACACATCCAGTCAAGGATTTCATCAGAGATATCAGCCCTGATTTTAAAGGGTGCAAAGTTTGAACAATCATCCGCTATCTAAATATTAACCTGAACAATATTACCCCAAACCGACGAGTGTGTTTGAGAGTGAATGAGTAAATTAAAAAAAATAAGTCTGTCGGGATCGTGCTAGTGGAAATCCGTGGTCTTTGCTTGCTCATTAATGGAAACAGGCGTGATATTATGTTCTCGAATGGTGACCACGTTAACCGGAAGACAATGACGTTGTTGAATCGAGGAGGCTCAAAATTCATTCATTCATTCATCCTGGAAATATCCTGGAGAGTCTATTTTTATTATTATTATTATAAAGAGCCCTCCGGGTCCCACTGCTGGGCAAAGGCTTCCCCCCGTTCTTTCCACACATCGCGATCCTGGGCTATGTTTTCCCAGTCCGTTAGGAAAACATCAATTTCTATCGAGAGTGTATTGCTGGACATTTTTTTTTTCATTTATCTTCAGATTTATGATGATATAATAAGTACTTTATTATAGGTAGGTTTTAGCCAAAAGCATAGGTAGGTCGTAGAATGTAAAACGTAGGTAAACCCGGATAAAATGTAAGCAGGTCGTAATGGAAATTGTAATTTCATCCTTGCCAATCACTTGTGACGTCTCTCAGGCGTAGAAGCCCTTATTCTGAATACGAGCCTGTCAAGGTTTGGATAATCGTGGATTGAATAATATATTGTATCCTTGCTGTGTATGCATCATTCATGGCAGGTGACGCAAGCATCTTGAAACGCGAACACACAAACAATAAAACTGTTTAATTGGTGCACATTATCCATCACACTTATTTTTTTCCTGCCTACAAATGTATATATGTATATTTGTTTCAGCAGTTCTTAGAATTTGCCGTCACTGTTTGTCATTACCAGTAAATAAAGAGTTGTCAATAGTTGAAGGAATGTTTATCTTATAACCATGGCTTATGACTAGAGATCGGATAATCGGATGCATATTTACCTAAAGTTAATTTTTGGCTCACAAATTATGGAAGCGGCTTCTTAGGATACTTTTATTAAAATGAAAATCCCGGGATTGCATAAATAATCGGATGTATACAGGTTGCCACGTTACATTGTAAGCTGAAAGGGGGTGATTATGGGCCCCGAGGGGCATATTACGTTGTAACAGGGCAATAATTGCCCTGAATTACATTACATGAATGACAATTATTGTCATTCGTGTCACTTAAAATTGAATTTCCTGGGATCCCGGGATTTTTAGACAAAAGCAAAATTTTAATTTCCCTAGACCTCGGGATTTTTCGATAAAAAGTGCTTTCCATAATAGCCAACATCTCAACTTTAGGTAAATATGCATCCGAATATCCGATCTCTACTTATAACAAATTCCTATACCTACGGCCGGTTTCTGAAAGCCCGATCAAAACTAATCGCATGTAAAGTCACTTGCTATCTCTATGTAGATATGTAATAATGTAATGGCTGAATGGGGAATGGACTTGACATCCGATTAGTTTTGATCGAGCTTTCAGAAACCGCTAGACTATTAAAGTCATTGGATATGTCAATATATTAATACGTGCCCCTGAATACATCATCAAGAATTACGAGTGTAAAAACAAGAGATGTGAAGGGAGGTCAAAAAATTTAAAAAATGCGTTTTTTTTTTCAAATACATGCAATTTATAATTAACTGTGAGAATTTTGTAGCAACAATAAACTAATAAATCGTTACCCCTTAAATTATATGCACGTGATAGCTTAACAGCAGCGTATTTTTTTGTTATTAAGACACTAATGACCATCAAACAACGTAACGCTCGCACATTTAAATTTGGAATTGTATGGAATACTATTTTTTTTTTTTTTTTTTTTATACAACTGGCTGATGGAACAAGCATATGGCCCACCTGATGTTAAGTGGTAACCATCACCTATAACAAAGCATTGCCTCGTAAGTCACGTACGATAGGAACGTGCCCTACGATGCACTGCCCTGCGTCCATCAACTTGAGGCATACGGATGTTAAGCCTCATGTGCCTATAATTACACCGGTAACCACACTCTTCAAACCGAAACACAGCGTTGCTGCTTGGCGGCAGAAAAAGGCGTGGTGGTAGTACTTCCCTGGACGAGCCCTTCACAAAGAGCTCTACTACTCTTAAAACTCCTCTTACTCTTACTCTTACTCTTAACTAACAGGTACTTACTGCAAAATGTAGTGTCAATTGTAATGTTTGGACGTACCTCTATTATAGACGTCCTTAAAGAGTCTGGAGTTCATACGTGGTACAAAGAGATCTGCGGGGGTATCTACCGTGCCTTGGAATCAAAGTCGTTCGTGAAGCTATTTTAGTTTTTTTTAGAGCTTTTATATCACTAATATAAAATAACTATAACACGCAAACAAACAGGTTTCATAGAATCAAAGTAAAGATTCAGTATATTTTGACAAATACACAATACTTTTATAAACCGACTTCAAAAAAAAAGGAGGAGGTTCTCAATTCGACTGTATTTTTCATATTCCTTTTCCTATTTCAATTTAGTCCAGTTCTGACAATAGCATCCATGAGAAAACCATTGAAGGCGATTTTTTGTGCAGAAAAGTTATGTACGTAAAATAGTAAACGCATTTTTTTGGTAGGATAACTTGTTTGTATCGAATTTTTAGTTTTGCTGCATCCTTGTAACGCTATTCTCTGAAACATTTTTGAGATATTTCACAACAATCAGTGATTTATCACAGCATTCAGTGATTATTAACCTTCAAATAATCTTGAAAAGTGCGAGCGAGTAAATATCTGACGCTAAAACTTGTCCGAATAACGATTGACTTCGGCATATCCCCTGAAATGATTTGATAACGCAACAGTGCGATAACAACGATTTTGGACAGCTTTTATATTTAAAGTAATAAACAAACAACTACATTTCCATGCTAGGTATAAGAAGACTATTCGAATGCAGAATGCGTGTAGCGTTCGTCAATGATTGCACACGGTTTTACGAGTTAAAATATATATATTCTGATCACATAACGCCTAGAACACTGTGACCTAAAACTTTAGTACCTATGTTTTAGGTCACAGTGTTAAGTACTATGTATTTTTCATCATCATCATCTCAGCCTGGTACCAGCCACTGCGATTTGTCGAAAATGAGCTAGGTAATTTATTTTATAGCTTTTAACTAGTCGAAACGTGCGAGCGAGAGGTACATTAGCTCTTGTCTTCGCCTTCATATGTTCTTGCTTTCATTTTCATGTCAAGGAAAAGAGACGACAATATGTTGTTTTCATACTAACGAGTTCATTTTAAATACAGAAAAATAGTAATAGTGAAGGAAAAGACAAAAGGAATAGTAAAAGATACAGAAAGAATGAAAAGCATTTTATTGAAAAAATAAAACATAATCACATAATCCGTAACCTTTAGCTACCTTAATCGTATTGGTAGGTGGTATATAAAAAAAAAGTACTGGATCTAGCAAATAAAGAGCCTTTTCTAGTGGCGGCATTTCAATTAAATTTTAATAATAAAAGAACACTTATTGTGACATAACTATAATAGTTAGACATATGCTGTCGCGACATTTTTTGTAGATAATGACGTATTCTGCAAAGTCGTAGTACATTATTTTGTTCTATCATCAATAATTTTCGCAGCGCACGCGATGTAAAGAATTTTTTAGGTAATTTTTTTTCCACCTGAAGTGTATGAAGGGAAAGTGAGGCAAAGACGACTAGGAAGACTGAACAATTATGTATTGTATATGGAGTTTTTTTTTTTTTTTTCGGCATCTCGAAATGCCACTAGTTGTCCCTCTGACGTAATCAGAGACCTTGGTATTACTAATTTCCTACTTATTTACTTTCCTAATTATTTAAATGTTGAGTTTACTGAATGGGTTTTGTCTAAATAATTTTTTACAAAGTTTATCTAATGTTTCTAATGATGTTACTTATGTTTTTAACAAATCTATAAATTTACTGGAAGAGCCTAAAATGTTACTTGTTCCATTTTAAGTCTTAATGATTTTACGGTAGTGCTACTAACTTTTTCTAATTGATTCTTGTTGCCGTATTTATTTATACAGGGTTACAGGAAAAGTCGTGCTAGATCCGTTAAGGGCGTGGAGTACCCATCATTCCTGACATATTTCACTATGAAACACCCTACCCTAAACTAAACCCTTTTCGAGATATTCGACTTTTAATTTTTTTATTGAAAATTGCCGATTTTTAGGCAATTAAATTTATTTTTGGTTGTTTTGTGTATCTTATTATTATTATTATTGCATTTTTACATGTGTAATTAGATGCTTTAGGACGTCAATCATTAAAATAGTGCATAAGTTAATTGAATAGACCGTAGTAGACAAGTGAAAGTTAAGAAATAAAAAAAAAATTAGAAAGTTTATTTTTCTCTAAGGGATATCTAAAAAAAATATTATGGCAATTCTTCGGCAGATGTTTTTAAAAATATCTACGTTTCATCAGCTATCTAACGAGGTATAATAATCTAGGGTTTTATTCAATTGCATTGAAAAAAAATTAGTTTTATAGGCGACAGTGGAGAAGAAAATTTATACTTAGCCCTAAAAAGTAAAAGTAAAACAATAGGTAAGCATGAAATGTCATTTATTAAAGGTTTTCACACAACTTTTTCTTATTCTACAGTTCATGTTCAACATGGCCGCCTCTATTTCTGATACATTGTCGCATCCTTCTACGGAGACCAGTCTTCACTACTCCAGTGGTCAACGTGGTCCTCATTTTATTTGCTGCATCCACAATCCTTTCTCTTAGGTCTTCCACAGACGAAACTGGATTCGGCTCGCTGTACACAAGACTTTTCATGCACCCCCACACATGAAAATCCATGGGGGTTAGGTCCGGACTTCTTGCTGGCCATGGCAACGGCCCACCTCGTCCTATCCATTTGTTTGGATAATTTGTGTCCAGCCAGTCTCTGACACTTCTCCTGAAATGGGCAGGGCAGCCATCGTGTTGGAACCACATGTCCCTGATCAGGTTGAGTGGCAGATCATCCAGCAAATCACTCAAGTCTGCTCTCAGGAAATTTTCGTAGCTTTCCCCATTTAAATTATCCGGTAGAAAGTAAGGTCCAATCAAATGATTGGAGATAATGCCCATCCACACATTCACGCTGAATCTTCGTTGGGACCCCTTCACTCTTTTCTTATTGGGATTCCTTAGTGCTTTTGGGGCCCAGTAATGGGCGTTGTGATAGTTAGTTATGCCATCTTTATCAAATTTGGACTCATCCGTCCACAAGATATTTCTTAGAAAATCTGGGTCTTCTACGTCAGCATTTAGCATAAATCTGCAAAAGTCCAATCTTCTCGCGGGGTCTCCTTCTTCAATAACGTGTACCGGCGTGTAATGGTATGGGTATAGGCCAGCAGTATGCACTGTAAACCACACTCTCCATTGCGAAAGTCCCAGATCACGGGCAACAATATTAGTGGAAGTAGTCGGATCCGCTCGAAAGCGTTGCACTATCTCATTGTCCTGTTCTTCGTCGTCAATTCGTGGTCTACCCATGTCTGTATTACGTCTCAAAACAGAGCCAGATTCTCGAAGTCTTCGATAAACTCTGTCAAAAACGGCCACATCCGGCACTCGACGACCGGGGTAGCGAGTTACGTATTCGTTGCGAGCTTGCGCAGATACACAATCGCAGTATCCGTAACAAATAAGCATATCAGCATATTCCTCAGGTGTGTAGGACGTCATCTTCAACACTTCCGTATCACAGGTACAAATCAGAGTCCGGTTAACAAGTATAGTAGTCACAAATCAGAAGAAATAGTCCAGAATCACAGCCAAGTCGAGAAAAAGAGCAAAACGATATCACATCTACTATGTACGAAGCACAAAAGCAGACTGACAACCAAAACAATACCCCCTGTTGTATTCCCAGCCCTAACCGGTCTCTACACATTTTTTCTTTCATTCATACCTACATAAATCGTCACTTGTCTCGCTCTCACGGTGTGTCTGAACTTGAAGGACAATAGGCGCGGGACCGTTAGAACTGCTACCTGGAGCGTCCCAACTACTTTTTTTCCACGAAATGTAATACAAACCCTAGATTGTTATACCTCGTTAGATAGCTGATGAAACGTAGATATTTTTAAAAACATCTGCCGAAGAATTGCCATAATATTTTTTTTAGATATCCCTTAGAGAAAAATAAACTTTCTAATTTTTTTTTTATTTCTTAACTTTCACTTGTCTACTACGGTCTATTCAATTAACTTATGCACTATTTTAATGATTGACGTCCTAAAGCATCTAATTACACATGTAAAAATGCAATAATAATAATAATAAGATACACAAAACAACCAAAAATAAATTTAATTGCCTAAAAATCGGCAATTTTCAATAAAAAAATTAAAAGTCGAATATCTCGAAAAGGGTTTAGTTTAGGGTAGGGTGTTTCATAGTGAAATATGTCAGGAATGATGGGTACTCCACGCCCTTAACGGATCTAGCACGACTTTTCCTGTAACCCTGTATATATTTTATTTGGTACAGTACATAATAATATTGAAATGCTACTTTTTTATGCGTGAGAAAGTTGTATATGATGTTATATGATGTATATGGTGTTGGAAGCGTTGTTTCGCCGGCATTAACAAAAACAAACTTGAACTCTACGACGTACAACTTACGGTAGCTTCTCGTCCGCAGGCCAACCCAGATCCCCTCCCCCCCCTCAGCCAGCAGCAGCAGCGGCAGCAGCGGCAGCGCCCCCCGCGCCGGCACCCGCGAAGTGCACAACAAGCTCGAGAAGAACCGCCGAGCTCACCTCAAGGAGTGCTTCGAACTGCTCAAGAGACAGCTGCCGGCCACGCCGGATGATAAGAAATGCTCGAATCTCTCCATACTGGGATCCGCTATTAGGTATATACAGGTAAGTCGTACGTTAAATTAATGATTTCTTTATTCAACACACACATTAACATACACAGAGAGGACGACTGATACAAACTAAAATTCAAAAATAACTTAAATAGCGAATATAACAATAAGAGCTGATATCACCATGCTCTGTTAGATTAACAAAGGATTAAAGGGCCGTTAAATATGTCACAATGTACGCGTTTGACATCTAGTTACTAATCCTTGATTAATAACTAACAGATCATGGTGAAATTAGCTCTAAGGTTCACAGAAAATATACAAAGGCTAACGAATTATAAGTTTGTATCTTAAGTATTATATCAGCTATCTGGTTCTCGCATATTACAAGCTTTGCTTAGTTTGGGGTAAGACAGTGCTGTGTGGAAAGTCCACCAATATTTATTAATTTATAGAAGAAATGGGTGGGTATGTGCCAAATTTGATGTTTGGACGTACCTCTGACTACCCCCCTTAGACATCCTCAAAAGAATCAGGAGTTCGTACTTGGTACTAAGAGATCTGGGTATCTTATATATACTGTGCTATTTCAAAATAAATTACATTTTACTTAGTGAGAATATTATGTTCCTATATTTAGATGTTTTCGAACAGTCACACAAATTCTAGGTTATAAACAATATCACAAAGTATTGTCCTAGCAAAAATGTGATGCGTCGTAAGTCCGTAATGTTGTGTGGAGGACTTTTACACCTTATGTGCATATCCAGTAGGTCCATTACGCGTAGCAATCTGGAGAGGTGCATGAAAGATGTTCTTATCAATTTGAATGGGTGATGGCATTATTTACTCCATATACATAATAATTGATAAATATAAGTCACGAATCTGCATAATATTATGCATAATATAGGCCTACCCTTGTTACTATTATTTAGTCTGTGTCTTGCTTAACTTATACTTGCATGTAAACTAGCACTTGTGACGACAAAACAGAAGGACAGGCTTACATTTACTTATTGACTACGCTTAGTAGGTGGGTATGTTTTAAAAAACAATGGAATGTAGGTATTCTTTCAATTTAATCCGTTGAAAAAAACCAGTACAGCCGGTTTGTGTTTGTGCATACTATGAAAGAACAGCGAAGAATGTGTGTCCTTCAACAATTCACAAGGTGCTAGTGAGTGGTGACCCATACCTGGTCATTGATCTAAGGGTCCAAGGTTTTTGACCAATTGACCTTCATATACAAACATTTATTGAAATTCGTAGACAATGTATTGTAAGTCACATTGTCCAGCCGAATTCACGAGTAAAATAACCTTCGATGAATATAGCTTTAGTATGAAATATGAATATATGGAAGGAAGGAAAATATACTAAACTAATTTGTAAACGTATTGTACACTTGGTATGGTAAGTATGGCTTCTGTATGGCAAACACAATAGAACGGGACGTCAAACTTTCTACCAAAGAATTTGTCAAATGAATGTCACTTGGTTGGTACGTATGAACGCTTCATTGATAAATTTCAACAAGGCAAGATTTTTCAGACAGTTTCAGTACTTTTTTATTTCGTTTCTCTGAGTTTTATAGGTTCTCAACCGTGATAGAAAATGATACATCCGCGTAAAAAGTCATATCTACTAGCGCGACTCCTGACAATCATAACATGTTTTGGAAGTTTCCAACCGCCTTGTGTATAATAGCGCCCTGGTACTTTGTCTGCAGGTGCTTCGACGTAAGGAGCGGGAATGCGAGCACGAGATGGAGCGACTCGCTCGAGAGAAGATCGCAGCCCAACAACGCCTCGCCGCGCTAAAGAGAGAGGTCTCGGTGCGAGCGACCATACTGCCGCGGACTATCGGTACGTTGACCTCCTCGCCTCGTCTGCGCTCCTGGTACTTTCCGCCGAGATTATTTAATATTTGGCACTGTTGCGTACTAATTCCAATAGTAATAATGATTATTAATAATTTCTGCGCAAATATTAATTAGTGCGACTGGTCTAACTGGTAAATAATCGTCGGAAAGTTGTTTTGCGGTAAACAAATGAGACTATCGAACGCGTGGCGCCACCTGTTGGCTGCGGGTGGCATAATGAAGTTTGTTTCGTTAAGTTTCAAAGTTGTTTCATTTAGCTACACATGCATTATTTATTTTCAGATCCAATTTCGGATGATAAGATTAGAGAAGAGCAAGTCAACGGACAAGTTTTAGGAATAAGTGTGAGTATTTTTGCAATCATCACGACGTATGCCAAACTTTATGGCCGATCTAAATTATCAGCAGAAACTATATAGGTACTAGCGTCTTGTGCATTTATTCTAAGTCATCATTCTAAGCACAAGCTATGGCAAAGAAATAATGTATGTAATCGAAATGACAAGTCCTTATCCCTAATGAGTAAACACATTTCAGATCGGCACCTCACCCCCGCGGCCGATGGCCTCGCCCCCGCACACATTGAACTTGAGCACGAAGCTGCGAACGCTGCCCATACAGATAACGCCCACCACCTCGCAGGTATGCGCCCCTGGTACTTTGATACAATTTAGAACCCTCCTAATCCGAGATTAGGATTTAGAAGTTTTGGTTCGACAGCGCCATCTAGTATTTGTTGTTTCACTTTTATCTGGCGCTGGTTGCGATTTAGGAATGGTTCTGTTTTGTTTTTTCTGTCGTGGTTTAGTGAACATTTTGGGGAACCTTGTTTCGTATTGTATTATTCAGAGGGCGTTGCCATCGTTTGGTCGCGTGGAACTGGCACCTGGGTTTACCTAACTTTAAGACTTCAATAAAGCGATCCTTCAGATTCCATTAAATTCCAAAGTCTTTACTTTGGGAAAAGTAAAAGTTTTTGACCTTTCAAAAACTTTTTTGACTGGGTTTTATCTTTTATTAGTAACAAATTGAAAAAAAACAATGCATGAACTATTTCAATTTCATACTAATGGGATTGGCATGGCAGTTTTAAGGTAGTTTGGTAAAGTTTGCAAAAACAACAGTAAAGTAGCAGAAACTAAATTAAACAGATTCAATTTCAATTACAGCAAGTCGTCCGGACTTCGTACGCGAGACACAACACCCTCACCTTAACCACGCTAGCTCCTGCCGATGGAACTCCACATCAGGTAACATTCAATTGACATCTACACTTCTACACTAAAATTATAAAGAGGAAAGATTTGTATTTTTGTATGTAATGAATAGGTTCAAAAACTACTGATCCGATTTCAAAAATTATTTCACCATTAGAATGATACCTTATCCCTGAGTAACATAGGCTATATTTATTACTAGAAAAAATTCGAAGCGATCCCTTCTAAAACTTCAATAAAATTATTTCACCATTAGAATGATACCTTATCCCTGAGTAACATAGGCTATATTTATTACTAGAAAAAATTCGAAGCGATCCCTTCTAAAACTTCAACCCAAGGTGTAAAAAATTAACCATTAAATGTCTTTCATGGCGTGCGCTGCGAAAACTATTGACGATAGAACATAAAATTGTTCTACAATATTAAAAAGCACATCAATACATATTTACAAAAAATTCAGCGATACCATATGTCTAACTATCGTAGTTATGTTACTATAACTTCTTTTTTACATTTTAAAGTTCATAGAAATGCAGACCATGTTATCCATACCTTTATATTGATCCTTATCCGAATAAATCATTTGGTATTCAAGACGGTTTCAATACCTATACATTAATTCTTGAATTTTTCAAATCGGACATTCCATTCAAAAGATATTACGAAATTAAAAATTTTAGTTCGCTTTAAAAATATTAGCGAACGAGGTAGCGGGCAATAGGGCGCGTTCTCACTCACTTAGGGAGAAGGGCGTGCAAATGTATGAAAGAAGTAGACGGGAGACTCTAACTAAGTTTAGTCCAAGTTTATCCTAAAATGTGCTAAAAACTTATATCCACCCATGCGAAGCTGGGACAGGCCGCTAGTTTGAGATAAAAAAATGATCGTTTTTTATTTTGGTTTTCAGAATGGACATACGTTAGAAAACGGTGTCACAAACGCGCTAAGTACGTTGGTGCATCCAGCTCAAATACATTTACCCATTTCACAGGTAATTTACTCTCTTATATCTAAAATGTAATATTTGGTCGTACTTCTCACTATCCTCAACGAATCTTGAGTTGGTATTTTATACGTCACAGGTTGCAAGCCCATCGCCGCTGCTAGGTTTCAGTTTCAGTTTCAGTTTCCTAGTGGTTTCTAGTTTTTAGTTTCATATCGAAAGAAAGTTTAAGAGGCATTTCAGGAATGAAAACCTTCGAAATTTCAAAAGTCGTAAAATTTTAGTTGTTCGCCATGACCTGTAGGGGTATTATTATGTTAGACATTGTATGATAATTTGTTATTCCAGGTGGTGAGCAGCGGTGGCCTAGTGATGGGTCCGGGAGCCCTGCAGCTGCTATCCACGAGTGCAGGTTTGAGAGTGCTGCAAGCGCCGGTCCACACCAACGGCCTCGACGCGCATAGGATAGCTAAGGAGAACGGCATTATTACTCCCGCGCCGGTTTCCACAGGTAACTATGAAATTAAATTTATTTAGCAACTTATTAGTCTAGGGTACAATAATGTTTTAAAAAGTATTTAATATATAATAAAAAAAATAGAAGTACAGAAAACTTATCTACCTAAAATGATGAAGTAGCTACTTACTATATTATTTAAAAGTATATGAGCCTACATAAAATATTTGCCTCACGTCTTTAATAGACAGATAACACTCTATTATTCACCAAACAGAAACATAAAACAGGGCTTATACATTCATTAGGCACAAATTATTTTATTCTTTCGTGCGCTTTGTTGGTGATGGTTACCATTTAACATCAAGTGGGCCATCTAATTGTTCCATCAGCCAGCGGTATAAAAGATATGCAAACCAATGAACGACCTTATCGCTGAGAGCGACCTTTTCCATGCAACCATGTAAACCGTGTAGTGTGTCGTATGCGCAATCTATAATAAATAATAATTATGGTATTATAACTTTAATACCCAGTCACGGTAGATATCTTTGCTATGTATGTAATTATGTAATTTTCTTAACAGATGGAGGCAGCGTGGTTGTGAGTGGACTGACCCCGATAGTAGTGTCTCAGTCGGGGACGCATTTGTTGCAGACGCATACACTCACGCATAAGGTAAATACAGTTTTATTATACAACATTAATAAGGCCAAAGACCAAGTGATCAGACCAAAGATTCACATGCGCAAGTTTCAATACTTCGTTTTCGAAATTCCCATACAAAAGTAAAATGAATATATTGTCAGTTTGCAACAACCGAGCGAGCCACCCGCCGCGAACCGCGAGCCGCAGCTTCATATTGATTGACAGATTTTTACCTATTGATATCGCGTTTCGCGTAAATTAGGTACTTATGGTTGGCCTAAATTGTTTATTTTTATTTATGATGTCTGAAAAGGTATTCAGATTTTTAAGGATCTTATTTTTAGAACGTTTACATACAGCCTATTAACTGATACTATAAGATTTTGTAATTACGTCAGACTGAACCAATAGCTCGATTGAACGAATCGAAAGATCCGGATCGTTTTCTAAACGGGTCAGTATTGAACCGGATCTCTAGAATTTAACGAACGACACATACCTCGTTTCTAGACCAGTACCCCAAGTATGAGTTTTGCTTACCATATTTGGTTTTTCGTTTTACGTTTTTGTTCCGTGTTCATTGCGGGTTTTGTATGAAGCCGCGATAGGGATACCGACATGGAACTTTACAAAACCCGCAATGAGCACGGAGCAAAAACGTAAAACGATAAACCAAATATGGTAAGCAAAACTCATACTTGGGGTACTGGTCTCGTAGAACTGGCACCTAGATTCACCTAGCTTTAAGTCGTTTCAAAGCCTTGTGATTCAATGCATCACACACATGTATTTCTACAATATGAATTTTGTATTTCAGATGGAAAGCCAAATGGTGAAAGGCTCAGTGACCCCTCTCACGGTAAGCGCTCAGTACCTCAGCGCGACCACTATAGTGAAGCCAGTCGTCGTGGTATCTAACGCACACACGCACACGCCCACCTGAACCCAAGCCGTGTGTGCAAACACCGCTGTCTGTGTGCGTTACTCTCTCACTGCCAAACATAAGCAATACATGTGACCATTCCTGTTACACTCGTCTTGTCAGCTTGGAATCTGCGATGTGGGAATCGACGAATCAATAAAAAAAGAATTCTCTTCGGCTTGGTGCGTGGTTCAACTTGAAAGCAAAACTGTCTTCGAACACGCAATCAGAATGTTCGCGACGTTTTAGACTATACTAAATATCAGTCTAGACACAGTACACGCATTCTAAATAGAACATTTGACAGGGTTATTACCAAACACCTTTGGGTTTGGTTCGAATTCCATAGAACATGATTTGTTTATGAAACAATGATAGGTACCTGTCAAAAGTTACTAGTTAAACTGTAAAAGAATGTCAGTGATGTAAAAGAGAAAAGTTCGGTGTTTTCGAGATTTAATTAGATTCAGAGACCTGTGATTGCGACAGCGTGTATGGGATTCGGAAGGCGTGGCCACGCGTCTTATGTTAAGATCGCGTATTTAAGCAAAGCCTACTTAATAAGATGGTGATAGCGAAGTGACAAATGTGATGTGCGAGCGTCTACCGGCCAAATAATATTATTTTTATACAACTATTCCATATTGTGATTGCAATACAATAATTTAATTATTTATTTATTTAAAGTTTGGAGCGGACGCCTTGGTATACCTTAGAATTTAGAGCAAGCGTCCATGTTCTGTATATAGAGATCCTGAAACTTATTTTAGAAGCCAGTGCAGGCGAACACGAAGCCACATCAAATTGCTAAAAAAATGTATGAAAATGCATAGCGGTGATATGGTCTATTCGCGCTGGCTTTGTACTTTAGAAATGCACTTTTGCAAGCCACAAATGAACTCGAAAGTTTTTAAATTAATAAATAGTAGGATTAGAAATAAAGTGTACTTGTTACGTATAGAAAGTATTGAGATAATTATTTTTTCTAAATCTGTGATGTGTCTGTTAGGTACTATAGTGATGTACAAAGTCGTCTCTAGTTGTTGTCAATTCTAACTCGTGTTTGTAAAAAGTTTAAATTAGGTTATATAATTATGTGGCTTAATCTTAAAGAATGCAATATTTTAAAATAATTTGTGATAGGCACCAGCAGACCGCGGTTCAAAAGCTCTTTGGGTATCTGTCCTGCTCTAGTGCATTTATTTGACTGAGACAGTTAGATGTAGGTATGTGTATTACGTTGTTGACCATTGTAAGCCTTACTCGATGTTTAAAATGGGAAGAAAAACTTTCGCGCTTGTAAGTTCACCGACACGCGAGGGCGGTTACTGGAACAACTTGAACCGATCATTATGTGTTGGTGGATTTTATTCCTATGTGTCTTACTTTACCATTTCTATGTTATTTATTAAGCTGTGGATATTTGGTCATCATTGGAAGGCAAAATTGTTGTAAAAGTAATGTTTAGAAATTGTGTGAAATACCGATATCAAAATGTTGTAGACACGCGGCGGTACTCAGATCTATTATTCTGTCCTAGAGTCTAGCTATTCTAAATCGCGCTTCCAGCAATGCGCAGTAGCTACTTGTGAATATCCAATTTTGTTTAGAAAATATTCGGGCAGGCTATCTTCAGAGTGCCCTAACACAACGGTTTCTTGTTGAATACAACAATAATACATTGTATTCATTCAATACTGTGCAAATTGTGATGAAAGCTACCTCTTTCAAAAGATAGACCACTGTTTACATCCACGACGAAGGAGGTCGAATATTCGTTTGTATTTTGCGTTCGGTATTGTTTGTAAGTCGTCTGGTTAAGGCGAAGACAAGAGCTAATGTGACTCTCGCTCGCACGTTTCGACATGTTGAAAGATATAAAATCACTAAACTCATTTTCGAAAAATCGCAATCAACCATCTTGTGTGCAATCACATTGCACACAGTTTAGTAAAAATTTCATTTTGATCGGAACATGTTTTCCTGCTCAAAAGTTTGCTCTAATAGTTTTCGTACATAAGCAAACTTTTAAGTAGGAAAACTTGTATCGATCAAATTGAAATTTTTACTAAACTGTGTGCAATGTGATTGCACACAAAATGGTTGATTGCGATTTTTCGAAAATGAGTTACGTGATTTTATATCTTTCAACATGTCGAAACGTGCGAGCGGGAAGTTGTTAGATAGTTGTCAGCCCCTTAAATTGTAATAGGACCTTATTCCTGATTAGGATAAAACAGTGGCCTAGGAGCTTAGAAATAAATAGCTGAACTCTCTTTCTTCGTTTATAAGATGACGATAGAAGAGGGCTCTTAACAATATTTCAAGAGCTTCAACTTAAGCCTGTTTAAAGAAAACTGTACAATATATTTCTAAGTAGGTCTCGTATGTATGTGGCGCATTATACAAGTAACTACAACTTTTTAAATATTTCGAGTCTGTTTTATATTACCTTGTACCATTTTAATAAACTTAAAACTCGTGACGCCGATCGCTTTTGATTAAGTGTGATTCGATATTAATTATTTGCAGTGCAAATGAGTCTAATTCAACATATGTCAATTCAGATGTATGTATGTATTCCGTGTTGGTTGTTGTGAATGGTTTGAAACAACTACAAAATCAATAACATTTAAATTTCAATACAGATGTCTATTGAAAACAATCGTGGTAATAATTACCAAGATGCTCATAATATTTGTAATATTGTAAATTACTTTGTCATTTACATCCTGAGTGCAATAATTTTACTTTTAAATGTTGGCTGAAGGTCTCTCAGATTGTGCAATGTTATCTATCCTAACAAGTATATTTATTTTAAACTCCCGCTATATATGTATATTCAATTTTATTTAAAAGTATAATTTCAAAATATAAACTCGGGCCCCGCTCCACAAGTAAGTGAAACAGTATTTTTTCAAAATTGTTAGATGTATTTTGTCACTTTGCCTCAATAGGTGAGATAAAAATGTAAAAATAATATAAATAAAAGAAGAGAGAAAAATATTTTAATGATAACAATATTATGAAGCTGAAAATGCTCATGTAAATAAATATAAAATATAGTACCTAGTGTATAAAGCTCTAATAACGTGAGAAATACAAAGTGAAAATAAAATGATGTCTGTTTGTTTCTTTTTACCCAAAAGTAATTATAATATGTAGAAATTAATCCCACCGCATTTATTTATTGTTAGATAATTAAATTCAGACTAGCTGACCCGGCAAACGTTGTTTTGCCATATACTTACTACAATGACTATTAAAAAATAAGGGTTGGTGATATAAGGGTGAAAATTTAGGGTGGACAACCCTTATCACTTAGGGTTTAAAATTTCATAAAAATCGGTCAAGCCGTTTCGGGAGGAGTATGGTAACTAACATTGTGACACGAGAATTTTATTGAGAAGAAATACAAAAATGACAAAATCTCGAGTGGCTAGTCAGGAGTACATCCAAACATTACATTAAGCACATGCCCACATTCAAGCAGTTCTTTTATTCTTTTCGGAGTGTCGTTAACGTTCAGTCAACTTTGAATAGATAACACTTTAGTTACTTACCTAACACATAAAACAGTTAAAAAATGGTCAGTAAATGTCAATTATAGGCGGAAAAGAAATAGGGGCCCCCTATTTCAAACTCCCAAAACTATTGAACCAAGACGGTAAATGAGCACGATGATAGGAGCCACGAAACTGTAGTGTAGAAGTTATTCATATTGATTGGTACTTTACAGATGTTTTTAGGAGTGCTATTTTTACACCTTGTATAAAGCATAGCTTATGTGGAAAATCCTTCAGGTTTTGGAAAAAATATTTGAACAAGTCATGCATATCAAATGACATTCGTTTCATTTCCTGTTTAAGTCTGGAAAAATCAGTTCTTGGTCGCAATTATGATTGTTTATGACAAATTTCCTTCGTTTTCTCGGATGTTGATCATTGCATTTGCACTGTGTAAATCCTTCCGCGCGAGATAGCCTTCGCTATGTCAACGAACCACTACCTACCAAACTACTTAGGTCATAATTATTATGCCATTGCGGAATAATATTTTCTTAATTAATTTCATTATGACAGCCTTCACAGCTCAGTTGGTAGTAGCTCTGCCTTCTGTGCCGTAGGCCGTGCGTTCGATCCCCACCGAGAACAAACATTTGTGTGATGAACATATATACAACATATATAAACATGTATAGATGTTTGTTCTCTGTCTAGGTGTTATATAATATTATAAGTATGTATTTACAAAAAGTATATAAGTAGTATATCAGCTATCTGGTTCCCATATCACAAGCTTTGGCTTAGTTTGGGGCGAGATAGTGCTGTGTGGAAAGTCCACCAATATTAATTTATTTTATTTATCTACACTAATATTATAAAGAGGAAACCTTTGTATTTTTGTATTTTTGTATGTAACGAATAGGCTCAAAAACTACTGGTCCGATTTCAAAAATTCTTTCACCATTAGAATGCTACATTATCCCTGAGTAACATAGGCTAGATTATATTTTCAAAAAAATCAGGGATCCTTACTAAAACTTCAATAATGTAACCCAAGGTGGAAAACAAAAACCTTATATCGCGTGCGCTGCGAAAACTATTGATGATAGAACAAAATAATGTACTACGATTTTGTAGAACACGTCATCATCTACAAAAAATGTCGCGACAGCATATGTCTAACTATTATAGTTATGTCACAATAAGTGTTCTTTTATTATAAAAAAAATATTGAAATGCCGCCGCCAGAAAAGGGTATTTATTTGTACCTTGGGATTAATCCTTATCCAAATAAATCATTTCATATGTAAGACGGTTTCAATACCTATAGATTACTTCTTCAATTTTTCAAATCGGACATTCCATTCAAAAGATATGACGAAATTAAAAATGTTAACGGGTCCACGGGTCACGCTCGGGGTGCGATTTCACTCACTCAAGGAGAAGCGCGTGCAAATGTATGAAATAAGTAGACGCGAGGCTCAAAGTCAAAGTCAAAGTCAAAGTATATTTATTTGCAGAATTACATGTAATGAGATGATAAAAGTTTGTTTAGAGCCAATGTAATTCTACCGTGTAAGGGCATGCAAATTAAAATTTATAAACAATTTAGGTCAATTAAAAATAAAAATAAATTATATAAAATTAGAACAATAATAATAATAGTAAAATGGATTGTCAAAATTATTATCAAATGATTATTATGAAATTAATATAGGTAAGAACAATGGTAGTCAAAATGATTATAAAATGTCAAATAAAATGTCAAATCAAAGGAATTACAAAATGAAAAGAATTGTTGAAAAAATTAAGAAATAATTGCGAAATTTAGGTTATCTGTCATAAAATCATTAATTGTGTAATAACATTTATCAGCTAAAATAGTTCTCAGCTTTCTCTGAAACATTGAAGTTGGAAGTTCTCTTAAAGATAATGGAAGTTTGTTGAAGATTAATGGAGCCATACAAAAGACACTTTTGCGCATTAATGTGGTCTTAGAGTTACGGACGCATACTTTGTGTTGGTCTCGTCTGTTACGATGAACGACATCAGACAGCCGACAAAACAGATCTGGATTATGTCTGACATACATGGCAGTTTCAAAAATATACAGCGAAGGAATGGTTAAGATGTTGTACCTATTGAAGTAAGGTTTGCATGAATCTGTAACCTTAAGATGAAACATTGCTCTTATACACCTTTTGGCTCGAACCCACGCTCTAAGTTTATCCTAAAATGTTCAAAAAATTTATGACCACCCATGCGAAGCCGGGACAGGCCGCTAGTATTTAATAAGCTTCGCAGTGGTCCATGACAAAGACTCGAAACTGAGAAGCAGGCCACACAGGTTAGTGTATCCTCTACCTACCTACTAGATAGATACCTAGAAAGATAGAAAATTCTTTATTGCACGGAACAAAATGTATCGTACAGGCGAACTTAATGCTAGAGAACATTCTCTTCCAGTTAACCTTTGTGTAGTTTTAAAAAAACCGTAAGATTAGTGCACAAACATGGATGATAGGAAGCTATTTTCTACATTTCTTATTTCTTACTACAGTTTGAAACAGGCAAAGAATAAAGGAGTCTCTTAGAGGCGCCTTAAAATCTTTCACCACACTGTTTGGAAAGAAACTAGTGGCACGACAATAAGAAGAAGATACAGGTAGAGGCATAATTCCGGATATTTTATAAGTACCTCGTACCTAATAGATAGTAGCTAAACTGAGATTTTCTTTAGTTAAAACATACATGTGTTATTAATGTTAAAAGCATTGTTTTAATATCAAAAATTTAAGTTTTTTACCTTGGTCAGGGAAACTCTAAAACAAACCAAGCGAGGTTGCTCTTATCGATCAGCTTACATTTCGCCGGAACATCCTTTATCAGGAAATGGGAGTAACGAACTGCTGTACTACACCGTATGCTATGTCTCTGTTTGCTATGACTGATCCTTGTGAATTTTCCAATATAAATACGCGACGGTCGCAAATTTTTTATCACACTTTCTTGCGCTTTCTGCTAGCTTGGTACTGTCTTGAATAAAATTCAAAACGTCAAACCTCACAGGGTAGCACTGAAATCGCCAGCCTTTAAAAATACCTAGTGATTATTAAATAATTTGAGGAAGAAACATCGGAAAGATAAATTTGAAGATGGTATCTGTAAAACTAGTCCATCTAATATTCCTGCTGTCCTGCTACCATGCCTTGCCGATAGACGACGATGCAATGGAAATAACCGCCAATGAGATAGATGACAACAGCATAGATGGAGAAAAGACGATAGATTTGACTGTCTTGGGACCCGAGGCTTTTGGGATGCCGTCCAATGAAAGCGGTAAGATACTTAATAATTCTAATAAGTAACTTCAACAAATTGTTTTGTCTATTAACGGCAATCCAGTATTATATCGAGCGAGAAGTATTTAGCGGTTATCTGCGCCTCAACTGCACAACATCGGTGGGTGTTCCATTAATTTTAACTAGTTCATAAAAACAAAATGCAATTTTTTTAACTGAGCTTTTAGTGTTTGTCATATCTCTTACCTACGACATATTTTATGGTATCATGGTATGGTTGCCTATCATTGAAAGAGCACTTGATATGTGCTAACTTGTCTAAATAGAACTTATTCTAATGACCTATTCCTTTCTTATACCAAAAACTAATACCAAAATGGTATTTCGCCAGGAACAGAAAATTTAAGACCACCAAACAAATACTATTGGTAGGTATTAGTTTTTGGTATTAGATAGGAATACATCATTCTAATGTTGTGTGTCTTTTGTTGGCAAACCTAAATCAAAATGCTAGAAGAACATGCATGAAACTTACGGCTTGGCTCCTATCGTTACTTTCGTATGAGCCTTTATGATTATGGTACTTACTAAATTGATATTTTTGCGAAAATGTCTACGTCAAATATTAATGTAAAATATTACATGGTTCTACGCTAGATATCGTCCTAATTATATAAAAATAAAAAGAAAGAGCTATTTGTGTAGGGCTCGTCCGGGGAAGTACTACCACTATGCCTATTTCTAACGCCAAGGAACGTTGCTGTGTTTCGGTTTATAGGGTGTGATTGCCGGTGTAATTGCAGGCACATGAGGCTTAAAATCTGTATGTGTCTCAAGTTTACGCAGATCAGGGCGTAGGGCTCATTCCTATCGTGCATGCAATTGCGAGGCAATGCTTTGTTATAGGTGATGGTTTCCATTTAACATCAAGCGGGCCATCTGCTTGAGCCATCAGCAAGTAATATCAAAAAAACAACTTAATTATAAAATTGGGTTAATTTATGAAAAGCAAGTACTAGTTATGTTGTCGCGCCGTGTACCTGTCACCAGTTCCGATAGCTAGTGTGAAACGACACGAGATCCTGGCGCTGACGGCTTGCTTCCGCGCGTTATGATATCCTTATCGCATTTATGCTGTTTCCGATAAAACCTATGTTGTTCTGCTTATTTACATTTATTCAGCTTTTTAAATACTTACCTATTTTTATAATTCAAGTGTCATGGAAAAAAATACCTACTCAATTTTCAGGGAATTTGTACATGAAGTTACTGCCTGTTCTTCCATCCCTCCACGCTATCCGTCAGATAAAATATTTTCGTCTGCACCTTCTTTAAACTCATCAAAAACAATGATATAAATATCTGATGGTTAGTTTTACTTAGTGATGATGAAATAGGCACCCACTTCATAAATTTCTAATTGCTTTTTTATTCTTTTTTTTATACAACTAGCTGATGGAACAAGCAGATGGCCCTTGTCATCTTTTGCATTTAGATATAAATCTTCCTAAGCTTTACCAGTATTTTATATTCTACTAGCGGCCTGTCCCAGCTTCGCATGGGTGGTCATAAATTTTTTGAACATTTTAGGATAAACTTAAACCGTGGGTTCGAGCCTCGCGTCTACTTATTTCATACATTTGCACGCGCTTCTCCTTGAGTGAGTGAAATCGCACCCCGCGCGAGACCCGTGGACCCGTTAACATTTTTAATTTCGTCATATCTTTTGAATGGAATGTCCGATTTGAAAAATTTGAGAAGTAATCTATAGGTATTGAAACCGTCTTAATTATGAAATGATTTATTTGGATAAGGATTAATACCAAGGTACAAATAAAGACCCTTTTCTAGCGGAGGCATTTCAATTAATTTTTTATAATAAAAGAACACTTATTGTGACATAACTATAATAGTTAGACATATGCTGTCGCGACATTTTTTGTAGATGATAACGTGTTCTACAAAATCGTAGTACATTATTTTGTTCTATCTTCAATAGTTTTCGCAGCGCACGCGATGTAAGGTTTTTTGTTTTCCACCTTGGGTTACATTATTGAAGTTTTAGTAAGGATCCCTGATTATTTTGAAAATATAATATAGCCTATGTTACTCAGGGATAATGTAGCATTCTAATGGTGTAAGAATTTTTGAAATCGGACCAGTAGTTTTTGAGCCTATTCGTTACATACAAAAATACAAAAATACAAAGTTTACCTCTTTATAATATTAGTGTAGAAGAAGCCCTTCATTCCAATTACAGGATACAATGTAGCAACGTGGAACGAGTCATCTCTCATGAACCCGGAGGAGATGGGCGAGTACGGCGAGGGAGATATGTTGATCCCGCGCGGCCCGTACGCCAGGAATGGAGTGCGCGAGCAGGCGCTGCTGTGGACCAATGGTCACATTCCTTACCATATTGAACCAAGCTATTTCAGTAAGTTCAAGAAAGGATTATTAAATCGCTAATGGAGAGCGAACGGAATGGCAATCAAAATCCACTTTTATCCACAAGTAAAGACATCAGAGAGAGTCAATTTAATTCTTTTAATATTAATATTAATAGAATAATTATTTCATATTCATATTGAGGTCAAAGTCAAAAGGTAGATAAATAGAAAATTATTTATTGCACAAATAAAATATACTGTACATAGGCAAGCTTAATGCTGGATAGCATTATCTACCAGCTAACCTTTGGGTAATGAGAAAACATTTTTGAAAGGTATTTCTTGAAAATTATTTTAGATAAGTGAATCTACATGTATATGCCAGTTTTGGCAATAAACTTATAGGATATAGGAATAGACTCCATGACACATTTATCTGCTTCTGCCCTTGTTTTTTAACTTTCTTCTTCCTTAATACCTATATCTATATCCATATTATTTCTATAGAAATACCATTATTTTTTCCAGATCAGGAGCAGCGTGACACCATTATGAAAGCGATAGCAGACTATCACCGCCTCACTTGCCTTCGGTTCGTGCCGTGGAGTGGGCAGCAGGACTACATAGTCATCCAGGGCAAGAACACCGGTTGCTGGTCCAGTGTCGGGCGGATTGGTAAGATCTTTCACCTGCTTTCATAACACATTCATAACACATAAAGTACTTACAGAAAGAGCTTTACTACTCTTTAACAGAATTTTCAATACAGAAGTCCGAGCTACTACCAGCTCAGTCTGTCTATTTTGTTTATGGGTTTAGTTGTTGTAACAGGTGGGCGTCAAGAGGTGAACCTTCAGAACCCCGGCTGCATATCCAAGAAGGGCACAGTTCTGCACGAGTTGCTGCATGCGATTGGCTTCATGCACGAACAGAGCCGTCCGGAGAGAGACAGCTTTGTTCACGTGCGCTACCAAAACATCAAATCAGGTTTGTCCCTTTTTTAGGGTTCCGTACCCAAAGGGTAAAATGGGACCCTATTACTAAGACTCTGCTGTCCGTCTGTCCGTCTGTCGCCAGGCTGTATCTCATAAACCGTGATAGTTAGACAGTTGAAATTGTCACAGATAATGTATTTCTGTTGCCGATATAACAATAAATACTAAAAAACAGAATAAAATAAATATTTAAGGGGGCTCCCATACAACAAACGTGATTTTTTTACTCGTTTTTGCTCGATATTGATAACGTCAACAAGTAGACGCTTGAAATATTCACAGAATATTTAGTTATATATTCAGTATTGGCACATGCAATAAACTTTGAGTATTAGTTGTAACGAAGTCGATTAAATACCACATGAGTAGATTAGTAAGCATTACATTTCAGATATTCCATTCTTGTTATAAGACTGAATTTATTGTTATGAAATGATCACTGCTACGTCGTAGCAGCGTAGCATATTCAGTCGAAGTCCCAAAAATATTATCAAGAATTTTGGTATTTTACTCAATGAAATCTTGTTTTAGGAGCGGAAAACAACTTCAGAAAGGCAGATTCGAAGAACTCTGACGGGTACGGTGTACCGTACGACTACAACAGTGTGATGCATTACTCAGAGTACGCCTTCTCGAAAAACTCACAGAAAACTATCGAATCTAAGGTACGTCATCTTAAAAATAATGAGTGTTAACCGTCTTTCTAAAACATACAATATTTGCTTTTATATTTTTAGTACATACTTCGTTTAAAAATAATCGTGTTCGCGCCTGGTAGATCTACCAGATGTAAATTCGAATGAATGATGAGAGATGCTTTCATTTTGAAAATTATGCAGTGCTTAAAAACTGTATGTTTAAAATGTCACGCCTTTTTCTGCCGCCAAGCAGCGTTGCTGTGTTTCGGTTGGAAGTGTGGTTGCCGGCGAAATTACAGGCACATGAGGCTTAACATCTGTGGGCCTCAGGTTGATTGACGCAGGGTAGTGCATCGTAGGGCACGTTCCTATCGTGCGTGACTTACGAGGCAATGCTTTGTTATAGGTGATGGTTACCACTTAACATCAGGTGGGCCATCTGCTTATTCCATCAACAAGTTGTAAAAAAAAAATGTTCATTAATTACATAATTAAATATTTTTTACGTGTTGTGTGTTTATTGTGTATTTATAGGTAGCCGGTGTTAAATTGGGACAGAGAGAAGGACTGAGCCGTGGCGATGTTAAAAAAGTAAACAATATGTACAACTGCAAAAAAGAGTGAGTACCTATCTTCTACCTACAGCTTAAAACACACTTGGCCACAGATAAGAGACTTGGCATAGAGATCTCAGGCGATATCTACCGTGCCGTACCGTATGGATTTAGCCTGTTAGGATAATTTTAAAAATATTTACAACAAAAAATTCATAAGATGCCATTTAGCTAAAAACATACAGTCGAATTCAAATTAAATGAAATCCAAAGTTTTTTATTTCGGACAAGTATACAATCCATTATGTTAGTAAAAAGTAGATTAACCTAATTGTTAGTAATAAGTAAAATAAAATAATTTGAAAATAAAAGTACATACTAATAATTACAAGGGAAGGTAATCAACTGATACAATCAAATGTTTTGATTGCATCAATTGATCACCCTCCGTACGAAATGCCTCCACATAGAGGAGGTACATCTCTCCGCAACTGTTTTGAGGATGTTGTTGTGGCTAACTCGGATTCTACCCATCAGAGACGCTGTGAATTGAGAGCCTCCTCCATTTTTGAAGTCGGTTAAAAATATTGGCATGGGCAACCAAGAATTTTTTTGGCGGTTGTTTGCTTTCATGATTACATTCTAGGCCATTCTAGGCTTGGAGACCACAACTTGCACATAAATCCACGCAAATCCAAAAAAATTAGGACCCAACAAAAATGACCGCCTTAAGTATCATGACTAAACGATTAAGAAATATAATATGATTAAGAAACTTATGAATTTAAAGTTAGGATTAACATAAAAATAAATAACATAAAACTAGTAATAGCATAATAATGAAATTTTATTTCAGTCAACACAGTAATTTAAAATTAAATACCATATCATAATAACATAAGGTAGAATAATAATAATTTAAAATGATAATTTAATTTGAGTATGGATTGGATATGAATCTGAAATAAATTAATAATAATAAATACCTTAAAAACATAATGCAGAAACTATAACCTTGTTACATTTTACAGGCATAAATGTTTGTGAGAAAAATTGAATAAGAAAAAAACAGAATCAGCCTCACGACGTACATCCCCAAGCACGGTAGATATCCTTCTGATCTCTGATAACGTTATCATTCTCTTGCTCTTATCCCTCTTCATGTGGGGTCGGCACAACATATTTTTTCTCTCCACTCTTCTCTGTCAGCTGTCATCTCAGCAGTCACTCCTTTCTTACTCATGTCATCTTTCACACAGTCCATCCATCTTTTCTTTAGCCTATCTCTACTCCTATCACTCTTCTCACTCTCTTCTTCAATTCTATTAAAAAGAAGGCATTTTGACACCAATTCTAATTTTCAATGCAAATTTTGTATAAGCTAGGTAATTTGACAGCCTTCACAGCTCAGTTGGTAGTAGCTCTTCCTTCTGTGCCGTAGGCCGTGCGTTCGATCCCCACCGAGAACAAACATTTGTGTGATGAACATAGATATTTGTTCTCTGTCTGGGTGTTATATAATACTATAAGTATGTATTAACAAAAAAAAGTATATAAGTAGTATATCAGCTATCTGATTCCCATATCACAAGCTTTGGCTTAGTTTGGGGCGAGATAGTGCTGTGTGGAATGTCTATCAATATTTATATTTATATTCAATATTAAATTTTATAATAATTTTGCAGTTAGGTTCCTACTATTTTAAAATAGGTTAAAATCTCTTATAGCATCAAGTAATGCAGAAAATAAATTAAGACGAATTAAAATTTTTAAAGCCAATCAAGACAGAAACACGAAAAATCGCTTTACAAAAAACAACATAAAATAAGAGTCTACTTATTTCTTTTGACCTTTTGAAAGTTTAATATGCTCGTTATGGATGTAAACAAGACAGTACCGAAGCACTTTGATCGATTTATCACTTTGTTTTCGTTTTCTTCCACGGCACTACTTGTTACAAGATTAATTTCAGACTTGTTTGGATCAATTACCAATATTAGTAGGCTTTTCAAGTGAAGCTAATGTCGTCAGTAATGACCAAGCGAAATAGGAAGAACGAAAACATCGCGAAGAAACATGTCAGTAGGTATTTTAGCAGCGGCTATGAGCTTGCGACCTGTCACTAAATACAATAAGTACCTACTAAAAATTGTTGATATGTGCCATACAATAAGTACCTACAAAAAGTATTGGAGTGTGCTAAATGCATTGCATATGTCTCTGAATTTTTCAAGGAATTTAAGTACTAAAGGGATACCTACTGTGCTCCAGCATTTGAGTCGTGAACATATTTATTTTCTTTCTTTACTTCGAGATTCAAGTTTTCAAGAGGTTCAAGTAGACAAGGATTTCTTTCTATTCTTCTAAAATATCTAATCTCTATAATATCTACCTCTTGGTTTCTTATAGGTCATATACCTACTTGCAAAAAATTAGGAGTACCTATTAGTGGGTATTAAAATGTTTTAGTTAGTTCTTGGGTGAAAACTTTAGAATATAACAATGCGTTTTTGTGGTACGTCCGGAACGGACAAACTGTTAAAACTGTACATAACCATAGCTATAAGTTCTTTTTGGTACTACAGTTATACAATAAATAATTTCTGATTTCTGAAATATATTTGTTTTGATATTTCAGGGAGCCGCAATCTGGATGGCTCGGAGGCATCTTTCAAAACCTTTTCAAGGCTTCAGAGGCGGAATATTGACTTTAAATAATTATTGTTGTGTTGTCTGTTTTGGTTTTCATTCATGAAAAGATCTGCTAGATTCTAAGTTTGAGCTAGTCCTTTGATTTTGTACGATTTCTGTTTAAATTTAATAAATTATGGCAATGATTGCAGTATACTATCTTTTAATCAAGTCCCTCTATTTAACTTATAAGGATAGTAATAAAAACTCAAAATAAGTCATTTAGGTAATACATTTAATGAAGTACATTTTATTTATGCTCTATTCTACAGCTAATATAAGCGTCAACTAACTTTTAACTGAATTAAATATTCTGAAATAAAAATTCTACGCGTATCCACATTACAGGATTATTTCCTTAATTTATACCTTATAAATACCTCAATACTCAATACATTTATTGCTTACACATGGTTTAGTTTAGGTACATACATTGTTGTTGGGTGTTGCCAGGCCGAGGTTTTAAATTAATATAATATAATATACCTGTACTGGATACCAGTTGTGCCGACCCCACTTAGCGTGTGATAAGGGCAGGAAATTGATGATGATGAAATACTTGTACTGAATAGAGTGAGTTTTCATGTTAGCTAAATTTTTTGGTGCTTTGTGCATGTATTTCGATATTCCGTGTACTCGCCGCCTAGGTCGTCTAATATCATAAGTTCGGTCAAGTCATTACGAGTTTTTTTCATATCTTTCTATTTCCAATGAAAACACGCATTTCAGGTAGTTGTAAGACCTCTCACACTTGCAAGTTTCACCTGAAACAATTTAATAACTGATTAGCTGATTAATATACGAAAAAATTTAAAGAGCGAAAAATTTCGCTCATCTCCCATCATAACATTCTTAATTTCGCATATCACTTCATCATCATCATTTTATCAGCCGGAATAATTGTATCATTGTCTGCTGTGCATAGAGTTTGACAGTCGCTAGCTTATTAAACTTGAAAACGTGTTTGCATATTAAAAACCTCATGTATATTGCATTTAACCACCTGATGTTAAGTGGCAACCATCACCTTTAACAAAGCATTGCCTCGTAAGTCATGCACGATAGGAAGGCGCCCCACGATGCACTGCCCTGCGTCCATCAACTTGAGGCATACAGATGTTAAGCCTCATTGCCTGTGATTACACCGGCAACCACACTCTTCAAACCGAAACACAGCAACGCTGCTTGGCGGCAGAAAAGTGGTGGTAGTACTTCCCCGGACGAGCCCTTCACAAAGAGCTCTACTAAACCTGGAGAAATAATTTTACTTCGTTCAGCACACAAGGTAGCAATCTCGTTGATGCCCTCCATCGGAGTACCGTTCCTCTCGCCAGTAAAGATCATCGCTGTCCGCTCCGGATCGAACTCTCCTTCAGGCGAGGCTATGTCCAAGCTCTCTAGGACGCACCTTATGTAGCACTGGGAATAAAAGACAAGAGCAATATTGACATTAGGAATATAACACATACCTAGAAGAGATCGCTACCTGCGATAAGACCGCCAAAAGTTGGACAAACCCGCTGTACTTTTACTGTTTTAACCTTATCTATACCGTCCTTAATAAAGTTCTTAATTATTCATTTAAAAAATAAAAATAACAAAGTCGAGATGTGGATTATTGCTTGGTGTCGTCGCTAGGGCAAACGAATTTTTCACCATAGACACTAAAGTTGAACTAAGAACTTAAGTAGCACTGGGAATAAGGACAAATATTTACTGCAAACGATTATTGAGTTAACAAAGGAAAACATCGTGAGAAAACCGGCATCTCGTAGAACCTAAAAAGATCTATAACATGTGTCAAGTGCTCGAAAGGAGCCTCTTGAGGCGCACATAAAATCCTATCACCAGGCTGTTTCTGGGGAGGGAAGGATACTTGCCATGGGCACTATGTCTGTCACAGAACGGGCTATTATTGTGTACCTAGATGATACACCGTGTGAGGAAAATCTTACGTCAAGGCTTAGGTATGTAGGTGTCATCGTCATCATTCTAAATAAGGCCTGAAATTACAGGATTTGTTGTCAATGAATAATCGTACCTTAGGTGTTTTATCCGTTTCATCCGGAAAACTGCCACTTACGTTGAGGGCTTCTAAAAAGGCTAAAAAAAAACAATATTAACTTAACACAATACTATTCCCATAATTCTGAAGGACCAATCACAGTGCTATTGGCAGATATTACGATTGTATGAGTAATAACGTTTCTACATCATGAATGTTATTTAGTTATAATACGCTGTTGGTTTTCCAGTGAATAAATAAATTTCAAAACTTACACATCTCAATTCTAAAAGTCTCGTTACAGTCATTCATGACACCCATCAGATCATAGTCTACCCTTGAGTCTATAGACGCTTCCTGCTCCTTCACATTTGTGTCCATCTTTGGAGCTGGAGTTTCAGTAGGCTTTTCATCTTTTTTAGGATCTATATTAGTTTTAGCACAATAGGTAACCACCGTGAATGCGGCCAAGAGGCAGTACACTAGTATTCTCGCCATTTTCAAGACTTATCAGCGAAGTGAAGCTTAGAAGAGCAAGGTTGATATAAATACGGAGAGAGATTTGAATTAGGAGGGGCTGTCAAACTTTTCAAAGTTTAAATATTATTTATTTATTGCACCAAACAATGTATGCATTGCAATTTTTTCAAAATTGCAATGCATTT
Organism: Chloroclysta siterata; assembly: GCA_932294275.1. NCBI lineage: Eukaryota > Metazoa > Arthropoda > Insecta > Lepidoptera > Geometridae > Chloroclysta > Chloroclysta siterata. The sequence continues at coordinate 2,733,857 of OW028607.1, read as the reverse complement.
TCTACCAACCAACATGTGACGAACAAGAGTTTGTCGTGCTTAAACTAAGGGAGACAATTTGGTATTACATTTTCTAAACTATATACTAAAAATAATATTTAATAAATAAAAATACTATACAAACTACGACAAATATATATATATATATATATATATATATATATATACAACGTGTTGATGAAGTTATGTAGGAAAACAAATAGCGTGTATTTAGACCAAGCACTGGAATACTTTGACGTGTGCAACGGTTGGATACATCGTTTTCGAAATTCCCATAGAAAAGTAAAATTAATATTTTCTCAGAAATTTGCAACAGCCCTGTCTGTGTACGTGTCAAGGTCACACGCACGCGCGCTTCTATCTAGGAAAGAAAAAAACAACGATAACCTACGAGATAATTTGAAATACTTACCTTTCGGTAGGTAGGTAGGTACGCCGCCAATCCCCTGACACGATATTTTTACTGGTTCCTATGGATTTTATCATTATTTACTGGCTATAATAACACTGGATAAAACTGGATTTTGGTAAGTTTGCGAGATTTCGCACGACACAGGCTTCAAACTTCACACTAAACCATTACCTCGTAGGCACTGCTCATACACACACTGACTGACGACGGCTTTTTACATAACAATCACCATTTTAACACGTTTGATGACATTTTCTCAACAAAACAATGTACAACAACGCATGTAAACACAAACAGGGTGACCATCTCGAAAGTGGCGGTTCTACCACACATCTGCCAAAAAATCTGTCAAAATCTACCAAGCTTGACGATAAAAATACCTAAATAAAAATCCTTCGTGGCTACGGAATAAATTAAATACCTACATTACATTCAGTTACTATCTTTTGATCGTTTGTAACGGTTTGCAGTTATCTAAAACGAGATAGAAGTTGTTTAGAAACCAAATCAATAAAGGTAAAAAAGAATAAGAAGTTTCCAGTTCGGTAAAAAATAAATAAATTATAAATATTATTTCATTAAAAATTCAAACTAATAAGATTTTCTTGAAATATTTAAAATCTGCCAAATAGTAGAAATCTGCCACAAATGGTAACACTGATCGGCGGCCGTCGGCCGTCCTGATTGGATATGCGTTTTTAAATGCAACCAATGACAGATAGGTATGTCAAAGATTAAATAGGACAGACTAGACACTTCCCAAAATTGCAGTTGAATAATTTTGTGGTGTCAATGAACCATGGTGGTAAAGTAACATGTTACAATTTAAAGAACTATGAATATCATAAACATTGCTTTACGACATCTAGTAATCAAACAAAAATAAATATTCTATTAAATATTGAGTACGTAGCCACGTAGGTACCTAGTTACTGAATAGGTATTAGTACCAAAGATCTCAGAGAATGTTTACCGTGACTAGGGATTACAGTCGCGAAAATATTTCTTTTACATACCAAGATCTTTAAAAACAGCAACATCATTATTAGCTAGGTAATTGGTGGCAGTTCTGTTACCTATTTTATCTACAATTGACAACTAGAGGTCAAAGAACAGCTGTAAATAGGGCTGCCTCATGATGCGTTTAGATTCATTTTAGATAAAAGTTTAAGAGGCATTTGATGAATGAAAAACTTTGAAATTTTAAAAGTCGTAGAACAAAAGTTGTTCGTTATGACCGGTAGAATATCCTGCTTTCGGATCCCTACAACTCTTAATAAACACGTTGTATATATGTTTTATGTGTATATTTTTTAATATGTATGTCTAAAAATTTAATATATTATTACGTGGTAGCTTCGAATATAACAAGAAAAAACATAAATGCGAGTGTATGTAAAGACGAGAGTTTGTGGCGTGGCAAAACTGTAGGCGGCATTAATTAAAATATAGCTCATTGCATGTTTGTAGACCGCATTTCCGATAGCCTAACGTGCCATCCCATATAATATGAAACCACTCAGTTTCACACATTCAATATTCCGTGCCACAAAATGTTGGTTACCTCCGCTTACATGTTAGAAAATGATCGTTGATTGTAGTGATTACGGTAACAGATACCTGCTTTAATTTCTTTTTAATCTGCAGAGTACCCCGGAAAGGGCCGGAATCTAAAGTGATTGCAGTGGATAATTCGCTTGACAAATGGGTCGATAATTGAGTAATTGGCGTATCATGGTGGTTCATTAATGGGGACATAATCAATTACCAACACGAATAAACAGGAAAATATTTCATTGGCATTTTACTTTATTAGAAACAAGTTAGCCTTCCTTGGACATTCTTTATATTTAGTTGGTACTTTGGGGAAGTAAACAGGATAGGACCTTGACATTTTCGGCAAGACCCCCCAAGAAACGCATTAACTTCTTGAATCTCTTATTAATTGGAAGTTTTGCTCACTTTATCATCGATGAAAATCGAGATATTTTCATAAGAAATCCATTATGGATACAAATCACCTGTTAGGGTGGTAGGTAATTGTATCGTTACTTCTTATTATTTTGAAACCTATTAACTTACTGCAGAATAAACATTTAACAAATACAACAAAAAATAGCTTCATAATTTAATTTAAATAAATAAACAAATCAAAGAGTCCATGTAAGTCAGCCCAGATATTTTCACAGTCAAATCTGCCGCCTCAGTCCCTTGTATAAGTGATCGTTGGATTATTTTGTCCTGGCTCATAGTTGTTCATCGCGTCTTCACCTTCTTCCTTATACTCATCCCCTTTATCCTCGTACCGATCGCCTGTTTCTGTTTCTGTCATGTCCGGCACTGTTTGCGTTTCAAAGTCATTATCATGATGCTCCTCATAGTGATCTTGGTTGTCCTGGTGGTGGGATACAAGACTGTCTTTGTCCGATTGATAAGTGTCGTTCATTTCCTTGTTGTACGTTTGTTGATTATCGTGATGATGCTCGGCTTCGTGTTGGTAGGTCTCTTCATTTTTCTCTCTGAAATTTAAGAATAAGATTTTAGAATATTTTTTTGGAAAACTGCATATAAAGATTTTACAGTAGCTAATGTTCCAACAGTCTGCCCATTTCAGGTATATGTATATATTGACAGTCTTCACAGCACAGTTGGTAGTAGCTCTGCCTTCTGCGCTGTAGGCCGTGGGTTTGATCCCCACCGAGAACAAAAATTTGTGTGATGAACATACATGTTTGTTCTCTGTCTGGGTGTTATATAACATTATAAGTATGTATTACCAAAAAAAAACTAAATAGTATACTATAAGTATTATATCAGCTATCTGGTTTCCATATTATAAGTTTTGGTTTAGTTTGGGGCTAGATAGTGCTGTGTGGAAAGTACCAATATTTATTATATTTATTTCTATACACAATTAATATTCTGCTTTATAGTGCTACATTTAAAGCGTATTTAATACATAATACCATTTATAATAATAGTAATAGGCATTTACAATTTACTAACACTAATAACAGCCCAGAAATACTAAGTAACTTGTTCCATCAGCTGGTTGTATAAAAAAAATAAAAAAATGAATTTAATTACAAAGTGAAGTCGACATGTAGATGATATGCAGTTGGATCAGTGTCAATAAAGTAATCTGTCCCTCAAAGCTATGATAGTCAAAGGTCCATTGAAGTATGTAGAACATCCAATGCAAAGTGGTTTAAGGCTAGTATTTTACCTATCCGCGTCCATTTGCCCGTGTCCCTCGTTCTCTTTATCCTGTCCTTGTCCGTGCCAGTACTCCGCCTCCTTATTTATGTCTTCCTGGTACTCCGCGCTTTCCGGTTCGCGGTTAGGGACGTCTATCTCCATCTTAACAGGAGACCTGCTGAAGCGGTAACCATGCGCTGATGTTGCAGCTGAAAGATGTTTGAAAGAGGTATATGAAGAAAATACGGGACTGTAGCCAGTGCTCTAAAACGGTGAAAGAAAACATCGCGAGGAAAGCGTCATGTCGTAGAACCTAAAAAATTCTTAAACATGTGTCAAGTGCTCGAAAGGAGCCTTTATGAGGCTCACCTAAAATTCTTTCACCACACTGTTTCAATAGAACTACTGACACGACAAGTAGAAGAAGATTTTTACGCATAGAAAATTGGTTGGCATTTCATGCAACTTACCGCTGAGTCCTAAGTAAACCAGGCAGATCTTGGCAGCAAACATGTTGAAGTGTTGGTGTCTTCACCAAGTTAACTATGTTTTATATACTTAGTTTATAATTATTGCAGCTTTTAAAAATAATTACTGACACACAAAATAATTACATCGGTACATTTTTCGTTTGATATGAGACACGCAATCCTTTTGGTTGGTACGTACCCGAGCATAGCAAGTAGAATTCGATATTTCATATGCACATAAGCTGAAACTTTGAAAATACAGTGTCATTGATTGAACACTTCAGAGTTTGTGATACTTAACATAATTTCTCACTACAGAAATGAAGTTTTAAGTGTTTGATGGGAAAAGTTTACGAACTGGAGCAAATGGTACCAACTGTGTACCAATACATTATCAATTATCGTATTTGCTTCAATTTAACTCTATCTACTTACGTACATAATTATTAAGTTTAAGACACCTTACGCCTCGATTAAGAATTTACGTTTGTGCCGTTATGATAATTTAAATCTACGCCACAATTTGGTTTGGTCTGTTTTGGTATATGAGTTTCTCTTTTTCGTAAACTAAAGCGTGTTGCTAAATCATCCAGTTATTAGGAGCTTGCGTAATAATTAAAATAATAATAATTAAACCTTTTTATAGTCTAAATAAGTTTTTAAGAATGTTATCAAACTAATTTGTAATGAATAACAAACCATGTTCTTTTAAAATCGTAGGAATATCGTTGCCTACGGTCACTTACACGTTCATTGACGATATAAGCGATAAAGTGATATATGTGATATATGTCAGTATTATTAGTTGAAGAGAAGTGGGGACCTAACGACTACCTGACTAAACAGATGAGTAAATAAAAAGTCCATGGCCTTGAACCTAACCTAGTGAATAAAAGAGTAATTCATTATTGAAGTGTTTACTACCGAAACATTAATTACCACTAACTATAAACTTACATCATCATCTTTACCTCCTCGATTTCATGCAAAATTAGTAAATTACCTAGTGTAATGATTTCTCGAATTTTATAATTCATTTTGTAAATATTAAGCTTGTTTTTTTAGATTAAAATTGAAGTAGTATAAATAATTTTATATCTTCCTGTCTTTTAGTCAGTCAATTGACCGCCAAGTCGTAGCTTTGGTCGGTAAGGTTGGTAGGATTGTTAACGTTGGTAGGTCGCCGAACTGTAAAAAGTGGGGAAAGGAGAAGATTGTAAAAATGTGTCATTCTGGAAAGAGACTTGGTGGAGTAAACTTGACTGGCTAACATACTGTCATCTGTAACAAGTGCGAAGAATAAAAGTGAAATTGTTTTACCTGTGTTCTACGAATAAATAAGAGGTGTTAAAGTGTTCATCTGTTGCAGTTCATTTCATCTCAGAAGTTGGATTGAACCAAGGTATGTAAGATATTACCTATTCTGCCCACATGATATTATTTTATTGCCGCTTGGAAGATTGGTACAATATTTTATTCCATTTATGTATAATGGAGATACAGATTTCACTAGCATGTATCGGTCGGGATTGACCCGAGACTATCCGATCGTGCTAGTTTTGTTCAGTTGAAAGCATAGGTACTTAGCGGCTTTATTTCTACTGAATCTTTGTTGGCGTGGTCCAGTCGGGATTGCCCCGAGACTATCTGGCCATGCTAGCACTATTCGGTTTATGGAGCTGTTGGTACTTGTGCCTACCCATTAAACATAAAATTCACAAAGTACTGGATAGATTTTCTAGAAAAAGCTGATAGAAATCGACAAAGAATACCAATCTACTAAACGTGCAAGTGACTGTGTGTGATCATGAGTTGCTTTTCTGTACCATATCTATGAAAATATTTTTTGTTAATACCGTCACAAAAGTTTTTGTGATAACAATTTTTGCTAAAATTATATTTTTTAACAATGTGGAGTCTAACGAATACTAGGAATAAAATTCATGCTGTTTCACTCGAAGTATTAAGTTTGAAACTTATTGATGTCTTTCATCAAATTTTTACCGCAGTTACTTGATAAAATTATTACTGGTGAAACTTTTTGCCACCATGGCATGTTGCTAATTGAAAGAATATTTTACGATAAAAAGTCTACCTACATTAAAAAAAAAAATATATTTAAATATAGTGATGTAGAGAACCAAGTGAGTTTTGGAGGTTATATAAGCCATAACAATAAGTAGGGTATGCTGTGATGAACCAAGTGAGTTCAGGGGGCTATGTATGCCATAACAATAAGTAGGGTATGCTGTGATGGACCAAGTGAGTTCAGGGGGCTATGTATGCCATAAAATTTATTTAGATAATGCTAACAATTTTGCTACGTACACAATGCACTGATATTTGCCAAATAATTACCTACTTGGTAACTGTAGCTGTGATTAAAATTTATTTCATCCACATTATGATATTTTTATTTCGAGTAAAAGGTTATTAAATTCGACTTAAGTTTAACGGTATGAAACATTTTGTTAGCATGTATCTGTCGAGATTGCCCCGTTACTATCTGGCCGTACAAGCACTATTCGTTTTTTTTTAAAAATTGTCAGGGCCTATACTAATACCCATGAACATTCAAGTTGAATACATATCGAGCAAATTTTTCTAGAATAAAGTAGGTAAAATCTTACAAATTTTAATATTATCCGATAATTTGAACATTGAAGGGTAGGTTATTTTATCTTTTTATCTTATTTTATATTCGCATTTTGAATTGTTCCTCACACGAACTGGTCTGTACTGAACAGAGACTATCCGGTAGTGTTAGCACCTTTCAATTCGTGGATTACCTACCTATCATTTATATATTTTTATTCCATTTCTCATTACTGCTACTATCAATATTCCAATAGCAATAAAAATTGTCTTACCTATATCAAGCAGAAATTAACTATACTATAGTTGTCACCTGATAAACTGTCGTAAAATTATAAATATCGATGATCAAGCCTACCCTCTGATGCGAGTCTCCGAAGCAAAGTGTACTAAATTAAATATCTATAAAGTAAAAATTTATAGATAATATTTATAGGTAGGTAGTAGGTACATGCTATGTATGCAGGTATAGGCTATGTATGCCAGAGTTTAGCCATGTGCGCTATTAGCAGGCTATGTATGCCAGACCTTAGCCAGGTGCGCTATTAGTGAATTTCTTAGTGAAAAATGGTGTATGTATACCTGTAAGTTCAAAACTAACAAAATAATTAGTACAATGGTGCAAAAAAATATATATATATATAAGCATTTAAGCACTGGACCTGTAAGTGGCTAAGTACGTCGCAAAATTACATGGACAGCTGTTATGCTAAGCCAAGTAAACCATATGAAAAATAAAAAAAATAAATAAAACATGAATATAAATAAAAAACAAAAAAAAATTGAATTAAGAAATAAGTTTTATCTGGTGAATATGATAACTACAGTATTTTTTTTCTCTTTCTATGAACTCTGACGGTGCGATGACTCCTGAGGAGGATCCTCCTGTTACACACACTCATTCTAAACGAAAGCGAAAGTCTTCGAAGACATCTGCAGGAGATTTGGCGTCAACTTCAAACAACAGTTTAGCGCTTGGACGAAGTATCATACTGGACGGAGCCTTTCGGTTTTTGGCATGTCCGTTTTTTTGTTAGTGTGCAGTTGTCGATATTGTATTCGTGTGAGTTACTAGAGAAGGGACTACATTGACTAACCTATCGATAGAATAAGAGATGGATGAAAAAGGCGTTTAATTGGAAATCAACTTTTTAATTTTAACTGGTTGCTGACTTTTATTGCGACAACCCAAAACCAATATAGATACTGGAACACTATTATCGTCAATATTATTTCCCATATTGACCTGGCCGTGATAGCGATGTCCATCCCACTCGATACTTTCTTAGGGTCATTTCGTCCATGCATAGGAAAATTTTGTGGACTCCTAGTTTTCACGCCTAACAGCTTTTATCCACACCCGTCTTCATTCTGGGCATTTTGGTAACCTAAAAAAAAAAAATGTAAAATTTAACAAAAATTGAGCCGGCGCGAGACGCCTAGAAGGTGTGAAATATAAAGCTAAATTAATCTGTGTATGTACATCACTAGAACAGATGACTAATAAATTTTATTTTACAATAATTAATAGGTTTACATCGTTTTCATATTGGAAAATATGACTAGTACTAATAAAATGTAATTACAGTCTGTAAATTGAAAAAGTATATTACGTATCAAATGACAATTCCGGGTCTTTAACCTCCTTTTGTTTTTTTTTGTTTTGTTTCCTTTTGTTTTTCTTGATGCACAAGACACAGCTGCACGGGATATAATTTCGCCTTTTCAAATATATTTTGCTTAAACAATAATGATTCTTTTGATTTTTCACCATTTATTTCGCTTCACCGCATATTTCAACCAACTCCAACTAGAACATCAAAGCATTGCATCAACTGACGGACACTATTTACACAGACAGTGAGTGAGTTGGAGTGAGTGAACTAACATCTTCTTTTCTTTTACTTGTAGCTAGGCTGCGTGGGAGGAACAAAGATAGATGATCACTGTTTGATACACAGTTGCAAATGGTTGTGGATCTTATGGCACTCTCCATTATGATATTACCTCCATGGCTTAGCGACTTTTTTTTAAATGTCGCGCAAAAGGTCACTCTTACTTTAAATGCCCTAAGCCGTTAGTAAAATGCCAAAAGTGTCAAAGGGTTGATCACGACAATGAAAATTGTAAACTTCTACCAATGATACCGCGTTTCGCGTACGGACGTTGAAGAACTGAAAACTTTGACTATTTCCACGACTGGTGATACTAACAGTATTTTTTTTCAAATAAATCGAAGTTCGTGAAGATGATGCTCAAGACCTAAACTTCTTAATAAGATACACACAATTGCCTATCATCAAAGGTTTCGGTAATTCTGTAGTTACACCTGTCTATAGGAGCTTTGTGAACATTGAAATCGATGATGTTGAGGCGACGATCGAAGATCTTGTAGTCACTGATGAGTTTGTGACAACAGCATTGCTTATAGGGCAAAACTTTATACGAGTTTTCTTCTGTGTCTGTGTTCAAAGACAATTGCAAACTATTCTTCTACAAAAGTCCTGCTCTTAAGGCAAACTTGACTACATTAAATTCTACCCAAGTTCCTTTGTCAGGGTTAGTTGAAGTTATAGCGTAGGGATCTAACTTTTCAGGGGATGTGTATGTGGAAGGTTACAGTAGTATTGAACCGGGTAAAGAAAATCAATCGATCAAAATTGCACAAAGGTGCTTATCACGTAGTTAATGGAAAATGTCATCTTACAATACAATTCAATATAAAACAGAATCATTTATTTATGCCACACGTAAATGCAGTTTATAAAAAAAAAAATACAAGAAAAGACAATACAAGTAAGTAGGCAAGTGATATAAATTGGCAGTCACTCGGCATTAATGCTATAGCAGCATACGCTATTATAACGCTGGTCTTCCGACACCCATGTCATCGTTACAGTTACAGTAAATAATAATAATATTCTAATTTATTTCTAATAAAAAAACCGAGAACCAATTTTAACAATAAAGACAATAGTACTAAGCTCTTATAAAAATTTATAGGCTTCTTTAAAATCACGGAAGCATATAATATAATGATCGATATAAAATTTTTGAACTTACTGGATTTAGTACTCTTAAAAGTAAATACGATAGCGAAGTTGCTTTTGATCGGATTCGACCTTGGATCAATGTTAACCTTCTCATAACAACGATGCTAATATCTAACAAAAGTAATACTTCATCCGAAAGCGAGGATAATGATGACGAAAATATGCCTACAAAAGGTCGGCAACAAAATAATACAAGCAGATCTGATACTAATTATATGCCAAATGTAATGAATAATAATTTAAAGTAATATTGCTAGTATATTAATGTAGCGAAACACTGGGAGTTATTGTTTTTTTTGTTATTCAAATGTTGTTTTTATAATTACTGAAAATGTAATTGTGTTAAAATCGTAAATTCAATTTATTTGAGTATTTTCTATAATTATTTAATAAAATAAATTTGAATAAGAAATTGAAGTTGATAAGGACTAAAATAATAAAATGAATTTGTATGTAAGCTATTACAATTAAAAAAAAAAGTTTTTTTTTGTTCTTCTTTAAAATTAAAATAATATAAATATTCTTAATTGATTAGTACGTTCAGTTTATTTATTTGATCATGCGTCAGGAGATCGCATGATGGCGGATGGCCGAATGTAATGATTTCTCGAATTTTATAATTCATTTTGTAAATATTAAGCTTGTTTTTTTAGATTAAAATTGAAGTAGTATAAATAATTTTATATCTTCCTGTCTTTTAGTCAGTCAATTGACCGCCAAGTCGTAGCTTTGGTCGGTAAGGTTGGTAGGATTGTTAACGTTGGTAGGTCGCCGAACTGTAAAAAGTGGGGAAAGGAGAAGATTGTAAAAATGTGTCATTCTGGAAAGAGACTTGGTGGAGTAAACTTGACTGGCTAACATACTGTCATCTGTAACAAGTGCGAAGAATAAAAGTGAAATTGTTTTACCTGTGTTCTACGAATAAATAAGAGGTGTTAAAGTGTTCATCTGTTGCAGTTCATTTCACTAGTTATACCTACACAAACGCCCACCTAAATTAAGTAACGGTAAAAATGTGTTCTTTAACTCTTATCCTCATTGAAAGGATACAATTACTTTCATTATCTTATCACCTAGTAAATGAAGTTGTATGAATATTTATAGTGTTTAATATTCCAACTTGAAACAATTTGAACACAAAGTAGCATACCTTGGAAATGGCGAGACGATGTCACAGTGTTTTTATAGTATTTTTAATAAAAGTGGTGTTGGGGGAATGCGAGGGTAAGGTTTGCAGGCAGTGTACCATAATCTAACATAGTTTGCTGGTCGAGTTGAAGTAGTCTCTATGTTGAGTAGTTGGATATTAGGTGTTTTATAATGCCTGCTTATTAAATTCTCCAAATATTTTAGAATCCAGTGAAGATCTTGCTCTAACTAAGCTCGGTGACGAGTACGAACAAATATATCACGGTATACCAACCCTGTTTGAATATCTTCTAGAAATACTCGAAGATAGACCGGAGATCTTAGAAAAAGATGACGTTACTTTCTTCCAAGAACAAGAGGCATGTGAGGGAAACAAGAAGAGAAAACGAGACGCTTGTGAGCAGTGCGATAATGAACCGACTTTGGCTACAGCTTTCGAAGCATTTACAAAAGACTTTAATGAAGGTAATGCGAAACATGCTAGTATTGACAGCGACCATTCTTTAGGTGAAGTTATAACAGAAATACCAGTAATTAAAATGCTTGATAGTCGCCACAACAACAATAAATTGGAACCGAAGTTGAATGTTAAAAGCAAATCAAAAAATAAGTTAAGAAAAGATAAAGCAAAAGGTAAAAAGAGGAACGTTAACAATGATGAAAGTTTTCTAGGATCTATGAATTTTAACAAATTGTATATATCCCCTGAAGAAGTTGAAGAACAAACTTTGAAGGTCGAGCAAGCTATAGAAGATCACAACAAGAAGAAGGTAAGGTAAGTTGCTAAATAAAATGTCAGTTGCATTGAAGTAATCGTTTTATTTAAAGATACGTTTATGAACGTAGCTAATGATAGTTTTACAAAACATTTGTTAAAGTTGTATAATAACAACCAAGTAGGTAGTTATGCTGCCAAGGATCTGAAACAAATAAGTGAGTCAAATGTATTTTCATCAAAGTTGAAACATAATAACCAAACCCATGCCTATAAATTCAGCTACATGCGTAGCAGAGGTGGCCAGTGAAACTTATAATATACCTGAGGATTCTAGGCCTCTGTCTAAGAAGTCAGTACAAAAATTTGTCACGCATTGAGGTCTCTGTAGTCTAATTAAAACTCTAATTTTCCCTCTTATTGACATTCGAGAAATACATCTTCACCACTACCTATAAATAAGATATCATTCCCGTTCCATAGCCACTAGGCTGAGACGATAGTAGTGCTACCCAAGACGCATCTTAAGTATTATTCGAGGTGCTACAGCGTTTCCATAAATAGAATGTGTGAAAAGGCCCCTGAATCATCTATAGAAAACTGTTCACTTACGGTGGCCACCAGCCCTCTAGTTAGAGTAGTGATCTGTAGTGGAGAATATGACACTTTGTTCAGAATGAGGTGGCGGAAGAACAAGTCCAGCTCGATAGCCAGTGGTTCGGTGGTCGAGCTGGTATACCTCATTAGCTGACTGATCTGCGCTCTTGTGGTGACTATCTGAAAACATCATGACTGTTGAAGTAACATTAAATGGTATCCTAAAAGTTATTGTAGTCCACAGAGTTTCCTAGTTTTTTTGGTATAATCAGTGTGGTTTTGGAAAATAGATAACGCAAAACTAATCTTTTTATAAAGCATGTAGTGTTTTTTAATTTTGGTTTGTAGCATAACAATATTATAGATATAGCAACAACAGCCCTTTCATCGAACGAAGTCAAATAGTAATCACCAAGACTACGTCGAAGCATTTAATTTTATAATAACGGTGAAGCGGTACAAGTACCACGTGATCAAGGCTTAGAAAAAATGGTAAGAACTAGCCAGTTATGTGAGCAGTCACTATGGTAACCGATATGGTGTTGTGTCTTGTGTCTTACCTCTACAAGCGTTAGGTGGCATGGCTCGATCAACATCATAAGATTGGCACTGTGGTATACACACCACAAGAACTGAAGGAATATTGAAATGAAATTGTTTTCATAGTTGGAATCAGCTGTAATGAGATATAATTCAATGTTTAATCTCCCACCCTGCCGAACAAACGATAGCCAAGGCAAAAATATCTATGATCTTGAAGGAGAGTCCTAGAATTGTCTACGTTTGATCTTATATTATAAGAATCAACGCCCTGGCTGACTGATTGAGTGACTAACTTAGAGAAACAGATGTTATTGTCTTAGAGAAACAGATGTTATTGCAGATATGATGTGTCCCTCCCAGCTAGATGCATACGCAAGGTAAAACATGTACCTAAAACGGAAATAGTGAAACTTCGAAAGGAAATCATTCAATTCAGAATTATTCAGTATCCTCATAACTCTGTTTTGTCGGGCTTTTTAAGTGTTTGTGACCTGTATAAACAAATAAATTATGTTTGTCTTAGCAAATGACTTTCTAATGATTTACAAACCTAACATAAAACTTGGGAATTTTTACTTTTTATCTCAAAAACAATTGTTTTGAGTGTTACATACTTTCATAGTCAAAAATAAATTCAAGAAAATAGGTAATTATTATTTAATACGCTGAGACCATCGAGGCCAATACGTACACATATTGGAAAACAAGTAATACGGTGTAATAGTCATATGCAGCAGAAAGGAAACGAGGAGCAGCATCAACATTGGACCATGACACTGGTCTACCAGCCTCATTACGTCGCAAAGCGACACGAAGGCTATCGCAAGGCGGTGGACTGTTTTCGGGGCTGATAGAGCGGTATGGGCTGCAAACAAAATAATATTTAGTTTTCATAGTGACTGGCCTCATAGCTAATTTAGTAGTGCCTTCCACACTGTAAGCCATATCATCATCGTCAGTCTGAAGAAGTCTACTGCAGCATATGTGTAGGCCTTCCCTATAATGTACAATCGCATTGCACACAGCTTAGCAAAAATATCATTTTGATCCAAAAAAGTTTTCCTGCTCAAAAGTTTGCATTGCAAGTACAGAATTATTATGCCATTACGATTTTCAATAAATAGCCACCAGATGTAAAATATTTACCACTAAATGTTTTTAAATGGAAAATAAGAAATCGGTTGCAAGATAGGTAAATGCTTCTATGTGCTTATAAAATTTGATTATGTTTTAAATTGAACTTTATTGACATTTTATTTGTTACCATGATCATTTTATATTATTATTGATTTATATTGATTACTCTAAATTGTGATCTATTGTTAATTTTTATGATAAAAATTTTGCACGCCTTGACGAGGTAGAATGTAACAGGCCGCAAGCATTTTAAATTAACTATTGTACCTACATTCTTGCGAATAAATGATTATGAATAATGGAATCTAGAAAAGTAAACTTCTAGCAGGAAAACTTTTTTCACACGAAATGAAATTAACTATTGTACCTACATTCTTGCGAATAAATGATTATGAATAATGGAATCTAGAAAAGTAAACTTCTAGCAGGAAAACTTTTTTGGATCAAAATCATATCTTTGCCAAACTGTGTGCAATGTAATTGCAACAGCTTGGTTGATTGCGATTTTTAATAAATAAGTTAATTGATTATATATCTTTCAAAATGTTGAAATGTGCAAGCGAGAGGTACCTACATTAGCAGTTATCTTAGCCGTAAGTAAGTATATAAATCGTTAATATGATACCTGGTTTTGCTTTTCCCACACAAGCCAGAGAGTCGATAGTGGAGTTCACAGCCTTCTTAGATATTTTGGTCATTGTGAAAACTTCTTGAACGATGGGAGTTATTGGCGTCTTCTCGAAATCTTCCATTCCTGCAACTAAATTGACTGTATACACAGATACGGCTTTAATATACATTGCTTCTTTTAATATCCTTGTATCCGTGTGTATCTGTAAATTCTATGAATGAAAAGGATGATTCCGATTTGTTAGTAATCAACAACAATCGGACAGTACGCAAGTCTGAAAATTTTGTACAAGAAATGGTTTTATTTTTAATTTTGAAATAAATTATTACTTCAAACACATATTCTCGTGAGAAGTATAGATTTAAGTTTTTTTATTGGCGGGTTTTTACTATACCAATTTTGTTTCTCAAAAACATACGAATTTAATATTACAAACTTTAGTTTTAGGTAGGTACTTTCTTTACGAGATGTAAACGCACGTCTCTTCCTGCTGGTTCTAAATATCGTCCGAACACATGACGCCTTTTCGATGAGTCTAAAGGTACTTTTAGAAGCTATCAATACTCTCAAACGAAGGAATACATCGTGAATAAAAATAGCTTGTCGTAGAACCTAAATAGTTCTAAAACATGTGTCAGAAAAGAGCCTATTTGAGGCGCACTTAAAAACCTTTCACCACACTGTATGAAAAAACTAGTGATACGACGAGAACAAGACGAACACAAAAAAATGCCCGTAGTATGTCCTGAAATGGGCTTTAGTTTTTGTTTGGTTGTTTAGTTTGTGGCGAACACTGCATTTCGTTCCGACATGGATATTACCTTGTGACAGGGTCTCCAACTTGGAGTTCAATGTTGCGAAGCTCTGATAGATGTGCAGTGTGAGCAACACGAACTGATACACCATCTGTTGCATTATCCAATAGCAGAAGTAGTAAAACAAGTATGATATGTAGAGCCAAGCTGAAACTGATAAATTTAACTTTTGAACGAATCAAACGCTAGCTGGTTTAAGCGAAGCCAAAAAATCATAGTCACAACATGGGGGATTAGGCATTGTATGTATGTATGTTTGTTTGTTCCAGCATAACTTTCGAACCGTTGGTTCTTCCAATCTGCATGAAATTAGGTAGGTATATTGTACCTTATAAAATAGCTGATAAGTAACACGAATAAATACAATGAGATGTCATATAAGGGCTTTGTCTAGTGTTTACATTCCAAAAAAGTTTTTTGATATTCTAAGACGTATGGGTTTTGAGATATAGTTAAAACAATGAAGTGTTTAAATAACCATAGATTAATTTTGATCAAAATGATATTTTTGCTTAACTTTTGTAATGTCATTCTCAAATTAACACATTTTTTATTAAATAACGCATTCAGCGATAAAAAAGATATAAAAGTTTTTAAATGCCTAAAAAATGCGAGAGTGATGTTGTTTGCATCTTAACATCTGCATTTACGGTTACATATCATACATACCATCGCTTTGTTGCTTTTTCACTGAATTAAACAACATGAAATGGTCAGTTAAAGTCAGCATCACAGTAAATATTGACCATATAAGTAATAAAACACATTTCTTTGTTTCCCCTTCTTTCGGCCATTGAGGCTCGTTTAGTTGATTGTTTATCTGCAATAGTAGGGACGTGTGAATTAATGGGGGCTGTGGTAATCACATAGGATAGGGCCGCTGCATCACCTCCCGTGGAACACGACGGGAACGCATTAAACCTCGGCCAGCTGTATCTTCGGATACAGATAATATAAGACCAAATACACCTGCCAAGCGTGACTACGTCAATGCCCCCCATCAGATATAGGATATTGACAGTAGACTTATTCAGGCTGATGATGATGAAGATATTTAACTTCTTCACGTCTCAGTGATGGACGCAGTACAATACCACATAGGGCTCGTACTCGGTGGTTGTACTCTGTGAGGTGATGAGATCGTAATGGCAGAACGCTTATCATCATCTCCATCTTCGTTCCATCTGCCTTTTTTTTCCTTTTTATTACTTTCTAACATAAAAAAAGTAAAGGTCAGATTATGCTTATTGATGACCTCCGTTGTAGATCGGAGGTTTTTTCAAGAAATACATGAACTACTAATATACTGTCCATTTTATTGTGACACCATCTCCAGCACTCTTAGTTCTCACCCTTTCCTTTCCTTGTTAGATGTATAAATCTTATAGACTTACAAAAATCTACGTTATATACCTACCTTCTGTTCTGTTCTTTTGTTACCTTCTGCAAGCTACTCAGACACACGATCATAGTCCTTATATTCTTCGGAGCAGCCGCACCTCCGTAGCATATCAGACTCAGCATTATAGTAACATCTAGGATCCACACTATGCGTCGCGTGCTGCTTTGCATGCGGATCGAATGAGCTGGATCTAGTTGGAGATCACTTATCACTGCGGTTAGTGTTATCAAACCTGCAATGGAAGTTGAAGCTGGCTATAAAAATATTGCTATAATAGTATAGTGTCACATGACAAGCTACAGCTCAGGCTCGTATGTATATTTTATAGCAGTGCGTTTGCAAAAATATGTACTGTTTCAAAGCGATACATAATGAATCACAACAATATACATCATACTACGACTCTTAGACGCTGACTAACGAATCGCGAGCGCTACCTCTAGCCACACTTTTAGTTCTACTTCTTGAAAGAAATACATCTAAAATTGATAAACCCAAACACTAGCTTTCTGTTGCACTAAAAAAGCTTCAATGAAAGATATTTCTGAAACTCAAGTCGTCAAATGGTGATTTAAAGTTTGTATAAAAATGCACGCTAATAATTCATTATTTCAGTAATAAACTTACTTGATTAATACTTGAGAGCACTGGTGGTCTAGCGGTAGCGGCCCCGCCTTCCGATCTTAAGGTCGTGGGTTCGAAACCAGTGGTGTACCAATGAGTTTTTCTGTTCAAAAATGTATGTGCACAATGCCAGTACTCTCAAACGGTGAAGGAAAATAGCGTGAGGAAATCATGTTGTAGAACCTCAAAAGTTCTATAACATGTGTCAAGTGCTCGAAAGGAGCCTCTTGAGGCGCACTTAAAATTCTTTCACAACACTGTTTTGAAAGAAACTAGTGACACGACAAGAAGAAGAAGTGATATACTTACTTATAATGGTGACTAAAACATATCCATAAATGTATAAACGAGGCAATAAGCTGACGCGCCATCCACCGCCATGCTTTACGAATCGGAGAGGTGCAATGCCCGATATTCTTGACGCTCGTAGCAATAATGCCAGTGCCCCGGATACAAAAACTCTTGGATTTTTGACATCCATGATCATTCACACAAGTGCCGGAACGAAACGTGGTGTCGTGTTGAAAAAGTAAACACGAATAAAACATGATTACTCCTTGAGGTGGTTGTATACTTAGCAACATGCCATAAATGTTTTTTTTATGGAAGTGGCACATTGAATTACTCTTTATTTAGGACAAACCTGAACAGATCTCTTATTTACAATTTACACCAAACCAGGTTTTTAGAAAAGATAACTTATACCTACTAGACAGTATTTTTCAATGCCCTTTAACGATGTTAAAAATAAAGAGGTTGGCGTTCCTTCGTCTAATATATTTCCAGAGGAATAATTTGGAGACCACGTAGACATCCTAATTGTATCCTATTAAGGCCCAAGGTGACAAAGGCCTGCCGGTAAGAACAGTAAATGGATTTATATGTAACATAATGGAAGTTTTGATCACAGTTATTAATGATCACAGCTTGTTGCTTAGAAACTAACGATAGTGTTAAACGTTTTCACTTATAGCTCTATTTTCACCATGCTCTGTTAGCTTAACAAAGGATTAAAGGGCCGTTGAATTTGTCAAAATGTTTGCGTTCGACATCTAAGGTTAGATTTAACGGCCTGTTAATCCTTGATTAGTAACTAACAGAGCATGGTGAAATCAGCTTTTAAAGGCGTTGTTTCATCAATATATAGAGCCGGGGTCTGGTCTATGTAAAGTATATATAATTATCGCTTAGCAATAGGTAGGTACAGTAACTGTTTTAAGTGCTTATTTACCTCATTTTTACTTCGTTTTCTTGCTTAACAAGATTTTCTTTGTCAAGGAGAGCAACACAATGCACTAAAAATATGGCGGAATGTCATTTTGACAACTGTTGTATAAGTCAAGCTTGATAGTGAAAGTCATTACCGTCAAAAAAAGCAACAAAACTGTCAAAAAATTATAAAATGCAATGCGTCATATCAAACGTCATGTCAGACTGTCATGGCGGCTCTAGAAGTGTGCACATAGTAGTAACATTTAGCGATAACAACTTAATTTTTTTATTTTATTTTATTCGGAAAACAAACAGTGTTACATTCTATAATTAAGACTACTTAAAATACTAATCACCAATTAGATGTTAAAGTAAAAGATAATGAATAAATTATGAAATAAAAAATCCGAAAGTGAAAGAAGTTAGTTGAGAACCATTTTAAACCAGTGGTTAGAGAGAGATTGTTTATAAGCAGAAGGTTTGGATGA
Organism: Chloroclysta siterata; assembly: GCA_932294275.1. NCBI lineage: Eukaryota > Metazoa > Arthropoda > Insecta > Lepidoptera > Geometridae > Chloroclysta > Chloroclysta siterata. The sequence goes on along the minus strand of OW028607.1, from coordinate 2,714,816 downwards.
AAAGAGATCTAATTCGGGGAAGCCAACCAGTTCATTAAAATAGTTTGCGGATCTAATGAAGAATGAATGTTGCCTATAATTTGATGAACAATGGGGAACGTAGAGAGAAAGGGATGGAATTCTTACGCTTCAAAGTCAAAGTCAAAGTCAATAGGTATTTATTCAATAAAATCACAAGGATCACTTTGAAACGTCTTAAAGCTAGGTGACTCTAGGTGCCAGTTCCACGCGACCAAAGCCTAGAAGAACAGGCAACAAACTTACGGCTTGGTTCCTACCGTTCTTTTGTATGATCCTTTTACAATGTAATATAATATATTATTGAAGTTAAGTGAGGCGTAGGCATGCAGAAAAAGGTAAACATAATCAAATTTATAAGACAGCACACGCTACGCTTCAAACTAATAATACCTAATGCATAAAATTAAATACAATCTATTAAATCAGAGAAAAATAAAACACACAATAGTAGGTACAGTACAGACATTGCAGACATGTTAGCTGCCGATGGGCAGAGCGACCGGGACATCGGGCCACGCACTTTTATCATCAATAGACACAATAGACAGCCTTCACAGCTCAGTTGGTAGTAGCTCTGCCTTCTGTGCCGTAGGCCGTGGGTTCGATCCCCACCGAGAACAAACATTTGTGTGATGAACATAGATGTTTGTTCTCCGTCTGGGTGTTATAAAATATTATAAGTATGTATTTACAAAAAAAAAAGTATATATGTAGTATATCAGCTATCTGGTTCCCATATCACAAGCTTTGGCTTAGTTTGGGGCGAGATAGTGCTGTGTGGAATGTCCACCAATATTTATTTATTTATTATTTATTTAATATAGCTATCTAAAGTATAATAAGCTTTACTTATTAGATTATTCTTAATGTATGACTTAAATTTTCTAATAGGAAGCCCAGTGGCACTTTCTGGAAGTTTATTATAGAAGCGTATACCGTTCCCCATAAACGAGCCATTTACCTTTTGGAGTCGAAATTTAGGAATACATAATTTGTTTTTATTTCTAGTGTTAACGTTATGTGCTTCACTCTTTTTCTTAAAGTTATCTATGTGTTTATGAGTGTATAATAGATTTTCATAAATATACTGTGAAATTACTGTGAGAATATTAATTTCTTTAAATCGCTCCCTCAATGATTCGCGTGGTTTCATTTTATAAATGGCACGTATCGCCCGTTTTTGAAGTACAAATATACTTTGTATATCAGCAGCTTTCCCCCAGAGCAATATACCATAAGACAGTACACTATGAAAGTAGCTAAAATATACTAGCCTAGCTGTAGCTTCATCTGTAAGCCATCTTATTGTGCGAACTGCGTATGCAGCCGAACTCAGTCTACCAGCAAGTGATTTGATATGTGGACCCCACTGCAATTTTGCATCAATATTAAGTCCTAAAAAAATAGTAGAATTGACAAGGGTAAGTGATTCTCCATTTAATTCAATATTGGTTGGACGCTGAACCACATTTGGCAAAGTAAATTTAATGCATTTCGTTTTCCCGGCATTGAGCAAAAGATTATTAACAGTAAACCAGTTAAGTACTTGCGACAGAGATGCATTAACGTCATCGAAGTTAGTCTTCAATATGTCGACTTTAAATATTAAAGAGGTATCGTCAGCAAATAGAACTATTTCACATAAATCCTTTACAAAAGGTGGAAGGTCATTTACATATACTAGAAATAAAAAGGGACCCAATATGGAACCTTGAGGTACCCCTATATCAATGACCGACCCAGACGACCTCTCACCGCCAACATCAACTTTTTGCACTCTATTGGTTAAATATGACTGTATAAGACCAATTGCCTGGTTTATGATGCCGTAATGTTTAAGTTTAGATATTAAGGTGGCATGACTTACACAGTCAAAAGCTTTGGACAGATCGCAGAATACCCCAATCGCATCTTGTGAGTGTTCCCAAGCATCATAAATGTGCTTCAGGAGCGTCGAACCGGCATCTGTCGTTGATCGACCTTAAAGCTTCGAGTAGGAACGCGTAATTTTACTTTAGAAAGGAGCTGAGGAGAATCAATTTGGGATTGCGCGATTTTAACTAATACAGAGATGTCAGATATTTTTCTTCTTTCGTGAAGTGGTACTATATGATGCCTTTTACATCTTGCCTCATAATTAATGTCGTACGTTTTGCACTTATACTGTAGATATTTTACAAATTTTCGTTGAATTGATTCTATTCTATTAATATGTACGTCATATTGTGGGTTCCAAATCTGGGAACAATACTCGAGGATGCTGCGCACATACGAACAGTACAATATTTTAACAACTTTTACGTTATTAAACTGAGAGCAGGATCTTTTGATGAATCCCATAGCCCTGTTGGCTTTTTTAACGATGTGATCTACATGTTTTTCATAGGAATGTTAATCCTACATTTTAATGAAATTGCATTTGTATGGTAATTTTCAATATTTTTCAATTATTTCTATGTACGGTACATAGACCAGACCCAGAATAAACCTGTCCTTTCAAAGCGACTTGACTTGTTGCAAAGTTGACATTTTCGGAGTGTCACAATAATAAGTGTTCTTTTATTATAAAAATTTAATTGAAATGTCGCCGCTAGAAAAGGGTCTTTATTTGTACCTGGGTATTAATCCTTATAAAAATAAATCATTTCATTTTCAAAACGGCTTTAATGCCTATAGATTACTTCTTGAATTTTTCAAATCGGACATTCCATTCAAAAGATATGACGAAATTAAAAATGTTAACGGGTCCACGGGTCACGCACGGGGTGCGATTTCACTCACTCAGGGAGAAGGGCGCGCAAATGTATGAAATAAGTAGACGCGAGGCTCGAACCCACGGTCTAAGTTTATCCTAAAATGTTCAAAAAATATATGACCACCCATGCGAAGCTGGAACAGGACGCTAGTACTTTATAATAGACTACTTTATACTACCGCAAAGTCTCATGCCTTCAATTAACTATGACATATCCAGTGGTTCTTCTTGGTATCTTCATAAACTTCGTTTGTTTGTTAAACCAATAGGCAGGTGTGTTTTTAGCTAGCTGTGTCATAATTTTTCGAAAATTACGAGACTTGTTTTGGTCTAACGATGTTTGATTTCGATTGGTATCTGGGAAAAAGTGATCGTGACTGATCGACTGCTTATCTATAAACGACTGGTCAACGGACTTGTTTTGTAGTGATTTCTAGTTGCAACATATAGCCGTCTCTTGTATGAAGCATTTGCGTAAGCGAGTCAGTCGTATAATTGCAGCTACGTATTTCCGTAATAAGTACCTTGTAACTGACAAAAATCCTTACAAGCACAGTAGGTTGTCAAGTACTAAGTAGTTAAGAGCACCGGTGGGATAGTAGAAACATTCCCTTATTTTAACCGACTTCAAAAAAAGGAGGAGGTTTTCGACTCTATTATTCGACTGTTTTATTTATTTTTTATTGTTTTTGTTATCTCGGAACTTTCGACTGGTTGAACCGATTTTTCCCAGTTCTGACAATGGCATCCATGAAAGCCATTGAAGTCGGATTTCTTTTGCTGCTGCTGATGGAACAAGCAGATGGCCCAGTTTGGCCGAGCCATCCCATAGGTGACAGCAGTACTCCATACCAGACCGGACTTGAGCTTTGTAAAGATTGAGAAGCTGTCCAGGTGTGAACTACCGCTATACTCTATTTAGGATGCCCACCTGATGTTAAGTGGTAACCATCACCTATTGTATTGCTTCGTAATTCACATATGAACGTGCCCTACGATGTACTGCTTTGTGTTAATTAACTTGTGCCTGTAATTTCACAGGCAACCCGAAACACAACAAACCCTTCAAACCGAAACACAACAACGCTGCTTGGCGGCAGAAATAGGCATGGTAGTAGTATTTCCCCAGACGAACCTTCACAAAGAGCTCCACTACCTCAATAAATTTTATGATCGTAGGTTCAAAAATTCTGTACCAGTATATACTTCGTACAATATTTATGCGTAATTTCTAGGCTCTCAAACGGCAAGGAAAACATCGAAAGGAAACCAATGGTATTCTAGCAGCGATGGGCTTGCAACCCATCACGTAAGAATACGGACTCCAAGACATTAGAGATTCTAGAGATGGAAATTGGGTACTTATTATCGCCGGAAAAAATATTTCTTACCTACACGTGCACTTAGAAGCTCTTAGGTCCATATAAACTTTACATTTAAGTTCATCACTGCTACCGTGTTGCAGAAAATACTAAATTATAATGAATATTGAATTTATACGGGATCTATTACACATGATAATAAATATTCCGTTTATATATTCCGACAATTATGTTCATTCAGTTTTGGTAAAAATAAGTAGATTCATTTTATTTACATTATCTGTCTTAAGGTCGATTCACACATATCAGTGAAGCCACAGTTCCGACACAGTACCGGCAGAGTACCGGCACAATGCGAAATATTCTTTCATACATTCTCTATGAACGCATCCCCACTTCTCAGTGCCAGTGACGACACAGTGCTCTTAGTGTCAGTGCCAGAATGTATGAAACTGTGCTGGTACTGTGTCGGAACTGTGACTTCACTGATATGTGTGAATCGACCTTTATCCTCTGTCTATATTTCTAAACTTTATTTATCCTCTACGTCACTGTTTTGTGTCGCTGAATTTTCTTTGCCACTGTTCTGCGTTGCCGAGTTCTGTCCTAGCCCCGGTATATCGTTGGTTGACATAGGCCTCATCATTGCCTGGAATGTCCCCAAAACCACTTGCGTATCACCTCCAGCGCCTCCCAACCCACCGATTTGTCTTTTAATCATCATTTTCTGAATACCATCAGTTGACTGTACAGATTTTTCCATTCTCCAATTTTGATCTTTAGTCATGCGCTCTTCAGAATCTGTAATATCAAACTCAGACAGGTAACTCTTCGGGTTTTCATTAGTTTCAGTTAGGTAGTTTTCAGAGCGTTCCATGTTCAAAAACAGCTTTAGATTGTCGCTTGTTACAATCAAATTCTTGATGAGTATATTTTTGTAGAGTTCCATTACTGTTTTATCGGATTGTTGATAAACATCAAAGTTGTTTATTTGTACGTTTCTAAGTGGTTTCGCGTAAGTCATGGAAATAAAAAGCAGAAAGTACTGTAAATACATCTTTGCACAGTTTCTAGATGCGTTATGGCTTCTAATTTCATATTTTCGGTCATATAAGTGTATGAATATTTTAAGCCTTACATACTTTTCGATAAGTTATCTGCAATGTTTTGTTGTACCACTTTCCGTTGTATCTACTAATTATCATATCGTTTAAGTAGTTTTTTCGTAAAAAGATATCCAGTGCGATTATGAAAACAGTGAATCGCACTTCCCTCTTTTAATTTATTGGTGTCATATATGTCTCTTCAATTCCATACAATTCTAATAAAACAACAAATATAAATTAAAAATAAATAAATATAACATCTAATAAAATTGTGAGTAAGTAAATACTTACCACAATTTTAACGTAATTATGTTGACATATAATACTAAGGTCATCAATTTATCATCCAACGTTCATTCTAAATCAATAGAGAGCTTTTTACCAGCCGTCATCGTTTTATAACTTTAAAGAAAATAGCTGTCAAACTAACAACTAGGTCGTGGTTCGCCCCGAACTGAGATCTCGTGATGTCCGCTCCAGTCTTACACCCAGTCTTACTAAACACGATATTTGGCCTCTGACTACCCCCTACCTACTTGGGGTACCAATTTAATCTCAAAAATCATACATAGTACGTCTTAGACTAAAAATAAAAATTGTATTGGGGTGTACAAACCGAACCCTTTCATATGACATGACAGCGCACTTGGTATATTTGAGTAACAATTTTTTTTGCTCCCCATGTCTCAATAACCCCTTTTCCAATTAAATTCATATACTCATATAAATTTATATGAATTCCCAAGTACAACCTACCAAATTTCGTGCAGAACAGATCAAAAGATGTAAAAATTTAAGTAGGTGGTAGTCAGAGGCAAGTCCAAACTCTGTGGACAAGTATGGAAACGAAGTTTCAACTGAATTGGTCTATTTATCGAAGAGTTCCGTTGAACAGACCTTGGCTCCATCATCAGACTTGGTCGCTGTCACCATTTTATGAGAACTGAGTCTTCTTAATTCGTTACAAATAAAAAAATACCAAAAAGCAAAGCAAAGCTGACCAGAAACAAAACCTTGATGTTATCGAAACTCCTAAAGATCTAAAAGCTCTTGCATCGTTGTTAACTTAATTTAACTAACTTGTATCTCAAAAACCGAGCGTCCTAGAAAAAAAGTAAAAAAGTTTTGGAATGTCCAAGCCAAGCCCTTTTTCGTTTTGGCACCCTTAAAAACCCCCATAACATAATAACTCGTTATCAGATTTAATTCATATACTTACCAGTACATTTCTCAAGTACAAGCTATCGACTTACCGAATTTCATGCAGATCGAATCAAAGGTTCGAAAGTTATTTTCGAAGTTGTATGATTTTTCGCTACGCTCACTGAATCAATAAACATTTTAGCAAGTACGCTTAGAAACACTACTCGTAAATAAAATCAATTTCATATCCCACGAGGGTTTGACCATTCGACAGAATAAACATTTTTCCACGTAATGGTTTTATTTTCACAGCACATCACGATGTGATATGACCCGGCGAACTTTGTTTACGAAACCGTCAGTTGGATTCCCGTCCGCCGTACATCTCCTCGCCTTTCTGGGCGCCTGGTATTTCAGAAACAATTGCGAAAAACAATTTCAATATTGTTGTTCGGAAAGCTTAGTTTTTATGAGTTTGTGAGTATTTTTATTTGGCGAAAACATAAGCTTGTTTACACCATGTAACGTTATTGCGAACTTGGAACGTTTTTGTTGCTGGTTGTTGGTGCTTTGTAGTGATGGGTGAGTTGAAAGTTTACTTGTGTTTTGAATTGCGAAGGATAAAGTTCGTATAAATTTTTCTTACACAAATTACACAATTAGCTAAAAAAAAACATAAATAGTTGAGTATTTCACCAGAATTACAATAAACAAATAGTATATTTTTAAAAACAGTTGTACCTTCAGCTAGTTCTTGGATCTACTATTTGAAAACTCACAATCTTAAATCATCTCTGACAAGATACAATCGCCACAAATAAATCATAACAATATAACATTGTTTGAAACTTACGATATTATAATTGACACTGTATAAACAACTGGCACGGGAAACATATGAATAGTATTGTGTAAACAGCGATTTATGTTTTTAAATTAGACTTGCTGTATCAATGTAATACTGATGTTACATTTATTTTAGTTTCTTGCTCGCTTTTCAATATGTTTTTTATTTGAAAAAGTAAACAAGGTGATGGCCCTTCTCATGTTAAACAATACCTCTGCCATCTACGATTGTCGACGTGCCAAGCCCTATTGGACTGAGTCTATCACTCGGAAACGTAAAGGTAAACGTAACGTACCATGTGCCTGTGATTGATTAAACCTATGAAAATTTAATTAAAGTTTTGTTTCGCAGCAACAAAATATGCCATTAGTTGGTAGGTAAGTCTTTAAGTAAGATTTTAATGTTTTAATAAACGCTTTTTAAGTTATAAACGAAATTTGTCAGTGGTCTTCACACTATCGTTATCGTATTCATATCGTGAAAACTATTCGCTTATAACCTTTTAGGAAACTTTCAGCTAAGCAATATGTACGAATAAAATAAGTGCTTGGGTAAAATAAGATTCCCAAATCTACAATAGCTGGACATAATACGATCTCGGTCATCGTAGTAGAGGTAAGATTGTAAATATTCCCGCTTTTCTGTGCTATTTTAGCCGAAATCACAATACCCTACAACAACATAGTATACTTCAATTCTAATTGTAGCTAGATTGTTTAATTAACATTGCATTCGGCTCCATTCGTAACAGACCAATGAGAAAGGAGAAATCAATGGAAATCGCGTGATTATTATTACTAAAGCTTACCTTATACATAGTTTAATTACATTAACAAGAGTCAAATTAGGTATATCGCTTAGATATGCAAACACATCGTTACCTAGTCGTGGTGAATGGTCAAATAAAAAATGGTGGCACCAAAAGACCCACCTGATGATGGGCGGCTATCTCTGTCTATAATAATTTCAATACCAGAGACGTTTATCGAACGCTTCTACCAAGTGACCTACTGTCAGTCTCCGATACTCGTTATGATCGTATAAAACATTGGCCTACTTTGGTGATGGAGATTTTGGATGGTTAAAGCGGTCTCCGTCGTGGCTTAGCGACGGTTAGAGCTGGGACCGATAGCTTAACCCTCAGAAGCACAAAAGCACGAATAAGTGCAGAGTGTTGGCAGATGTAGCCTTCAAACAAATCAAAAAAGATCGATCTTCTTCTTTTAGTCGTGTCACTAGTTTCTTTCGAAACAGTGTGGTGAAAGGATTTTATGTGCGCCTCTACTTACTTGCCGAATGTTTTAAAACGTTTTAGGATCTACGACATGCCGGTTTCCTCACAATGTTTTCCTTCACCGTTTGAAAGTACTGGCACCGTGCAGATACTTAAACAGAAAAATTCATTAGTGCACGACCGGTTTTGAAGCTGGGTTAAAGGCTGCATCCCCAGGCATGGTAGATATCCTACCAAGCCCAGGGACTGCATCCTATCGGTATAAAAACAAGCATAAAAAAAAACATTACAACAAAGTGCCTGCGCGATAAAAATCACACGCTACGACGTCCCATCGAACAATATTTTGAATGAACTCGTGATATTTTCTTTTCACTGGCCGAAGTTTTCTTTCCATGAAATCTTATTTTTCAATCAAATGACCTTGAACTACAATAGGTCATTCTCGGAACGGTAAATAAATACGCTTTACAAAGAATCAGCCAAGTGAGTGTTTGACCAAGCATAGAGAAGACTAATATAATAATAAATTCTAAAGGCAGTTTAATGCATGCTTTTTCTATGCATTTGAGGACATATGCTGCGTGCCTGTTCTTCTAGCCTTTGATTGCGAGGAACTGGCGGTGGATTCACCTAGTATATAAGACGTTTCAAAGTGATCCTTGTGATTGTACTGAATAAAGACCGTTTTGATTTTTGATTTTTTTGATTTCATAAATGATACCATGCATGGTAACAATAAAATACTATAACAGCAGCTTCAGATGTTTTCAAAACCAACTTTAACTCGAAAAGTAGCAAATTTTTGTGGTACCTAATTATAATATAATAAACTAGCAAATTTTTTTTGGTAATTTCAATATACATAATTGTAATCTACCATGGAATTAAAAAAAAAACACTCATTGTCGCTTAGTTGAAAGCAGCTCTGGCTTCCCAGCTGTAGGTTATGGGTCATCCATAACATATCCCCATCATATCCCCAAACATATACGAAGACTGATGTTTGTTCTGCCTCCTGAATTATATAAATTGGGACTAGAGTTCATTGTTTTTATACAAAATATCTTTATATTAAAATTAAGATATAGCATAATTTGATAGAAGACTAAAGGTAGGCCAAAGAAAAAATTAATGGACTGTCTGAATGACATGAGCAATATAGAAGTGACTGCTGAGATGACGGCCCACATGAAGATGATTATCTCTCCAAGAAAATTATATCTTCATGGGCATTACTTCGGACTTCGGAACCCTAATCTAGCATGTAAATAAGGGGTAAAATTGTTGACGAGGATTCATAATATTTGTTCAATGAATAGGCGTGGTTTTTTGACATTAAAGACACACCTATAAATAAGTTTACCGATAAAAAAAAGCAATGAAAGCATTTAAGTTTATAGCGGCCGTGTCGGAGCGGTTTACGTATTCAACCTCACCATCATCATCATCAGGCTGCGAAGTCCACTGCTAAAGATAAGGGGGTTTTTTTAACGAGTTAAATAACTCGCAAATTCAAACCATATTCGCTCTCTATGAATAGGTAATTTAATTTAGCTTCGTAGTTATGTTTGCCATTGACGGATACATCTCGGAGGACATCATAATCACCAAATTACTCTATGTTTCCACATAAACTAGCAGAGACTAAAGAGACTTCGTGAAGTTTGTGTTCGCAAATCATAATAATTATATTTTATAAGTGAAAGTGAAAGAAAGGATCACTTTGAATTGTCTTAAAACTAGGTGAATTTAGGTACCAGTAGAGTGCCAGTACCAATATTTAGGTACCAGTGCAAACATTCGGCATAGGGCAAGTTTTAACCATCACTTTATAACAGAGAATTGCGTGAAACAACAGGCACTTGAGGCTTTACATCTGTATAAATATAAATATAAATATAAATATTGGTGGACATTCCACACAGCACTATTTCGCCCCAAACTAAGCCAAAGCTTGTGATATGGGAACTAGATAGCTGATATACTACTCATATACTTTTTTTCTTTTGTAAATACATACTTAAAATATTATATAACACCCAGACAGAGAACAAACATCTATGTTCATCACACAAATGTTTGTTCTCGGTGGGGATCGAACCCACGGCCTACGGCGCAGAAGGCAAAGTTACTACCAACTGAGCTGTGAAGGCTGTGTATGCCCCTAAGTTCGTGGGTTCGAAACCGGTCGTGCACCAATGAGTTTTTCTGTTCAATAATTGATGTGCACAATGCCAGTACTCTCAAACGGTGAAGGAAAACATCGTGAAGAAACCGGCATGTCGTAGAGCCTAAAAAAATTTCTATAACATGTGTCAAGTGCTCGAAAGGAGCCTCTTGAAGCGCGCTTAAAATCAGATCACTGTTTAGAAAGAAACTAGTGATAGGACAAGAGAGAGATCTGTATGCCTCAATTTGATGGATGCAGGGCAGTGCATCGTAGGGCACATTCATATGTGCTTGACTTACGAGGTAACGCTTCGTTAGGTGATGGTTACCACTAACACCAGTTGGACCATCTGCTTCTTCCATCAGCAATAGAATAAAAAGTAAATTGTTTACCTTAACCATTAAAGCCCATATTACCGTCGTCAGTCTTTCGGACCATTACTCTTCGATTCAATAATAATGTCAGATTGTTTGTTATTTGCCCAAAGCTCGAGCCCACAGTCTGTGACGCCGGAGGCGTGGCGTGCTTGTCGCTTTCGTAAACCATAGGTTCTGTGGATCTGATACACAGTGTCACTAGTGCGCAGAGGTCGTTGTGTCATTACAAAGTCTCACATTTCAAATACTTTTTAAATCATGTTTTCTGAATACAGATAATTTCGTAGGATGATCAATAATCTTGAATTGCGTAAGCGCTTTGTTGATTTTGCCAACTCAATAAAAAAAATTGTGAAGATTTAAAAGCTTACCTAATAATTAAATTAATGTTACCACATGGTATTTAAATGCTAACGTGGAACCACTCGAGAGGTAAGGCAAAAAACGAAAGAACGAATAATAATTGCAAATTTAAAAAACCTTTAATATAAAACTCAATTTTAAAATTAACTAACTTAATAATATAAAAATATTTAACTTACAAATATGAATAGAGTCTGAAAACAAATAGGAAACTGCGTTACTCTACAGTCAAGCTTTGACCTAAATAGTTCTTATAAATTTAATCCACATAAATTACTTTGACAGAAGTATTTACCTGGCAATATCATAGAATAGATAGATAGAAAGTCTACGGCGTAGACTCTACGCCGTAGCACCTTGCGTAGAGCCTGTATCAGTATCGACCTCACAGACAAAATGTTTAGGATCTTAAAAATCACTCTATTGTGTATACCAAATATAAAAAAACTGAAACTGCTTCACAACTGTGATCCCCAGGCACGTCCTCTCAGATCTCTTAGTTCCAAGTACCACCTCTGGAGTCTTTGATGACGTCTTGGGGGGTAGTCAGAGGTACGTCCAACCATGTATAACATTACCAACACGTGCCTGCTAGACATTGTTATGTACTGAACCCTATTGTTTCAATAAACAAATATTTAATTAAATTTCATAGAATATAATAAAAGATGAACCACTGTTTATATTGTTTTTGTCCTTTATGTCATATTTTCTTCCATTATAACTTTCATAAGTCGGTTCTGTGCCATCATCATCATAAAATTCCACGTTTTCAACTAATGTATCAATTGACCACTAATGTATTTTGATGTATATTTTATTATTCCGTAATTGAAGGAAAATTGTATCGGTATAAAAAATTAATCACTCTTCTGTGGTTTGAAGTTAACCAAATGAGGTGGTAGATTTTGGATTGTGGAAAATATATATTGTAGCCAATAAAAATATACGGCAAAAATCTTACATTTTATAATAGAATTATGGGTACCCGGTTTACATCAGAGTAATGATATTTTGTAAGTAGAAAAATTACTTAATTAGTTTTACTCAAGATGGTGGACGGACATTATATATTTGATTAAATTATCAAAATATCCGTCATAACGTTTTACAACAAATACATTCGTGTGCCTGTTTTTTTCAGGTGCGCTATATAATATGCTTGGATGCAAATTTCTATATATTTTTGTATATTTTTTATAAATATCTGCCGAAAATCACTCACATACCCCTTCCATACTACTACTACTAACATACTTATCTAACGAATCTCTGCGTCAAATGTTTTCGTCGGCTTATTTTTGATATCGTGATGTAATAACTGTGTTATAGATAACAAGTTAATAACCCCCAGCAAACAACACAGCAATAAACACACTCGTGGTTCAGAACAACACTGTTAAATGAATCCGCCAAGCGCGTGTTGAACTTTTTTTTATACAACTAGCTGATGAACAAGCAGGCATCAGTGTAGGCTATTGAAATTGGTACGGCGCCTAGCGTACTTGGGTAATTGTAATTGGGTGATCTCTCAAATAGACGAATCAGCGTTCATTTAAGTAAATATAAAGTCATATGTATGACGTATGTATGATGCAATACAAAATATCGATCGATACGAAAGGTTTTTATGGACCTATTCCAATGGATTTATAAACTAGTAAAGCTTTCTTTTCTTAGATTCTTTATGTAAAGGGCTCAGCTACAACATGCTAAAGAAGATATTGAGTCGAATTAAGCTGCCCGTATCATAATGATCGAACTTTGGAGTTCGATCATTATGATACGATCTTATATATTCTTTACCTTACCCTTTACTTGGGTAAAGGGTATTTTTTTTGATCATATTATTATACATATTTCATCGACGTACTTACCACGCACGATTATTTAATTCGGTTTTTTAGTTTAGTGGCACACAAATTTGTTTTTATAGCGGCAACAGAAATACATCATCTGTGAAAATTACACCTGTTTAACTATCACGGTTCATGAGATACAGCCTGGTGACAGACGGTCAGACAGACAGCAGATGGACGGACAGCGGAGTCTTAGTAATAGGGTCCCGTTTTACCCTTTGGGTACGGATCCCTAAACTCCACCATTGAACAAATTTTGTACTGCCGTACAAATTAAATTTAGTTTTTTTAGAATAAATTAGTAGTTCGCCCCGAACTGAGATCTCGTGATGCGACCCGACGAACGCATAAAAACTTTGAGTAGTAGTCAGAGGCAAGTCCAAACATTATCTTTGGACTTTTTTCTGACTACCGCCTACTAACTTGGTATGGTAACCAAGTTAGTAGAACTCAACTCTATTGGCCTATTTATTGAAGAGTTCCGTTGAACAGACCTTGGCTCCATCATCAGACCTGGTCGCTATCACCATTTTATGAGAACTGAGTACCTTCCTAATTTATTTCATGAAAAAAAAATAAGAAAAAGCAAAGGAACTGGACGACCAGTAGAAAAACCTTGATGTCAACGAAATTCCTAGAGATGGGAGCTCTTGGATCGTTGGTTATCTTATTTTAACTTTTTTGTTATATATCAAAAACCAAGCGTCCCAGAAAAAAAGTAAAAATTGTTTTGGGATGTCCAAACAATGACCTTTCATATGACATGTAACTTGATTTTTATATGCAACTTTTTTTACAAGCTATCGACTTATCAAATTTCATGCAGATCGGATCAACGGTTCGAAAGCTATGGCCAGACAAACATACATACATACATACATACATACAAACATAAAATGCCAAATCGCCCAAGTTGAAACTAAGATCTTCGTTCGCTTCGCTCACTCGATCAATTATGATAATGCATGACTTCAACTCAAAACCGTGATTATGGGTAACTTTGTCATGAGCAAAATATGTTAACGAGTTCTTTTTATAAAAACCTATTATATAAAGGATCGGTTTTATGAAACCTATAATACCTACCTAAGCCCATAAGACTATGGTCATAAGAAACCAATATCCAATCGAATCCGTGAAAATATGTTACGAAGTGGTAGTTTGAGAGAAATTGGATATCGGAAATAGTGCGTAAACTAACATACCAATAGTTCTATGACTACTTCGGAAAGTATTTTTACGGATTCTATGTGATATATTTCCCTATTTTTTTCGATAAGTCTAAAGTAGAGAAGAAAATATTTTAAACACGTGCGCGTCTCAATGACTGTACTTCACCACACGTAAAAGTCACAGCCACAATCTTGCAATAGAATACCAGCCGTACCTTACCTATACATAAACCTAATAAAGTAAAGGGTTTCTTATTGACGCACGTGATATTTCTCGTATCAAGTTACACCTTGAAATACTATTTTATGTTCTGTGACCTAGTTGTGTTCCATATAATACAATTGTAAGTTTTATATATAAACAGTCTCACAACGTTCATGTGAGAATTTAAATATGCAGACAGATCTACTGTTCCATGTGTATTTTTGAAATTTTGTAAATACTTGTATTTGTAATTAAAAGTTAAATAAGTAATTTAAATAAGTAGCCATGTTTAGTTAATTACTTTACGTAATTTATAAATTCTTTGTAACATTACTTGGTACATTGTTTTTGAAATTTTGTAAATACTTGTATTTGTAATTAAAAGTTAAATAAGTAATTTAAATAAGTAGCCATGTTTAGTTAATTACTTTACGTAATTTATAAATTCTTTGTAACATTATTTGGTACATTGTACATAGTCTTTTTATGATTATTTTTGAGTTTATTTGTCAAACATTTTGCTTCTCAGCTGTATTTGTAGAATGTGTTTGTGTTTGTTTGGGGAGGCCTATGTCCGATGATGATGTTTAATAATTTTAAAAGCTTTCACTGAACTTTCTATAGAATAGCAATTATAACTAGCAATGTTCCAAGTTCCTAATTAAAGCACTTTTTATACGAGTGATTCTCTGTAATAATGATGTTTCATTACATTATTATAAAGATAAGATAGAAACCTACCTACGTGTTCAAACGCGAAGTTAATTAAAAAGTTGAAAGCTTGTGATAGATACGATATTTTATCGGAGTTCACTTCTCTGGGCGGATGTTTTCTTTTGTTGTACACCGATCATCAAGAGAAAGTAATTAAAACTTATAAACTATTTTCTCTATATCTTATGACAAAAGTAGGCTCACTAATCACGAAATTTTTAAAGCGATAGCTATCGGCCCTCAATATAAATCTATTTTAGAAAATTCCCACCCCAAGTGTCTAGAAAAAGCTGTCCAAGGTAGTATGGAACTTGCGAACGAACTGTCAAGCTTAACTTTTTTATTAACTAGATTAGCAACTAAAATGTTTTATAAAAAATAGGTCAATAATGACCAATTTTTTATTGTATTGGCCGTCAATACATTAGCTGGTGGATATATATTTACGATCACGTTAAAGTCTCGTCAAAACTCAAGTACTATCTTAATATATTATAAATATATTTTTTGCTCTAAATAGCTCTTCTCCTTCCTGAGTTCGTACTTGATTATTTATTTATTAACCACTAGCGGCCTGTCCCAGCTTCGCATGGGTGGTCATAAATTTTTTGAACATTTTAGGATAAACTTAGACCGTGGGTTCGAGCCTCGCGTCTACTTATTTCATACATTTGCACGCGCTTCTCCTTGAGCGAGTGAAATCGCACCCCGCGCGTGATCCGTGGACCCGTAAACATTTTTAATTTCGTCATATCTTTTGAATGGAATGTCCGATTTGAAAAATTTAAGAAGTAATCTATAGGTATTGAAACCGTCTTAATTATGAAATGATTTATTTGGATAAGGATTAATACCAAGGTACAAATAAAGACCCTTTTCTAGCGGAGGCATTTCAATTAATTTTTTATAATAAAAGAACACTTATTGTGACATAACTATAATAGTTAGACATATGCTGTCGCGACATTTTTTGTAGATGATAACGTGTTCTACAAAATCGTAGTACATTATTTTGTTCTATCTTCAATAGTTTTCGCAGCGCACGCGATGTAAGGTTTTTTGTTTTCCACCTTGGGTTACATTATTGAAGTTTTAGTAAGGATCCCTGATTTTTTTGAAAATATAATATAGCCTATGTTACTTAGGGATAATGTAGCATTCTAATGGTGAAAGAATTTTTGAAATCGGACCAGTAGTTTTTGAGCCTATTCGTTACATACAAAAATACAAAAATACAAAAATACAAAGTTTACCTCTTTATAATATTAGTGTAGATATATCATTTATTATCTCAATAGCTTTATAGCCAAAACGATAACACAGTTCACATTATTTACAATATTTTTACATACTTATACACTAACATGGCACATATAACAACATAATATTGATATGAAGAGATCTACCGTGCCTCTGGATCAAAGTCGTGAAGATTTATTACTTTTACGCACAGAGCTGACTATGTTTCTTGACTGAACTCTTGAGTAAGTAGGTACTAAATACCGTTGTTCCCTTGTTATCAGGTTTGGAGTCCGCGAAGGTGGAGGGTATACCTTCGGAGGATGTTCCAGCCCAGTCGGAGCGGGGGCCCGATCACAGGACCAACTGTATGGTCGGCGGAGCTCATGCATTTATACTTAGGGTAAAGTCATTGTATAAATTACTAGCGGCCTGTCCCAGCTTCGCATGGGTGGACATAATTTTTTTCAACTTTTTAGGATAAACTTAGACCGTGGTGGGTTCGAGTCACTTCTAACTCGCGCCTTGCCCGGGCCCGCGCTGGGTGAGAACGCGCCCCGTGACCTTATATTTTTAAAATCTTTTGAATGGAATGTCCGATTTGAAAGATTCAAGAAGTAATGTATAGGTATTAAACCAGTCTTGAATATGAAAAGATTTATTTGGATAAGGATTAATACCAAGGTACAAATAAAGACCCTTTTCTATCGGCGGCATTTCAATTAAATTTTTATAATAAAAGAACACTTATTGTGACATAACTATAATAGTTAGACATATGCTGTTGCGACATTTTTTGTAGATGGTGACGTGTTCTACAAAATCGTAGTACATTATTTTGTTCTATCATCAATAGTTTTCGCAGCGCACGCGATGTAAGGTTTTCTTTTTCCACCTTGGGTTACATTATTAGAGTTTTAGTAAGGATCCTGATTTTTTTGAAAATATAATATAGCCTATGTTACTCAGGGATAATGTAGCATTCTAATGGTGAAAGAATTTTTGAAATCGGACCAGTAGATTTTGAGCCTATTCGTTACATACAAAACAACAAAACAACAAAAATACAAATCTTTCCTCTTTATAATATTAGTGTAGATGTAGATTTACATTGTAACAAGGATCATACAAAAGAACGGTAGGAACCAAGCCGCAAGTTTGTTGCCTGTTCTTCTAGGCTTTGGTCGCGTGGAACTGGCCCCTGGAGCCACCTAGCTTTAAGACGTTTCAAAGTGATCCTTGTGATTTTGGTGGTCATACATTTTTTGAACATTTTAGGATAAACTTAGACCGTGGGTTCGAGCCTCGCGTCTACTTATTTCATACATTTGCACGCGCTTCTCCTTGATTGAGTGGAATCGCAACCCGCGCGAGACCCGTGGACCCGTTAACATTTTTAATTTCGTCATATCTTTTGAATGGAATGTCCGATTCGAAAAATTTAAGAAGTAATCTATAGGTATTGAAACCGTATTAATTATGAAATGATTTATTTGGATAAGGATTAACACCAAGGTACAAATAAAGACCCTTTTCTAGCGGAGGCATTTCAATTAAATTTTTATAATAAAAGAACACTTATTGTGACATAACTATAATAGTTAGACATATGCTGTTGCGACATTTTTTGTAGATGATGACGTGTTCTAGTGCATAGTTTTCGCAACGCACGCGATGTAAGGTTTTATTTTTCCACCTTGGGTTACATTATTGAAGTTTTAGTAAGGATCCCTGATTTTTTTGAAAATATAATATAGTCTATGTTACTCAGGGATAATGTAGCATTCTAAAGGTGAAAGAATTTTTGAAATCGGACCAGTAGTTTTTGAGCCTATTCGTTACATACAAAAATACAAAAATACAAATGTTACCTCTTTATAATATTAGTGTAGAAATACCTTTTGACTTTGACTAAAGAAAATATATCATCGTCATCAGCCTTAAAATGTTAGATAGGTAAGCTTAGTCGCTTGGAACTGCCACCAAGATTCACCCAGCTTTAATACGTTTCAAAGAGATTCTTGTGATCCAATTGAATAAATTTCTTTTAACTAAGCCTTAAAACGTCAACTGGTGGATATTATTGGCCTTCCTTATACATTGACATGAGTAACCATTTTGAGTTTTCTCTATCCATTGATTCCTCGCGATCACAAAATCATTGGTTTTTTATCTTTATACAATTAGCTGATGGAACAAGCAGATGGCCCACCTGATGTTAAGTAGTAACTATCACCTATAACAAAGCATTGCCTCGTAAGTCACGCACGATAGGAACGTGCCCTACGATGCACTGCCCTGCGTCCATCAACATGAGGCATACAGATGTTAAGCCTCATGTGCCTGTAATTACACCGGCAACCAACCTCTTCAAACCGAAACACAGCAACGCTGCTTGGCGGCAGAAAAAGGCGTGGTGGTTTAGCGGGTAGAGGTCACGAAAACAATTATATGTTGTTTTTATTTGGATAAGTTCAATTGATTTCAGTCTAGACGTTCGTTGCTCAACGCAAGCAATGTTAACTTAAGTTCTATGACGTCATTGAAAAATATATTCGTTCATGGTAACCGATGTTGTTTTTCCATGACCCAGACTCGAGTCGAGTTGATAACCTACAACTATATCAATTCAATTTTAGACCTTCTCAAGTTCCTGTCCTATCTTTGCGATATCATGTACCAAATAAAAATATGTAGTGGTAGTTCTTTCATCATCACTGAAACAAGTGTGAAAGAGGTTTAATTTAATAATTTGATCAGATTTCTAGTTTCTTCGGTCTGGCGCCGCTAAGGTTCAAACCTAAGAGCAATGGCTTCACCGTTACGATATCCAACGCGATGTGCGTCTACAGCTATATACTTGTAACAATTTTAGGTAAGTGCTACTTACACTTTATGCTACTTTGCTTGGAATATTGCTATCAGTGGCGTAGCTATCGTAGGGCCAGGTCGTGCAGAGCACCAAACCTCTCTTTTCAAAGCTTAGGTTAGAGGGCCCCGGAGCTAAGGAGGCCCTCTAACCTAAGCTTTGAAAAGAGAGGGTCAGCCAGCTCCCGAAGCTAGAAAACCTTGAGCCTGCTCATAATTTTTTTTCTTTATGCCCGATTCTTTCCCTATGCACCCTTGTCCACCTAGCTGCGCCACTGATTGCTATCAATTGCAATAACTGTTTTTTAACTATTTAATATAAAAGTTATTAGGCAAAGTGCCACGCTGTAGCTCAATGCTAGAATAGTATAAATAAGTTTATTGTCTTTATAATATATTGCTAGAAGCTTCCAGTAAATAAACGTCATTAGGAAAATTCTTGTCTCTCTTGCTTGTTTTTTTATACTTTTTGCTGAAGGAACAAGCTGATGGACAACCTGATGTTGAGTGATAACCATCACCTAAATCAAAGCTGTCTCGTAGGTCACACACGATGGAACGTGACCTACGACGCACTGCCCTGCGTCCATCAACTTGAGGCCTACAGATGGTAACCTTCATGTGCCTGTAATTTCACCGGAAACCACATCTTTCAAATATAAATACAGCAACGCTGCTTGATGGCAAAAATAGGCATGGAGGTAGTAATTTCCCCGGACGAGCCCTTCACAAAGAGCTCTAAACTCTTGAAAAGTACTCTTTTAAAGTAACGCTCTATTTAAATGTGCCAGAAACAAGGACCACTTGGATTACGCTGTTATTAATGCCTGTTAATTTTGTCACCAGTAATATGCACAATATTCGGTCTGGTGGCGGAGATCAAAGTCGGCGTAGAACGGTCGGTGCGCATGACGTCACGGATGTCCCAGGTGGTGTCAACGTGCGACGTGCTCGTAGTGGTGGCCACGGCCGGCGCCGGCGTCTACGGCGCGCCACATAGGATGAGGAACATGCTCAAGTTTATGGACAATGTGGCTTTAGTAAGTTCTTATAAAATCTTTAAAAAAAGATTTGTTCACCGAAGTACAAAGCTAGTATTATCGTGTGGGCCAGTACGAGAGCTTAGCTGCCCCGCCTTCCGATCCTATGATCGTGCGTTCAAAACCGATCGAATGAATTTTTCTGTTGAAAAATATATGTGCACAGTTTCAGTACTCTCAAACGGTGAAGGAAAACCTCGTGAAAAAACTGGCTTCTTGTAGAACCTAAAAAAAATCAAAAATGTCTCAAGTGCTCGAAATCAGCCTCTTTGAGGCGCACTTAAAATTCTTTCACCACACTGTTTCGAAAGAAACTAGTGTCACGAGAAGAAGAAGTACTAAGGCCATCTCTGTGATACTTATAATGCTGTGTTCTGATTAGAAGGGTATAAGACTTAACAGGGTACATAAGACTTTATGTCTTAAAGTTACTGACTCAGTGCAATGCAAAGTGGGGCGAGGTATTTGCGTTACTAATACTAACTGCATTTATTCCTCTGAAGGTATATGCATTGTCTTTCAGGTAGACAACAGCATAGGCGGGCAGTATTCTCTGGCAACGGAGCGCAAACTTTGCGCGCTGATGCTCAGTATCCTCATTTTCTTCTCCGTTCTGCTGGCGGACGACTTTTGCTTCTACGCCATGCAAGCGCAAAAACTTGAGAGACAATGTAAGTGTGAGCTTCGAAATTCAGTATGCGGATTAATTATTGATGCACATTCATCATCACAAGAAGTCCATTAGTGGATATAGGCTTCCCTATATCACAGAAAAGCGAATACTATTACCTATATTTTACAGCAAGAAGATTTTGAACCACCGACTTCCCAGAAGGTCGTCATTCGCAAGGTCGCAAAGATTCACTCTATATTTTTGGTTCATGGTAGCCACTTGAGATCTATTCTCCAGCGGCTATAGGTTCCACGAGCCAGCAGATGACTCTGAATATTGCTGAATAAATTCAATTGGTTCATTAACATTTCTGGAAATTTCAAATGAGTAAAATATTTCACACTACAGCATGGACTTTTTTATCTATTCACCCATTTTAGTTGATCTGCAAATTAGCTCTGAAACTTGAACAGCTTTACGACTTTGATTTCCAGGTACGGTAGATATCTCCTCAGATCTCTTAGTAACAACTACGAAATCTGTCACGCGCCTAATCCTAAATTCTTATTTCAGGGGATGTGGTCACAAACTACATTGGGTTCTACCTGCTGTGGTATGTGGTGGTGATTTTGGAACTTCAGTTCGCGTTCACAGCCCTGTCGGTGCGCGCGCGCTTCCAGGCAGTAAATGACGCGCTCGCGCTGACAGCTAGGAATGTCACTGTACCTTGTAAGTTGAATACAAGAGTTTGACCGTTCATAGAGCCTGTCAGGTCAGCTGGTGGTACGTTTTATTTTAAGCTTACGTATTACCTTTTCAGTCATTGAGTCTCCAAACTGATTGCAATTGC
Organism: Chloroclysta siterata; assembly: GCA_932294275.1. Classification (NCBI taxonomy): domain Eukaryota; kingdom Metazoa; phylum Arthropoda; class Insecta; order Lepidoptera; family Geometridae; genus Chloroclysta; species Chloroclysta siterata. Next base: position 2,692,915 of record OW028607.1, on the reverse strand, counting down.
CTGTATATGAGAGTCCGTTTGGTGAGTCCTTGTGACCCCGCTCCACAGGCTTTTCTAAGACCTAGTGCGGGGAACAGAGCTAGCCTTGTGGTGCTGTTTCTCATTTTGTACTACCTACCTACCTAACAAATAGGTTTATGTATGATTCAGGATATGCACCAGTTTAACTTTTTTGGAAATAAACGTTTATTATTATTATTATATACTGTTATTATTGTGTTTTTACGTGACGTTTGCCTGTTATGTGACGCTGCGTTGAATAAGATCTACATGGGCGTAACTTACGAACTCGAGAACGTTCATTGCAGGTTCTATAATAAAATATAGGAAATACCAAATATTTGTTATTAATTTTTGTCTGAATTTTTAACAAATCTCTAAACCATCATAGCATACAAACGAACAATGTAACTTATGCCAGTTTTATGTAAATTTTAGTAGAGAAACCGAAGAGTTCATCTCCGCTGAACATTTACGCCATCCGGGTCGGACCAACCGACTCGCCGCGAGCTACCAACGTCAGCCTGCTAGTGGACACTATGACTGACAGAGACCAGCATATTGTTGTGAAGAAAACAGGTAAATTATCTAGTTCTGGTAGTAAAAGCCATTGAGTTTTAATTTACTAGCAGTGTCTACATAATTCTGAAGAGACAGCGATGACACGCGCATTGTGCAAAAATATTGGCTCTGCATCAAAAACCAACTACCCCTTTAGACTTAAGGGGTCAGCCCCTTAAAACAACAACTATCAAACACCTTCTCGCTCGCACGTTTCGACATGTTGAAAGATATAAAATCACTAAACTCATTTTCGAAAAATCGACATCAACCATTTTGTGTGCAATCACATTGCACACAGTTTAGTAAAAAAAACATTTTGATCGATACAAGTTTTCCTACTTAAAAGTTTGCTTATGTACGAAAACTAGTAAAGCACATCACGAGAGTCACATTAGCTCTTGTCTTCGCCTTAAAGGTGATATCTCTCATGCCTGAGGATCGCAGTTTTAGTTGTTAGTCGTAGTAGTCGTAGAACTTGCCCCTAGATTCAGACATTTCGAAAAGATCCTTGTGACTCAATGGGATAAATATACCTTTTTGAATTTGATTTTGTTAATCACTGCAATGCTGTGTTAAGTCTCATGTGCCTGTAATTTGTGTGTGCAGTTAGAGGCATAGCATGCCTGGCAGTCTCCCCTTGCGAAGCGGTGCGGCGGTTGGCCTCGCTGCACGGCTCTCTGTGCGAAGTGGTGCGACGGATCGACAGCAGCTACGGGCTGCCGCTGGTAGTGGTGCTCATATCAACGCTGTTGCACCTGATCGTCACTCCCTATTTTCTTATTATGGAAATTAGTAAGAATCTTATTAATACTCAGATTATCTTATTTTTTTTATCTACATAGTTACTTGTTATGCCAGTTAGTTAGCCCACAAATATTTTAGGATGTAGCTGTGTAGACAAAAATACTCTTTTTTTATACAACTAGCTGATGGAACATGCAGGTGGCCCACCTGATGTTAAGTATCTATCATCAGCTAGTAGTATAAAAAAAATATTACACCGGCAACCACACTCTTCACACTCGCTTTAGATTGAAGCTAATTAAACAAACTAGTCTCAAACTAAGCAAAAAAGTTGTGCAGTGGCAACGTGTAACCATATTATCGCAGGTATCTATACTTTGAGAACTATCAGTTTTTTTGTTGTAAATTCACTTTAAATATAAACTACACCGAACAAACATCTATATTCATTACAGAAGTATTTGATACGCAGAAGGTATAGGCTGAGCTTATTGCTACAAACTGAGCTGTGAGGGCTGTAGTGTTGACTTTCGTTCCAGTTGTATCCACGAACCGGGTACATTTCCTGGTTCTCCAGTTCCTGTGGTGCTTGACGCACATGCTGCGAATGCTGATCGTCGTGGAGCCCTGCCACTACACTATAGCGGAGGTCAGTTAAAGTACGAGCTATTGCAAGAATTGATTTGAATTGTAAGGATTCTATAAGGAGACTAGGCTGGTGATTTTCTCTTGAAACGATGTTTTCAGAGGCAATTCTGCTCAGGTATTCATGAGTATGTATGTGTCTCTCATGCAAGGTAGACACTCTCTTAGATCTCTTTGTACTAGACTTCTCTGTCTTGGTAATTAATATGAACAGACTAACCGTAGGCACCGTAGTTATTATTATAAAGGTTGCCTAGAAGAGATCGCTTAAGGGGCTGACAACTATCAAACAACTTCTCGCTCGCACGTTTCGATCTTCTTCGCCTTAACCAATTTTTTACGCTGTGTTTTTTTATTTTTTAGGTGTAAATCTTCATTTGTTTTCTACTTGATTCCACTTTCTTTTTTTTATAATTAATTTATTTGTTCCACATGCCGCATTCCAATTTGTGTCGTGTTTTTCAATAAAGTGTTATTCAAGCAGTTAGCCATAAGTCTGATAATTTATTTTCGTCAAACTTTATCTAGAATGAACTTGACTGCTATTTAATTTATTTTCAGGGCAGGAGAACAGAAAGCTTAATATGTAGGTTGATGAATTCAGCGCCATCTACCGGCGTGCTACCATCAAGACTCGAGCTGTTTTCCAGACAGTTGCTCCTGCAGTCTGTGAGCTACTCTCCGATGGGGATGTGCACACTGGACCGGCCGCTGGTCGCTTCGGTGAGCAAACTGCGTAGTGCCATCTGACGGCAATTCGATAAACTAAGTTTCAGTCTTGAACTGATAGTTCAACTCGGTGCTTCGGTGGAAAGTTCGCAAACAAAGCAGTGCTACCTACCGACTACTTGCAAAACTAAGATCCTTTTCACATTGTTTGAAAGCTTGCAAACTTGCAAACCAAACAGTGCCATCTACTGGCTTCTTGTAAAACTAAGCTCAATTTCAGTCTCAGACTGTTTCATAATCAGTTTTTTAGTTAAAAAGTTTGCAAGCGGTGCCATCTACCAGCTTCTTGTAAAACTAAGATCAGTTTTCTGTGCGTTTTCGGTCAACTGGAAAAAGTAATTTAATATTCATTAACTACATAATCTATACTACAAGCTACACGCCGCGTAGAAGTGCTACGCGTGAATATCGTGTAGAGGCCCGAGGTAAAGAGGGCGACTTACGATTTTATTCCCTAGGATATCTAAGTATTCATTAGGCACAGTATTTTTATATTAGGTATCTTACTAATACTACAAGTAGTATTAGTATACTTTTAAGAGCAGTCAAAGTCAAAGTCAAAGTCAATAGGTATTTATTCAATAAAATCACAAGGATCACTTTGAAACGTCTTAAAGTAGACGTCAGTAGACGTCAGTAGAGCTCTTTGTGAAGGGCTCGTCCGGGGAAGTGATACCACCACGCCTTTTTCTGCCGCCAAGCAGCGTTGCTTCATTTCGGTTTGAAGAGTGTAGTTGCCGGTAAAATTACAGGCACAACATCTGTATGCCTCAAGTTGATGGACGCAGGGCTGTGCATCATAGGGCAAGTTCCTGTGGTGCGTGACTTGCGAGGAAATGCTTTGTTATAGGTTATGGTTACCACTTAACTTCAGCTATCTGCTTGTTCAATCAGCTAGTTGTATAAAAATAAAAAAAGTAAAAGCAAAAGTTTGAAGTTTTTCGTTGAGACATATTTTAAAAGAAAAGAAAGTTAGATCACAATAAACGAGCAATCTTTGGTTTTCTATAAAGTTTCTTAGTAAAATTGACTCTTCGGGGTAACTTTTGAAACAACTTTTATTATTATTTAAAATATAGGTGCCTACTTATTTGATCTTTGTTCCAGGTGATTGGCGCCGTCACGACGTACCTAGTGATACTAATACAGTTCCAGCGATACGATAATTGACTTCCTATTCAAACGTATTTTTTTTACAGATAGGTATATATATAAGTACAGTACATACATATACAGTATACATATGAGATTGATAGTATTAGATAAAACACAAGTAAGTTAAGAATTATACTTTATTGGTAAAAACTATGTATCTATTTCCTTAAAGCTTGGTAAAACAGAAACGACCTTACAATTATGATCCCCTAGGCACGGTAGATACTCCCTTCGATCTTTTAGTACAAAGTACCAACTGAAGATTCTTTGAGGATGTCTCAGGAGATAGTCAGAGGTGCGTCCGAATATTAAATTTGGCACATTCTCACATTATATGGTATTTCTAACGTGGCAGGTTGCAAGCCCATCACAGCTACTAGAATACTGGTTTCCTCGCATTGTTTTCCTTTACTGATTCATAGCAGCAATTGCACTGTGGCCATAACTTTAAAAAAAAATGCCATTATTTCACGACCGTATTCGAACCTTGCGATCGGACGGAAGGCGGGGTCACTTCCACTAGACCACCACCGCTACGACTAAAATAATTGATCGAGTGAGCGAAGCGAACGAAGATCTCAGTTTCAACTTGGGCGATTTGGCATTTTATGTATGTATGTATGTATGTATGTATGTATGTATGTATGTATGTTTGTCTGGCGATAACTTTAGAACCGTTGATCCGATCTGCATGAAATTTGATATGTCGATAGCTTGTACTTGAGAAATTTACTGGTAAGTATATGAGTAAAATCGGATGAAGGGGTTCTGAGATATGGGGTTTTTTACGGGGGCAAAAATAAAAAAAGTTACATAAAAAAATAAAGTTACATGTCATATGAAAGGGCTTTGTTTGGACATCCGAAAACAATTTTTACTTTTTTTTTGTGACTCTCGGTTATTGAGATAAAATAATAAAAGCTAAATTAAGATAACCAGCGATCCAAGAGCTCCCATTTCTAAGAGTTTCGTTGACATCAAGGTTTTTCTACTGGTCGGTCAATTCCTTTGCTTTTTCTTATATTTTTTTCTTGAAATAAATAAAGGAGGTACTCAGTTCTCATAAAATGGTGACGACGACCTGGTCTGATGATGCAGGCAAGGGCTGTTCAACGGAACTCTTCAATAAATAGGCCAATAGAGTTGAAACTTGGTAACCATACCAAGTTAGTAGGCGGTAGTCAGAAAAAAGTCCAAAGAGAATGTTTGGACTTGCCTCTGACTACTACGTACTCAAAGTTTTGATGCGTTCGTCGGGTCGCATCACGAGATCTCAGTTCGGGGCGAACTGCTAGTATCAATAAATCGAAAAAAAAGACATTTGAAATGTCACTGTATCACCTTCATCTCAGACCCACAAAATTATAGCAAATATTAAGCAATTCAGCCGCGGGAATTGAAGCAGCACCTCTCATCAGGTCAGCAGCTCTGACCCTCACCCAACGTCAAGTAAGAGTTTTTTTTTAATTATTTATGTAACAAAATCCACAGCTCTTCTACATCTACATCTACACTAATATTATAAAGAGAAAAGCTTTGTATTTTTGTATTTTTGTATGTAACGAATAGGCTCAAAAACTACTAGTCCGATTTCAAAAATTCTTTCACCATAAGAATGCTACATTATCCCTGAGTAACATAGGCTATATTATATTTTCACTCACTACCAGAGTCTAGGTTTCACAGGAGAAGCCAGTGTGTGCGCGTGTGTGTATTTTTGTTTTTCGTAACGTGAGACCTATTTTGCTGTAGTTGTTTTTGATATTCGATAAGCACCTCTATCATATTAACAAATATATATAACAAAAACGGCCTGACGTTGCGAAAAATGAAAAATACGATAAACAAAACTCACACTTGGTCGACAAAGAAGAGAACCATTAAAATAAAGAAGAACTTAGTAAGAATCCTCATTAAGCAGTTAATTAGGTTCCAACTCCAAACTAAAACGTATTGTAACAAACGTGCTGCAAATGATCATATATTAAAACTTGCGACTGTAAAACGAACTCCTCCTGAACTTTACTATTAGATTTCATCCTCGCTCGAATATACTACTGGGAATACACACACACACTATCTTTATAGAAGCTTCTAGGTATGATCTTAAAATACCTACAGGTATGAACAACTACGTTGATAGTCTCGATAATTAATCAAGAAGACTATAACGCACGACTGACAATGCCCAATCATAACCTCAAAAATATCTTGGTACCAGAACAAGAAAATAAATTATACGTGTAACATAATAGGGCGCCTCCTATAGGGCCAAGTGATCAGACCAAGCACTGGAATACTCTGACGTGTACAAAGTTTGAAAAATTCGTTTTCGATATTCCCATACAAAAATTAATTAATATTGTCTCAGAAATTTGCAACAACCCTGATAATGTGTACGTGACCTTGGTACATACGATATTTGCGTTTACTAATTGGTGGCAGTTCTGTTACCTATTTTATCTACACTTCACAATAAAAGTTCAAAATACAGCTGTGAATAGGGCTGCGTCATGTTGTGTTAGTTTCTTTTTATCGGAAAGTTTATGAGGCATTTCCTGAATGAAAAAACTTCGAAATTTCAAAAATCTTATATCAATAGTTGGTCGCCATGGCCTGTAGAATACCCTGCTTCCGGGGTTATAGGGGTACCTATTATGTCGCACGTTGTAGAAAAGAAAATTAAAGTTAATGCAAGTATTAACAAATTAAACATGTAACAGTTGAGCTATCTGCAGACCAAATAAGCTGAGCCAAAAACTCACTCACTGAAAATGCCTGAGAAATATGAAAGAGCTATCTTATCTTCAATTAATTTCAAATGGCTTTTACAATTTTTTGCCATAACTTACTAATGGGTAATAAGGACAGGGAACATGTTAAGTAATGTTTAAATATATGTAACGTCTAAAAGAATCATCATCATCAACCTATGCCACTGCTGGACGTAGGTCTCTCCCAAGACGTGCCTGGTCTTCGGCTCTTCTCATCCAATGTTTGCCAGCTACGAGTACATTTCACAGATCGTCGCCCCACCTCGTCGGATGGCGTCCTATACTACGCTTACCTAAACACGGTCTCCACTCAAGAACATTATAACTTAGGAATATTCAAGACAAGAGTGAACAAGTGGATTATAGCTAAGCGTACTCCACCTTAGACTGCATCTTCACTTTCCATCACGTGAGATAGCAGTCAAACGTCTAGCTATCAGTCATTAAAAAAAAAACACACAAGTATCGGTGGACGTCTATATTGTTACTCTGCAGTTTCTATCAATCGTGTGCTGGGAAGTACGAGTACTCGTGTTTATGCTCTCTTGGCGCTGTGGAAAATTGCGCTTTTACTATAGTTGCAATATATGTTGCGCAGCTGGGCAGTCTGTGACCTAAACACAAATTCACAGTCACAAGCTACTTGTGACTTCGCGCGAAGGTTCGCGAGGGTTCCGTCCCATCCTACTAATATTATAAACGCGTAAGTTTAAAAAAAATAAGTTTATTAAGGAACAGAAATATAGGTATGTATAAGTACACAAAAATATGTTTGTAAGTATGGATGGATAGATGGATGTTTGTTACGCTTTCACGTAAAAACTACTGAATGGATTTTAATGAAACTTTACAATAATATAGCTTATACATCAGAATAATACAATTTATAAAGATATTGTGTGACTAATCCAGAGCAGACGAAGTCGCGGGCCCCAGCTTGTTATCTATAAAAACGGCAAAAAAATCACGTTTGTTGTATGGGAATCCACTTAAATATTTAATTTATTCTATTTTTTAGTATTTGTTGTCCGTAGTAGTGAAGCGATACGATTGGCCACTGTCCGGTCAGCATATAGACAGCAATACATCATCTGTGAAAATTTCAACTGTCTAACTAACACGGTTCATGAGATACAGCCTGGTGACAGACGGACGGACAGCGGAGTCTTAGTAATAGGGTCCCGTTTTTCCCTTTGGGTACGGAATCCTAAAAAACACAATTACGTTTTTTTTCCTGTCATTGTGTTTTTATGTTGGCTGTTCAACCAATGTTTCTATGAGGTATGTAGGAAAATTGTTATCATTATAATCTCCTAAATTCCTCATAGCCTGATACCTAGTTCTTCCGACTGACTAGACTATCGTATTACTCTCATATTATTATCACAACACACTTACCTATGAAACCCAAGTAAGTAGTACACACCAGGATACACTGCTCGCTTTACTGGATACTCTTATGTCGTTGCAGTAAGCGTCATTTTTCTCTAGCTTTTTGTAGCCTAAACTGTATCCGTATCTTAGGAAACCTAGGCATAGTTCAAAGCTAAAATCCATCGTTAGACAAAGTAAACCAGGTCTAGCGGATTCCCGATAGTGTTCGATCAAAGCTTTCTCTTGTTCGACGTCCCCTAATCCGATCTTGCTGCAGAGAACTTACACAGTTTACTTGAGACGCAGTAAGATAATTGCATAAAATTCTCGAGAACATAACAAAGTAACTAAAAATAGGAATAAAGAATCAGAAAAAAGTCCAAGTACGAACTCCAGATACTTGATATTTTAATTTTTTTGCTTATAGAACAAGTCGATTGCCCGCCTGAACTTAAGTAGTAATCATCTCCAATAACATAACACTGCTTAAAAGTCCCAGTCAGTAATATTAAGTAACTAGCGGCCTGTCCCAGCTTCGCATGGGTGGTCATAAATTTTTTGAACATTTTAGGATAAACTTAGGCCGTGGGTTCGAGCCTCGCGTCTACTTATTTCATACATTTGCACGCCAGAGAGTGAAATCGCACCCCGAGCGTGACCCGTGGACCCGTTAACGTTTTTAATTTCGTCATATCTTTTGAATGGAATGTCTGATTTGAAAAATTTAAGAAATAATCTATAGGTATTGAAACTGTCTTAATTATGAAAAGATTTATTTGGATAAGGATTAATACCAAGGTACAAATAAAGACCCTTTTCTAGCGGCGGCATTTCAATTAACTTTTTATAATAAAAGAACACTTATTGTGACATAACTATAATAGTTAGACATATGCTGTCGCGACATTTTTTGTAGACGATGACGTGTTCTACAAAATCGTAGTACATTTTTTTGTTCTATCATCAATAGTTTTCGCAGCGCACGCGATGTAAGGTTTTTGGTTTCCACCTTGGGTTACATTATTGGAGTTTTAGTAAGGATCCCTGATTTTTTTGAAAATATAATATAGCCTATGTTACTCAGGGATAATGTAGCATTCTTATGGTGAAAGAATTTTTGAAATCGGACCAGTAGTTTTTGAGCCTATTCGTTACATACAAAAATACAAAAATACAAAGCTTTCCTCTTTATAATATTAGTGTAGATGAAGATGTATATTGATCAAAAATACATCACTTAATACATATAACTGACAATTGATATTGTGTTACTGTAAGAATTATGTACTGTGATTCGAGATTCTCCGATAGTCTCAGACACGCTGAGCTTTGGTAATTAGATATAGGGTGGCACGCAGGGTTTCGATTCTCTGAACAACAAAATCACGGAGAGATTCACCTAGTCACTAGGTGAAAACAAAATAACGGATCGACTAGGTCCTAGTGGAGCCGTGTTATTTTGTTTTGTTGGCATTTCCACTCGTCTAGACACTCACGCGGGTGGCACTAGTTATGAGTGAAGAATGAGTTACAGAATGCCAGATTGAAAACTCACTGCGGATTTCGCGGTCACTTGGGTGATAGTTGTTTAAGGAATAGCACTACTGATTTATGAGAGTGTTGGCATTTATAAAGTTTTCAATGTAAATATCACTATGAGAAAAGTGCTCTCGTATGTTTTAGAAGCTAATTTTTCAAGTGCGACTCGTAATGTTGCATATTATTTTGTTTCCCGATTCAAAAACTTAAATCCTACCTTAACATAAAACAAAAGCACCACTAGGTATTCCACAAACGTACAATTCAGTCGGTCGGTACAATTCAGTTACCAACGAATTTTGAATTCCATTTTTTCAGTACCATTCCAATATCACGGATATGAGAAAAATCCGTTTTTGTGAGAAATGAATGCGAGTTGCATACCTGCTGGCTTTCCATGTTTTCGTTTCATCCGCCATGGAAATTGGAAAATGGAGGTCAGTGGATAAATGGGGAAATCTTTTGTTTTCACGGCAGAGCTCAAAAATTGGACATGAATAGATGTTTTTACTAGAAATTGTGTTGGATTTTTATATCTAAAGTTCATCTATCCTCAGCTTGCACAAATACCAAGTTTAAGAGGCTAGGGAAGCTCATATATCTCGAAGCTCTGACAACCGCGGGGGAAGAAAGGTTCTCAAATGGCGACCACGAACTGGAAGACGACGCGAGGGACCGATGGACCAACGATATCATGAGGATCGCGGGAATTCGGGAAATGTATAGGGGACGCATATGTCTAGCAGTGGACTTCTTCAGGCTGATGATAACGTTGATGATCTAACATGGTTCCCGTGAATCTTGTAGATTTTGTCAGTCTTCGTTCTGCCGTGTCGCTAGTTCTTTCGAAACAGTGTGGTGAAAGGATTTTAAGTGCGCCTCAAAGAGGCGCCTTTCGAGCAATTGACACATGTTTTAGAACTTTTTAACGTTCTACGACATGCTGGTTTACTCACAGTGTTTTCCTTCACCGTTCGAGAGTACTGGCACTGTCCACATACATCGTTGAACAGAAAACTCATTGGAGGTTTTGAGCCCACGACCTTAGGATCGGAAGGCGGGGTCGCCACCACTAGATCACCAGTGCTCTCATTGTGTCAGTAAGACCAAATTAGATAATAGGCAAATGATAGAGTAGTGAAGCGGTAAGATTGGCCACTGGCCGGTCGGCGACAGCACAGTTGACCCACATTGTCTTCCTCTCCTTTGTGATCCGTTTTGGCACCAGAATCAAAAATCTTCTGCTTCCGTTGATAAAACTGGTGTACAGTAGGTTGCACTAACATGTTTATCTGTTTTGAAGGTTAGAGTTTGATACCATGATAATAAACACTTATACATATAAATCTCAAAAATCATGAAATCAATTGATAAGTTCGCTTATTTTTTTTAATATACCTTGTAAATGTTCACTTTAAGGCGAAGACAAGAGCTAATGTGACTCTCGCTTGCACGTTTCGACATGTTGAAAGATATAAAATCACTAAACTCATTTTCGAAAAATCGCAATCAACCATCTTGGAAAAACGTAAACGGTGTGCAATCGCATTGCACACCGTTTAGTAAAAATTTCATTTTGATCGATACATATTTTCCTACTCAAAAGTTTGCTTTAAGTACTAGTTTTCGTACATAAGCAAACTTTTAAGAAGGAAAACTTACAGATGTTTATCCTCATGTGCCTGTAATTTCACTGGCAACCACACTCTTCAAACTGAAACACAGCAACGCTTGTAGGTACTTGTCTTGTAGTAAAGAGCTCTACTACTTTTGAAACGTATAGCAACGTTGTAGCGTGTATCCGCGTCCGTCGCTTCAAAACTAGTTCCCGAAAATCACCTCAAGTATTAGTCGAGATTCTAACCCACTAAGAGATCGGCGTTCGCTCACAATCGGTAATGGATATAAATTAGGCTCCACTCGAAACAAAGCCGAACCGCGGGCGTGAGCGAAACTCGGAGCTGGGTCGATACAAGTTTAATTCGTGGGACACACAGGCAAACAATACAAGATAAAACATGACTTATCAGTTTAAACTGTTTCGTACATGATTATTTCCAGTAAAACTTCAACGTCAAATGTGTGCCGAATATAGTGCCGCGTCCCACTATATTTGGCACACATTTGACGCATACAGAAAAAAGTACATATAATGCACCGATAACATTGTGAAGATCGCGGGAAGGCGGTGGGTGGAGGGGGCTCAGAATCGTTCTTCCTGGAAATGTATAGGGGAGGCCTTTGTCCAGCATTCTTCAGGCTGCCGATGATGACAATTAACATAAAAAATCACTTGAACCTGTCGAGCTATCTACAGACCGTTGCAAATCATAAAATCAATATATAAATCTTTAGAAATTTAAAAAATCTTTAGATAGCTCAACTACTCGAAATCACGACCGGAATTTTATGTTCTGCTACTAATTTTCATCATACTTGCAACATAAAGTTCCGTATCGGTATCTCTATCGCGTCTTCATACAAAACCCGCAATGAACACGGAACAGGAACGAAAAACGAAAAACCAAATACGGTAAACACAACTCATACTTGGGGTACAGACGATGATACAAGTTGCGTTCACCGCTTTATCGCAGCCGTATTGATAGATGCCGCTTCAGAAGAAGGCCGCTCTTTAGTGTAGGTCAAATAACCCAAAATTGTTGTCTAACAAACTAATTCTAGTTGATAAACTAACGAGTAAGATTATCTGTGACGATGATCACACACACTACTCAAAGTTTCCAAGACAAAGAGGAATAAACCTTATGTGACATCATTATTTAAGTTCGCATTTTAGAATCCTATGCTCTTACTTATAAACGCTAATTAAGATTAACTAGTAGTTCGCCCCGAACTGAGATCTCGTGATGCGACCCGACGAACGCATCAAAACTTTGAGTCGGTAGTAGTCAAAGGCAAGTCCAAACATTATCTTTGGACTTTTTTCTGACTACCGCCTACTAACTTGGTATGGTTACCAAGTTTCAACTCTATTGGCCTATTTATTGAAGAGTTCCGTTGAACAGACCTTGGCTCCATCATCAGACATGGTCATCGTCACCATTTTATGAGAACTGAGTACCTCCTTAATTTATTTCAAGAAAAAAAAATAAGAAAAATCAAAGGAACTGGCCGACCAGTAGAAAAACCTTGATGTCAACGAAACTCTTAGAGATGGGAGCTCTTGGATCGCTGGTTATCTTAATTTAACTTTTTAAATTTTATCTCGAAAACCGAGCGTCCCAAAAAAAAAGTAAAAATTGTTTTGGAATGTCCAAACAAAGCCCTTTCATATGACATGTAACTTGATTTTTTTATGTAACTTTTTTTATTTTTGCCCTCTTAAAAAACCCTTCATCCGATTTTACTCATATACTTACCAGTAAATTTCTCAAGTACAAGCTATCGACATATCAAATTTCATGCAGATCGGATCAACGGTTCTAAAGTTATCGCCAGACAAACATACATACATACATACATACATACATAAAATACCAAATCGCCCAAGTTGAAACTAAGATCTTCGTTCGCTTCGCTCACTCGATCAAAAACTGCTCTTTCACTCTTTTTCATTACCCATTGGTGAAAAAAACCATAGCTTTTTTCACTGATTATCTTTTGAAGTCTCCATTTGATTGGAAAGTTCACGCGATAGGGGTGGCATGCGCTTTTGGCATCTTCATACAAAACCCGACCGATATAGAAAATAAAAAACCAAATATGTAAAATAAAACTGTAACTTGTGGTGCTGGAAATGTTTGTTATGAAAACGAAATATTTGATGAAATCTTTATTTATGAGGCTTATGTCTTCACAAAAAACTCAGATGGCGTGAAATTTTTTGCCTAGAAAAAATGCACTTCAAATATAATAGCCTAAAATTCACCTAACTCGAAGACTTTTCAAAGTGAGCCTTGTGATTTCATTAATTAAATGCCTTTTGTCATGATACAGGGGCCTTATGCTCACTTCGAGCGAGATTATCTCACGGTGGAGATAACGTCATATCTCGTTCGATAACTATTTATCCCCATTCTCACCATCTCACTCCCCAATTTTCTCATACAAAGTTCATGCGAGACGCAACGTCAACGAGTTATTGAACGAGATATGACGTCATCTCCATCGTGAGTTAATCTCGCTCGAAGTGAGCATAAGGCCCCTGGTCGACTACAACCCACGCTGGTGTTCCGTTCTATAAGGCCATGTGTCCGGTACAAAATGCACCCGCATTTGCGGCGCAGAGTGGTGGATGTAATAGATTCTCGAGGGCTCTGAGTGCTCTGTTCTTATGCATCCGCTTTAGAAGCGTTACTGTGCTGAAAACCTCCGCTACTTTCGCAGACTAACAAAATGACTGTGAATATTTACTGTTTACGATCTTAGATATGTTATAGTAATGTAGAGGCCGGTGGTAGGTAGATAAGTAGTTCGTTCTAGATACCTTTCAAGTTTTAGCCAAAATTGTATATTAGTTGTTGGCTGAGCTAGATAGCGTTGCCTGAAATTTCCACCATATATGAAATTATAACTTTCGTCTGTTTCTATCTATAAATAATGGTATCCTTCAGATAAAATACTTTCGTTTGTACTTTAGTTCCAGTTTCTATATCTGTTTTTCTATTTTAAAGCTCGCCTAAAGCAAAGATGGCATTCTATTTGACGTACCGTGTTATGCTTGTTACTCAGGGCACGAACTTCTACTCAGTCTGAGAAAAAAGCGCAATGTAGAACAATATTATTGAATTACCACCTACAAACTGCTAAAGTATGTATAATTGTATATTAGAGTAGTAGAGCTCTTTGTGTGTGGCTCGTCCGGGAAGTTCTACCACCACGCTTTTTTCTGTCGCCAAGCAGCAACGCTGTGTTTCGGTTTGGAGAGTGTGGTTGAGTGTGAGTGTGGAGTGTAATTACAGGCACATGAGGCTTAACATCTGTATTCCTCAAGTTGATGGACGCAGGGCAGTGCATCGTAGGGCACGTTCCTATAACGTGCGTGACTTACGAGGCAATGCTTTGTTATATGGTGATGGTTACCACTTAACATCAGATAGGCCATATGCTTGTTACATCAACTAGTTGTATAAAATACTAGCAGCCTGTCCCAGCTTCGCATGGGTGGACATAATTTTTTTCAGCATTTAGAATAACCTTAGACCTTTCATACATTTCATACATTTGCCTTCTCCCTCGCCACGTTGCCCGTCGCCCGATGCGCTGAGTGAGAACGCGCCCGCGCGCTCGCTTATATGCATTTTTAAAGCGAACTTAAATTTTTAATTTCGTTTTATCTTTTGAATGGAATGTCCGATATAGGTATTGAAACAGTCTTGAATACGAACTTAAATAATTTATTTGGATAAGGATTAATATAAATATATGGATAACATGGTCTGATATTATGTAAAAAAGAAGTTATAGTAACATAACTACGATAGTTAGACATAATTATGGTATTGCTGACTTTTTTGTAGATATTGATGTGTTTTTTAATATTGTAGAACATTTTGATGTTCTATCGTCAATAGTTTTCGCAGTGCTTGCGATGAAAGGTCAAATGTGTTACACCTTGGGTTACATTATTGAAGTTTTAGAAGGAATCCCTATTTTTTTCTAGTAATTAATATAGCCTATGTTACTCAGGGATAATGTAGCATTCTAATGGTGAAAAAATGTTTGAAATCGGACCAGTAGTTTTTGATCCTGTTCGTTTTATACAAAAATACAAATCTTTCCTCTTTATAATATTAGTGTAGATATATTATATACTAGCAGCTTCTCGCGGCTTCGCACGCTGTAAAGTGGTGAGCGTGATTTGTAGGGGTTATTATCATAAATCAAAAGTGTCATTCTTAATTATTTATTTCGTAGTATATTTACCCCAAGTTTTAAGTCAATCGCACCACGCGTCAAAAAACTCCCATACAAACTTTGACATCCCTTTGCACACTTATTAAGGGTAGTTTTAAAAAACTAAAAATGCCATTCCTATTCTTGCAGTACATGTAATCCAAGTTTCAAGTTTGTAGGTTCAAGGAATACTATTTTTCATACAACCGTTTTCAACCCTTTTTACACACTTAGGGGTTGAATTTCCAAAAATCCCTTCTTAGTACACCTCTACGTCATAAGACCTATGTACTCCTCAAATTTCAAGCCTCTAGGACCAGCGGTTTAGGCTGTGCGTTGTCTATATGTCAGTCAGTCAGTCAGTCAGTCAGTCAGTCAGTCAGGACTTTGAGTCTTATAGTATTAGAGATTAATTTATATTATTTAAACAGTCACAGACAGTTTAACCGTATATATATAAATAAACGGTAAGTAGAAAATGTAACTACATATTTTTATTTGACTGTTTTAATAATATTAATAAACCACACACAAATTTATTGATGTTGTAAATACAACAACACACACTACACGTGCACATTTGGCTGTTAAACTAATATTGTTCCTCACAGGCCTATTATCATAATGCACGAGCTAACATCAGGCGTGGCTCTCCGCGTAACTCATGTTGTATCAATATCCCTAATAGGAACAATCATAACTTAGCTAGCAATAACGCAAATGGATACAATTGGGGGCAAAATGTAGCCTCAGCGAATGGGAGTAATCTAGTAATTATAATCGTATGAGCTGGTCACGGGATAAATTAGGTGCCACGATAATATTGTGCAAATACATGCTACGCTGTTACGTAGGTAAGTGCTACAACAATTGTGTAGATAAGTGCTATCAAAATATTATAAAAACAGGTGCTACGTACAACGATGTAGGTAGATTATATTATAACGACGAGTGAGTTAGCCCTTTGTTTGATAATAACTATAAAAAAATGTTTTTTTAATGCATAACTTACTTTTATTTAAATTGAGCATGTAGCACTAGCATTGCTTTTAGAAAACTCGCACGTTTCAGACTTCGCCTCAGTGGCCCTGGAAGAACTACTCACCCTGTATGCTGTAATCTGTTAGCGTGGCGCAGCACTAAAGACACGCAGTTAAGCTGATAACAGCAACCTCACCGACCTGAAATTCACATTAGTATGAACATTTTATTTGCATCAGCATATTCTCTATCAGGAATTGCACATTGTTTCAGTATTAGCTTATTGCGATTATTACTGTGGTCAAATTGAAATTCTGTATTGCTCGGAGCCAATTTGGCCGCAAATTCATATGAAAAGTTATTTGACCATTAGCACATACCTAATTTAGTTGATATTGATTTGGAGTTTGATTGTGAAATGTTCATTAAGCGTAGTTAATACGAGACCAATGACTGTATCTAGTTTCTCAGATGTCGGACCTAACAGCTCTTACAGCTCAAATGGTAGTAGTTTTGCCTTCTGCGCAGTAGGTCGCAGGTTCGATCCCAACAGAAAACAAACATTTGTGTTTATCATCATCATCATCAGAAATCCACTGCTGGACATAGCCCTCCCCTATACATTTCCAGGAAGAACGATTCCGAGCCCTCTCCATCCACCGACATCCCGCAATCCTGACAATGTCGTCAGTCCATCGGGTAGGAGGGCGTCCCACGGTTCGTTTTCCTGTTCGTGTTCGCGATTTGAGAACCTTTATTCCCCAACGGTTATCAGTCCTTCGAGCTATATGACCTGCCCATTGCCACTTCAACTTGCTGATTCTGCGAGCTATGTCGGCTACCTTGGTTCTCCTACGGATTTCCTCATTTCTGATTCTATCCCGTAGTGAAACTCATAGCTCTCTCCATAGCCCGTTGAGCGACTTTGGGCTTGTTGATGAGGCCAATAGTAAGCGACCACGTCTCAGTTCCGTACGTCATCACTGGCAACACACACTGGTTGAAGACTTTCGTCTTGAGGCTCTGCGGTATCTGTGACGAGAAGATGTGGCGTAACTTCCCGAACGCTGCCCATCCGAGTTGGATTCGTCGGCTGACCTCTTTATCGAAGTTGGACCTACCTAGTTGGATCGTCTGACCCAGATACACATAGTGGTCTACAACTTCGATGATATCGCTCCCAACATGTACCGGCACGGGTGCGACATGAGCATTGGACATGATTTTCGTCTTGCTCATGTTCATCTTAAGACCCACCTGTTACACACATTTGTGTAATGAATATTTTTTTTTTTTATACTACCAAGTAAGCAAACAAGCATACGGCCCACCTGATGGGAAGCGGTTACCGTAGCCTATGGACGTTTGCAACACCAGAGGTGTCACACGCGCGTCGCTGACCCTTTAAATGTTTTAGAACGCTTTCTTTGAAGAACCCCATGCTGTACTCTACAGGGAAAACATCCGCAGGGAGCGCATTCCACAACCTTAGAGTGCGCGGGAGGAAGTTCCTCTGAAACCGAACAGTGCGCGACCATCCTGGTTCCAAGGTATGTGGATGAGCTCCCTGCCTATGGCGAGCAGTGCGATGATAGAATGAAGCAGTGGGCATCATGTCAAACAATTCTACAGAACACAACCCATTATACAAGCGGTAGAACACACACAGAGAGGAGAAGTCTCTCCTCAAACTTAAAGGTTCAATACCGCTTGTGAGCTTGGGATCATCAACGATTCTCACAGCACGTCTTTGGACCAAGTCAAAAGGTACCCAGGTGCTCCTGCCCAGAGATGACAGCAGTACTCCATATGGGGTCTGACTTGCGACTTATAGAGAAGTAGACATGAATTTTTGTTCTCTCTCTGGGTGTTATATTATTACTTAAAGTATTTATTTCCGAAAAAAGTATATATACAACACATGTAACATTAGGCCCTGGAATACTTTGACGTGTGCAGAGTTCGAATACTTTGTTTTCGAAATTCCCATACAACAGTAAAATTTATATTGTCTCAGAAATTTGCAACAACCCTGAAAACGTGTACGTGACCTTGGTACATACGCTATTTGCGTTTACTAATTGGTGGCAGTTCTGTTACCTATTTTATCTACAGTTCCGAATTAAAAGTCAAAAAACAGCTGTTAATATGGCTGCGTCATGTTGTGTTAGTTTCATTTTTGGAGGAAAGTTTAAAAGGCATTTTAAAGATGAAAAACTTCGAAATTTCAAAAGTCTTAAAATAAAAGTTGTTCGCAATGACCTGTAGAATGCCCTGCTATAGGAGTATTATATTATACATTGTATAAGCTATGTGGTTCCCATTGTTCAAGGTTTGCTTAGTTTGGGGCTTGATAGTGCTGTGTGGAATGGCCAATAAATTTTATTTATTGTTTCACGAATGGTAATAAAATAATATAAACAGACTGTGGGGTCAGCATTGGGCTGACTGGAAACTAGTGCATACAGAGCCCAGTCTTCTTCTTCTTGTCGTGTCATTTGTTTCTTTCGAAACAGTGTGGTGAATGGATTTTACTACTACTACTACTACTCAAAGAAGCTTCTTCCGAGCACCTATGACATTGCACATGAGAACAGTAGCAACACATTACTGTATCACCACATTACTGACGTAATGTAAACTGGTCTTTATTATAATGCTGATGAGAGTAGCTAATATTTGCAGGAACAATTTCGTGTACATTTTATGGTTCGCTCGAAACATGTGGCCTGTAAATCGGAGGCATGCAGTCACATCTGAGACGAGCCGTCGGCCACTCACATGCCTCGTAAAACCCATGTGCAAACCTTATCCTAGGGATGTGAAACACCGTCCTAGTAAATTAAAATGTATCGATAATAAATCCCTAACTTTATGTTCACCTAGATCACAGTTCATTGTATCTGACATATATCTTCAGCGCTAAGAAACCCACTGCTGAACATAATATGCCTCCTACATTGATTTTCAGGAAGAATTATTTGAGCTTTCTCCATCCATCGGCTTCCTGATCTTAACAATGTCGTCAGTTCATCGGGTGGGGAGGTGGGTGAGCACTGGTGGGCTAGTGATAGCGGCCCCGCCTTCCAATTCTAAGGACGTGGGTTCGAAACCGTTCCTGCACCAATGAGTTTTTCTGTTCAAAAATGTATGTGCACAATGCCAACTCTCAAACGGTGGAGGAAAACATCGTGAGGAAACCGGCATGTCGTAGAACCTAAAAAGTTCTATAAACTGTGTTAAGTGCTCGAAAGGAGCCTCTTGAGGCGCACTTAAAATCCTTTCACCACACTTTCGAAAGAAACTAGTGACACGACAAGAGATCGGGGTGGGGGCCATTATCATCCGTCTCGTCGGTCATCGCCATGGAATTTCAAAATTAAAGTTTCGATAAAGGATAGCGTACTTACGCTTCCCGACATCGATCTGCGAAATCTTTTTAGTTTTTATTAAATGACTTGATCATCTTTGTACCTTATATTTTTTTTATAAATTCTCTTTATACCTTAAAATATAGACAAAATGTAATAGATAAATTACCATAGACTACCGCCAAATCACGTAGGAGGAATTAACTTCTTTATCACTTTAGTCTGACTTTTTTCTTTCGGATATATTATGATGTTCCACGATCACCGCTCAACGCTACACAAGCTGGCGGTCGTATTTACAAAATGGCGGCCTGTCGGTGCTTCCAGTTATAAATTACGAAATATGTAGGTAGACGTTGCTTGATAAAAAGGCATAAAGTTTTGCAGACTTATTACATTTTGCATTCGAGGCTTAAATAATTTGTTCTGCTAACATTTATGCTTTAAAATTTTAGTAGTAGTAGAGTAAGTTCTTTGGAAAGGGCTCGTCCGGGGAAGTTCTACCACACCCTTGCGTGACCTGCGAGGTAATGCATAGTGATGGTAACTACTTAGCATCGAATGGGCGATCTGTCTGTTCCATGAGCTTAAAAAAAAACTGTAATCAAATAGACTTACTACCATACGTAAAACGCACAGCCATCATCTTAAAGGTAGTAGGTATGAGCTAGTCTGGTGACAGGGTTTTTACCCCGAGCGTTCTTTCTGTTCTTGTGGCGACATCTAGTTCTGTTTTGGGAAATTATATACCACCACGTTTTATCGTTCAATAGAACATGATGGAAGGTGGTTGTGGTTTACCCGTTCTGTGTGGACTTCTTAACATTATATGTATGTCAAGTCATATGTCACTATATCACTTTGATGTCACTAACATGACTCCAACGATACATCGATCGAGCCATTTAATCTGCATTAGCTAACAAAGGATTATGATGCATACCCTAGAAAAACACCACCCTCGACTATTTCCTAATTTCCTATGAATCCTCTCCATTCATAAGGTGGAAGAGGTCGCTACTGAGCGATAAGGCCTCACAAACGAGCCCTTCACAAAGAGCTCTACTACTCTTTCATGCTTAACTGAGTCTCTTAATTATTTTCTGTGTGGTGTATTTGGTGTACCTATCTACACTATAATAATAATAATATAATAATAATATTATAAAGAGGTAAGATTTGTATTTTTGTATTTTTGTATGTAACGAATAGGCTCAAAAACTACTGGTCCGATTTCAAAAATTCTTTCACCATTAGAATGGTACATTATCCCTGAGTAACATAGGCTATATTATATTTTCAAAAAAATCAGGGATCCTTACTAAAACTCCAATAATGTAACCCAAGGTGGAAAACAAAAAACCTTACATCGCGTGCGCTGCGAAAACTATTGATGATAGAACAAAATAATGTATTACGATTTTGTAGAACACGTCATCATCTACAAAAAATGTCGCGACAGCATATGTCTAACTATTATAGTTATGTCACAATAAGTGTTCTTTTATTATAAAAAAATAATTGAAATGCCGCCGCTAGAAAAGGATCTTTATTTATACCTTGGTATTAATCCTTATCCAAATAAATCATTTTATAATTAAGACGGTTTCAATACATATAGATTACTTCTTAAATTTTTCAAATCGGACATTCCATTCAAAAGATATGACGAAATTAAAAATGTTAACGGGTCCACGGGTCACGCACGGGGTACGACACTCAAGGAGAAGGGCGTATGAAATAAGTAGACACGAGGCTCGAACGCACGGTCTAAGTTTATCCTAAAATGTTCAAAAAATTTATGACCACCCATGCGAAGCTGGGACAGGCCGCTAGTGTACAATAAAGTGTGATTCATTCGTTCGATCGTTTATTAATTCATTCGGCCATTCGCTTATTCACCCTCCTAGGCAGTCGTGTAAAGAGGTGCTCGCGCAAAACGCTCAATAGCTTAATCGATCAGTTAGAAATGACCGAGCGAGCATCGCCTCGAGCTACAATAACAACGTGAACATAAATAGCTTATACGAAAACAAGGTGCGAACGAGACTTATTTCCATACATGGATAAGCTCGATCACAGGGGAGCGCGCTTAACGACATTGTTTATATTTTCACTTTAGTATTCATAGCTCACTTTGTCCCTCGCGGTTTCGTGGATGACATAGCTTGAGGAATACAGTAGGCCATTACAAATGAGTCTTTCAAAGGGCTAATGGCTCAAATGTATGTCTATTCTAAAACATTCGGAAACGTCCGCTTTTGTCTTTTTTTTTATGCAACTACCTGATGGAACAAGCAGATGGCCAACTTTATGTTAAGTGGTAATCATCACCTATAAATAGCATTTCCTCGTAATTCACGCACGATAGGAACGTGCCCTACAATGCACTGCCCTGCGTCCATCAACTTGAGGCTTACAGATGTTAAGCCTCATGTGCCTGTAATTACACCGGCAACCACACTCTTCAAACCGAAAAAGGAGTGGTGATATTATTGTTTATATGCAAACACAACAAGAGCAAAAGAGACAAATTCCGATATTTTTGAATGTTTTAAAGTAGCACTGCTGAATCATTTTATTAGGTTCGCTTTTATAATACTGTAAAATAAATTGCATGTTCGCTTTTAAGAAAAGTTGAAAAAAGTGGCTCCTGACGCGTGATACCTAAATCATTTACAACAGATGCCTGTTTACTTATACTCGATTTTAAAGTAAGTGATCCCTTCTATAGAAATACAAAGTAATGTATGTCTTAATAGAAACACGGGGTCCCGCCACGGGGATCGAACCCATACCTACCTCTTTCATTCTCGGTGAGCACGCTTTGTAAGGTGATGTAACTGTTACAGGCAGTGGCAGTTACAGACAGCTATTTGCCGGTTATTCCGTCACTGGTTCTAATAAAATTTATATAAACAGTCACTATAGAATGATATCTTAAACTTTTGAAACCCACATGGAGTTGGCTCTAAAAAGAGTGAGGAGCAAAATAAATTTTGTGGGTTCTCGTAGTTAAGCTACTGTTAAAGCTTTGTTGAACTATGAAACAGATAAGAAAACTATTCAATTTCGTGTCACGTGACTAAAAACTTGAGAATATTCTTGCTTGTGAATAAACTCAGTAGAATTCTAGAGTTCATAAAATATTTCTGTTTTATTGCGGCCCTAGGTGCTTATTTAAGGTTCGTAGAAGGTTCGCCTTCTGCTCTGTAGTGGGTTCGTTTCCTATCCAATACCAAGATTTTGTGCGATGAAGACTTAATTATTCTGTGTCTGGGTTGTATGATCTTAATAAATCAAGTTAAGATTATTGTTAATAATAGAATGTATTATAAGTACATGTTTACAGAATAAGAAAAGAAAGTATATGAATCTGGTTCCCATAGAAGAAAACATAAATACAGGCACATAAGGCTTAACATCTGTATCAAGTCAATGGACGCAAGACAGTGCATCGTAGGGTACGTTCATATCGTGCGTGACTTGCGAGTCAATGCTTTGTTATAAGTGACGGTTACCAATTAACACCAGGTGGGCCATCAGCGAGTTTAGTTTGGAGCTAGACGCGCTGTCGAAAAAGACCCAATATTATATTTTTTTGATACAACTTGCTGATTAGATTTTCTATGTTTACTTTTACTGTCAATTAGAATAATACCTAATTAGTTTACTTCAATCTACAATGGATCATTTTGCTAGTAAAACTTACATCTATTGTTAGAATTATAATATTATCCAAGTACATGTAAACATACAAAATATAAAGAGAACCCCATAGAAATGCAAGACTAAAAAAAAAAAGTAGTAGAGCTCTTTGTGAAGGGCTCGTCCGGGGAAGTACTACCACCACGCCTTTTTCTGCCGCCAAGCAGCAACGCTGTGTTTCGGTTTGAAGAGTGTGGTTGCCGGTGTAATTACAGGCACATGAGGCTTAACATCTGTATGCCTCAAGCTGGTGGACGCAAGGCAGTACATCATAGGGCACGTTCCTATCGTGCGTGACTTACGAGTCAATGCTTTGTTATAGGTGATGGTTACCATTTATCATCAGGTGGGCCATCTGCTTGTTCCATCAGCTGGTTGTATTAAACAAATAAAAAAAAGCCACTGTTTAAGCCCGAGCTGTGGCGCAGATGTGTATAACTATTTAATTTGCTCGATGTCTTAAGGCACGTGACTATAAACTTAAGCTCGCAATATTCTAGAGTTCATCATAAAAATATCTTCGTTTTATTGCAGTCTCTAAGTGCCTATTTGAGCTTCGTGTTAAGAATAAATAATATTAACCGTATTTTATTAGCTCTACTTAAGGGGCTGACAACTATCAAACAACTTCTCGCTCGCACGTTTCAACATGTTGAAAGATATAAAATCACAAAACTCATTTTCGAAAAATCGTAATCAACCAATTTGTGTGCAATCACAGTTGATCGATACATGTTTTCCTACTCAAAAGTTCGCTTTACTAGTTTTCGTACATAAGCAAACTTTTGAGTAGGAAAACATGTATCGATCAAACTTAATTTTTTACTAAACTGTGTGCAATGTGGTTGCACACAAATTGGTTGATTACGATTTTTCGAAAATAAGTTTAGTGATTTTATATCTTTCAACATGTCGAAACGTGCGAGCGAGAGTCACATTAGCTCTTGTCTTCGCCTTAAAGTGAGTCTGAGTTGGAGGCCAATTCTTGGGCAGAGTTTTAGGCCGCCTCAAGGCCTCCGCCTCAAACCTTAATGACTTGCACCAACAGATAAACCTACCGATAAACGAAAAGCTTCGTCGAATCCTACAGTAACTCCGATAAAACTTAATTAAATAGAGATTCAACTTTTGCGAAATGGGACTTTATGATTTCTTAAAAAAACAGCCGTTGCTTTCGTATATGAGAACACTTGCTAACTTAAATTAAATATACTCAAGGCTAAGGCGGAGTCTCAGTAATAGGGTCCCGTTTTACCCTATGGGTACGGAACCCTAAAAAAGAGATACAGAAGCTAAAAATTTGTAAAGATAGATAGATATAAAATCTTTACAGTAATAATCTTCGTTTTAGATATAAAGAGTTCTATCTATCTTTACAAATTTTTAGCTTCTGTATCTCTTTTTTAGGGTTCCGTACCCAAAGGGTAAAACGGGACCCTATTACTGAGACTCCGCTGTACGTCAGTCTGTCTGTCTGTCTGTCCATCTGTCACTAGGCTGTATCTCATACGCATACGCTTCTATAATAAACTTCCAGAAAGTGCCACTGGGCTTCCTATTAGAAAATTTAAAGCATACATTAAGAATAATCTAATAAGTAATGCTTATTATACTTTAGATAGCTATATTGATGATAAAAGTGCGTGGCCCGATGTCCCGGTCGCTCTGCCCATCGGCAGCTAACATGTCTGCAATGTCTGTACTGTACCTACTATTGTGTGTTTTATTTTTCTCTGATTTAATAGATTGTAATATTATAATATTTAATTTTATGTATTAGGTATTATTAGTTTGAAGCGTAGCGTGTGCTGTCTTATAAATTTGATTATGTTTACCTTTTTCTGTATGCCTACGCCTCACTTAACTTCAATAATATATTATATTACATTGTAAAAGGATCATACAAAAGAACGGTAGGAACCAAGCCGTAAGTTTGTTGTCTGTTCTTCTAGGCTTTGGTCGCGTGGAACTGGCACCTAGAGTCACCTAGCTTTAAGACGTTTCAAAGTGATCCTTGTGATTTTATTGAATAAATACCTATTGACTTTGACTTTGACTTTGACTTCATGAACCGTGATAGTTAGACAGTTGAAATTGTCACGGATGATGAATTTCTGTTGCCGCTTTATCAACAAATACTAAAAAACAGAATAAAATAAATATCTAAGGGGTGTTTTTTTTGTCGTTTTTATAAATAATGGTACGGAATCCTTCGTGCGCGAGTCCGACTCGCACTTGGCCGGTTTTTTATTTTTTATTATTGTTGTAACTTGCATATTTTGTCACTTTGCCTTACATATTTTTTTATTGAACCTTCTATCTGTTTCTGTTCAGTTGTGTACTTCTCTGTTATTTCTTGTATTAACATTACCTATCTGTGGAAACTCTTAATTGACTTTAAACAAACATAATCTTTTTTTTTTCATGCAAGCATCTGTTCCTGTAAGATTTCCAAAATTCTAAAATAAAATAAAATATCCCCAGGCACGATAGACATCCCTTCAAATATTTTGGTAGATGTTAAGTAAAAAAAATTGTGAGTAATTAGTAACATGTGACATTTAGCACATGGACATATTTAGTACACACATATAAATTGCAGAATGTACCTCTAGATAAATAAATAATTTTGTGACGTAAAATTATAAGTTGCTAGCTTGATTGCAGCCACATTTCCTGTTTTACTCGTACTTGCACGCCATACGTCGCGCACCATCTGCGGTGTGCGGACGTGATGACTAATTATGTGCACTAGCCATTACGCTCACTTGGTATCCTGATATTATTTACCAACTAGCTAGTGCCCGCGACTTCGTCTGCGCAGATGGTAGAATTTTTCCTACTTACTTGACACTTATCGTCATATTTTGGACAATTCACACAATATCTTTACAAAATTGTAGCCTATGTGTTATTCTGATGAATAAGTTATATTATTGTAAAGTTTCATTAAAATCCATTCAGTAGTTTTTACGTGACAGAGTTACAAACATCCATCCATCCATCCATACTTACAAACTTTCGCGTTTATAATATTAGTAGGATTAAGAGGAATAATAATCTATTTATATAAAAAATTACAATGAATATAAGTATTTACAAAATGTACAAAATACGTATATTATTATTCATTTATTGCAGATCAATCAATCCATACTTAAAATTAAATTGCCATTAGAATTAAATTACATTACAATTATATGTATATATAGTATAAAACAGCAGTTGATCTCTTTACAAATCGTTGCAAGCTATCTAGAGGTAGATAAACTGATCCAACAATTACAACAGCTAGTTATAGGCATTTTTTTATACGAGTAACTAGAGAGAGTTTAAAAGAAGTACGCCGTACTGGAAGCTTTACAGTCCATGCTGACATGCACTAATTAAATTTATTTATTTAAAATATACTCTTTTGCTCTCACTATTTATTTATTTAAGAAACAGTTAAAGTATTTGTGTAAGGGGTGTAAATAATTCCTAAGTAATGAAAGCACGGAGGACCTTATACCGCCCAGGAAAGAGGGACACTTTCTTGCCAAAGTTAGATTATGCTACCGACATAATGCAATCTCTTGGCAAAGCTATTTTGTCTTAGGAATTTGTTATTTAGCTTGCATGTTATCTCTAAGATATCAAAACAGTATCTACTTTATATTAAAATTTGCTAGCAAAGTTTAGATTTAAAAATATGTCATTTTATGGTTCAGGTGTGATTTCTAATATATTTTTCTATGATAAAAAATACTTCATTATTAAGATTCTTATAATCCCAAAAGTAGTTTTTTATACAAGTGGGATTTGAACCCACGACCTTACCCTTGATACGGGGCTAATATAGGGCGGAAATACTTCATTATTATAAGCCTGAAGAAGTTCACTACTGGCCCTAATAGGTGCCTCCCAAACATTTCCAGGACTCCATTGTAACAAGGATCATACAAAAGAGCGGTAGGAACCAAGCCATAAGTTTGTTGCCTGTTCTTCTAGGCTTTGGTCGCGTGGAACTGGCACCTATAGTCACCTAGCTTTAAGACGTTTCATAGTGATCCTTGTGATTTTATTGAATAAACTTTGACTTTGACTTTCAGGGTTAGTTTCCGGGCTTTCTTCGGACGATTTCCAGCGATTTTTATAATGTCGCCAGTCTATCTTTATATAATCACTATTCGAGAACCTTTATTTACCAGCGGTTTTCAGTTCTACGAGCTAAATAGCCTGCTCATTGACACTTCAACTAGCACAATAAAAGAGTTTGTTCTTTGTGACCTTAGTTGTGAATATTTCCTCATTTCAAATAATATGACTACGTAAAACAAACGGGACAAATAAAACTCGGCACATACAAAAAATAAAACCGACAAATTCCAAACAAAGCCAGCGGCATACTCATCAGTGTACTAAACAATCCTCATGTTTAGAACAGGATTGTTTTATATACAGCTTCGCGTGCTAAGTTCTAAGGTAAACAAACTCGGGTTTCATTACATTTAAAAAGCGGCAAAGTTTAATTATGGAGCGAAATAAATGTAGGTTTCGACGCGAACGCGGTGCGGCCCGAGGGACCATGACCGCTCGTCCCGCGACCCGCAGCCGCTATGTTACCAACTACTGCTTATAACGTACCTACCTATTTCTGCTACCACGCAGTCAGCAGAAAAAAAGAGAAACTAATATAATTCAATGATAATTGTTAAAGGTAAAATATTCTGATCAAAAAATAATCTAGATCCATAATACAAGTGCCTTTGCTTGCGCGTTATTTGAAATAATTTTAGTCGTTTTTAGAATTACGTATTTACTAAAGATAAAAAGCATCCGAAGGCTTATAATTAGGATCAAAGACATCAAGAATGTCAATACTAATCCCTTGTTTATAGCTTAGCGAAGATAGCTAGTTCTTTCTATGCGACGCGTCTATGTCTACACGTCCGTCGGACACAAAGTGTATCAAACTGAAAAGACGCCTCACCTCTTGATTAGTTTTATGTACGTGACTTTGTCTATCTCTAATACTATAAGACTCAAAGTCCTGACTGACTGACTGACTGACTGACTGACTGACTGACATATAGACAACGCACAGCCTAAACCGCTGGTCCTAGAGACTTGAAATTTGAGGAGTACATAGGTCCTATGGCGTAGAGGTGCACTAAGAAGGGATTTTTGGAAATTCAACCCCTAAGGGTGTAAAAAGGGTTGAAAACGTTTGTATGAAAAATAGTATTCCTTGAACCTACAAACTTGAAACTTGGAGTACATATAGTTCAAGGCAAAAAAAAAGGAAAGGCATTTTTAGTTTTTTAAAACTACCCTTAATAAGGGTGCAAAGGGATGTAAAAGTTTGTATGGGAGTTTTTTGACCGCTGGTCCTAGAGACTTGAAATTTGAGGAGTACATAGGTCTTATGGCGTAGAGGTGCACTAAGAAGGGATTTTTGGAAATTCAACCCCTAAGGGTGTAAAAAGGGTTGAAAACGTTTGTATGAAAAATAGTATTCCTTGAACCTACAAACTTGAAACTTGGAGTACATATAGTTCAAGGCAAAAAAAAAGGAAAGGCATTTTTAGTTTTTTAAAACTACCCTTAATAAGGGTGCAAAGGGATGTAAAAGTTTGTATGGGAGTTTTTTGACCGCTGGTCCTAGAGACTTGAAATTTGAGGAGTACATAGGTCTTATGGCGTAGAGGTGCACTAAGAAGGGATTTTTGGAAATTCAACCCCTAAGGGTGTAAAAAGGGTTGAAAACGTTTGTATGAAAAATAGTATTCCTTGAACCTACAAACTTGAAACTTGGAGTACATATACTTCAAGGCAAAAAAAAGGAAAGGCATTTTTAGTTTTTTTAAAACTACCCTTAATAAGGGTGCAAAGGGATGTAAAAGTTTGTATGGGAGTTTTTTGACCGCTGGTCCTAGAGACTTGAAATTTGAGGAGTACATAGGTAGTATGGCGTAGAGGTGTACTAAGAAGGGATTTTTGGAAATTCAACCCCTAAGAGTGTAAAAAGGGTTGAAAATGTTTGTATGAAAAATACAATTCCTTGAACCTACAAACTTGAAACTTGGAGTTCATATACTTCAAGGCAAAAAAAAAGGAAAGGCATTTTTAGTTTTTTAAAACTACCCTTAATAAGGGTGCAAAGGGATGTAAAAGTTTGTATGGGAGTTTTTTGACCACTGGACTTAGAGACTTGAAATTTGAAGAGTATATAGGTCTTATGGCGTAGAGGTGTACTAAGAAGGGATTTTTGGAAATTCAACCACTAAGGGTGTAAAAAGGGATGAAAACGTTGGTATGAAAAATTGTATTCCTTGAACCTACAAACTTGAAACTTGGAGTACATATACTTCAAGGCAAAAAAATAGGAAACACATTTTTAGTTTTTTAAAACTACCCTTAATAAGTGTGCAAAGGGATGTAAAAGTTTGAATGGGAGTGTTTTGACCGCTGGTCCTAGAGAGACTTGAAATTTGAAGAGTACATAGGTCTTATGGCGTAGAGGTGTACTAAGAAGGGATTTTTGGAAATTCAACCCCTAAGGGTGTAAAAAGGGTTGAAAACGTTGGTATGAAAAATTTTATTCCTTGAATCTACAAACTTGAAACTTGATGTAGATTTACTTCAAGGCTAAAAAAATAGGAATAACATTTTTGGTTTTTTAAAACTACCCTTAATAAGTATGCAAAGGGATGTCGAAGTTTGTATGGGAGATTTTTAACGCGTGGTGCGATTGACTTAAAACTTGAGGTAAATATACTAAGAAATAAATAATTAAGAATAACACTTTGAAGTTTTGATAATTACCCCCGCAAAGGGTGCAAATTACTGTAAAAGTTAGTATGGGAGATTTTTAACGCATAGTGCGATTGATTTCAAACTTGAGGTAAATATACTCCACAATAAATAGATTAAAATCACGTTTTCACTATTTTAAAACTACCCCTGCAAAGGGTGCAAAAGACTGCCAAAGTCCCAAGGTTTGTATGGGAGATTTTTAACGCGCGTTTCGTTTGTTTTTGAGGTAGAAACTAGGAACAAATAAGTACATATTTTCCGTGTAAGGTTGTCTTTGTTGTATTTGTCATGTTTGTGCCAAACTCAGTCAGTACCTATACCTACCTACCTAATATAGGTAATGTACGCCTATAGGTATCCCATATACCTACGTAGGTATTTAAAATCTTACCCTAATAATATACAAATCAATGCGAAAGTTACGATGTTTTGATGTTTGTGGCTCAATCACGGTTCACCACTTCAACGCGTGCGAAGCCGCGGGAAGCCACTAGTTATGTATATAACAATCATATAGTTACTTTTATTTTTTTATGACACTATTTGTCAGTCTCTTTCATTAAAAAAACTTGCCATAGAGCAAGAAGTGAGCATTGAACACAGACTAGCGTTAGGTAGGTAAGTCAGTGTCGTATGTGTAGTACACCGCCATCTTTCTCACTTTCGTTTATCCTTTCCATTCCAAGGTTGTCTGGAAGACTTCGCTCTTATCGTTATCGCTAAGAGCGCATAGCGCTAGCATGGCCTACAGCCACAGCCATTGTATCTAAATTTGTGATTTTAGTGTATTTGTTTTTCTTTGTGAACAATAAAGAATTTATCTGTCTATCTTAAGACTGAGGTAACCAGCTGTTTTATATAATCCTGCGTCTTACCCGCAAATTGGCAAAACCGCCTGGAAATTTAAACTTGGTTCAAATCTGTAATTACAAACAGTGGGTAGAAGGGGACTGTCGCAATTACATTAATTTTATGTTAGTTAAGTTTGATTAATAAAGTTGTAGGCACTTGATAAAACCAATATATAGGTACTAAATAGATAAAGTTATTTAAAAGAAAATAGTGTATTATAAATATATTATGTGTGGCTTAGTTCATCTCATTGTAAATAATAATAGCTTAAGGCGAAGACAAGAGCTAAAGTGACTCTCGCTCGCACGTTTCGACATATTGAAAGATATAAAATCACTGAACTCATTTTCGAAAAATCGCAATCAACCATTTTGTGTGCAATCACATTGCACACAGTTTAGTAAAAATTTCATTTTGATCGATACATGTTTTCCTACTCAAAAGTTTGCTTTACTAGTTTTCGTACATAAGCAAACTTTTAAGTAGGAAAACTAGAATCGATCAAAATGAAATTTTTACTAAACTTAGTGCAATGTGATTGCACACTAGTTGGTTGATTGCGATTTTTCGAAAATGAGTTTAGTGATTTTATATCTTTCAACATGTCGAAACGTGCGAGCGAGAAGTTGTTTAATAGTTGTCAGCCCCTTAAGTATGAACACTTGCAGGGAAGTACTACCACCATGCCTATGTCTGCCGCCGAGCAGCGTTGCTGTGTTTCGGTTTGAAGGGTGTGGTTCCGGATGAAGTTACAGGCACATGCAGATCAACATCTTTTATGTCTCAACTTGACGGACGCAGGGTAGTGCATCGTAGGCCACGGTCATATCGTGCGTGCCTTGCGAGGCAATGATTTGGCTTATTTCATCACCAAGTAGAAAAATTAAATGTTCCAATCCAAAATGTATTCATCTATTCCCCTTAAACAAAATGTATTATTAATTTATTTTCAATAGATAGTATCTTATATTGTATTATAAGTATCTGTAAGTATTTTAATTTTTGTATTTTTTTATATGTATTTGTTTCCAATCCTGTTTCTTTTGTATGTGTGTAGCTAGACATTTTTCACACACAAATTATTTTTTATCTTCACGCATAAAAGTTTTACCATACGGTTGTCTGGTAGAGATCGCTATTTAGCGATAAGTCCGCCCATTGTACTTTGTAGTTTTAAGTCTTGTTTTTTTGTTATATCCATAAGTTATGTGCAATAAAGTATTTTCTATCTTTCTATCTATCTCATCATAATCATCATCAGCCTGAAGAGGTCCTCTACTGGATGTAGGCCGTCTCTATATTTTCAGGTAGAACGATTGTGTCCAGAACTCCCGATCCTCACAACGTCGTCGGTCCATCAGGTCGTCCAAGAGGGCGTGCCACGCTTCGTCTTCCATTTCGTCGTTACCTTGTTTGAATTTTTATTCCTCAGAGGAATTATTCTTACCTATCTATCTAAATAAATTAATCTATGGTGAGTAGAAGTCCTCACTAAACCAAATTGAAATATCGCGTGTGGACGTCCACGCACCAATTTGTAATGTAGGTATCTATTTTGGTTATTGCTTTTATAATGGTAAACAAATGGTCTGTCTGTCTAATTTTAACTAATTTCAAGAGATACACAAAATATTCCAAACGTTTCGGAGAGTAAAATTTAAAGTTCAGAGTTCAGAGTTTCAGGAAAGTTCAAACAGCTTGTAGTAACAATGTCGAGGGCGTCTCAAGGTACTAATATTTTAAGGAAACTGCCAAAGAATTGTAGGCTTGCGAGTTTCAGTAGCTTGCCCTTTCTGGTATTTTACCTAAAATATATTATATCTTCTACTTACCTTCTTTAGCTATATTTTTCTCTGTAAGTGAATTTAAATTCTTAAGAGAAATAGCATAAAATATGCGAAAGTTTTAATGTTGGATGTTTGTGGCTCAGTTAAGCTGGACCTAGATGAAACTCAATACTCAATACATTTATTGCTTACACATGGATTAGTTTAGGTACATACATTGTTGTTGGGTGTTAGTAAGTATCACATGGATCCTGCATAGGGTATGGCAACATAGAGGCAGGCCGAGGTTTTAAATTAATATTCGTATAGTTGGTAGACAGGTGTAGTTACAGTAAAAACCTCTATGTACGTATTATCTAATAAGCAAGGCACGATTTTTTTTTAATAATAAGGTTTTCAGAATGTATGCCAAAGTTAATATATTAAGGAATTATGAATTTAAAAATAGTCAATATTTAGGTCAAAGTGTGATTAAGTCGAATGTTAAATTAAAGTATGTCATAGTTAAATTATAAGTTAATAATTAAAAATTATACGTTTATTTAAAACTCTCACTTATCGTACGGTAGTAGGTACTACAATTTGTGAATATTTTGCTAAAATATTATTTTTCAGGTTTCTAATATTGAGGATTAATGACTGAATGAATGATTTTTTTTATTCAACACACATAAACACGTATGTACGTAGCACGAAATACAAGGTTTTCCAATACTTGTACTTTATAACTTCAGGGGGCTAAAGTACCCATTAATATGAATAACTTTTTCTAAGGAACCAAAACTGTGAACGCGAAAATAAAAACAGCTGTTCCATACAAAAGTTGAATACCTGGCTAAAATTTATGAAAAAGCTGTTTTTTTTGCGTTAACAGTGTTGTTTCCTAAGAAAAAATTATTCATATTGATGGGTACTCTAGCCCCCTGAAGTTTTAAGTACAAGTATTGGAGCACCTTGTATAATTGCTGGTTTCCACTAAGGTATGGTCAATTTATTTCCAAATTGAATTTGAGACTCTTTCGGGTTATACCGCTAGAGTTTAATGTTAGGGTTCAAAAACGCTTGATGTGCACTGCACCAACCGCTGAGATCTGACCCGAACACGGAATGCAGATATGATTCGGAGCGAACACTGCGGAAACGGTGGACATCCCGGCGTCGGACGAATCGCACGTTTTATTTGTAGATTGAAGAGTGTGTCTCAAAGTTCACGAGTTCATACTTTAAGGCGTGCGAGAATTACCCATGCTGAATCTTTGTATCGCAGACCTTCCAAAATAGAGTTAAATTGTGCGTTTTCGACGATCGAGTTAAGTCCACGAAATTTAGTTTTTACATTATAAAGTCAAAGTCAAAGTCAAAGTCAAAAGGTATTCATTCAATAAAATCACAAGGATTACTTTGAAACGTCTTAAAGCTAGGTGACTCTAGGTGCCAGTTCCATGCGACCGACCAAAGTCTAGAAGAACAGGCAACAAACTTATGGCTTGGTTCCTACCGTTCTTTTGTACGATCATTTTACAATGTAATAATATAATATATTAAAAATTGAAGTTTTGTGAGGCGTAGGCATACAGAAAAAGGTAAACATAATCAAATTTATAACTAGTAGTTCGCCTCGAACTGAGATCTCGTGAATGAACGCACCAAAACTTTGAGTAGGTGGTAGTCAAAAGCAAGTCCAAACATTATGTTTGGACTTTTTTCTGACTACCGCCTACTAACTTGGTACGGTAAACAAGTTTCAACTCTATTGGCCTATTTATTGAAGAGTTCCGTTGAACAGACCTTGGCTCCATCATCAGACCTGGTCGTTGTCACCATTTTATGAGAACTGAGTACCTCCTTAATTTATTTCAAGAAAAAAAAATAAGAAAAAGCAAAGTAACTGGCCGACCAGTAGAAAAACCTTGATGCCAACGAAACTCTTAGAGATGGGAGCTCTTGGGTCGCTGGTTATCTTAATTTAACTTTTTTGTTGTATCTCAAAAACCGAGCGTCCCAGAAAAAAAGTAAAAAATGTTTTGGAATGTCCAAACAAAGCCCTTTCGTATGACATGTAACTTGATTTTTTTAAGTCACTTTTTTTATTTTTGCCCCCTTAAAAAACCCCATATCTTAAAAACCCTTCATCCGATTTTACTCATATACTTACCAGTAAATTTCTCAAGTACAAGCTGTCGTCTTATCAAATTTCATGCAGATCGGATCAACGGTTCGACAGTTATCGCCAGACAAACATACATACATACATACATACATACATACATACATACATACATAAAATGCCAAATCGCCCAAGTTGAAACTAAGATCTTCGTTCGCTTCGCTCACTCGATCAATAACAACCATGGATCCTCCATCCCTCAACCAGCACTGGTGATCTAGTGGTAGCGGTCCAGCCTTCCGATCCTAAGGTCATAGGTTCGAAACCGGTCGTGCACCAATGAGTTTTTCTGTTCAAAAATTTATGCGCACAATGCCAGTACTCTCAAACGGTGAGGGAAAACATCGTGAGGAAACTGACATGTCGTGGAACCTAAAAAGTTCTATAACACGTGTCAAGTGCTCTAAAAGAGCCTCTTGAGGCGCACTCAAAATCCTTTCACCACACTGTTTCGAAAGAAACTAGTGACACGACAAGAGAGAAACAAACAAACCATGGATGTAAAAGATTTTATTTCGAATGCTTTTTTTCCACTCATGAGGCTTACTAGGAAGATATTGTTAAGATAGATGACAGCTTGTCATCTAGGATTTGGTATCGTGACATATTTGTAGCAAAAATCATAAATCAGTTAGTCGGTTATATGAATTGGAAGTTCTAAGAACGCTTAAACTTTTAAATAGGCACCCGCCCAATTCGCTATTAAATTCTTTATTGCCCCAAAATTGTGTGAGCGAACTTAATGCTCGAGAGAATTATCTTCCAGTAAACCTTTGTGTAGTTTAAATAAACGTATATCTAGTGAAGATATCGGTATATCTAGTAAAGGTATCGATTAACTATTTTGCGGGATTTAATGTTATTTTAGTTCAAACAAATATGTGGCTGAGCGGGTTTTTATTACACTGTTCCCAAATGAGTCTTAGTCGCATGTCACAGTAAAAGAAAATAAATAAAACTCACCACACTTCAGATAATAAAGAGAGTTACTATTCAGTCGATTAGTTTCGCATCACGTCTCATCAAGGCAAACCTAAAGTGACCTTACATACCGCTGACTCAGTCGAATATCCTCTTAGAGATTTCAATTGCCCAAACGATACTAAAAAAGGTCAAATGCGACGAGAATTAGACGAATCAGACTTTATTCCAACTTGGTAACGAATGAATGCAATATGTGGCCGTGCAGGGTAAATCCTCCCTCAGATTTCTGAATACCTCCACATTTTAGTCTTCGTCGGGCGCTCGGCACGGACAGTCGTGCCTGCGCCACATTTTTCCTGAAGTTCCATTCCAATTTTAAATTCAGTGCTTTATTTTTTAGGTTCCTTCAACCGAGACAAAAGAGGTTTCAGCCGTCAGGTGAGTGCGTTTAAATATTCATTCTCTTTTTAGACGCTCGTTACTTATTCAAATGTGGGCAGTTTGCGTTTTTTTAAATGTTTTACGGCCAAAGTTGGGTAGTTAATCCACCGGCTATTCTTTTGGGAAGACTTATTAAAAAAGTTTCGGTTTAAACTGATATTTAATAACCAGTTTCAGTATTTATATAATGGCCCATTTGGGTACTTATAATGACTTTCTTCCCTAGCTTCCAACTTTAACAGTAGTTTTGTAGATCACTTTTCCGTATTCCGAGCTCTATTGTGAGTTAGGTACTGCATTTTAAAATGATATTGCAAGATTCTCGGCGCACTCCCACATCTACATCTTTGTCAGTTTGTGAATCATGATGATCAAAGTAAGGTCATCCGGCAAGCTAATCCGAGATACCAAAACACTAAAATTAATATTTCACTATGATATAGCCAATAATATCGACCCATTATTCAAAACGTTAAGGTAAGTGCTAACTTAAGCTCATACATGCATTGATAATGAGCACTATTACGTATACCTACATCAATATTTAATATTAACAGTTATGCCGTGTGTCGCCATTCAATATAATAATATAATTTAAATAGTAAAAAAATATATAAAATTTGCGTATTTATTAAATAAAAGTAATTGTTTATTTCAATTAAATAGTATTTCATAAAAAGAATAATTATTCCAGTAGTTTGATTATGTAAATTACATATTATTTTTTTTATTGAATAACACATATGTTAAAAATTACAAACGTACGTACCTATACGTACATTAGACGTGTGCGCCGATCTGAAAAGTAGCGGCGGCGGCAGCCGGTCTTAAATCGGCGGCGGCGGCGTGTTTTCGGCTGGAAATCGGCGCCGAGTTTTTTGTAAAGAAAAAAAACTATTGTAGGTTTAGAGGCATTTTATTATGTTGAAATATTACTTTACAACTTACTTCACCTTAATTTATATAATTTTTACACTTTGAGTAAGTAATTGTCGTGGACAAAAATTATTTTGTCCACGACAATTAAGTACTTACTCAAAGTGTAAAAAATAAAGAAAGTCGTCAAATTTTTTGCCGTTGCTGCAGGATTTCTTTCATCACACAAGGAATGATCATCTTTTAAGTGGCGTATTAAATTCCTTGTACTCGCTTTGGAGCTATAGCTCTTGATTTTAGCACTGAAAAGAAGTAACAATATCATCAAAATCAAGTAAACGAACAAAGAACCTACCTACTACATTAGGAATGCACGTAATACTTAACGAATACTTACTTAAATAAAAAAGTAAGTAGGTAGGTCCCTAGAGTCCGTCCGTACCTACTCTTACCTATTCATTTTTATTACCAATTCAAGTCCTAGCTAGGTAGGTAGATGGTCAGAGGTTTAAACGATCCAAGACCCTATCTATAACTAGGTAAGTATAAGTACCTACTAGACGTGTGCGCCGCGCCGGCGCGCCGCCGCCGCCGGTTAGAAATTGGCGCCGCCGCCGCCGATTGGCTAACCCGGCTCAAAATCGGCGTGCGTTTACCAATCACGGCGCAGTACAGCAGCAACGACATAGCGAGAAGACGATCGTGATAGACTGATTGAATGAATTCATTTTCATGTCATTGTGTTTTGTAAAAAAATAGGTACTTAGCAGTAAGTAGCTACTGTGTTTTTTCTTCTAAAATTACATTTTTGATATTTGGCTATGGGAGACCCAGGATTCGACTTCAATAGATTAAAACTAAAACATTTTATCGTAAATCCGCTGTTTTCTAAATCAAAAACAGTTTCTCTTGGAAACACTTCAGCCAGTTGGATGCTGAAAATGATGGCAAGAGAAAATATGTGTCAGAAAACCAAGTGTTTTGCATACGCTGCCTGGAAACAGCTCAAAATCTAACACCTGACAGTCCTTTTGGATGGTAAGTTTGTTAACTAATTTAATATGTACGGATTAAGGATGGATGCAAAAGTGAATAGGAGTAGGCAGGTTACCTACCTATTTTTTGTTTGTTTGTTCTTTTTCAATGCGTTCCTTAGTAGTTATAGACAGGGTCTTGGATCGTTTACCCCTCTGACCATCTACCTACCTAGCTAGGACTTGAATTTGTAATATAAATGAATAGGTAAGTGTAGGTAGGGACTTACCTACCTACTTTTTTTATTTGTATGTTCTTTTTCCATGCGTTCCTAATAGGTAGGTATTTAGTAGGTAGGTTCTTGGATCGTTTATGTACCCCTATGAGACCTCAGAATGGATGGTAAGTTTGTTAAGTAACTAATCTAATATGTACGGATTATGGATGGATATAAAAGTGAACAGAAATAGGTAGGTTACCTACCTATTTTTTCGTTCGTTGGTTCTTTTTCAATGCGCTAGTAGGTACTTATACTTACCTAGTTATAGATAGGGTCTTGGATCGTTTAAACCTCTGACCATCTACCTACCTAGCTAGGACTTGAATTGGTAATAAAAATGAATAGGTAAGAGTAGGTACGGACGGACTCTAGGGACCTACCTACTTACTTTTTTATTTAAGTAAGTATTCGTTAAGTATTACGTGCATTCCTAATGTAGTAGGTAGGTTCTTTGTTCGTTTACTTGATTTTGATGATATTGTTACTTCTTTTCAGTGCTAAAATCAAGAGCTATAGCTCCAAAGCGAGTACAAGGAATTTAATACGCCACTTAAAAGATGATCATTCCTTGTGTGATGAAAGAAATCCTGCAGCAACGGCAAAAAATTTGACGACTTTCTTTATTTTTTACACTTTGAGTAAGTACTTAATTGTCGTGGACAAAATAATTTTTGTCCACGACAATTACTTACTCAAAGTGTAAAAATTATATAAATTAAGGTGAAGTAAGTTGTAAAGTAATATTTCAACATAATAAAATGCCTCTAAACCTACAATAGTTTTTTTTCTTTACAAAAAACTCGGCGCCGATTTCCAGCCGAAAACACGCCGCCGCCGCCGATTTAAGACCGGCTGCCGCCGCCGCTACTTTTCAGATCGGCGCACACGTCTAGTACCTACTAGCGCATTGAAAAAGAACCAACGAACGAAAAAATAGGTAGGTAACCTACCTATTTCTGTTCACTTTTATATCCATCCATAATCCGTACATATTAGATTAGTTACTTAACAAACTTACCATCCATTCTGAGGTCTCATAGGGGTACATAAAC
The DNA here is from genome assembly GCA_932294275.1 of Chloroclysta siterata. Classification (NCBI taxonomy): domain Eukaryota; kingdom Metazoa; phylum Arthropoda; class Insecta; order Lepidoptera; family Geometridae; genus Chloroclysta; species Chloroclysta siterata. The sequence goes on along the minus strand of OW028607.1, from coordinate 2,653,320 downwards.
GATCCAAGAACCTACCTACTAAATACCTACCTATTAGGAACGCATGGAAAAAGAACATACAAATAAAAAAAGTAGGTAGGTAAGTCCCTACCTACACTTACCTATTCATTTATATTACAAATTCAAGTCCTAGCTAGGTAGGTAGATGGTCAGAGGGGTAAACGATCCAAGACCCTGTCTATAACTACTAAGGAACGCATTGAAAAAGAACAAACAAACAAAAAATAGGTAGGTAACCTGCCTACTCCTATTCACTTTTGCATCCATCCTTAATCCGTACATATTAAATTAGTTAACAAACTTACCATCCAAAAGGACTGTCAGGTGTTAGATTTTGAGCTGTTTCCAGGCAGCGTATGCAAAACACTTGGTTTTCTGACACATATTTTCTCTTGCCATCATTTTCAGCATCCAACTGGCTGAAGTGTTTCCAAGAGAAACTGTTTTTGATTTAGAAAACAGCGGATTTACGATAAAATGTTTTAGTTTTAATCTATTGAAGTCGAATCCTGGGTCTCCCATAGCCAAATATCAAAAATGTAATTTTAGAAGAAAAAACACAGTAGCTACTTACTGCTAAGTACCTATTTTTTTACAAAACACAATGACATGAAAATGAATTCATTCAATCAGTCTATCACGATCGTCTTCTCGCTATGTCGTTGCTGCTGTACTGCGCCGTGATTGGTAAACGCACGCCGATTTTGAGCCGGGTTAGCCAATCGGCGGCGGCGGCGCCAATTTCTAACCGGCGGCGGCGGCGCGCCGGCGCGGCGCACACGTCTAACGTACATACGTTCGTGACACGAAATAAAAAAACCTAACCAAAAATAAGATAAAAAATATAAGGTCCTATCCATCCTTTCATAGGATGTTAAGAAACAGGGTGATGTAAAATTTTGAACATAAAACATGGCACAGATTAATATTTAATAACAACGTTGATTAATCATGAATTAATCTCCCCAAATAGTCTCAGCCTGAGTTAAGTTTAATAAAATATGGCGCAAATGGTATAACGTTCTGAATTACTTTTATAATTAAAATATTAGAGCGGTATTAACTTGGCTTAACGTATGACTGAACTTACAGCTCAGTTGGTAGTAGCTCTGCCTTCTGCGCTGTAGTTTATGGGTTCGATTCCAACCAAGGACAAGGACCTGTTCTTCTAGGCTTTGGTCGCGTGGAACTGGCACCTAGCTTTAAGACGTTTCAAAGTGATCCTTGTGATTTTATTGAATAAATGCCTTTTGACTTTGTCAAACAACTGTTCTGTGTCTGGGTTTTATATTGTAATCTTAAGTATATTTACACAAAACAAAGTAAGTATATAAGTATTATATCGGCTATCGGTTCTTATATCTCATACAATCTTTGCTTTGTTTGGAGCTAGATGGACCTAGATGGTAGATATACCAGTAGCTTTCGTATGTAAGTTTAATAATTAATGAATTATCTACTTTATTTTCTCTCCTGGCACTACCGACACAGCTTTTATCCGCAATACACAACGGTTGTCTGGAAGATAATGCTTCATAGTATTAGGTTCGCCTTTGTACTATCTATATCATTCCGTACGTGACATAGAGGCAATTATCAACAACATACCCGATCTATACACAGACAAGACGGTAATACATTATACTGTCGCATATAATAATGTGCTTAAGTTAGTAAACTAACATTAACATTGAGAATAATTACCTACATATCAGAATTGTAATACACCCAATTACAACTGTAGCTGTAATAGTGGTTAGTAACATATTAGGGGTTGTTACCAAAATATAGGTAACAAATATAATTTGTGTGGGTGGCCATTTTCTTTGTCACTGTTACTTTTTCATCATAATTCTTGTACATATATTTTTATTATAAATAAATAATATGAATAATAAATAAATAAAAAAATAGGGTTCCGTACCCAATGGGTAAAACGGGAGCCTATTGCTAAGACTCCGCTGTCCGTCTGTCTGTCCGTCTGTCACCAGGTTGTATCTCATGAACCGTGATAGTTAGACAGTTGAAATTTTCACAGATAATGTATTTCTGTTGCCGCTATAACAACAAAACAGAATAAAATAAATATTTAAGGGGGCTCCCATACAACAAATTTGGTTTTTTTTGCCGTTTTTATAGATAATGGTACGGAACCCTTCGTGCGCGAGTCCGACTCGCACTTGGCCGGTTTTTTATTACTTGCTGATGGTCGTGCACAAATAGTCGTTTTTACCTATCGAAAAATTAATGTGCGCAATGCCAGTGCTCTTAAACAGTGAAGGAAAACATTGTGAAGAAATCAGTTATTATTCTAACAGCGGCGATGGGCTTGCAACCTGACACGTATGGAATACCAACTACTGCAAAATGTGGGTATGTGTCAAATGTAATGTTTGGATGTGCCTCAGACTACCCCCCATAGACGTCCTCAAAGAATCTGGAGATAGTACTTGATACTAAGAGATTTGAGGGGATATCTATATGTCTGGGGAACAAAGTCCTTTCAGTTTCAATTATAAATAGGTACTATCTATCTAGCCCTAAAACCTTTAAATGAAGATAAAATAACTTGAATTTCAGGCGGAAGTAAAAATAGTTAAAATCACTGACCGCACACTGACCGTGCCCAAAAATGTTGGCGACGTTAAGACTACTATCCCTACACACACCTATCTCAATTTGACCAACCTGGAAAAGATCGCTACTGAGCGATAAGGCTGCCTATTGTGAGCTTTGTATTTATAGGCACTTATTTTCTTACTTTTCTCAGTCTGGTGTATGCATAATAAATATAAATGTAATAGGCTGGTAGAAAATGCATGAGCATTAAGCCTATTGTACTCTAATTTTGTGTTTTTGTTCATTAAATAATAAATAAAATATTTATCATTCATTTATATTTATAACTAGCGGCCTGTCCCAGCTTCGCATGGGTGGTCATAAATTTTTTGAACATTTTAGGATAAACTTAGACCGTGGGTTCGAGCCTCGCGTCTACTTATTTCATACATTTGCACGCGCTTCTCCTTGAGTGGACCCGTAAACATTTTTAATTTCGTCATATCTTTTGAATGGAATGTCCGATTTGAAAAATTTAAGAAGTAATCTATAGGTATTGAAACCGTCTTAATTATGAAATGATTATTTGGATAAGGATTAATACCAAGGTACAAATAAAGACCCTTTTCTAGCGGAGGCATTTCAATTAATTTTTTATAATAAAAGAACACTTATTGTGACATAACTATAATAGTTAGATATATGCTGTCGCGACATTTTTTGTAGATGATAATGTGTTCTACAAAATCGTAGTACATTATTTTGTTCTATCTTCAATAGTTTTCGCAGCGCACGCGATGTAAGGTTTTTTGTTTTCCACCTTGGGTTACATTATTGAAGTTTTAGTAAGGATCCCTGATTTTTTTGAAAATATAATATAGCCTATGTTACTCAGGGATAATGTAGCATTCTAATGGTGAAAGAATTTTTGAAATCGGACCAGTAGTTTTTGAGCCTATTCGTTACATACAAAAATACAAAAATACAAAGTTTACCTCTTTATAATATTAGTGTAGAAGATTCTTTGTGATTTGGAAATTCCATGATGAATATAAAACGTAACTTTACGAAAGTCAAGGGACGCTTAAATATTGAAAAACGCCCCGCAAGTACCGATCTTTTTACGAACTATGCGATCGTTAAATTTGACATTTCTATCCGTGAAAACGGGTTTTAGCGATTGTTTGGCGATTTTGACGAAAGTCGTGATATTCGTAATTTTTTGCGAATATCGCTAAAATGCGAGTATGGTAGTACTTTTGATTTCACGATCGTGTTGTCAAATTATTTAAGCGAATTAGACGAATCATTTTCACATCTGCGTTCAAAGCCGAAAGTTTCCGAGTTGCCATTTTACAATTATGGCGAAAATTGACGATAGCATGCGATCGTCAAAAGATAGCGACCCCGAGCACAATTCGGCAAAATATCACGAATTTGACGATCGATAAATTTAGCGAAATGAGTTCCGTACTTGCACTGCAGTTTCGATAAAATTAATAAGCTCTAAAAACACACTGAAATATAAGCTCATTCAATACCCTGAACTCTCACACAGAGAGTTCAGCGATGGCTATTGGATCATGTTACTAAAACATATCAATGTCATCTTAATAGCCAACAAGAGTTCGTAGGCGGAGGGACTGTCAAGTTGACACTACCAACCAACTATCTCTTTGTAATGTTATCACCGCTATTGATTTAACCCAAGGGGCTTAGATCAACTACGGAACATGTTTCATTCTCCAGACTCAGTGGCCTGTCAATTTATGTGCGCAATACTCTCAAACGCTGAAGGAAAACATTGTAAGGAAACTAGCAGCTTGCTCAGCTTGTATTTCCTGGTGTATTAGGTTTTAAGAGTAGTAGAGCTCTTTGTGAAGGGCTCATTCGGAGAAGTACTACCACCGTGCCTTTTTCTGCCGCCAAGCAGCGTTGCTGTATTTCGGTTTGAAGATTGTAGTTGCCGGTGTAATTACAGGCATATGAGGCTTAACATCTGTTTGACTCAGGTTGATGGACGCAGGGCAGTGCTTCGTAGGGCACGTTCCTATCGCGCGTGACTTACGATGCAATGCTTTGTTATTGGTGATGTTTACCACTTAGCATCAGGTGGGCCATCTGCTTGTCCCTTCAGCCAGTTGTATAAAAAAAACTAAGCTATTAGGATTGGCTAGGAGCTGGGCAAGCCTACACTGTCAAAATTCTGTATTGGCACAGAGTTTTGACGGTGTACGCTTGCCCAGCTGGCTTCCAACTGGCTTTTTTTATAGTTCTTGGGAACTATAGAACAGTTATTTTCTGACGTTGTGTAAATCCTGCCTACAGTACATGGTCTACAGTTTTTTTAGCTACATATCAAATACCAAAACCACCCGCAAACGACGTGGATGCCGTTATGCTATTTTTGTAGGCACTTACGAGCGTGGATCGTGTTTCGGCGAAAAGTTATCTCTGCGCACTTTCACCTAAATTTAGCATATAGCTAATTCGTATCAACATCGAAAAAAATAAATATACAGCGATGCTACTCAATTAATTAATTTAAAAATATTTCATCAAATATGCTCAAAAAGATAGGCTTAGAGCTTATTTCGCCATACTCTGTTAGTTACTAATCAAGGATTAACAGGCCGTTAAATCTAACCTTAGATGTCAAACGCGTACATTTTGACATATTTAACGGCCCTTTAATCCTTTGTTAATATAACATAGCATGGTGAAATCAGCTCTAAAGATAATAAGTGTATGGTAGACACTTTTTAAATATTTGACAATTACTTAGGAGTTTGATCCTATCAAATTTGAACAGTTTCATCAAACACCTATTTTTAGCCCCAAATTAGGACGGCAAACGAATCAATAGCCATATTTAGTAGTTTTATGATCTCATGAAACGGAAGTTATGCCAGTTACAGAACAAATTCTGTAAATGCCAATATCTAATGCATAATTGGTACTATCATAGATTTGAATCACATTTTAGCCAAAAAAACAACGATTTTAATAAGGCTTTCAATGTGTGTAAGCCGTATGTATCGTAACGTCAGCTTCCTCATACAAATTTAGCAAACGGCTGATGATAGAGCTACAGAGTAAATGCTATACTACAGAATAAACGCGTTATATCTACGCGCTCGTTTTCCATCGCTTGTCTTTGTTCTATTGGTCTGTGTGTGGCATTAAGGAACATAAACGTTCATGTCCTTCGATCCGTTCTCTAAAAGTCTAGAATGACTGCGATAAAACATGCCTTCTAACCCTCTGATGTATTTATGGCACAATAAACATGGAAACGCTAAGTTTGTTGTAAATTCACAATGTTAGTTTAGGTAGAATCTTCCGAAGCGTATTGGATGTTCTTAATATTGGATGGGTATTCAATGGCTGATAGGGTTAACATAATGGTGTCATGGCTTTCGGTATTTGCAACAATAGACAATTAAATAAAACAGAACAGACAGAATTTTAATTTAGAATTTTCTATTAAAAAAGAATATGAGAAAACCATATCATATTTATAACAGTCATGTTGATAGATTTATAGATATGAAACTAGTCGACTTGCGTGGAAAAACATATGTAGGCGCCTTTCTAGGTATTATTCAAGTAAGTAGGTAAGTACCGTTACGTCGTCATCCTCCCGGTCGTTATCCCATTGCGCTGGTCATTTGTTCATTAGTCGCGTCGCTTGACCTCTGGGGACCGATTTTTTGCAATGTCTATATGCCAATATCGCACTCATGTCTGCATCGAGATTCAAACAGATTGTCGAAGCCTTGAAAGAAAGAAAGAAAGAAAGAAAACTTATTTATAACCCAAAAATAAAAAAAAGTACGCTAAATTAGGTAAAAAAGGGTACAGTACAAAAAAAAACTTAAACACAAAAAATAAAATTAAAACTAAAACTAATAGAAAAAAACACTGTACTGTGTGGAGCATTATGGGTTAATAGGTCCCTGACTCAGTATTTGCTGCACCGATACCCATTTTATAGGTAACAGCCCAGCACTGGTATTCTGCCAGGGCCTTGAGCGGGTAACACCACGGTTAAAAAACATAAAATATATACATAAATCTTATCATACAAATGAAAAAATAATACATACATTAATAAAAACAAATAACTAAAAACAATGCATGATAATTAACACGTAATGAACCATAAACAGAATACATAAGTAAGAACAGAATAAATAAAGTGGAGTGTCAAACTGGCGAACTTGTCAGTTGCGCCATATGTCAATGCAAATTGCAAACTAAGTTAATTTCAAAAATACCAATCAAATGCCAATCAATGTCAAAAATAATACCATCAGGTACTCTAAAATGCAAATAGTCTTTTTTGTCTATTTTCCAGCAGGTCAATAAGGTAATCAGTCTAAGTTAATTGTGGCAATGGGAATCAAAACTTTAATGACTTTATTTCATGCTATAAAACTTCTAGATTCTGCTTATATTAGGGTTTCATTAACCTGAACCAATCCTAGCTGGTGGTACGCCTCCCTCATTGTTTGAAATGGTTTGCGGTCCGCACGCTTGGCAGGTGGATTGGTAGACCGCAGTATTGGTGTATAGGAGATACGGCCTCCCATCTCCTGGTGCGTTCCCTTAGTCGCATCTTACGACTTTCACGGGAGATGGAGTGGTCATATTCTTTGCAGGGATTACAGCGTTCATATAAACATTGATAACGACTTTGGAACATGATCCTAAGTATCTGACGTTTGCCTTGGTTTTGGTGACAATTGCATCGAATGGCGACCACGAACAGGAAAACGAAGCGTGGGACGCCCTCCTACCCGATGGACTGACGACATTGTCAGGATCGTGGGAAGTCGGTGTATGGAGAGGGCTCGGAATCGTTCTTCCTGGAAATGTATAGGGGAGGCATATGTCCTGCAGTGGACTTCTTTAGGCTGATGATGATGATGATGATGATGATGATGGTGAGGTGACAGTTGCGTTATTTTTAACCGACTTAAAAAAAAGGAGGAGGTTCTCAATTAGACTGTTTTTTTATCTTTGTGACCGCATAACATTTTATAAACAAATTTAAAAAAAAATGAGAGGATATATACTTTCAGATCAGTCCCATTACATTTCATCAAAATCGGTTAAGTAGAATGGCTTTATATATAAATAAATAACAGGAAAAAGTTACGTCATCGAAGTAAATTAAAATGCGTCTTTTGCTGTTTTATGATTTCAATGTATTTGAAGTCTGTTTTTTTTGCAGAAAAGTTATCACAGTATTTTTTTATGCCTAGAGGTCGATAGATTAGTGACGTACAAAATGTGTTATCCCCATACATCGAAGCACACTCGAAGAACGCCGTGGCCTCGTCTGTGATTCTGATATGGTACTTTCATTAATGTCACCGTTGATTGGCGCCGGTGCTGAAAGGTTAATTTCGTACATTCGTAAATTCCCTGTTTATTTTGTACATGAAAACAAAAGGTGACAGTACTCAGCAAATACAATTCCCGAATGTACGCGGTCTCGTTATCACGCAAAATAACTGCTAAATAAATAATAGCAACATTCGCAATTTGCTACATTTACCAGATTATTCGGGTTATTGTACAGGTTTTTCACATGAGACAAATAACTATATTTTTTTATGAGATTATACGTTCATGCTCTTATGAAAACACCATTAACAATACACCCATTCTAAAAGATCGAATAATCAAATAGGTAAAAAATATTGGCATCTATTCCAAACAAGCACTATCTAGCTGATATTATAATACTTATATACTTTTTATTCGTAAATATTGACAGCCTTCACAGCTCAGTTGGTAAAGGCTCTGCCTTCTGTGCAGTAGGCCGTGGGTTCGATCCCCACCGAGAACAAACATTTGTGTGATGAACATAGATGTTTGTTCTCTATCTGGGTGTTATATAATATTATAAGTATGTATTTACAAAAAAGGATATAAGTAGTATATCAGCTATCTGGTTCCCATATCACAAGCTTTGGCTTAGTTTGGGGCGGGATAGTGCTGTGTGGAATGTCCACCAATATTTATTATTATTATACATGGATGATGAAGGCTCATGATCGTAGTGACTGGCGGAAATGGGGGGAGGCCTTTGCCCAACAATGGGACACTATAGGCTAATAGTAATAGTAATAATAGTAATTATTATACATATAATACTCAGATATGTCTTATAATACTCAGACAGAGAACATACATTACATTTGTTCTCGGTGGGGATCGAACCCACAGCCTGCAGCGCAGAAGGCAGCGCTACTACCAACTGAGCTGTGAGCTTACACAGCACATAAGAACATACGTTTTCTGGAGTCGTTGGTATCAGAAACTACGAAAACCAATGAACACCACAAAACAGGGACTCGGAACAAATATTTACAGACCATGCACAGATTTGTCCCGCCGTAGAATTGAACCCGCTACGCAAGACTTAGTCGCCCGCCTTAAAATCACTTTTAATTCTGTTGTAAGACGATAGGCAGAAGGTATCTTTATTTTTAGGTTGTTTTCTGAGTAAATACGTTTTATGATACAAAGTTTTAGAGTACTTTTTGTGTAGTAAAATTTTTACGAGACCTTAAATTCCTGAGAAAATGCTAAATAAAGTATATTTTACGTTACTTGTTGTACTTTGCAGGGTATCAGTTTTTTTAAGCTAATCCTCAATTCATTCAAACATTGCCTGGAAGAGATTTATTTTTATTGATAAGACCGCTGCTCATTGTACCTCGGCTATTGTAGGGCTCGGCCGGGGAAGTACTTCTACTTCCTTGCCTTTTTCTGCCGTCAAGCAGCGTTGCTGTGTTTCGGTTTGAAGGGCCTAACAGCTGTATGCCTTAAGGCGAAGACAAGAGCTAATGTGACTCTCGCTCGCACGTTTCGACATGTTGAATGATATAAAATCACTTAACTCATTTTCGAAAAATCGCAATCAACCATTTTGTGTGCAATCACATTGCACACAGTTTAGTAAAAATTTCATTTTGATCGATACATGTTTTCCTACTCAAAAGTTTGCTTTCATAATCAAACTTTTGAGTAGAAAAACATGTATCGATCAAAATGAAATTTTTACTTTCATAATCAAAGTTTGCTTTCATAATCAAACTTTTGAGTAGGAAAACATGTATCGATCAAAATGAAATTTTTACTAAACTGTGTGCAATGTGATTGCACACAAAATGGTTGATTGCGATTTTTCGAAAATGAGTTAAGTGATTTTATATCTTTCAACATGTCGAAACGTGCGAGCGAGAAGTTGTTTGATAGTTGTCAGCCCCTTAAGTTGATGGACGTAGGGCACGTTTATATAGTGCGTGCCTTGTGAGGCAATGCTTTGTTAAGGTGACGGTTATTATAATGTTAAGTACATTAGGTGGGCCGCAAAAAGTAATACCAACCGCCTATTGTACTTTGTGAGAAGTTTAAAGTCAAAGTCAAAAGGTATTTATTCAATAAAATCACAAGGATCACTTTGAAACGTCTTAAAGCTAGGTGACTCTAGGTGCCAGTTCCACGCGACCAAAGCCTAGAAGAACAGGCAACAAACTTACGGCTTGGTTCCTACCGTTCTTTTGTATGATCCTTGTTACAAAGTAATATTATACAATATTGAAGCTCCATTGTGTACATGTGTATTTAATGTATACTTCTCCATGAGTTGTTGTGTGCAATAAAGTATCCTTCTTCTATCTAATGTCCCGTCCTCGTATAGCACCCATCCACATATTGATCGGTGCTCTAAAAATCATTGCTCTACGACGAATAACTCCACAATCATGAGTACTGTTGATGAAACCCTAACGTGTCAAACATTTCTCTCGTTTGACGCATTGCTGTAATCCGGCGAACATATTTTCTAAAGGGTTATTTTTCATGTTCAAGCGGGAGGCAGTATAAAGGTGCTATATTTCATGCGGTCCTGGTGCTTTTTATTCAAACCGGGACAATAGTACGAAAGATAAAACTGCTGAGGGCGTACCGTATTTTTGGGTTTTTTTTAGGAAAGTACTCGTAATGTACTGGCTTTTGCTGCTCTGAACATTTGATAAGGCAAAAGCATAAACAAACATAAATAAACTATACACTCTTTATGAGCATATCCCTAGAGCAAACATAATTTCGCAGAGGTCACAACTTTAGCATTCTGGTTTTTGCACTGGTTTACAAACACATATTTTTTAGTAACGTATGCGTCCTCTGAAAGTACAGCATTTTTGCTGATCTTTCTGTTTCCATATTATATTTGCTGCGCACATTTGTAAACAACCCCCTTTTTTAACTATAGCTACAATACGGATGCTTTGTGGAATCAGGCTAAATATTTTTTATACCGGCCAATCGTGGTGTCTACGGTTAACCCTCATAATGAGGATGTCCAGCAGTGGACTGGGACAGTTGTTTGGGCTGATAATAATGATGAAGATTACATTAAATTCATTTATTGACAAAATGTACACACATCAAATATATAGCTTAGATAAAGTAGCTATCAGGCGAGTACACGTAACCTAACGTAGAAGTAACGCAGGTAAAATTCATACTACTATGGGATTATAATAGTAGGCAAATGCAAATAGTAGTAGTGAAACAAATAGTAGTAATAGTTAAAAAGGAAAAAGTGATCAGGCTCAAGGTTTTCTAGCTTCGGGAGCTGGCTGACCCTCTCTTTTCAAGCTTAGGTTAGAAAGCCCCCTGAGCTCCGGGGCCCTGGTGCACTGCACCACCTGGCCATACGATAGCTACGATACTGATTTTGCGATACCCGAAAAGGGTGAATTAGGTTAAAGTGCAGTGTCTTCAAAATAACAACTTATTTAACACTTATTTCTGCGAATAAATATCTTGTAGTTCAATACCTTACGATAAAAATAAAAATGTACATCCATTCAGTTATTACGTGACATGGATTTAAAAACTTGCGAATGCATGCAAGTTTGATCGTATTTATTATATCGTATATCTTATTTTATTCTAGCTGATAGTTTTTTAGGATATAGCCAATGTAACAAAGCAATCGATTGGAAGAAAAAGTTTTCCAGTACATTAAAATTCACGAATTCATTGTGTGGCCCGGGGAAATAGCGCGTGGAATTGCTCGTTACAATTTATTATAGTCTTGAAAACAGGGCTGTAGCTAAAAACTTGAGAACGAGAATTCCACCTTCATGAAAGTCTACAACTTTAAAACTACCCTCATAGAGGTACAACCCATCATCTCATCATCATTTCATCGACTCTCTCTCTCTTCTTTAACCCACCCAATGCTGAGTGAAGTTCTCTTTTAATGCACGCTATTTTCTTCGGTCTTGAGCCTTCTGCATCCAGCTCCTTCCCGCAACTTTGACCAGGTCATCGGTCCATCTGGTATTTGATCTGCCTATCATTCCTGTGGCAAGTTCTTGGTCTCCACTCCAGGACGTTTCTACCCCACCTTTCGTCTGATCTACAACATGTGCCTGTACCTGTGACCTGCCTATTTCCACTTCCTCTTCGCTAGGCTATGTCGGTTAACCGGGTTCGTCTCCTTATCTTTGTATTTTACACATGTATTTTTTTCATCGACTGTTTAGTCTAAACGCGGAAGCGGGAGTCCAGCACAAGAAGAAGCTTTAGTCCTAAGAAAGAGCTTTAGTCCTTTCCTTGGAGGAAATATCAAATATTTTTGCTCCAACGTCCTTTCCTTTATTTCATATTCAGTATAGCAGTATATAGTGTCATCGATGCGATGGGTCGTCGTGGTCGTGTATGTGTGAATATCTGTTCGCACTTAACTTCGTAACGACTGACAGATTTGATTGAAACTTAAAATATACATATTTTATAAGGCGACAACATATAAGCGTAGTGAAAATTAATTTAATACATATTGACTACTTTTTATAGGGTAGGTACGTGCGCCACGCGATATGAGCTGTGGGTTAGACTTCGAAACGATGGATAGAGTTATATTCCAGCCGCCATTTTTTTTTAAATTAAGTGGTAACCCTACCTTTAATCTTAGTCACATCCATATAAGCTCATACGGTTCATTCTGCAGTGCTTAGAACTTTTAAGCAAGGATTTCGGATTATATAATTTGAGTTGAACTAAACAAAGTTTGGGAATACGATAAAATGTTATCACTGTACGACAGTACTTAAATGTTGTGCGGATAATGTAAATACCACATTTACGATTACCCAACCGTGATTTCTATTGTTTTTCGCCTTTATTTGCGCATGTAATTTCGAAGGGATAACTTTGTCTGTGATAATAATAATATTGTTGGACATTCCACACAGAACTATTTAGCCTCAAACTAAGCAAAGCTTGTAGATAGGAACCAGATAGCTGATATAATACTTATATACTCTTTTTAAAGAGCTGCTTTCATATTATAAAAAAATATTATAGCACCCAAGTAGATAGCAAATATCTTCGTTCATTACAAAAATGTTTATCGTTGGGGATCGAACCCACGGTCTTCAGCGCAGAAGACTATTTCCAACTGAGATTCGGTTTTGTGGAGTCCTGAACTTTCAAACTCTATTCTCGCAAATCAGAAAGAAAGTTCCAAAGAACGAAGGTACCTAAAGAATCGAAGAGCCCAAGTAACTAGACTCGCAAGAAAAATCCTGTAGCTGAGAGTATTTTTCTTGACAACTTTTTACTCGACAGGTTATTACTTTATCTAAAGTAAAGTTTAGTTTTTACGTCACTTTTAATCAAATTACGTTTTGACCATGAACTTTTATAAAAAAAACAATTAGTATTCTAGCAGGGGCGATGGGCTTACAACCTGTCACATATGACATATCAAATACAATTTTGGGTAAGTGCAAAATGTAATACTTACTAGGATGTGCCACTACCTCCCTTAGACATCCGCCAAAATCTTGAGTATAAATCTAGAATCTTCTTAGATCTCTTAGTACCAAGAGATCTGAGAAGATTCTAGATTTCTATCTGAAAATCAAAGCCAAGAGAAAAATTCTGTTTGCAACTTTTTTAATTCAAAAATAATAGAGCAAAGAAAAGCCACAACGAGCTAACAGTTTGCATGTAATTACAAGAATAAAAGCAAAGCGTATCTCAAGATTCAAGCGGCACTGCAGCCTCATTGCGTTTTTACTGCAAAAAATGTACCCATAGCACTATACCGTACTGTACGTACCTTAGACGAAGTATTTACCTCCATGGTACGTACCGTTCGATGTCATCGAGCCATTCGAATCTTAAAGAAGAAACCTGACTTTAATGAATGAATGAATGAATGAATGAAAATTCTTTATTACCTTCCAAACTAACACAATAGGAAACAAATTATAACAAAAAAATATATGTCCAATAGGCGGTCTTATCGCTAAAAACCGATCTCTTCCTGATTACCTTTTTAAGTAGAGGAGCTTAAAATAAGATGGTTGGCTTGGGTGCACCATAAAAATGAACTTAACTTTCAACTGAACTGGGCATTAAATATAACTAGCTCTTACTCGCGGCTTCGCTCGCGCACGTTTACTGTAGAATACTTACAAATAAAAGAATGGTTTATTAATATGATTGGTAACATCTTTAATAAATTTTCCTGCCTCTTCGATTGTTTGTATAAAATATAAAAAAAAGCAAAAAAAAGTCTAAAAAGTCGGGATAAAAAGTATCTAATGTCCGTCTCCTGGTTTTAATCTAGGTATTGAACTTTTGTATGAAATAGCTGTTTTTTTTTTCGCGTTCACAGTGTTGGTTCCTTAGAAAAAGTTGTTCATATTGATGGGTACTTTAGCCCCCTGAAGTTTACATACACAACTTATGGAACACCTTGTATAGAAGATTATAGCTCCGAATCATATTGTGAATAAAGTTGTTCTAAATGTTATATAATCAAGATAATAAAATCAAGCAAGCATTCTTCGTGGAAACCTCGTTCTTGAACCAAGCTTGCCACACGACGCCATCTACCGCCAAACAAGAACAGGAAAATAAACATTCATCAAGAAATAAGGAACATATCGCAGGAAGTGTTACGGCAAGTTATGGAAAATGTCATAAATAGGGCTCAAATGTGCATCAACTCTGGAGGTCACCATTTAAGAGACATCATCTTCAAATCCTTATGCGACGAAATTTCATGGCACAAATATACATGTAAAAAAACAAATTCGTTTTTTTTTCATTTAGAAAAGAATTTGTAGCTGTACCAAATAGGGTCATTACTTTTGCGCCACCCGTTGCTGTTAGAAAAAAATATATTCAGATAGATTAACAAGTTAGAACATCTAATATCCCTGCCTAATCATACTCGTACTTGAGAGATGGTAAGGTTTTATACTGGTGCTAAAAGAGAGAAGCCTCTTTAAGATGCACTTAAAATCCTTTCGTCACACTGTTTCTAAAAGAACTTCTGACACGACAATAAGAAGAACTGGTGCTAAATTTACTGGTGTCTGCTTTTTTGCTAAAAGAAACAAAATCGCGCGACAGACCACCAGGATCCTTCTGGCTATCCTCCAACCACAGTGCAGGGAGAATGGCTGTTCAATTTACAATATTTTTAATATTCCGCAGCATTGTATGCTATAATACAGTGAGTCAAACGCACGCTAAACACGCTAGCGACTGTAAAAAAAATTATAAAATAAAACAAAAACAGTTTCACGACTTTGATTTCCAGGAACGCAAATATTCTCTCAGATTCCTTTGCACCAACTAAAGATTCTTTAAGGATGTCCGAGATAGGTAGTCTGAGAAATCTTACATCCGGCACTTACCCACATTTAGCAGTCGTTGGTAATTTGTATATGACAAGTTGCGAGCCCATCGCCTTTGTAAAATACTAACTGAATTCCTCACGATGATTTCCTTCTCCAGTCGATATCACTGGCATTGCGCACATATATTTTTCCTAGAGATCCTAGAGATTTTACTGAATAATTACCTTTTGGCTTTGACATTGATTTTTACTAGAAACTGGCTTAAAATAATTCCACTTAACAAATAAATCTATTATAGATAACCATTTATCTCCTGCACTTTGTAGCTAGTAAGCTGACTAACCTAAATTTGGCTATGGCCAAGAACTGCCTTGGCTCATTACCGCAATGCATTCTAATGACTGTCATACTGTAAACAGCACGTTAGTGGTATTGGAGCACTTTGATTGAAATCCCCTCTGGATTGGAGATTACGGCTGTATGTACATGTGCAACTTGACAAACATACGTGCATAAATCTTTTTTACTACTGTCTATTCCATACGTTTTATTATAAAAGGTGTATGTTTCTTCAGATAATTCTTTAGACTAATGTTTGGTAAATAGTTGAGTGTAGCAATATGCCCGAAATGCGTACTGTTGGAACAAAATTACCTGCTGTAAGATCTTTTTAAACAGTTTTACAATATATGAAAATTCTAAATGAATGATGTGTTGCGTACGTGTACGTACGTCAAGAGCTTAATAGTCATTGGTTAAACGCTAAAAGTTATACACTCACTTATACTCATTTTAAATAACTGCTTTGTGTATTTTTCTAGTTAAAAATACGTAAGAAATACACTTAATGCAATCTTCTTACAAAAACGGCGTCCTTAGCGAAGAAGCTATTTTTTTCTGAGCTCTAAACTCATTATAAAAGTTTTAACTTGCTGCGAAGAAAACTTGAGTAGCAGGTTTAATCAGTCTTTTCTGCTGTTATTGATTTTTTATAATACTTTATGAATCTTAATATTATTTTTATCTCAAAGTTATTCTCTCTTCATTTTTAAAAACTTTATATTTGATCAACAAAGTGATCCTTGGATTCAACTGAATAAATTGCTTTTTGACTTTGCGATTAGATATTTACTGTTTTAAATAAAAAATATCAACAGTCAAAAGTTTCGTAATTCGTTCAGAAGCCTATAGAAATAAATAAATGTTGTATGTAATAGAAAAAAATATCGTCATGTTTATTACAAAAAGTAATTAACTTGACAAGATATAACGAGTATTGAAGATACACAAGTAAATAATAGTTATTCATTTAGTTATTAAAAGTAAATAATAGTTATTCAGATAATATACCTACATAATTATGTTATTAAATTCTTGAGTGTGTATGCGCCTTGATGAGTACTCTCAACACTAGTGTTGAGATGATTTATGACAGAGTTTGCAGCCAGTGTTTAACGCGACTATAAAACTGGTTTCTTCAAGTTAAACATAGCATTACTAAACATAAGTTCTACAAACAAATACGAGGTAGAACTACTCTGAACCAGGCAAACTATTCAATAGTTCGGTGCGATAATTTACCATCTCAAGTATTTTTTTAGGTCGCTCCTTTTATCTCCCCTTATCTCTGGTAAAGGAAAACTGGAAAGGTTCAGTAAAACTACCATTGTGGGGTTATAAATAGTACCATTTTACTTACAATGAATGAGAAAGAAAATATCGTAGGATACCCGTTTGTTGTGCCAGCGAATGCTCTCATGGGCCATAACAATAAAGCGCTTGGCAACCTCAGCCTCCTTACTAGGTTCCTTTGCGTTTTGTCCTCTAATAATTTAATGTATAATTGCTCTAGCATTTGGGAATTTGCAACGTTTCAAATATTTTTATTTATCATCAACATTTCCATTCAGCGTGGCAATGCAGCCAGTGTCTTAGGGACGCTTCCGATGGCACTGATTTGGATCAGTTGAGCTATCTCTAGATCGTTCGTAACATTGATAATGCATACATAGCTTTTTCAGCATAGTCCTAATTTTAATTTTAAGAAGTTTACTTACCTTCTTAATAAAGTACTAAAGTAAAGTGTAACAGCTCGAGTCAGTGCCAACATCGACACAAACCTTACTAGGTTTCACGATGTTGAATGAATACTGTAATTATTGATTTTGATAAATAAAGAACAATAAATAAATGTGTATTTTGAACAACCTGCGTTGCATTTGGGATATCATGAAATAAAACGGTATTCTATTGGGACGTTTAAGTTTGGTTTCAAAACCGATTCTACATTCAAACATCATTTCCCCATCCGCCGTCTGTCACCGACGAAGCCAGTAGTTTATTTATAAGGCAGTTTCCACCGGATATTGCGCCTTGCACCGCCGAGTTCCGGTTCGATGCCGCTTGGTGCGCTTCTGTTCCTGCTCCCTTTGTTTGCGGATGTTCGATGCGGTAGGACTTAGCTGTTATCTAAGCGTTGCTAGCTGTGAATTATCTTGTCTCAGAATTTTCAAAGCGTTTCAGTTGCATTTCAAAGTGCTTAGAAATATCAAATTTAATGTCTTTTTCGGAGATTATTGTCTTTGAATTGAATACAATATATTTGTAGTGCAGTAGTTAAAAGGAGCAAATAAATAAATATATTAAATATATTTACTTTCTTTCTTGTTAAGTTCCAAGTGAATTAACTTGAAGTCTGAACTGCTATTGAGCATATTGACCTTTGCACAAAAAACTGTTGTGTGTACTCTGTCTAATGTGTGCTGTCTTGTTTCTTTCTTTTACATACATAGGTACGACACCCTTTGATAACATTAAAACATTATCTATCTCTCTCTGGCCTACTATCCTTTGATTTAAATACCTATCTGTGTCAGATACAATAATTACGGAAACGCCAAGGGATATGAGCCATTTGTCATAAAGCTCGTTAGCGTTAAACTACTCGAATGGACCGCTATCTCGAAGCTAAATAACCCATTGATTTATTGCTGCTCTTGAAAAATAATGTTAGAGAATTGCTTATTAATAATATAGTCGATTTTTTTACATGATTTTTTTCTAATCTCTCATGAGAAAGTTCTAGAAAGATTTAAACACAAAAATCCTTTAATTTTTGTTTTATATAATCTTAGTTTTTAAACGTTTTCTTATGATAGAAAAGAGAATGTTCATGGTCAATTAAATCGACGACAGCGGCACTTTAAAAGCACATTTTTATGATGCTGAAGGAAACAACAGATGGATATCTGATGTTAATTGGTAACCAACACGTATAGGAACGTGCCCTACGATATCCTTTTCATCAACTAGTGGCATACAGATGTTAAGGCAAAGACTACTGCTAATGTACTTCTCTCTCAAAGTTTGTTTTACTGAACTGCGTGCAATGTAATTGCAAACATTTTGGTTGATAGCTATTTTTCAGAAATAAGTTCAGTGATTTTATATCTTTCAAAATGTTGCAAAGTGCGAGGGATCCCTTTGACTGATGTCGGTCCCATATGGGACTGACATCTGAAGCTTATGCTCTATGTGCTTGTATTTTTCAGTCTCACGTAGTAAGGATATCACATTGTTGGAAATATGAACGCCAACGTAATCGTGCCTACCTGCTCTCATGAGTAGTGCTGTCTCGCTCACTCTTCCTAACGGTTCCTTCCATCTCAAAGTTCAATGTCAACGATAGCATCAATTTATATTTACTCAAAAATAAATACTTTCTATTAATATTACTAAAGTCTCGCGTATTATTTCATCACACATTGATACTAACAACCTTTGTAGAGAGAGAACAAACGATTACATTATTATAATTTCACAGAACAAACCGAGATAAACATTTAAACACAATATTAACAAGACAAGACACAAGACTAACTGGAATTTGCGTAAGCATTAGCCTTCCAGTAAATTATGCCATACCCTCTGTCAGTTCTTGGTACTCATCGTACATTCTAAAACGGTTAGTCTCGCATCTCGTAAACACTACAGTTACTATTCATGAGATCAACCACTTTAACCAGCTGCGTTGGCCATTGCAAATTATAAATTACCCTAAATCACTCCCCATTTTACACTCTACACAGCCAGACATAACGTCCAATTTACTCTATTCAAATACCCAGTCTCAATTATTATTAACAGAACAGTTACAGCAATTTCAGGCTTATGTAGAAGGGTTGAAGTTCAAGTTGGATTGGAAGCAGTTGCTTTGAAAACTCATTTGTGTCCCTAATTCTAATCCAAATTAATTATTAAATTGTTACCGTCCACGCGTGCACGCTGAGTTATTTAGTTAGTTATTTACATACTTAATGGGATGCAGTGTCTCTTTTAGAAATAAATGTCGTTTAGCAAGTTAAGGCAGAGTCCTAAAATACACCGAGTATCAAATGACCCAAGGGCATCAGCACAGGGGATATAATATTTTAAATCAACATTTAATATTGTCCCATAAATTTCATATTTTATGTTATAGAGGAGAATTTCAACAACTCCGAAACTACAAGAGTTCTCATCTAGTAGTAACACAACTAAAATTTGACACATATAGAGGTACATACATAAAATCACGCCTGCTTTCCATAGGAGTAGGCAGAGACCACGTATTTCCACTTGCTACGGTCCTTACATACCTCTTTCGCTTCATTAATTCTCATAACATTCTTCATACATTCTCGTAGGTTTAGGTTTATTTGACACAAGCGCCAAATTATGATACAAAACACCTATAGCACTCTTCAAAAAGGTGAGGATTGTATATACGCCACACGAAGAAAACGGTTTTGGAAAATTCGCACCCTAAGGGGATGGAAAAGGGTGTCAAAATTTGTATAAGGTATAGCTTAAGAGTAGTAGAGCTCTTTGTGAAGGGCTCATCCGGGGAAGTACTACCACCACACCTTTTTCTGCCGCCAAGCAGCGTTGCTGTGTTTCAGTTTGAAGAGCGTGGTGCCGGTGTAATTACAGGCACATGAGGCTTAACATCTGTAAGCCTCAAGTTGATGGACGCAGGGCAGTGCATCGTAGGGCACGTTCCTATCGTGCGTAACTTACGAGGCAATGCTTTGTTATATATGTTATAGGTGATGGTTACCACTTAACATCAGGTGGGCCATCTGCTTGTTCCATCAGCTAGTTGTATAAAAAAAAGCTTGACGTGAACAAAATTGTACGAGATTTCACTAGACGGTTTTTTTATTAGGTAGTGGAACCACAACCTTAAAGGAAAGTAAGGTTGTAAACTACTGAGCCTAATGGCCTGTTACAAATAATGATCCTGTCGTCGAATAACCACTATAAATGACACCCATTTCCGTTATCCACCTAGCTATTTAGTGCCGTACTTAGAGTTACGCGACATTGCAAAAAGTATTACAGGGTGTACCATGAAAAATCAATACATGTTCTTAAAGCAAAACCGCGTCCGGCTAGTTTGTAAAGAAAGAGGGCAATAAAAGAAATACCCAGAACAAGGATACTTATGATCAACCTAACCTCGATAGATAGAACATTATGGGCGAGCTTAGTGTTAGATAGCATTATCTACCTGCTAACTTTTGGGTAGTGAGAATAAATTTTAGGCATTATGGGTGGTTTTACCATGTCCAGACAAAAGGCAAGTAGAGAGCTACCATAACTCCTAATTTCAAGTCTCTTAGCTGTAGGTAATGATTTGTTCCGAGAGCGGTAATAGGCAGATCAGAGCGAGACCTTATTACAAGTTTATAATTTTTTATAATTTTAACTAATATTTTTCACAATAATAAGAGACTAGTAAGCGTAACCTTCTAGGTAAGCGTGCCACACCATAGACCGCTGCATCACTTATAATCATGTTATAAAAAAAAAAGCTTACACGACAACCGGACACTTTTGTTTTATTTTACACCTTGTACGATTCATTGGGTAAAGCATTAGCCTCATCATCAGAAGGCTTCACAAAAGAAAGAGCAGTAATATTTCACCGTAAACCTCGGCGGAGGCCTCGGCTAGATTAGCTGTTTATCTCCTCGGGGCGCTGTCGCTATGTCCGGTGGGTGAGTGCTGCCGCCGACGGCGCAAGTCTACAGCGATTCACAACTATCTAGATTTTTTTGTAGTTTACCGTTTTTTTGCATTGCCAAACCACCTAGGCCTCGTCTGAAAATCAGCGCACTGTGTCTTTTTCACATCAACACTTTTCATTCATTCACTGTACTCGTAGGTCGGGTGCAGCATTATGCTGAGACCACTTTGCCCCACACATTACATCATGGGTATCAGTGAGGGTACCTATATCTATGAGTAGGTTATACCTACCTATACCCACTGTTTATATTGTTTTTTTTTGTAGTATATGGGTTAAATAAATATGTTTTCTTTTTTTTTCTAAATAAATAGTTATTTTAAACTTGTCAGGGATTCTAGAGGTCAACCATCACGACACCCTAATACGATTCAAATAAAGGAGTAAAATGAATAATTTTCCTTTGATAATTAATTTTAAACGAAGGTTTTTAGGTCTACGAATCGTATTGACATTTTGAGTGGCAGTTTGCGGGCAACGACAATTTGACTGCGGAAATGGGATTCGTTTTCTGACATTTTGAGAAGCAGCTTTTTCATTCTAATTGTTTTTCTGGCATTTTAACTAACATTGGTTGAGGTTTGAGAATAAAGTGCGAGCATTTGGAATAGTGTATTATTGATATCCTACACTTGACACTGGTATGGTTGTCTGTCAATTTAACGGATAGGAGCCATAAATAAGAGAAGAAATTGTAAATCAATGTAATTCTCAATACGAACCTTCGTTTATCATTTTGCGGAGTTGACCCCAGTATTTTGTTATAATTACTGAAAAGTAATGTTGAACCACACTGCCCTGGAAAGTAGGCTAGTATTCGTTATAGATCTATCCTTAAAATCTCAGCAGGTAGTTTTTTTGGTTTCCCTAACCTAATGATTTTAAGTAATATTTTTACCACGTTGAAAATTCTCTTCCATTTTGTACCATATCTGCTGGGAATCTTAATTCCGGTTGCAGTGGCTTCGCGAAATTAGTCGGCACTCAGCCTCGGCCGAACGTTATGCAGACTAACTTCATTGTGCAATTAACTTATTCAGTTTTCAGATATTTGCCAACTTTCCGGGCAGACTATGCAGTCTAAGGTCTTTGGAAATAATCAAAGAATATGCAGTCCTTTGTCTTGAACTACTGGAGGTAGTTTCCAAACCTTTAAGCAGAATTCAATTTTTCTGGTTCAGTTTTGAAATATACTATTTTGTTCATAGTTTGTTCGATAATTCAAACGATTAAGTCAGAGTCAAAAGAAAATTATTCAATATACAAGGATGACTTTGAAACGTCTTAAAACTCGGTGAATCTAGGTACCAGTTCCACGCGACGCGAAGCTTAGAAGAACATGCAACAAACTTACGGCTTGGTTCCTACATATTTAAAGTATTACACGGGTATTTATCGCGTTTACCTTTGTTATTTTCCTGTGTAATACTCTAAATATGTGTTATGATCGCGAGAGTTTAAAAAATACTATTGGTTCCTACCGTTGAATAGCATATATCGTGTGCCATAATCAATACAATACATACAGGCTTGTTACGCCCACGCAGATAAATTACACACGTTTAGAATATAAAAATCATAAAAATTATATGCCAATTCCCTTTAGTATTATGCCTGTTCTCATTTTCAGCTAATTGAATATAGCTGACTGGTTTCCTAAAACTTTCAATCCAATTTCCGAATTTAAGGGATCTCATTACATCTTCCAGGCACAATTTCTACCGACGGATAAACCTTGTTGGAATACCTTAGTCTAAATTTAGGTTGGTATAACGGTAGGCTTCAACTGCCTGCTGTCGTTATCAATTCAGATGGGAGCTAGCTGGGTCATTGGCAAATTGCTGATTGGGGAGACAAACACGCGAGAATTGTGAACGTTTTATTACGAACATAATATAATATAAGATTTTGCGAGCTATTTCACTGTGCTAATGTAAAAAATGCCCTCTCTTGGTAATCAATACTTTCTTTGAACTTCGCATCTTACCTAGTTTCTGAACAAACTCAAATTATTTGAATAGCTTTTTAATGAGTCTCATTGCTCAAGCTTGCTTAATTCATCTAAACTTCTTCAATTTCGTACTCGTATTTTATCGAGCAGTACTGGTGTAATAATTATTTATTTAATTGAAAATTAAAATATGATGATAATTGATTATATTTATGTTTCAAGACTAGTTTCCACGTACACATTGAATTTAGCCAAACAGGACGCTTTTATTAATAATTATTAATAGAAATTATCGATATATTGGTGTGGAAAGTTCAACACACTATCAAGACATAAATACCCAATACCTACATGACTATATATATATATATATTTTATATGCCTACAACGATTAAATAGACCTACCTAAATAACTTAAACGGTATATATTAAGCCAGACTATACCTATGAACCTACTAGTAAATTGAAAACCTCGGCCTGCCTCCATGTTGCCATACCCTATGCAGGGTCCATGTGATACTTACTAACACCCAACAACTATGTTTGTACCTAACCAAACCATGTGTAAGCAATAAATATATTGAGTATTGAGTATTAAGACCAGCAAAGTTAGTACTACGGGAACCAGATAGCTCATAAGCTTTTTATATGCTTTTTATTTGTAACTACATACATAATACATAATTACACCCAGACAGAGAAAAAAAATCTATGTTCGTTGTAACCCAAAAGTTTGTTCTCGATAGGGATTACCTAGGAGTCACCTAGCTTTAAGATGTTTCAAAGTGATCCTTGTGATTTTATTGAATAAATACCTTTTGACTTTGACTTTGGATCAAACCCACGGCCTACAGCGCAGAGGGCAGCGCTTCTACCAACTGAGCTGTGAGGGCGGTAGTGAATATATGTAATGTTTGCTAAGTTATAACGTAAACAGCATTGTTTGAGTCCCTGGAGACGTCTAGGACAAAGGATAGACGTGTGTGGGTGTCAGTATTGTTAAGTCTACTTGTTGATAGAATTAGAAACATTATTATTATCTGAAGATAATATCATTTTGAACATTCTGCACACTATGGGTTCCTGACGGACGGCGGCCTCGTGGTCGACCGAGAAAGCGCTGGCGGGACGACTTGGATGCTTTCGAGGGTGGATGGTGGGAGGAGGCTCGGGATCGGGGGAATTGGAAGTCCTTGGGGGAGGCCTTTGCCCAGCAGTGGGACAAAACAGGCTAATATATATAATATAATTTTGGAAGAAAACAAACTATTACTCGTAGCAACTTCTAATAAAAGTAAATTTTGCAACTTTTATTAATGTTGCCATGTTGCCGTCTCTTTAAGATATCTTATTGATAATCTACGGTAACCGCTTTCCATCAGGCGGGCCGTATGCTTGTGTCTACTTTGTTGTATAAAAAACAAACCTAGCTTCCCATCGGCATCTGGTAATTCACTCTAAAATTAATTTACAATTTTTCCAAAACTAGACAGAAACAATAAGTATACTTACAAATTGAAAACTACATGAAATTATTATAATTATTATTCAATTATACTATTATTTAGGTTAATGCCTAGAATATTCATAGCCTTGATAGCTCCAAATCGATACATTGTTCCAATTTAAGCATTTATGGACCAGCTTAGCTCAGCATTATTAATATATTCTTTTTACGAAGGTGCAAAAGTCACGACAGAATTATCATGGATATAAGATTTCATTCAATTTGTGTTACTTTTACAAATACAACTATTGAATTTTGATTATTTTTAATTTTTTTTATCCTTGTTTTTTTTTTTTTTTTAAATGGTTTAAGGCTGTGTGATCTCAACTTCGCAGCAGTTTTAGATTTTGGAAACCAGTAGGAGTAATCAAACTTTTGATAATCTTAGCAGTACAGATTTTTAGGCGTACATACAACTCGCTGTTTGATTTGTAACATCTAATATCCTTCAAAGCGTTAGTTTGTTGTTTGATGACAAAACAAACTTTTAAAGCTGGCTTTGTAAACAAAACAAAATTTCAAAGTCTAAGGAAGACATATTTATGTATTCTTACACAATGTGCAAAATAATGAGGATGTACGGAAAAACAGAAAAAAAGATATTTGAGGGGCGAAATGCGAGGGAGGAATAAAAAGAAACGGAATAGGGGAGATGCGAATCATTTGTGTTTCAAGCACTTGTATTATAAGTTCTGGACTAAAAGCCACTTCTGACTGAGACGCGCTTCGAAATAATGGTTTTTGAGAGCTTTTCTTCTACTTAAAGTATGTTAAGTTCACTGTATTACGCCAAGTACCTTATTCTGCCTACAGAAGAATATCCTTATTGCCTTCAAAAACTTACAAGTCGTTCTTAAATTCTTTATTGTACTCAGAAACATTTACATAACTAGTAGTTCGCCCCGAACTGAGATCTCGTGATGCGACCCGACGAACGCATCAAAACTTTGAGTAACAGTAGTAGTAGTAGTCAGAGTCAAGTCCAAACATTATCTTCGGACTTTTTTCTGACTACCACCTACTAACTTGGTATGGTTACCAAGTTTCAACTCTATTGGACAATTTATTGAAGAGTTCCGTTGAACAGACCTTGGCTCCATCATCAGACCTGGTCTTCGTCACCATTTTATGAAAACTGAGTACCTCCTTAATTTATTTCAAGAAAAAAAATTAAGAAAAAGCAAAGGAACTGGCCGACCAGTAGAAAAACCTTGATGACAACGAAACTCTTAGAGATGGGAGCTCTTGGATCGCTGGTTATCTTAATTTAACTTTTATTATTTTATCTCAAAAACCGAGCGTCCCAAAAAAAAAGTAAAAATTGTTTTGGGATGTCCAAACAAAGCCCTTTCATATAACATGTAACTTGATTTTTTTATGTAACTTTTTTTATTTTTGCCCCCTTAAAAAACCCCATATCTCAAAAACCCTTCATCCGATTTTACTCATATACTTACCAGTAAATTTCTCAAGTACAAGCTATCGACATATAAAATTTCATGTAGATCTGACCAACGGTTCTAAAGTTATCGCCAGACAAACATACATACATACATACATACATACATACATAAAATGCCAAATCGCCCAAGTTGAAACTAAGATCTTTGTTCGCTTCGCTCACTCGATCAATAATCAAAAGACATGTACAAAGGCCTACTTCATACCAACGACATGAA
This sequence comes from Chloroclysta siterata, assembly GCA_932294275.1. NCBI lineage: Eukaryota > Metazoa > Arthropoda > Insecta > Lepidoptera > Geometridae > Chloroclysta > Chloroclysta siterata. Next base: position 2,626,859 of record OW028607.1, on the reverse strand, counting down.
CTTTAAACTTATTATTTTTTCCAAGTTTATATTATTACTAGCTGACCCGGCAAACGTTGTTTTGCCATATACTTACTACAATGACTATTAAAAAGTAGGGGTTGGTGATAGAAGGGTGAAAATTTAGGGTAGTATGTATTTTTAATAACACATTATAAAAAAAAAAAAAAACAAAAAAAAAAACAAATGTTAGGGGTGGACAACCCTTATCACTTAAGGGGTATGAGAAATAGATAGTAGCCGATTCTCATACTTACTGAATATGCATATAAAATTTCATAAAAATCAGTCAAGCCGTTTCGGAGGAGTATGGTAACTAACATTGTGACACGAGAATTTTATATATAAGAAGATATAAATCGATGTTTGTGACTGTTTGTACTGCAGTCATGCCTCAGACCTTTCAAATTTGCACTGATGTTTAAAAATGTTCTTCCTAATCGAAGCTTTACCTACCTTAACTTTTATACTATCCTTTTTGCCCGACAGCTCTACTAAAAGGGCTATTAAACGGCCGCTCTCCTGGCGAGACGCTACCTGTTTAGTCACCCCATGAATGCATAAGTCTGTGGCATTGTGCCAGCATCCCGTATCTCTGATTCGCTAATAGATAAATAGCTGCCGTCGGCTGCAATGCCTCTTGGGAGCTCCTGTCTCTGTGGCTAGACTCTGTATCTGTCTGGCTGTATTGTCTCTGCTATTGCAAAGACGATGTAAATAACGACTATAAGACTTTGTCGTTTGTTTTTGTGTTCAGGGTGATCACGTAACTTTGTTGCAATCAGTTTCTATATAAATAAATAAAATAAATAAATATTGGTGGACATTCCACACAGCACTATCTAGCCCCAAACTAAGCCAAAGCTTGTGATATGGGAACCAGATAGCTGATATACTACTTATATACTTTTTTTTTGTAAATACATACTTATAATATTATATAACACCCAGACAGAGAACAAACATCTATGTTCATCACACAAATGTTTGTTCTCGGTTGGGATCGAACCCACGGCCTACGGCGCAGAAGGCAGGGCTACTACCAACTGAGCTGTGAAGGCTGAGCTGTGTGTGTGTATATGAAACCAATAAGTATATAAAACAATATGAAAGTTTTGCGATTATCCATCAATAGAAACACCAGTTGTAATCTAACTTTGTTAGCAACAGCAGCTAAAATGTAACCGCATCCGCATAGCCGTCATATTTACTTATTACAAACAGAAACTCATTGAAACTGATTGCAATAGAGTTATGTGATCAGCCAGTGACATCGTTTTCAGAATGGATAACTATGATACAATAGTCTATTGATTCAAAACCTCTGTTTTGCTTAAAATAATGCTCTCTCTTGTCGTGTCACTAGTTTTTTTTTGAAACAGTGTGGTGAAAGGATTTTAAGAGCTCCTTTCGAGCACTTGACACATGTAATAGAACTTTTTAGGTTCTACGACATGCCGGTTTCCTCACGATGTTTTCCTTCACCGTTTGAGAGTACTGGTATTGTGCACATACATTTTTGAACAGAAAAACTCATTGGTGCACGACCGGTTTCGAACCCACGACCTTAGGATCGGAAGGCGGGGCCGCTACCACTAGACCACCAGACCTCTCAAAAATAATGCTAAAATTGCATGTAATAGGACAAATACATAAACAAATAAAAACTTTGAAAAACTGCAAAAAAGCTAAAACCAAGACAGTCAAGGTAGTTAAGACCAAATCATAAAGTTTATTTACCTGTTTCGAATCCATCTTGAAAATTAAATTTGGTATTCAAAATACAGTATTTTGGATAAAATGGTTGAAGATTTCACGTATAGTTTAATATCTCCATTACAAACATAAACACAGCTAAGCTTTTACCAACCACACATCAACAAGACTTCGCTTGCGTATAAGTCTAGCTTAGTCAGTTTGCAGAATGCAAACATATTCCTTTGTTACTTTTCCATCAACAAAAGCCTTTGTAAGGGGATTAAACGAAACTAAATACAGTAATACCTTATTTCATGGCAGTTATGTGAGGCTTTCGTCGCTAAACCGCGAAAGGCCTAAGGTTGGCTTAGCCCTGCTTACTCTCAATCAACTTGCAATGTAAAATGAGCTTTATGGCTCACATTTTACATTCATCAGGATTCCAAAACTTGTTTTTCGTGTGAGCGTGCGCTGTAAGCTTTGAACCACCATGTGCCTTGTATTCTCTCTCTTATCTTTTTTTTATACCACTGGCTTATGTAACAAGCAGATGGTCCACCTGCTGTTAAATGGTAACCATCATCTATAAAAAGCATAGCATCGTAAGTCACGCACGATAGGAACGTGCACTACGATGCACTGTCCTACGTCCATCAACTCGTAAAATCGTTGTTGTTATGGACTGATTTTCAACGCTTCATGTGTATTTTAAAGTACAGTGGACCCCCGGTAATCCGGCAAACATTATGCAGGGCAGTGTCGGACTATCGAATTTGTCGGATTATAGAGCACTGCCTAAGACCCCTATAGTCATTGCGATAAGTTTCATTGCGATTTAAGCGATAATATCACATTTTTCTTTAATTGTCAACGTTTTGTGCTTTCGCTTCTGGGTTTGTGACGACATTACTAGGTACTACACCTAATACACAATGAATAAATAGTAAACAATGAACGCACGCTAGGCCGTACCGCTATCACTAGTAGTCAAATTCAAACTAAGTAAAACAATGCATACGCGTCGAGCACAATAGCGGTGGCGCGTACGAGTTGTGACCTGTTCAAACCTGCGTGATCTATATGTATTAGCAAAGATTGTCAAACATACATGTAATTCTAAGTCATGTCGGATTACAGGGGGCGCCGGATTAGACAGGGGCCGGATTATCGGGGGTCCACTGTATATAAATCTGATATTTGCGAGTGAAAGGTAACATTGTTACAATCACATCGTGGGCCATCTGTTTGTTCCATCAGCTAGTAGTATAAAAAAATATAACGTGCTTATTTGAAGGACCAACAGTTTTAAATATAAAAATTTAATATTTAATTTCATGTTGCAAAAGTTAATGAAACTTATCCGATAAATTTAAAATTTCATGCGGTTTTCGATTTTCGAAAACAACAACCCTATCATCCGCCGTTTTTGGCGCGTTTCCTTTTTTCCTGTGAAATATGGCCTTTGTTCGCAGCTATCGGTAATGCTGACGTATCCGTAAGCAGTTATTCAGTGCGATATACTTTCCGGGCGCAAAAAGGTCTCGGTGACAAACATCGTTAGTGCATCATTACATAATGCTTGAGTAATTAAAATACAAACAAAATTTTATTTCAGGCAACACAGTAATTGTTAATTAAAATTTAATAAGTTAAAATTTAAATACAGGCCTATATCATAAATACCTTAAAAACTAAAAAACATATCATTATATACTGTTTTATTTGGCTACAAGAAAAAAATAATTACTAAGCCATCACCATAAAGAGGCATAAACTCAAAATTCAAATTACTTGTACAAATAATTCGTTTTGTGAGGATTTCTACCAGGATTTAAACTATGTATTTAAACTAGTAGTTCGCTTCGAACTGAGATCTCGAGATGCGACCCGACGAACGCATCAAAACTTTGAGTAGGTAGTATTCAGAGGCAAGTCCAAACATTATCTTTGGACTTTTTTCTGACTACCGCCTACTAACTTGGTATGGTAACCAAGTTTCAACTCTATTGGCCTATTTATTGAAGAGTTCCGTTGAACAGACCTTGGCTCCATCATCAGACCTGGTCGTCGTCACCATTTTATGAGAACTGAGTACCTCCTTAATTTATTTCAAGAAAAAAAAATAAGAAAAAGCAAAGGAACTGGCCGACCAGTAGAAAAACCTTGATGTCGACGAAACTCTTAGAGATGGGAGCTCTTGGGTCGCTGGTTATCTTATTTTAGCTTTTTTTGTTTTATCTCAAAAACCGAGCGTCCAAAAAAAAAGTAAAAATTGTTTTGGAATGTCCAAACGAAGCCCTTTCATATGACATGTAACTTAATTTTTTTATGTAACATTTTTTATTTTTGCCCCCTTAAAAAACCCCATATCTCAAAAACCCTTCATCCGATTTTACTCATATACTTACCAGTAAATTTCTCAAGTACAAGCTATCGACATATCAAATTTCATGCAGATCGGATCAACGGTTCTAAAGTTATCGCCAGACAAACATACATACATACATACATACATACATACATACATACATACATAAAATGCCAAATCGCCCAAGTTGAAACTAAGATCTTCGTTCGCTTCGCTCACTCGATCAATAAATACATAGTTTTAATCCAGTATCCACTTTTATATTTGTTGTATTTATCATTGCTGTGTTTCATAAAGTGTGTTTATGGTACTAATACCACACTAGTGTTTATCTAATAATTATATTTTCAAAAAAAGTTGAAAATTTTAACCTGGGTACCGACCGGCACCTCTTATAGCAGTATTAAAATAATATTATGAACTGTCAATTTTAGCAGTTGTGAAAACAATCTTGAAAACTGGGGCCTTATGCTCACTTCGAGCGAGATTATGTCACGGTAGAGATGACGTCATATCTCGTTCGATAACTATTTATCCCCATTCTCACCATCCTACTCCCCAATTTTCTCATACAAAGTTCATGCGAGACGCAACGTCAACGAGTTATTGAACGAGATATGACGTCATCTCCACCGTGAGATAATCTCGCTCGAAGTGAGCATAAGGCCCCAGTTCTAGCTTCTATAAGTTGAAACGTCATCTAGTACGAAAATACTTGTCAGCTATTCTTTTTTATCTGGTTGTAGTTGAACAGACTTGATGACGTATATAATATGGTACGAAATTTCAGTGTAATATTATCTTAATACTGCTATAAGAGGTCCCGGTCGGGTCCCTGGACGCGATTTGACTCTGGAAAGGTGGGCTGCGATGATTGTTGAAACCAGGCAACAATAAAATTTTAATTTCAAGTAAATTTTGCTATGTCTATTTTGCAATATCAAATTTATTATGCTTAAATATTTTATTTACAAACAACATTAGATCAGCCAATATTCCAAAGCTAACATCGGTTCAATACGGTATTTAATGTTTGCCTTCGGAACCCCTTATCTGGGGCAGGCTCAGCCTCTGCTATGAATTATGCCTAGTCTCGGCAGCTTGTACGCTACAGTTTGTGTAGTTAAGCTTGAAGGTAGCACATCGATAAAATGTTCACAAAACAAATTCACTGAGCACCACAGAAAATTTTCGTTGCAATAGGACATTTTTGTGCATGGTTCTGTATGACTAAAACTTTATAGTACTTATTCGCATATAGAGTTCTAAGAGTAAAAGATCTCTTTGTGAAGGGCTCATCCGTACCCACCACGCTTTTTTCTGCCGCGAAACAGCGTTGCTGTGTTTCGGTTTGAAGAGTGTGTTTCCGGTGTAATTACAGGCATACATGAGGCTCTACATCTGTACGCCTCAAGTTGATGGACGCAGGGCAGTGCATCGTAGTGCACGTTCCTATCGTGCGTGACTTACGAGGCAATGCTTTGTTATAGCTGATGGTTACCACTTAACATCAGGTGGGCCATCTGCTGTAACAAGCAGATGGCCAGTATCAGCTAGTATAAAAAAATCATTACAGATATATCTTAAAAATTCTCGTAGATGACATAAAATATTTTCCGTAGAAGGGTTACGAGTTTCGTAGACCTGCTACGAAATCAATGTCTTTCTGAATTTTGTTGAGTTATGAGTAAAATTTACATTTTCTTTTGAGTTTGGGCACAGGTATAAATTTATATATAAAACTCACATTTATGTTCACTAAACATTTCGATTGACCATTTTAACATAGTGTTTGATCTTAGAGTACCAAATATTATTACTGACATATAATAGTAGTTACCTACATAGTATGTGATACTATGTAGTAGATACCATACTATGTAGATACTATGCGTATGTACGCATAGTATCTATCCAATGTTCGACTTCTTTAGTGTTAATCGTTCTTTGCGACCGTGTGTTTCGCGTATTCTCAATTAATGCCGTCACCGTCCGCTATAAATATTGACAACGCTGCTCCGTCGGACAACAGCGCTGTATTCTGTATTTATTGGCAGTGTGTGCCAGCCATTTCCATTACAAAAATGATTATAAAAGCGGTTGTTTGCTTTTGATGGTTTCGTTATGGGCCTTTCAAATGTTTCTGATTCGTTAATGTTCGAATATTATGGAATAACATGTAGCCTTTTGCATATCGCGTTGATCATTTTAGGAAGCATTATATTTTTATTTTTCTGCTAAACATTTTAGAATCTAAGTGACTGACTGGTCTACCAAATACTTTTCTTATTGAACACCATCCATATGGACTATATATAAATTTATTGGTAAACACGCTGTAGTATTGTGAATAATTACGAAGGTTTTGGACACTATTTAGCAGTTTAATAAGTAATAACAACAAGCTTAACAACATGGCAGTCGACGCCGGTACAAACTTACGACTGACTATACATAAGTAGGTACTTAGCTACACTTATATCTAGATAGGCTCAGCTCACATACTTCGCTATTCCTAACACATGCTTTACAGGTATTCCTCAAAAAAATATGCTTAACTAGTTTTCATACTTCATCGAACTTTTAGGTAGGAAAACTTGTTTGAATCTAAATGATTTTTTTGTTAGATAGGTAGATAACTCTTTATTGATTACCACAACAAATGAAAATATACATTTTTACTTAAAAGTTAACAATTGTAGTAATACAATGGGTGGCCTTATCGCTAACAGCGATCTCTTTCAGGCAACCTTGGGATGGACAGGACTAAACATAAAAAAAAGAGGGGGGGGAGTCTTATGTGGGTTTAATTAATATAGATACAATTGTTGAGCCTTTTGCAACGATATTTTTCGAAACTTGGTTGTTTGCGCTTTTAATTTTATATCTGCAAAAAGGTAAAAAATGGATGGTACTGAGAGACTCTTTACATGTCCAAATTGTTACCTTATAACGGGTGGCGCAAAAGAACGGGCACTATAGAAATTACTTTTTTTAATATATATGACATCTGACATGGCTTTTTGATATTAAAAATTGTGTAGTAAACAAATGTAAAATTCACTAAAAATATACATGGACCATTTTAATCCCCAAGAACGTGGAATAGTCGTGTCAATGTTTTTTACGGAATAATTCATCAGTGATAAAAACACAACGTGAATTTCGTCGACGATTTCCCCACCGTCCGGCACCGGTTGGTGGCACCATTTGACGCTTTGCCACAAGCCTCGAAGCAACTGGCTTAAGGGGCTGACAACTATCAAACAACTTCTCGCTCGCACGTTTTGACATGTTGAAAGATATAAAATCACTAAACTCATTTTCGAAAAATCGCAATCAACCATTTTGTGTGCAATCACATTGCACACAGTTTATTAAAAAAAACATTTTGATCGATACATGTTTTCCTACTCAAAAACTGTTTTTTTACTAAACTGTGTGCAATGTGATTGCACACAAAATGGTTGATTGCGAATTTTCGAAAATGAGTTTAGTGATTTTATATCTTTCAAGATGTCGAAACGTGCGAGCGAGAGTCACATTAGCTCTTGTCTTCGCCTTAACATTGGATAGACCTAAGTCTGGTAACCCAAGAACAGGAAAAAAAACATTCATCAAGAAATAAGGAACATATCGCAGGAAGTGTTACGGCAAGTTATGGAAAATGTCATAAATAGGGCTCAAATGTGCATCAACTCTGGAGGTCACCATTTAAGAGACATCATCTTCAAATCCTAATACGACGAAATTTCATGGCACAAATATACATGTAAAAAAAACTAATTATTTTTGTTTTTATTTAGAAAAGAAGTTGTAGCTGTACCAAATAGGGTCATTACTTTTGCTCCACCCGTTATGTTAGATTAATGTTATGTTTATTATTTCTATTAATTAATATTAGTATTTTTTTATGTCAGCCTTGTTCTGTCGGGTGTCGTCATAAACAGAAATATTTTATTTCTTTCTCAAATATAAAATAAACGTCCGCTTAACTTTACGCCAGCACCCACGGTTAAAGACATAAATAACTGCAATTAAATCGAATGGAATTATAAATCAAAAGTTCTGCCAACTAGAAAACAGGTTATAAATGTGTTTTAATTGCTAACACTGCTACCCTGTTAATTGTGGATTAACGTCAGTTTCGTATTAAATGGTTTAATTTGTGCTTCATTTGCGCTCGCGGATCACCTACGCCTGACTTGGATTAAATTCAATAATCCGACAGAATTTGCACTATTTGAGTTTTAATTAAAAACTCTGAAAGGTTTTACTTTTAGTATACTTTTAGTTTTTATAGCATACATTTATTTTTAAATATGAAAGAGAAGAACATACTTTTTTAACACAAAAATAATGAACAGGGTTATAATGAGTTGTTGCTTATTCATTATTCAAGTTTTCCTACTGGGAGATATCCATTCGTCATCTCGTCGACTGGGGCCTTATGCTCACTTCGAGCGAGATTATCTCACGGTAGAGATGACGTCATATCTCGTTCGATAACTATTTATCCCCATTCTCATCATCACACTCCCCAATTTTCTCATTCAAAGTTCATGCGAGACGCAACGTCAACGAGTTATTGAACGAGATATGACATCATCTCCACCGTGAGATAATCTCGCTCGAAGTGAGCATAAGGCCCCTGATCATTTGTCAAACAATCGATATCTTAAAAACAAAGCGTTTTTGACGACTATCGACTGGCAAGTCAAACAGCAATAGCAAATAGAAGAAAAAAAATATATTTATTAGCGGTGCGTTTAGATAGCGGTGAGATTTTATTGAACAAGCAGAATAACCTGAAGTTGAGTGGTTACTCCCATAACAATAACATTACTTCACATAGCGCGTCCACGGATTGAAGTTTCAACTAAAAAAACTAGTCACACTAGTAAGAAGAATTTTCATCTGAAATATTGTAAGGTAAAAACACGCTTTAGCTATACAGATGAAAGCACGTAAACTCACCACATCTATCAGAACGAGGATGCTCTGTAATGAAAGCGCCCATCATGAGCAACGAGTGTAAAAGCCTTTTGATGCTATAGTCCCCAGTAAATTGGATTTATGTCAGTGCACGCAGCGCTGGAATTAAACAAATTAATTCCTCCATGGACCATCGATTATTGGAAAGAGCCTTGACGGCGCACAGCTGTTATTTTGCATCTGATGTTAAATAATTTTCCGTTTTTTCAAAACAGGACTGGAACATAAAAACAATGAAATTAAATGACATGACCATAAAGACCTCCCCTCAATTTTTACTACCACCCAAAATCATTGAGAATAGTAAGATAATGAAGCAGTAAGATAATACTTAGACCTAGGTCTAAGGATTATCTTCACCTAGCCTAAGACGTTTCAATGTGATTCTTGTAATTCAATTGAACAAATATTACCTTAAATATCTTTCGACTTCAACCGAGTGGTTCGACGGTTTTGAGCATTTTCAAACATAACATTAGGCACATACCTCCATACTATTATGTAATATCCCATACATGACGGATCGCAAGCTCTTCGCCACTGCCTCAATACTAAACTGGTTTCCTTTCTAAATACTGCTAGAGCTAAAAGTCTCTATCTTTAAAATTTAAATCTTTTTATAGTTATTTTAATGAAAATCTCTAGGGATGATCGAGTTAGTTTTTTAATAAAACTATAAAATCGCATGTTTATTATAATTTGCCTATTAGTAGATATTATAGTTTCTTAATTGCGACAGGATAAAAGCCCCCAATCCTTTTAAAGACAAAAAGCCGCCATTTCTCTCTCCATTCGTCTCTAGAAGCCCTGTGTGATTATATAATTGCATTAATTTTAAAATGTGTATTGCATATACAAGGTGTTCCATAAGTTGTGTATATAAACTTCAGGGGGCTAAAGTACCCATCAATATGAACAACTTTATCTAAGGAACCAACACTGTGAACGCGAAAAAAAAACAGCTGTTTCATACAAAAGTTCAATACCTACCAGGCTAAAATGTATGAAACAGCTGTTTTTTTTTTCGCTTTCACAGTGTTGGTTCCTTAGAAAAAGTTGTTCATATTGATGGGTACTTTAGCCCCCTGAAGTTTATATACACAACTTATGGAGCACCTTGTATAAAAAAGGCACGGCCAAAGGTCAGTTTTCATAAAACACACCCCAAATTGCTCTGGACCCTACAGAACCATTATATTTCTTGCAGCAAACAATGTTGGCACAATAGGCCGCAGGTAGCAGAATATTAATTTCGGTGTAACTTATGGGCTTAGGAAAAGCCAGCGTCTTTTAGGCACATTTTTATTTAGTAGTATGTAGGGTATTTAACTATAAATCCTATAAATAAATAAAATTTTGGTGGACTTTCCACACAGCACTATCTCGCCCCAAACTAAGCCAAAGCTTGTGATATGGGAACCAGATAGCTGATATACTACATAAATACTTTTTTTTTTTTGTAAATACATACTTATAATATTATATAACACCCAGACAGAGAACAAACATCTAAGTTCATCACACAAATGTTTGTTCTCGGTGGGGATCGAACCCACGGCCTACGGCGCAGAAGGCAGAGCTACTACCAACTGAGCTGTGAAGGCTGTCAAAGAGGCTATCATAGAGTTTTGTAAAATACATTGTAGAAGTAAAAGGAATAAATCACTTTTTGCCGATATGACCGACCGTTTTCCATTAAAAGTTAAATATTTTTCTCCTGTGTTTTTTTTTCCTTTGTTAATTTGTTCAGATAAATTCATTAATTCATTGAAACCATGTTTTATTTACATAAACCGTTATACAATATGAAACAAACATGCATTATAAACAATTTTTTTTAACAGTGTTGTGTGTGTACATATAACAATTTTTCATAAGAAAATGCAACTTTGTAATACAAATATTAAAACAGAAACAGCCATGTCTTGTTGTGCTCAGCTTTCATCACAATATTTGTTTAATACAAGCAGTAGAAAAATGTAAAGCTCTGGTAATAATTGATTTGCCTATCAAAATGCTGATTAATCCAAATTGGATTTTTAATTTTTATTTGTTTTATAGTGTTTACCTACACATAAGGAAAATCACAAAGATTAAATATAGTTTTAATATCAATAACTTTTGGGACTATATTAAATCTTTGTAATTGGATTTTTGTTATGGAAATAGCCCGATCATTTACTTCATAAAACGTTACTTTAACTAGTTTTGAAAGAATACGTCTCACGAATGATGATAAACGAGTTGAGAAATTACCGCATACGTGGAAAATGCACTTTCAAGATAGCGCTCATGAAGAGTTATAGCAGTGCCACGCAGACATAGGGTGTAGACACCCTAGGACCTTACTAGACGCTTAGGCTGTTTGCATAAAGAGCTGTTTTCACCTGCTGTCGGTGCAACTTGGTAGTGTGGAGCATGTACACACGGACACAGATCAAGCTACACAAAGCCAAATCAAATTGGCGTTTACTACCTCTACAAGGTGATAAAAGCAAGCAGTGTATTATCCTGATGGGTATTCGCATATACAACTCGCGTCGATAATAATCGAATCAAAATGGCATCGCTAATCATTACCTCCCAAAATCAAAATCAAAACGGTCTTTATTCAGTACAATCACAAGGATCACTTTGAAACGTCTTATATACTAGGTGAATCTATCGCCAGTTCCTCGCGACCAAAGCCTAGAAGAACAGGCAAGAAACTTACGGCTCTAGCGTTTTTTTGTATGATCCTTTTTACACTCTCACTCGCACACCAACAACAGAGTGAGCTATTATTAGCGGGGCTGTATTCGAATCCTTTCTATTACACAAAAGAATAGCGCTGTAACAAAACCACATTTGCCATTTCCGTGACTTATATGACACTCACTATAAGTTTACTACAAAACGTGTCGTTCTAACGTGAAAACCTTATAAGGATAATCATAATCATTTATATATGTATAAATGATTATGATTATCCTTTTTTCATGTTGTGAGAATAGTTCTTATGAGGTTATTAAAAATACATAAATTGTACTGATTTAGAAAGCAAACTACAACGGTAAATACCCGTATGACTCGATCTAGGTAGTTATCAGTTTTGTGATCTTTGTGGTGTGTTGGAAGCACCCTTACAGCGTAGTCAGCGTTACTTAGTTGTCATAAAACTATGAACCGTATCTCAACGGAATAAAAGTGATCGTGCCTAGCAAATGAACCGGCGTGTAATAATGATTATTTAACTTCGAGTCTCTCCGTCGATCATTAAATGTCTCTTTCGCAAGTTGTTTCAACTTGTAACTCTAGTTGGATAGTTTTGCTTAGGAGTCAAGAAGTTGTACAGAACAATCTAAAATGAAGTTGGCACAGTTATATGGTGACTCAGGATTATTCCTTTGGAAATAAGTATTTTAATTATGTCTCTCTCTTGTCGTGTCACTAGTTTCTTTCGAAACAGTGTGGTGAAAGCATTTTAAGTGCGCCTCAAGAGGCTCCTTTCGAGAACTTTGAATTCTATGAATTCATAAGTCGTCTTATTTTCTACAATAAGTATAGAACGTTCCCTTTTTAGAATTAAGACAGACATTTCCTTTCTCCATACTGTTTCAAAAGAACACGACACGACAAGAAAAAGAAATGTAATATTTTACCTCTGAGTATAGAGGTTATTATACTTACTTATACTAGATAATATAGGTAGGTATTGAGGTTCTTAAGTAACAAAATATTTGAAGAGGGGTGTAGGTACTTTGTTGGTGTAATTGCATGATGATTGCAGCCGCAAAATCTAATAATCAAAGGCTTTTATTCGATAAGATCACTAGGAGAAGTTTGAAGTGTCTTATAAACAACTAGCGACCCGCCCCAGCTTCGCACGGTTATTGTATGTTATCCCTAAGAGATCGCAAAGAGACCCGCCCCAGCTTCGCACGGTTATTGTATGTTATCCATAAGAGAGCGCAAAAAATGAGTTTTTTTAACGACATCACATTAGAAACCTCTAAAATGATCAGTGTTACTCTTCTACGAGTATATTATGCATGTATTATACATTATGTATAATAGGTTTATTCCTTATTATCTATAAAAAAAACCGCATCAAAATCCATTGCATAGTTTTAAAGATCTAAGCATACATAGGGACAGAAAGACAGCGGGAAGCGACTTTGTTTTATAGGTAGGTACTATGTGGTGAAGTGAATCTAAACGTCGTCAGTTCCACTCGTCAACGGTAAACCTATTCCATATCTTTGAGACACCCTGTATGCAGAGAATATACAGTTACAGACGACGATGTCAGCGGTCCCGTTAAAATATTCTTGCTTTTTACCGAAAACTTATTACAGTTTAAGCGCTGAGATATTGTTATGGTTACGTGTGTGCGCTCCGCGGTAGAAATATAGAATCGCTTTGTCGTTTCTCTTTCTCGTTTATTCTTATACATTTAACAGGATAAGCAGGTAGTTTGTAATGGGATAGAGTGTATTGTGTTTGTTGGGAAATATTTATGTACGGATATTCCCATAAGTTTTTCACAGAATGTGCTGTTACAGTAGAAACTTTTCTATAAATATAAGTAAACCTCTAGCTCAGAAAATATTTATGAATAATCGATTCTCTGCAAGCTTGAATGCTTTGGATTGAGAGTTATTTATCTGGTAATCTAATTATATCATCATCTTTCATTGAAAAAGTTCTTAAAAAACAAATAAAAAAAAAGTATATGCAATATACTTTTTTTTTATTCATCTAGTTGATGGAACAAGCAGATGGCCCACCTTATGTTAAGTGGTAACCATCACCTATAACATTTCGTGGCGGTAGTACTTCCCCGGACGACCCCTTCACAAACAGCTCTACTACTCTTAAAATATACATTATGTACATGTTAATATTCAGGTTTATGTAATTTGTAAGCTACCTGTAAATGTGACTATAATAATAATAAAAATGCATTTATTTTCCTTCACAAAGTCATGTGTAGGACTTTAAAGTAGGTGGCACAAGATACCTATACATTTTACTATACCTATTTATAGCTGTGTGTAATAACTTATCCTATACTATTTTACATGCATAAAGAATGGGCAGGAAGTCGCTACGACGGAAACAGTATTCGATCTAAAATAGCACACCTCACTCGAGTACTTTACTTAGAATAGAACCTACCCACTTGGAATACTAAGCACAAGCATAGTTACTTTAGACTCCAGTCGACGCTAATAAAGTTCCATTCAGGATCGATACTGATTGGAACAATATGAAAAAGTCCACGAGACTCCAATAGGAATTCTAAATCCAATAGCCGAAAATTGGCCGACTGTTATGGACTTTAGAACCACTTTATAGTACAGACGTATTGTGGCAGCTACTTCTTCTTATCGTTTCACTAGCCGCTTTCGATACAGTGTGGTGAAAGGATTTTGGTTCTACGATGGGGATCGATCCTAAAACCAACAGCATAGAAGGTAGAGACGGTGAGTATTAAGTGAGTGCCAACCTACAAAATGAGTTATTGTCGGACTAGTTAGATTATTTTCTATGATATATTTTTTTAAGATGATTATTCTTCAATATTTATAATGCACCAGCCTCGCGAAACGATCGACACCTTCAATAATTGGTTCTAACGCTCCTGATTTTTTTCTTTCTCTACATACCAACCGCTCGCTTTGAGATCCGTTTTTCTAAGGTGTCCTATTGGAGAGCTTTAGTTTCCTTCGTTTACGAAGGAATTCTTTTGAACTCATTTAATTTTATAGTGGAAAGTAGCGCTTTGCTGAAAATGTTTAATCAAGATTTTACTCATAGTTTCGATAATTTACAAAAGCTTATAGAGGCTATTTTATTAGAATCAAGAAGCTAAAGATATTCCTGTAGAAAGTTATATAATTGCAAATGAAATTACAACTATGCAATTAATAATAATAATAAATAGTAATTAATAATAATTACAACTAGGTAATTAATAATAATAAATAGTCATTAGTAATTAATAGTAATTATATTTTTAAGTATAGAATTTAATTTTTGTTATTTTGTTGTTCACATCGAATTATTTCACTAATGTTACCTACATTCTCTCTACATTCTCTCTACAACTTCTGCTCTTTATTTTATTTTTATTTTCTATACTGTGCATGCCTATTACTATGTATGTACCTATTTACTACTTACTGGAAATAAATTCATTTTTATTTTATTATTTTTATTTATATGATTACAACTAGGTAATTAATAATAATAATTAATAGTAGGTAATTAATAATTAATAGTAATTACATCTAGCAAATAAGATTTTTTATAAAATGTCTAAAATACACAAATATTGTAATCATGATCTTTTTCATAGACCAATTATTTTTTTTAATATAAAAGTATCTCCTAACTGCTATACCCCTTGGGCGAACAATATAATTTAAGTGAGTGCTTAATATTGAAATTAATTACCTTATAAAACCGTTTATACAGAACAATACCGAATTCATACCTTCACTTAATAATAAATAACTTAAGGAATTTAATTATTCTAAAAAGGTATTCTATCTTTGTAGTAGCTTATCCTATATTTTCATTTAAAATTGGTTTAGATAAAATATATTCGCTAAATTCTTTGAGTAACGCTATCCGTCATGTAAAAATATAGCCGGCTTTGTTTTTTTTTAAGTCAAAAGTAGAGACGGATTTATTTTTATCTGACAAAAATGGTTACTCAGAGATGGTGAAATAGTCACTAAGAAATACATGAACAAATATGCCTTCTAAGTTAGTCAACTACGAGATTTTGAATACATCGAACCACAAACAAATTGGTAAGTGCGCTATATGCCACACAAATCTATATTTATAAAAGAGAAGTCCACTCACTTATCTCATCACTAAATCTCCGGATCATCTAAAACATGCCACAGGATTTTTTGAGGGGTGTAAGCGCTCACTAAGAAACAGTTTTTGAGCAAGCAAAGCGATCGAAGAGAAGAAATATAACGTGCTTCATTCGTTTCAATATCTTATCTTATTCAAACTATGAAAGTTAGAACTAAAGTTAGAATAGCAAACTGAAAAATAAGTTATTAAAAAAAAAACACCAGTTTTTTATGTTACTGAGTGCGAGCGCCTTTGTCAGGGGAAATTCCCAACACATTTCGAACACATTTTGAATGCGAATGAATTTTACATCAATCAAATTGGAATTTGTAGTTGTATTTTCAGACCCTCAAATGAATATCTAATGAAATTACCTTTTATATTGTGACTGCAAATGAAATGTCATGTTTACGGTTAGGCAAAATCACCGTAGAATTTATATAAAAAACACCTACTTAATGAAACTAGAAGCGTAACTCCTTTGGTTTGTATATTATTATGAATAACTGCATTATGGTTTTTGACAACTTAACTTAATTTGAGCGATTACCCTACTAATTTTATGAATAGTTTGTGGGTGGGTGGGATGTGTGTGTGTGTATATTTGTTCACACTCATCTCAGTAACGGCTGCACTAAATTTGAGTAATCCTATAACTTTGTGCGGCAAATAACTTTGTTCGTAGTTCGTAGTATTATAAGTTCCTGTATTTTAAAGTTTTTTTTGTGCCAAAATTTTACTTCTTTGAAATTATGAATCAGGCCACAGTAACAACCTAACTAATTGGACAACATTGTAAAGCTTTTTGCAACTGTTTGCTGACGCTATTGTACGCAATTCACTTTTCGCAACGGCTTAAAGGGTTGGTTTTCTACGAAAAAGCTTTGGAAAACTCGTACAATCCTACGTGCGAGCTAGAAACTCATTAGCATCGTCTAAAGCCAACAGGCACTCTAAACGTTCGTGTCAGCGGTTTTAGTAACTCTTCGTTTCTTTGTTCCCCTGGTACTTAGAATTGTTATTTTTCATTAATTTAATTTATTTTGCAATAAAAGAGAGATAGAAGACTGAAGAAGAGAGCAGAAGAGGATACACAAGATCGGTCGCTCTTGGAATCTCTTGAATTGGTAATTAGTGAACTTCCTACGTCTAAAATGATGATGATCAATACGAAGTATTATGCTTTCGCTACACTTTTTGTAGATAATAGTTCAATCAATAATCAATAGTTTTCGCAGCGCACGCGATGTAAGGAATTTTTCGGTCATTTTTTTTCACCTTGGGTTACATTATTGGAGTTTTAGTGAGGATCCCTAATTTTTTTTTAAATATTATATAGCCTATGTCACCCGGGGACTATTGTCACCCGGGGTTAGTGTAACTCCCCAACGGACTACCAGGACCGAACGTGAACGAATAATACAAAATTCACATCTCATTAAATGAGCGAAATTTTAGAAACAGGGAAATTATAAAGACGCTTAGTTTTCCCAGGATATCACGCGAAATCGCGCTTTACAAAACCAATCCAAAGTGACCAAGAAATACCAGTAGCTAAATCAATTTGTAAAACACCTGCACAATGAACGCGAGGGCAATATTACTCTCCCCCTCACCCCATTTCCCCCCCGCGGAACGCTAAGCAAATGAACAACTCAAACAGCCCTCAACCAGTGACAGCGGCTTCCTGCTGCCTGTGACAGTCAAGGGGTACTCCCCACAGGCACCAGCGCAATCATTTCAAAGCGAATCTACGCTTGCTATGGCACTGGCAAGCTATCTTGCCACTTTTGACACCTGCAAAAATTACACCCAAAATCAAAACGGACTTTATTTAGTACAATCACAAGGATTCATTTTGAAACCTGCGCTGCTGTAACCGCCGACGAGGTGTAGATATAGATAAAACTCTTAATTGCACACCATAAAGACATTTAATATAGTGGACGGTTTTATCACTGAGAGCTATGTGTATTATGTGTAGATGCCGGTATTTTGTCCCAAGAGATGTTGGAAGCATTTCTGAACATCAGAAATGTATTTCTACTGATGATAGTTGCGTTTAACTGTCTGTTATCTTTAAGTTTTTATTTTTTATGTAGGGATTAAGTAGTTTTTTATATACCTACTTTGATAGAAACGCATCTGTCAACAGTCACATTATAAAACGCCAGTACATTAATAATATTGGCAGATGAAAATAGATTTGAGTGAAAGCATTTTCGTGCATGAATATAAAATGGTTTTTTGCCAGTTCTATTGAATAAACTTGGATCTCAAAATAAATCAAGGTTGTTTGAAGACTTTTGCGGATTCTTAATTTGTATTCATAGACTGAAATAAAATAGTACATTGTTATCCTAGGGGTGAAAGTAACTTATTTAGTCCCGAGACGGAGTTTGGCGCCCGAGCACAGCGAGGGCGCCAATAGTTCGAGGGACTAAATAAGTCTTTAACCCGAGGAAAACACTGTGCTTTTCATTACAAATACAAGGAAAGTAAAAATAAAAACATAAATTAGCTAAAGAAAAAATGAGTGAATTGTAAGTAGATCCAATCCATGAACATTATAACCAAAGAGTTTTTATGTTCGATCGAAAAAGGTTAAAGTCCATGCTGCATTCTAACCAGAGTTTTTATGTTCGATGTCATTTGATGTTATGGATAACTGTTGACATGTTTTATTATGATATAATTATTCATTTTAATGTTATTCATTTAGGTAGACTTTATCTTTTGTGTGTTGTTTTGTCCAATTTTTAATTATTATTTCTTCTTATTTTTATTTCAACCTTTGTAATTTAGTATAATTAGTATAATTGGCCGTATTAGCCGTTCTAATTATTTTAAATAAATAAATAAATAAATTATACAAGGTGTAAAGTCATGTACGACATTAAATTGAAACACGTACTCCTAATTGCATTTTTAGATTTTAGGAGTTGGTTTTATCAAAAAAGCCTGAATATTTATCGAGATATCGATACTTTTCCAATAAATAATTTCTATGCAACCTGTATCTCTAATCGCCGGTGATGAGGTCAAATTTCCGGGGTCATGAAGTCATGTGACTCATCAATCAAACGAAAAAAAGGACAGAGATATCATATTTATACGCGTTAGACCGCATAAGAAACATATTTGTGCGCTCACATTGTAAAATTTCGCTGTGCGACAAGGACAGATATCATTCCGCTTACGTGTGTGATAGAGACAGATAGGTACGTAGCGCGCCCCACTATGTGCCACGCTGCCGCCCGGTGGCCAGTGAAAGACATTATTATTTAGTAAACAATCGCCTTGGTAGCGACCTTGACATATCTAATTTTGAAAATTGTAAATTCGTGTTATTACTCGTGACTAGTGTCTAGATTTGGTACCGCGAAATAGACTTTTTTTGTGAGTGTGTGTGTCTTGTTAATGTCATCAAAATGCAGAACTTGTATTATGAAGGGAAAGATAATTGTGAAACTAGGCATACAAAACAAACTCTAGAACAGTTGAAGGAGCTCTTCAGTGCATTCATTTGTATGTGCAACATGCAACAACGTGAGCATATTGGAAACGTACGGATTTGAGGTACCTAACTAGTTTTATTTTTCCTACATGCTAACGTTGCTCTACTATATCGTCGAATCAAAGACGCCGCCGCCGGCCGCGCGCCCGCGCTGAAAGGGCGTTCACCTTTAGGCACGGGCGCGCGGCACAGTTTAGGTTTAGTCGTAGTAGGTATGTAGGTATGTGCGGTTTCTGCGCGCGGGGCGCGGCATTGAATGAACGTACGTTGCTTTGTTTGTGTGTTTATACAGAATGTTCAATAATTTTATGCTTATTCTGATATTTAGTTTGTTTGAAAATAAAAAAATCTCAATTATGAATGAATGTTAATACAACCTTTTTTAAATCAATACTAGATAGTAGTACTACACGTGTATTAATTTAATGTCGTACAGTCGTTTACACGTTGTATATACGAAAAAGGTTAAAATTACATGTTTTGTCAAAAAGAAAGAAATTAAATATTTTTATCATGACAAAAAAAGAGTTATAAAAACTATAAAAAAAATCCATTACAGTTTTCACTAACTTGGCTGAATAAGTATTTCTTTGGTAATAAACATCTTTTGTTTACGAATGCCAAAAGAAGGTCAACAGTCACACTGTTGAAATTCGTAAACCAAAGAGGTTTGTTTATTTTCCTAGGAAATGTAAAAATAGAACTAGTTTTTTTTTAATAATTTGACAGCTGTCAGTTGAAAACGATTCTCCCTAGGGCTGAAAGTATTACTTTCAACCCGCTCCTCAGGCAACTTCAAACCTACTTTCAGAGTATGAGTAATGAAAAATCCTTTGCGGCTCAGTCACACCGTGAGAATAAACATTTTATAGATAAAATATAGGGCACGTTCATATTGTGCGTGACTTGCAAGGCAATGCTTTGTTATAGGTGATGGTTACCGCTTAACATCAGATGGGCCATCTGTGCCATCAGCAATTAGTATAAAAAACCTATATGCTAAATAATTTTAATGTTAAAAGTCTCAGCTAAACAATACTAACACAATAGCACCTTTCATGGATGACGTAAGAGTGAAATAAATAGATAGGCTGGTAGCAGCATTTCTTAAGTAAAGATAAAGATAAGATAAATTTAGTACTTAAATACTTACGTTCACAAATCCGCCTGCTTCGCGTGATGACTACAAATATTCCCAAAAGATAGTTTGTAAGCGACACGAAATAATACTACCTACTTACGTTAACATAACATGTTTGTCTAGTGTACCTACTTGTTATATGCAAAACTGAAACCTGGATTGCGACAAGGAACGTGAGGGGTACAGAGGGGCGCGAGGAAAGCTCGTTAGCTGTGCTTGCATCGCCAACAAGCAGCTACCTGGTAATATATATGAGTTAGGCTTATGCCCAGCAGTAAAACTCAAAATCAAAACTATAATAAATAAATATTGTTTGACATTCCACACAGCACTATCTCGCCCCAAACTAAGCCAAAGCTTGTGATATGGGAACCACATAGCTGATATACTACCTAAATACTTTTTTTTGTAAATACATATTTATAATATTATACAAGGTGTTCCATAAGTTGTGTATATAAACTTCAGGCGGCTATAGTACCCATCAATATGAACAACTTTTTCTAAGGAACCAACACTGTGAACGCGAAAAAAAAACAGCTGTTTCATACAAAAGTTCAATACCTACCAGGCTAAAATGTATGTAATGTAAAAACTTATGGAACACCTTGTATAACACCCAGACAGAGAACAAACATCTATATCACACAAATGTTTGATCTCGGTGGGGACCGAACCCACGGCCTACAGCACAGAAGGTAAAGCTACTACCAACTGAGCTGTGAAGGCTGTCAATCTAAACTATATTTATTCATTTAATATATCAATTTGAAACGTTTTATAAAATGTAGAACTTTTTGGATCAAATGATGTTGACTAAGGGCCGTTTGATTGATCAACGACCGGTTTCTGAAAGCCCGATCAAAACTTATCGCATGTCAAGTCTCTTGCTATCTCTATCTAATTCGATGTAATAGCTGAAATGGCGAGTGACTTGACATCCGATTAGTTTTGATCGAGCTTTCATAAACCAGCCGTAAGTGATTTTGACCAAAGCGTGGTTTCTCAGTGAAATATAATAAAATAGAATATATTTTATTTGACACACAAACACGGGTACAACATAACATAACAAAAAAATAATACATTACAAGGTACCTAACACATCAATTAATTTAAAAATAGGTTGGTATTTCAATGATATTATGGATATCCAGTGATATGGACGCAGCCTATAATGCACGCTTGTTTTTAGTTAGGACCAACTTGGCTATCTACATCTACACTAATATTATAAAGAGGAAAGATTTGTATTTTTGTATTTATGTATTTTTGTATGTTTGTATGTAACGAATAGGCTCAAAAACTACTGGTCCGATTTCAAAAAATATTTCACCATTAGAATGCTACATTATCCATGAGTAACATAGGCTATATTATATTTTCAAAAAAATCAGGGATCCTTACTAAAACTCCAATAATGTAACCCAAGGTGGAAAACAAAAACCTTACATCGCGTGCGCTGCGAAAACTATTGATGATAGAACAAAATAATGTACTACGATTTTGCAGAACACGTCATTATCTACAAAAAATGTCGCGACAGCTTATGTCTAGCTATTATAGTTATGTCACAATAAGTGTTCTTTTATTATAAAAATTTAATTGAAATGCCGCCGCTAGAAAAGGCTCTTTATATGTACCTTGGTATTAATCCTTATCCAAATTAATCGTTTCCATATTCTGGTTTCCATATACTGGTTCAATACCTATACATTACTTCTTTAATTTTTCAAATCGGACATTCCATTCAAAAGATTTTAAAAATATAAAGTCACGGGGCGCGTTTTCACCCAGCGCGGGCCCGGGCTAGGCGCGAGGTAGATGGGCGTCCAAATGACTCGAACCCACCACGGTCTAAGTTTATCCTAAAACATTGAAAAAATTATGTCCACCCATGCGAAGCTGGGACAGGCCGCTAGTAAGTCATAAAGAGCTAAGGGAAAGACTACCGTGCGGCTAGGTAACCAATCGTGATCACACCACTGCATATGCATAGCTTGTAGGTACACAGCCTGTTATTGCAATACCGTGCTCCATATCTGATCGGTTGCTTGATTGCCAATAACCTGGACCGATCATACTTCACTAAACACGTCTTTATGCAATCAATATTGATGCTGTATGCTGTCCCAAGTAGCTGGGTTACTATAACCCACTTCTTCTTCTTGTCGGAACAGTCTTCTGTTCTTTCGAAACAGTGCAGTGTAATGATTTTTAGTGCTCTTCAAACAGGCTCCTTTTGAGCACCACTAATAACCAGTATCCATCCTTTCGCTTATCTATACTATCTACACTTCTACACTAATATTATAAAGAGGAAAGATTTATATTTTTGTTTTTTGTATGTAACGAATAGTCTGAAAAACTACTGGTCCGATTTTAAAAATTCTTTCAGCATTATTCTGAGTAACATAGGCTATATTTATTACTAGAACAAATTGGGGATTCCTTCTAAAACTTCAACAATGTAACCCAAGGTGTAAAAAAAGTGGCCATAAAATATCTTTCATCGCATGCGCTGCGGAAACTATTGACGATAGAACACAAAAATGTTCTACAATATTTAGCAATACCATATATCTAACTATCGTAGTGTAGTGTAACTTCTTTTTTATATTTTAAAAGTTGATAGAAATGCTGACCAAAATCAGACCATGTTATCCATACCTTTATATTAATCCTTATCCAAATAAATCATATCGTAATCTAAGACTGTTTTAATACCTATAGATTACTTCTTGAATTTTTCAAATCGGACATTATATTCAAAAGATATAACGAATTAAAAACTTTAGTTCGCTCTAAAAATATAAGCGAACGCACGGGGCGCGTCAGCGCAGCGGGTAACGCGGCGAGGGAGAAGGGCGTGCAAATGTTTGAAATAACAGCCCGAGAATCGAGCCCACGGTCTAAGTTAATCCTAAAATATTGAAAATAAATATCGTAAATTTATGTTATAAGTGAAAGGTTGGATACTGGTAAAGGGGTCTTCCTTACTCATATCTCTCACATCTTGCTGCGTTCGTGAGCTGAAGACTTTATTTAGTGAATGAAAAAAAAATGAGTCCTGACATTTTTTATAGTACTATCTGAAACAATCAGATCTGAATCAACCTGATATTAAGTGGTAACCATCACCTCGAACAAAACATTGCCTTGTAGGTCACGCACGATAATTGTGCAAGGAATAAGCTAGTCCTCCTTCATAAACTGTAAATCCCAAAAATTGTCCGGGCTTATATTGCAGAGTTTTATAAGAATTACTAAAAGAAATTTCGTTTAATTTACCCTGTAAAGCCGCAGTCTACCGTAAATAAACATTTAATACTTGCCAAAGCCGACATAATCAAGCTATAAGATAGACGATTTAAAAAATTAGAAAGCTTTTTCTTAATTAAAAATATATTTTCTTAAACATCTAATTACTACCACCATGTTTTTCCTAGCGAGGCTGAGGAGATAAAATAGGGGCTGGGCTAATCTTAATACATCTAAAAATTATTATGATCTTTCAGGGTTTTTTTTGAATATTTCGTTAAAAAAAACAGTCATAATTCTAACATAACGAATAATACTACATATTATTTGTTTTGTGACCCTATCTCTTTTTTGTGTCTTACATCGATACCTACTGCAACAAACTTTTTTTATACCTGATTTATGTTTAATTCAACTTTTTTTTTGGATAATTTGTTTTATACCTTTTATATTTAGTTAATATTTTTTGCCTAATTTTGGTCCTACATAATACATAATTTACGTTACCATTTTTTACGAGGGGCGGGCGCTGAAAGTCGGGAAATAGAATTTCTTCCGAAACTCAGAGAACCAAACCATACTATGCCTGTAGCTTCTAATAATAGAACGTAGATATACTATAATTATTGAACAATAAATATATTAACTAAAAATAATGTACACACACTAAAATCATTAACTTTAGCAGTGAAGATAATTACAATGAACACAATTATTTAGTATTTCATGAAACACTTGAGCTATCTACAGAATTTGCGAATGATTTAGAGATGGATCAACTGATCCAAATCAGTGCCAATCGGAGGCATTTCCAAGAAACTGGCTGAATTGCCAAGCTGAATGGCAATGCTGATGCGCTGAGCCAGATACTCGCCAGCCTTCGGGCCACGCATTGTCTCGATAAGACGCCCATATAACATTGTGAAGACTGTGTAGAGTCTCAACCCCAAGGGGAGCAAATATGTAGGGTATTTAGAAATGTTAGGTCTATTATTTATTCGTAGGGTCTATCGGTAACTCAATCGACCGCTGTCATAACGAGAGCTTATTCGCTGTAATTGGCTGTCGAAGGCGTATTATGTAGTGCAAAGTATTGGCTAGCATTGGTCACTTGTAGACTCTTTTAGCCTGCCTGCTAGATTACTGTAGATTTTGTAACTATTTTATTTGGACAGCCTAGGAATTACCACTGCCAGAATTAGCCCAAGAATTTATTTTGTTTTACAAAAGATAATATGCCAGACTTGTAAACTATGTCAACACCTAAACTACCCACATCAGTCGATACTCCCTAAGGACAGGCACGAGGCGTAACCTACTGAATGTAATGGGCACATAAACATGGAAATGACATTATTTAGCGATACGTGTTCGTGTGTTCATTACCTTTTATGAGATTTTGTACGAAATCAGGTCAGTTTTGATAAAAAAGCTTTGGTGAAATGTGCGAAAATTGGGATCGTAATAAGACCGAATAATGTAAAAATATTTCCTAACTAGACTCATATCTACACTGGAAGGTCCCGTATTTGGGTTCTCTAATATTTTTGAAGTGATCAACTTATATCAGTGCGCAAAAATATTTAAAACGAAATATTCTATAAAAAAAGTTATTTGCATCTTATATTGTTAGTTTATCTTATATCTTAGTTTTATTTGTATTATTCCCCTCGTAAGTTGTATGACTAGTTCTTATACTTTTTTTTTTATACTAACTTCTTATACTGAATCCACGCCGCGAGTTTAACTCACCCTTTTGTGAAAAGTGCAATTTACTTGTAGGTACTTAAGTTCAAGAGTGTCGATTATTATATAATTTTCAACCAACATTGTAAGAATTTCCATAGCTTGAAAGTTTTCATCTTTGGTGCAGGTTTTCAAAGAGAACACGAGGATCCAAAAACCTCTGAGTTTGGGCAGTTCTTTAATGTTTCTTCGATGTCTTCAAACTAATTTAATTCAAAATGAACTTTGTATCTTTCTTGTTTGTTCAAATTGCTGCCCCAATTGTTACGCCAAAGGTTGGCAACTTTTATGAAACTAGCTTTACCCGCAACAAAGCTTGCATGAACGTCCTTTTTCTGTGACACAAAAATTGC
Source organism: Chloroclysta siterata (assembly GCA_932294275.1). NCBI lineage: Eukaryota > Metazoa > Arthropoda > Insecta > Lepidoptera > Geometridae > Chloroclysta > Chloroclysta siterata. The sequence goes on along the minus strand of OW028607.1, from coordinate 2,600,922 downwards.
TTTAATTATTAAACAATACAGTCCTGTTTTTAAACAAAAAGCTGATAATTAAACTTTATTAGGTAGACAATATAATGTGACAGTATAATGTGCCAGTATACTAAGATACTCTACTACTTCTACTCTTAATATCAGCTTTTTGTTTAAAAACAGGACTGGACTAAAGAATTAGCAAGTGCGGCGAATACTCAAATGAGAGATAAATCAATGGCGGAAGATATATGCACCCAGCTAAATATATCTAGGTATATCTTCCACGATTGTGTCACCATAATATTGCTCATTACTATGAGGCAATATTATGTATTTATTTTTGATATTAGCCGTTCACAATCAATCTTTGGGATCAATGACTTTATGAAACACCCACATCATAAATCCATTTAATGTATGCTGTATTGAGATCGTCAACAAGTCAACAAGCACACTTTAAAAATAGCAAGCTCCATAAAATATCAAACAAATCCTCCAAGCAAAGTAAATCCTACCCTGACAAGGCTGACTTGTCCCCGCAGTTTTACAATTGCCGACTTCCAAGGAGATTTTAATTTTACCTCCGAGCCGCGGGTCTCCGCACAATATTGTAATAACGCGGTTAGAGCTTTTGCTGCGCCACTTGGTATGCAAGTTCTGGTTTACAGGACAGTGCATCGGAACGCCTTCTGGTTAGTAGTTTTGCTTGTTTTGCATTTGTAATTTGAACGGAAGATACGCTGTGAAGTAGGTATTGGGGAACGCTTTGCAAAACAATTATATTCAATAAGAACTTTTGTGCAAATACGTTTTTTTATGCATATAGTTTTATAACATGCTCTAACTCTAATAATATTACATCAAGGCATAATAATGAATGCTAATAAGTAATAACACTTACTTCAATTTCAATTTCAAACACTGACCGATTTTTTTTAAAGTAACATACAAAATAATACGTGATAAATATGTTGTATTTTTTTATTCCTTTCTTTATATATCAAGATGCTTAGCCAAGAACGAGTAAATGATTTTGGAAACAAGAACATATAAGTAGGTTTTCATTTTATATGGAAAAAAATGGAATGGTTTATTCTCTGGCATACAAAATAAATGAGTAAACAACGTTGTTATAACAGCGAAAGCAATGATTGATGATAACAGCATTGATTGATGACTTTGCACGTCGATTCTTTCATCAGTATTCATTTTAATATTTTATTATTTCAGTGCATTGCTTGTTGTAGCGTTCTCACTTGGTTATTCTGTTGCTGTCTACAGTATCTAGCAGCTAGATAAAACTAGCAACATTTTAGCTAATTCATATTTTTTCAAGAACAATTTTAATTGGTATACTAAAATATACTAAAATACGCAAAAAAGTCATCACTAAATTCACTAAATTCTAAAATCATCACACATTTACATCACCGATTTTGGAAAACTGAAACTGAAACTGAAACAGCTTCACGACTTTAATCCCCAGGCACGGTAGATATCCCCTCAGATCTCTTAGTGCCAAGCAGGTACTAACTCCAGATTCATTTGAGGATGTCTAAGGGGGTAGTCAGAGGTACGTCCAAACATTACATTTGGCACATGCCCACATTTTGCAGTAGTTGGTATTCCATACGACACATCACCGATTTTGGAAAACTCATTTTATTTAAATAAGTAAAGAATTGCGTCTTTTGTACTATTTGTATACTTTCTACTATTTATTACTTTTTTTATGTCTGCGGCTCGAATCTATCTCTATCTATATCGTCATGATAAATTAAAATAATGTTTTAGCTGTTTAAGTATTTATATCACAGTAAGTAACACAAGAACAACGAAATCTCTTATACATTTTTCGCGAAAACCGCGAGATGAATAAGCAATTTTGTTTAATTAATAAATTCCGTGGAGGAAAATACGAAAGTTGAAACTTGAAGCCTTTACAATATTACGAAGCCGCGGGCCAGCCTGAATGATTCTCTTCAATTTATTGGGCGAAATTCTTGAGTAAAATTTCAGAACCTACATCCAGCTAACTTCCTATTCAGTTTCGTTGAAAACTTGTTCAAGTTGCCTCGGCTGATATAATTTTGGGCATTGTCAATAATGTTGTATTTTGGGATTGATACCACTGAAGATTGATAAATCCATCAAGCCCTGTTCGAAAGTGGCACCGGTTAGCGTGGTATGGGCATATCATGCGAAGGGAAGAATGCCATGTAATGAAAAGCGTGTTAGGTATGAATGTGGATGGATATAAGAGTAGAGGAAGGCTAATTACAGGCTATAATTACACCCAGACAGAGAACAAACATCTATGTTCATCACACAAATGTTCTCGGTGGGGATGGTCTGGGTATGTGCCAAATGTAATACTTGGATGTACCTCTCACTACCCCTATTTGAGTTGGTATTTGGCACTAAAAGATCTGAGGGGATATCTAACGTGCCTGGGGATCAAAGTCGAAAAGCTGTTTTTTTTAATATTTCAAACAACAGACAGAGGTCCTTAAACATACTGAAAAAGATGATTAGTAGGTACGTTATTCTCATAATGAAGTCTGAAACCATTACCGGCGAACCCTTCCAGGGCAAATAGGTGAGGTCACTAATGGCCTATTTGCTTACAGCTGCGTCCCTGTTATACTGGATTAGGGCACTGATTTATCTTCTGATATCCTTATCCCACCTCACATCAATAACTGCGTAACAATTCAGAAATATTCAATTATTGCTATTACGTTTTAATTATTTGTTTTTTTTGTACTCATAAATGTACTCCTAATGACGATGACTCCCATTTTTTTATGTATTAGTCTTTTGTCCAGGATTGGCCACTTTACTCTACGTGACATCGTAAAAGTTATGTTTGGTAAAAAAAAAATATAGTAAATAAATAAATATTGGTGGACATTCCACACAGCACTATCTCGCCCCAAACTAAGCCAAAGCTTGTGATATGGGAACCAGATAGCTGATATACTACTTATATACTTTTTTTTGTAAATACATACTTATAATATATAATAACACCCAGACAGCGAACAAACATCTATGTTCATCACACAAATGTTTGTTCTTGGTAGGGATCGAACCCACGGCCTACGGCACAGAAGGCAGAGCTACTACCTACTACTGAGCTGTGAAGGCTGTCAAAATAGTGTTGTTAATATTTGAATATAAGAAGCAAGTGAATCAAATCTAAAGTAACCCGCGAAACATAATTTTCACAACTCTACTATCAAATTAATAGTTGAAGAAAAATGAAAAAAATACCTACCGTGGCAAATTATAACTATAGCTTTGCAGGCATACACTAGTGAATTCAGTAAACGTAAATAAAATACTGAGTTCTCAGTTGATTTCAGTCCATGTTTCACTTGCGTTCACTGACTGAGTCCGATTTCAACCTATGTTTCATAAATGACGTCATCTGAGCCCATTCACACAGCACTTGTGGTCTCCACTCGGCTAAACGATTAAGGGGCTATTATCGGTGCGCATAATTTCACCCCTAATGCTCTAATGCACCGCATAGTGAACGCGCTACTACAAGCTAGGTATATCATCATGAACCTATGTTAGTCTACTACATCAACTCGAGCCGCGGACGACTGTTTTTTTATATATTTAAGTAATTAGAATAGAATAGACTAGAAAAATAGGCTCTGGCCACGTGGTTCGACTGCATGGTTCGATCAATCGGATAACATGAACTTTTTTCCAGTTATTTTGATTAATCGAACCATGTAAAAGTCCGATTGATCGAACTATCAGGAGTTCCAAGAAACTCCTGATAGTCTGATCAATCGGACTTCGGATATTTACTTTGTCTCTATATATACTCCTTGATAGCAGATGGTCTATCTGGTTAGTGGTAGCCAAAACCTTTAATAAATCATTGCTTCGCACGTCACACACGATTTTAACTTGTCAGAACTTGCCACAACTTAGAACAAGCGTATGGCCCACCTGAGCATAATATTTTAAGTAGTAACCACCACCTATATAACAAAGCATTGCCTTGCATGTCTTGATAGGAACATTCCTTATTATGCATCATGTTCCTATCGCTCTGCGTACTTTAACCTGAGGCATATAGGATATAAATCCTCATGTGCCTGTAATATCACTGCTGGACGTAGATTTCTCCCAAGACGCGCACACTGAGCCCAATTTTCGGCTTTTCTCATCCAGTTTTTGTCTAATATATACATTTCGCGTCTTGTTAAAGCAGCAATAGGTAGGTTTCTAACCAATTTTCTTTATAAAATTTCAATTTACATTTTCTTTGTATAATTGACGTCGTCTAGTAATTGACGTAAATTTGAATAGGGTATTGAATTTTAATGAGAGATTTTTTACATACATATTTTTGGATTTTACCTATACACGTCATTAATGTTTTTGCTTTATTCGGTTTTCATAATATTCTTAGTACCTACAAGCTAAGCAAATTATACGCGACTGTTCGAAAAAAGGCATTTCTTCAATTGAATTACAAGGATCGTTTTGAAACGTCTTTAAGGTCGGTGAATCTAGATACCGATTCCTCGCGACCAGGTACTATCAGAACAGGTAACAAACTCGCGGCTTTGTATGAAAGCAGAAACCAGACAAGATAGATATCCCCTCAAATCTTTTAGCACAAAGTAACATCTCGAAATTCTTCAAGGATGTCAGAGGTACGTCCAAATTTTACATTTGGCTGTAGAATTTTGGATTTTAGTAGTATCATAACAAAATAAGAAAAATTTGAACTGCCCTCGATAGATTCACAGGGTAGCGAGCAGTACAGAAATAGGCGGGTAAAGGCGCGTTCACCGGCAGCCGGCATGCATGAGCGCTGATCAAACGCAATTACCTGGTCGAGAGACGGCTCGTCGAACACATCCTGCCTTTAACGGTGTTTTACACGCTGCGGGTTTATAACCCTCCTGAGGGATATCGTAGGCTCTATACACAGCGATGCCACATTGGTGAAGTGGTAATCTATAACCACACAATGCCCTGCTATCATCAGCATTATCCTCCGCCTGAAGTCCACTACTGGTCAGTTCTAAGAAGAACGATTCTGAGCCTATTACTGCCGATAAGCAGCGTTGTGGAGTTTCGGTTTGAAGTGTGTGGGTGCCGGTGAAATTATAGGCTTGACATCGGTATGTCTCAAGTTCATCGTAGGGCGTGTTCCTATCGTTGCGAGGCAATGCTTTGTTTGGTGATGGATACCACTTAACATCAGGTGGGCCATTTGCTTGTTCCGTAAACAAGAGTTTAAAAAATTTGGTATTAATCTTCGACCGATTAACTTTTTGGCTTTTGACTTTTTGACCTTTTGACAGAGAATCGATGATAATTTTGTGCATTTTATTGAACGACCGAGGTTTTATTGGGTACAATTTCACTTCAAGTGCCTACGAACGATGTACGTGTGTAATTATCAGGGGTCGGAATAGGTATAGTTATTAAGTACCAAATGACGTAAAATTACCTACGCAATCTTAACATGGATATGCATTTTAAAACCGGAATTGGGGATTAATATAAATTGTTTCCTAAAACTTATGGTTTTTTTTTATATACAACTAGCTGATGGAACAAGCAGATGGCCCTCCTAATGTTAAGATTGATATTATTGTCTTGATCTTATAGCGTTACACGTACAGCAGGGCTATTTTAAAACATTCGGAAAGTTTTCCAATCGGAAACGTCAGTTTTTATCACATTTGATTTCGAGCCCGAATCATTTCCGACACGGGGATTAAAAAAGGCATATTCATATTTAGATTTCGTAGTAGCGTATATGACGTCATTTGGTACTTAAAAACTACGTATTCCGACCCCTGGTAATTATACTCAACTCTAAGTTATGGTAGTGTTGCGCAAAAATACTGCTATATCGAGGAGAGTTATGAGGCTACCCTATTGTTGTATCTCATGGTGACGTGGCGATTCTGTAAACAACAAAATCACGGAAATTTTCACCTAGTGAATCCGCGCTCTCCTCGATCAAGATATTCGTATCACTCACGTTGGCATTTCCACTCACCAAACCAATCACTCGGGTCGCGCTAGTGATGGCTAGTGATTCTGCAGTCACTTGGGTGGGTGTTTTTTACGGTATAGTCTACTACTGGTGTTTCAGTATTATTAAGCCAGTTGAGATGTAGTAGAAGACAAGTTACATGAGAAAGCTAGTGATTCCCACCCCCCGGAAACTAGATGAAATGTGTAGAACAAAAACGCGTTGCGATAACCATATTCATGGCTTTGCGTCCGAACGGTGCCATTGTATACTGAGTGAATCAGATATAAAACGTGCATGTGGCCAGTGGCGTAGCTAGGTGGACAAAGGCCCCGGTGCATAAAGAAAGAATCGGGCATAGAGAAAGAATTTTGTGAGCAGGCTTGTAAGCAGGTTTTCTAGCTTCGGGAGCTGGCTGACACTCTCATTTCAAAGCTTAGGTTAGAGTGCCCCCTGAGCTCCGGGGCCTGGTGCGCTGCACCACCTGGCCCTACGATAGCTACGTCACTGCGTGTGATGATAAGCAAGTGAGCAACAGACACTTGTCTGTTGAAATCCGGGCGCGGAAACGATTGTGCGAGGTTTTTGTACTATGCTCATAAATTATGATACTCTGTGATGATTACATGAAAGTTTTATGGAGAATAGGGCTTGCATTCGAATATTCGAATATTCGAATAATTCGAATATTAATTCCGTTCGAGTATTCGAATATTAAAATAGCAATATTCGAATATTCGATTTATAATAATAACACCAAACTGAGAACTCTGATGTGCATAAAATGCCAGGTATAAACTCGCGCGATATAACCATTCAAGACGATACAAGTTATGATCGTTCGGGTAAACAACATGACAATGTTTTAGGGTTCGGAACGCGGTTCGGAAACGTTCGGGAGTGCCGCGCGCAAGTGCGTAGTCCATTTGCGATTTGACGAGACTTTTCTGTCTATCCATCTCTGTCGCTCACGTTGTCGCTCTTATATATTTTTGTGTACTTACTCTAATAGCTACTTACGTGTTACCGTTATTGTGTTTTTTACTTGTTATTGTGTTAAATTTTATTGTAGATATTGCTAAATACATGCGTATCTAGATTTTAAAGACTGTTTTTACTAAGAATTTGTGAATGTGTTCAATTAATGTTACTCTAATTGCCAATTTTATTATGGTTGTGTGATAAATAAGACCACTTAAAAATGTCTGTGTACTTATTTACTCTAGTAACTACTTACCGTTACTTACATTGTTTTACATGTTATTGTGTTAAATTTTGTTGAAGATTATAAAGACTATTTTTACTAGTAATTTATGGGTAAATTTTATTTTAATTTAATATTTCAATTTTGTTCCTAGAAGTAACACTTAAAACAATAAAAGATGTGATTTTAATGAAAACATAGTTTTTTTTCTATTATTCGAATAATATTCGAATAATTCGAATAGTACCCGCAATTGTACCCGAATATTCGAATATCAAAGTTTTCGAATATTTGCAAGCCCTAATGGAGAACAAGCGAGAACGAAGGAGTATGTTTGCCTTTGTTTGTATGGTATTTATCTCAGTGAAAGAAAACGTCGTGAGGAAACCGGCATGTCGTGGAACCTAAAAAGTTCTATAACATGTGTCAAGTGCTCGAAAGGAGCCTCTTGAGGCGCACTAAAAATCCTTTCACAACACTGTTTCGAAAGAAACTCAAACACGACAAGAAGAAGAAAAATATCTCAGTTATGATATAGACAAAAAAAGGTTTTTTTTAATCGCTAACACGTTATACCTACTATAGGTTTGAGACATAAGATAGATTAGAAAATTCTTTATCGCACATAAATAAAGTACACAGGCGAACTTAATGCTATTAGTATTTTCTTCCAGTTATCCTGTGTGTTATATGTTGTGGGTGGTAGTGCTCGAAGAAAGGTACTGTTTTGTAGCTAAACACACCCACACCTACACACAATACCACATTCCTATTTATAGTGCCTGAGGCTGCAGCATTCAAATTGACCGAACGAGCTAGTGCAAAGTTGATTAACCAGAGCCAGCATGAGTGTACCTACATTGGAGCGTATTTACATACGCAGCGCAGCTACGGTCTGGACGTGGCCAAATCAGAATTTACCGCAGTTTTAGTGCTGTTAGAATTGTTTGGCTTAGAGCTGATTTCACCATGCTCTAAATTACTAATAAAGGATCAATATTGTATTATATTACATTGTAACAAGGATCATACAAAAGAACGGTAGGAACCAAGCCGTAAGTTTGTTGCCTGTTCTTCTATGCTTTGGTCGCGTGGAACTGGCACCTAAAGTCACCTAGCTTTAAGACGTTTCAAATTGATCCTTGTGATTTTATTGAATAAATACCTTTTGACTTTGACTTTGATTAACAAGCTGATAAATCTAACCTTAGATGTCAAACGCGTACATTTTGACATATTTAAGGGCCCTTGAATCCTTTGTTAATCTAAGACAGCATGGTGAAATCAGAGCTTAAGTTACGTCACAACTGTAATCCCCAGGTGCAGTAAACATCACCTCAGATCTATGATACTTACGATCTGATACTTATGTCTAAGATTGTAGTCAGAGGCAAGTCCAAACATAACATTTCGCCAATTTCATAGAAGTTAATATTTCTCATTTCCAACGCCGCTGTTAAATACTTATAAGATTATATTAAGATTAATTAATGTTATGAGACACAGACATTGCTACCGGTTGCTACCATGAAAAGTGAGGTTTCAAACACTCTATCAAGTTCAAAACAGTCATCAGCATCACTGACTGGGCGACTTATTTTCTTACTAGGTGGTCAAACTTAGACCTTAAGATTTTACACGGGTCCCGTGGCCCGTATCAAGGGGAAGGTCGAGGGTTCAAATCCCACTCGGATAAAACTTTTGGGATAATCAAATCTTTGTGATTTCCTTTAAACACTACAAAACTGATAAAAAATTGGTATAACGTAGGTAGGAATCTTGTCGCCTAGTAGACAGACATATAAAGACAGTATAATGACTAGTAATATAAATTAACAACCAACTTGAGCACTATACCGATGAGTTTCGTAATTATCAGCTACATGTCCCAAGCGACCATCATTTTCGCAGTCTACTATTTATTAATCATAGCTAAAAGCTGGCATTCGTAGTTAGCACAAAAAATAGCTAAAGAAACTCTGTTCGGGCCAAAGAGTAATGCGCACATTTGTCAGGAACTCACCATTAGACTTGCAGGAAACGAGTCTCACTGAACAGTCATTTATATCATTGAGACATATCACTGACGATTCATACATTTTTTGGGATTCATCTAGCTTTAAGACTTTACGAAGTGATGCTTGTGATTCAACGAAATTAATGCTTTATAACTTTGGAAATTTTTCAAAAAACGAGCGCTCTTTCTTTTTATGAATATTATAATTATAGTTGTATGGAATTATGATTGTTTACACGAAAGTTTGTAAGTATGGATGTTTGTTACTCTTTCACGTAAAAACTACTAAATGGATTTTAATGAAACTTTACAATAATATAGCTTATTCATCACAATAACACATAGGCTTAAATTTATAAAGATATTGTGTGACTAATCTTGCGCAGACGAAGTCGCGGGCACCAGCTTGTAGAGTTATAAAATTGTATTATATATTATGGATGTTTATTATAGGTAATTCACCGATGTGGATTAAACTTGAAACTGATAGTAAATGATACAAAAAAAAAGTAAAAAAGTAACGTTTCATTCGATACAATAGCAAAGGCAAGGGCAGAACTGGTATTTTGATATAAAAAACTATGTCAAAAAAGTGATTGAGAAACTGATAATTTTAAATTAATATATTTAGCCCTTTTAAGCGATTCAGATAATAGAATATCCCACTTGCCAGCTCTACTCTTACTCTTACAGCTCTAACTTTCAGTGAAGTAATACTATCCGGTTCTGTTATTCATATCACACCTTGCCTTGTCAGTAAATTACTTTTATGGACCAAATTGCCAACGAGGGATGAAAGTTTTTATGTATTTGTGATATGTGGTTCTGTTCTGATAGCTAAACACTTTTATAAGATAAAGTAGTAAATGTTGGTAAACATTTTCATTCGTTTAGGGCTGCTTGCAAAATGATTTAATTGTATTTATTATTGATTTTATTGTATTTAAACGTGGTAGTTTACCAAACTAAATAGAATTAGCGTAAACATCATTTTTATTGTCACACAATCCAATTATCATTTTTTGGGCCTTTTTTTTGTGCAAGAAGTTGATCGTTAATAGCTTCGTAAATGTGAATAATGGCTTGCTAAGCACGATTAGTGATTGATAAGCACGATGTAAGTGATTGTATACACACGATAAGTAATTGTTGTGCAAGCAACCCTAACGGCCGGTTTCTGAAAGCTCGATCAAAACTAATCGGATGTCAAGTCACTCCATTTCAGATATTACATCAAATGAGATAGAGATAGCAAGTGACATGCGATTAGTTTTAATCGGGCTTTCAAAAACAGGCCGTTAGTATCTCAACTTTAGATAAAATAAATTGAAATGCAAATGAAGAAAATATAAATACTGAAACAACGTAAAAAATATAAATTAAAAATTATAAATACGTAAGTTTGTGTGTATGTGAGTGGTGTGTGTGTATAATTATGTTGTTTTCCACTCATCTCCCGAACGGCTGCATAAATCTGGATAGAACTAGTAATATACACAGTTTTTAACCTGGAAAAACATAAGCAACATCCAGGCAGGTACTACGCAAGTGGAACTGCCCATGAATACTAGTCTCATATAAATAAACATCTTGCAAGGAATATTGGCTTGAAAATATTCCGTCAATCGCTTTCTAGATCAAAACGTGGTTGGGTAAGATATTACTTCATAGATATCTCAAAACGTCACCAGCCGGAAATAAAATCGGCAGAATAGTCCTCTGAACCACAGATAAAATGCTAGTAGCGGCAGATGAGAGATTCTGCTCTTTCACTCCCGGGTCAGGACTTTTTGCCACAGTATATTATCAGTATCAAAGCTTGCAGTATGGAAACGGTATGTGGCTTTTTTTTATACAACTAGCTGATGGAACAAGCTGATGGCCCACCTGATGTTAAGTGGTAATCATCACTTATAACCTCGTAAGTCACGCACGATAGGAACGTGCCCTACGATGGACTGCGGCGCAGAAGGCAGAGCTTCTACCAACTGAGCTGTGAAGGCTGTCTGATAGTTTATTTATTTATTTATAATTAGGAACGCCAACAGCGATATGTATGGTTACATTATAAAATATATTATGTTATTGTTTTAGACTGGTACATACGCCAATAATAGGCGGACACAACATTTCCACTAATACTTGACTTAAAACGAATACAACAAACTTATTACTAAGTGAGATCACTAGAATGAGGTAGTAGGTGCAACTATCCTGCTTTATATTTATTTTTATTATTTTTTCTAATTTGTTAACAAAATACAAAAAATAATATATATATATATATATATATAGTTTCTTTGGGTATCAACATATCTCTGGATTAACTATATGGATTTTGAGAACTGGGTAACACTGAATCTAGAATCAGTGCTGTAAAGTTCATTTTACTAAGGAAGTTGTACTGAAGTGACAAAAAGTCCTCCACTGAGGTTAGTCGGTGGGCGGGTAGTCCGAAAAATATGTACATTTTAATACGCCTGACCCGAAGGGGATCGGATGGAATACAAATGCGATATGAAGGCAAGGAATCACCTTCCGTGTCATCTGATGAACCGTGAAAAGTGAGGTTCATTTTGTATCATCATATATCGCTTCTGAAAGCGATGTATAGGATAACCCTTATTTTGGATTAAAACTAAATATCTTATTAGTTTTTGTTTAAAAGAATAAATATGGCTAGTAATAACTGTTTAGTTTGTTTTCTATTTATTTACAAATAAAATTACTATGTATTAAAAAAATGTACAATATACGTAGGAAACAGTTGGGCTATCGACCGTTGCAAATATTTAGTGTGTCTTAAACATCTCGAGATGTCATCGAATAAAAGTTAAGTAATACTCGCTTATTCTAAATTATTTATTGTTTAGCATTAGTTATGAATTTATTTCTACATATTCTTTTGCGTCGGTTTAAATGGGTTCGATCCCCGGATTGGGTAACATGAGTGAAAATCTCCAACACAAAACCTAGATCAAATCAAAACGGTCTTTATTCAAATGAATTACAAGGTTCACTTTGAAATATAATATCGCATTGTCTGTCTGTCCTACAGACAGACAATGCGATCATCATGCCTGTGCCAAGGACTTATTCAGGCTGATGATGATGACAGTTCTGAGTTAGGTCGATTTTAAACCTTCCCCATATTTTTAAATAAGTAAATCCACTTTGGAACTCCCGAAAGCAAACTACTTAAACTTCTCCAATTAAAAACAATAGAAAATGTACCAATGCTACAGACAGTGGCACGAATTAAAATTGGAGCCTAAGTACCTACAGCAGGTATCCCAGATTCGAAACTCTGTGTACACAGTTGCTGTATGCAAAACAATCGTCCATAAATTTAACAAACGCAGCCGCGGTCGCAACTCTACCGTTTTCCGCTATAACGAGATGAATTTACCACTGAAACTCATGATTTTCTCGATAGAAAACCACAGTGTTATTTGAACTCTGAAACTCATCATTTTCTCTATAGAAACCCTTCAGTGTTATTCGAACTCTGAAACTCATCATTTTCTCGATAGAAAACTATCAATGATAGCATGGTGAAATCAGAGCTTAGTCTTAGACATGCCGGTTTCCTCACAATGTTTACCATCACAGGTTGATGACGATACCTAATACAGTAATTAGGTATCGTAACACACAATTATATTGAATCAAATATACCGTGATTCTTAAATACTTGGAATAAATATCATATCTGTTGTAATATTAAATCGAGTACTAGATGGGTATACATATATATCCATCTGGGCAGTGCATCGTAGGGCACGTTCCTATCGTGCTTGACTTACAAGGCAATGCTTTGTTATAGGTGATGGTTACCACTTAACATCAGGCGGGCCTTATGCTTGTTCCATCAGCTAGTTGTATAAAAAAAGATGAGTTCTCTTAGTAGCACAAGTGAATCTATGTCGAGTGGTTGCACTCGTTGCTCCTCAGTTCCGGAATACCATTCCGATGGTCGGCGGAGAGCCTTTGTTCTATGCACATTTTATTTTTTTCCCTTTGAAATACAATTTTTAGGCCGTGACAAAGTGTTGTTCAGAGTACTTCGACATGAGGAGTCATGTAAAATGGTAATTAGACTTGGAAAGAGAAAGGCTTTACGGGGCTTTGTTTTGCAGTTATTTTTCATACTTATTTCTAGGCTTCGACCAACTGCAAGTAAAGCTATTCGTCGCATACAAATAAGTCTACCTTTTTTCAATATTTTTTCTGTTATTTGGTATGTGGTATATTGTATTTTAACCTCCTGAATCAAATTCTAAGGTGTTGCATTTGAATTGTATTCGATTTGTGGCTGGTGTTTATTCAATTGAATCACTTTGAAACTTTTTAAAGGCGACCAAGCCTTGAAGAACAGCCAAGAAACTTACGGCTTGGTTCCTACCGTTCTTTTGATAATTGTTACCAAATAGTATAACAATGCAGGCCCAATCGAATGGTGCCGGTCTTACTGAATCGATATCGAATACAAAAAAATATAATATTACATTTAAGCTTTGCTTAGTTTAAGGATAGATGGCGCTATATTGCTAAATTGTATTTCACATTTTAGTTCAAAATTACGACACTAGTGAACGAATGAGCCCATATTTCTTATTGACTTTATGATTGACTGCACGCGGACAGCCGGCACTCAAGGCAGGATATTGCACTTTTACAATAAACCAACAGAAGCATTTCCTATTCCGCTCGCTCCAGACTATCCTGAAGGCTAGCTTCAAATAGCACCCGACATTCTTATCTATATTAATTATTAACAGCCGCCCCCGGTTTCACTCGCGTATTAGTAGTGTTTGCTTACACTAAAATATAAGGCGGTTTACTTTAATGAGTCTTTCATATTTTCTTCCCCATTTTATTCGTTATTATTAGTTACAAGTATTTTTCTTTGTTAATAACTTAGTAGATTCCGTCATGACTTTTGTCACGCGTGGTCTACGTGATAGTGATAGTTTGTGATAGTTATGTAATTACAACTATAACAAACTTGAATTCAAAATAATACAAAATAACTTAAAATGTATCTACACTAATATTATAAAGAGGAAACATTTGTATTTTTGTATGTAACGAATAGGCTCAAAAACTACTGGTCCGATTTCAAAAATTCTTTCACCATTAGAATGCTACATTATCCCTGAGTAACATAGGCTATATTATATTTTCAAAAAAATCAGGGATCCTTACTAAAACTTCAATAATGTAACCCAAGGTGGAAAACAAAAACCTTACATCGCGTGCGCTGCGAAAACTATTGAAGATAGAACAAAATAATGTACTACGATTTTGTAGAACACGTCATTATCTCCAAAAAATGTCGCGACAGCATATGTCTAACTATTATAGTTATGTCACAATAAGTGTTATTTTATTATAAAAAATTAATTGAAATGCCTCCGCTAGAAAAGGGTCTTTATTTGTACCTTGGTATTAATCCTTATCCAAATAAATCATTTTATAATTAAGACGGTTTCAATACCTATAGATTACTTCTTAAATTTTTCAAATCGGACATTCCATTCAAAAGATATGACGAAAATAAAAATGTTAACGGGTCCACGGGTCACGCGCGGGGTGCGATTTCACTCACTCAAGGAGAAGCGCGTGCAAATGTATGAAATAAATAGACGCGAGGCTCGAACCCATGGTCTAAGTTTATCCTAAAATGTTCAAAAAATTTATGACCACCCATACGAAGCTGGGACAGGCCGCTAGTAAAATATAAAATTCTTAGTGCATTTGACTGTGGATACACCACAGTTAGAAAACAGAGTTAAATATATGTGTCAAATACTCAGTATTATAATATTTTAAGCGTTAAAATTTAACTTTAAGACAATCTTCGTTATCTTTTTCACTTAGGGAAATCACAAATATTTTTATACAATCCCAAAAATTAAAAAACTATGTAGTATTCTATCTACTCCTGTAAAATAATGGTCTGTATTGAAAAATAGTTCATGAAACCTTAAAATCGCAGACGAATGGCAAAAGATAGTGCTAGAATGCTTGAAGTTCTGTGAGGCAGATGACATATGAACCATTGTTATTTTTAATTTAATTATCTACTATTATTTTAATTGACTCAATTTTTTATTTTTATTAATTTATTACTGTTGACATGTTTTATTAAGATATAATTATTCATTTTAATGTTATTCATTTAGGTAGACTTTATCTTTTGTGTGTTGTTTCGTCCATTTTTAATTATTGTTTCTTATTATTATTTTTATTTCAATCTTTGTAGCTGAGTATAATTAGTATGATTGGCTGTATTAGCCGTTCTAATTATTTTGAATAAATAAATAATATATTTTAAAAGATTTTTACAAAACGGTTTTTTTAAGCATAACCAATTCGAACGTGATGATACTTACTACTTATAGCCTACGTTTACAAGGAGTCAAAGATAAAATATTTATAGAACTACACTTCGTTTCTAATACTAAAGACGTAAAGTAGGGTCGAAGTCGTGATCATTACTACCGGGAGGAATCATTACACAGTGGCTGCTCTATACTTAGACGGACGTTATGAGTGAAGCATACGCTACGTAAATTTTTCTGTTGCAAAAATATTTATCCGCTTCAAATCGTCTTGAGTCATAATACAATAACTTGGTTGACTTGCATTAAAGCTGTGGTAGTGTTGCTTGGAGTCAGTGTTAGTTTCTGGTGAGTTAATCAGTGTTTTAAAATCTAGTGCTGCCTTTGTGATTTAATATAAGGGCGGGTAGAGTAAACCAGCTGATCGACCACCAGTGACATATTGATTTCGAGCAGTGCCATCTAGCGATCTGTCCTGACCTCTACATAAGAACCGTTATTAGCGCCATCTCCAAATTTCCGTCCGAACTCGATTAAGACGCAGGATGCCTTTGGACAATCCAATTAAAAAGGCAAAATGCTTGGGGTGCGGGAAATATCTCTCGGCGCTAGGTGCCGCCACCTGTAGTGTCTGTCCGGCAATGTACCACCGAGCGTGCGTTTCGATCTCAGAAACCGCACCACTCAGCAAGGAGTGGGCTTGCCCGGAGTGTAAAAAAAAGACGCGCAGGGGCGACAACAGCTCCACCCCCGTGAGGGGCGTCTGCGGAAGTATTGCGCAGGACGCCGCGCCTCCCCGCGAGAACACCATCACCGCCGCCGCCGTCGCCGCCGCCACCGCCGCCGCCGCCGCCGCCGTCACCACCACCGCCACCCCGGGAGGCGACGTGTCCCTCGCCGCCGTGGCCGCCAACTCGTCCGCCGCCGCCGAGGGCGTGCAGCTGCTGCGTCGCGAGCTCGCCGAGTACGCGGCCGACATGCGCGGGCTGCGGCGGGAGATGGAGGAGCACCGCATCGTCGTCACGGCCGTCAACGCGCGCATGGAAGGCATCGAGCGGAGGCTGGAGATGCTGGAGACGGCGCCCGCGCCCGCCGCCGCGCCCGCCCCCGAGGTCGCCGAACTCGAGCGCATAGTGACACAGCTGAGGCAGGAGCTCGCCGACCGGGACCAGGAGGCTCTGCTCTCCGACCTGGAGATCGGGCAGCTCCCCGAGTCGGCGGGCGAGAACGCCGTTCACGCGGTCACGGTGTTGGCCGCGAAGCTGGGCGTCCCGCTGGACGAACGCGATGTCGTGTTCGCGGAACGAATGGGCGCTGCGCCACCTGCGGCGGGCCGCGAGTCGCGTGAAGGCGCGGGCGCACGCTCGCGCCGCCTCGTGGTCCGCCTGGCGCGGCACTCGCTGCGCGACGACCTGGTCCGCGCCGCGCGCGTGCGCCGCACGCTGACCGCCGCCGACGCCGGCCGCCCCGACGCCGCGCCGAGCGGACGCATCTACGTCAACGAGAGACTGACCCGCGCCAACGGGCAGCTGTTTCACCGCGTCCGCGAGGAATGTCGCAGGCTCCAGTGGCGATTCTACTGGACGAAGCGGGGCCGCATCTTTGCGCGGCAGGCCGAAGGCAAGCCGGCTCACCAAATACGATCCGACGCTGACGTCGTGCGGGTTTTTGGTCCCGCTCCTGTTTGAGTGCCGTTCCTCTGTAAGAAAAGCCGCTGTAGTATTAAGAATAGAATCGCAGTATGCTCTAATTTGTATTCATTTGTTATATTGTATTTTTATGATTCTAGATAAGTGCTGTGTGGAAGTCAATTTACAATCATTTTACATGTTTATAAACTATATATCTGTATATATATATACTATTATTACTAAATTAATTAACAACATATTGTCATTTCGCAATATTATCAATTATCTCTCGTTATTACATAATTATAAGTATATAGTCATACCCAGTCAGTACACATACATGTATATTTCCTACTATGGCACATGGCAACTAGGTCAGTGGAATTTCGACTCGTTTAACAATGATTAACTCACGCCACCTTAGAGTTGGTTTGTTCAATGCAGGCTCGCTGAACACGGGACATGAAGAGTTTATTGTCGCTGTGGAGGATATCATGCCGGACATTTTGGCCATTAACGAGACCTGGCTTAGGACGGGGCAGGATGAGAAGGCTCCGAAACTGCCAGGTTACCGGCTGCGCCACTCTCCGAGACCTGATCATGTGCGCGGGGGGCGTGGTGGGGGTATCGGCTTCTACATCCGAAGGGGCATAAGTGCACGTGCTTGCCCTCATCCCTCTACGTCGTCGGTTGAACAGATGTGGTTGCGGATGAATGTCTGTGGTGTACATCTCATTATCGGAACAGCCTACCGGCCTCCCTGGCAAGATGTCGGTGTGTTCCTTGATGCGGTGACAGAGTCTATAGCTTCTTTTAATAAATGTGACAAGATAATTCTGGTTGGGGATTTTAATATAGATCTTCTTGATAATACTAGTAGTAATAATAAAGTAAAATTGCTTAATGAGTTTCTTCACTGTTTAAAATTAAATCAATTTGTATCTGAACCCACCCACTACACTGAACACAGTCAAACCCTTTTGGATGTTGTGTGTTCAGATGCCCATGTCCGCAAAATCCTTGTAAATCAAATCCCCGACTTGGGAGCTCATGCCATGATTCTGGCAGAATTTAGTCTAAGACAAGAAAAAATGCCTCCTCGCTTGGTCACTTATAGACCCCTAAAGAGTATCTTATTAGATCTGTTTTCCAGCGATCTCAGCAACCTTTATTGGGACTATTTCGAAAACGCAACAGATGATGTGAATAATTTAGTGGGAGCCCTGACACATTATATCACAGTATTGTTCGATCTGCATGCACCTATTAGGACTAGGAAATTTAAGGAACCACCTCACCCCTGGATCACAGACACTGTCAGAACCATGATCAGTATTCGTAATGGTTACCACAAAAGCAATAAAACGCTCAAAACTTTGGCCTCCAAAAAATGTTATAAGGAAATGAAACATATTGTTATTGCCGCTATAGAGAGTGAAAAAAGAGCGTACTTCACCCAACATATAAATAATAATATCAAGGATTCCAAGAAACTGTGGAAAAATTTGAAGCAGACAATATTACCTAATAAGAATATGGCGGCAGATTTACCTCCTCAATTTGATAACCCTGATACAGTTAATTCACATTTTCTTAATGTACCAGGCAATGAGTCTGTATCCATCTCGCAGCTCACTTTCTTTGAGCACCACAGACTTGGCTCTGAGACTTTTTCCTTGAACCCTGTAAGTGAAGATATGGTCTCATTAATTATTCGGAGCCTAAAATCAAATGCGCAGGGCATTGATGGGATATCCTTGGAGATGCTGGTGATGACTCTACCCCAATCTCTAAGCTCAATAACTACCATAATAAATAAGTCAATCACAAGCGGCATATTCCCTGAGAGTTGGAAGGTTGCTGTGGTGAAACCTATACCAAAAAATAGCAACCCTTCTTCCCTTCAGGACTTGCGACCCATTAGTCTGCTACCGTGTCTGTCTAAGGTGCTGGAGAAGGTAGTAAGCATCCAACTTACCAAATACCTAGAGGACAATAATATCCTCCCGCAGACTCAATCTGGGTTCCGGAAAGGTCATAGCACGTCAACTGCGCTACTTGATGTAGTGGATAACTTGTTGAAGGCTCAAGACCAGGGGATGAGCAGCATTCTAGTACTCCTTGACTTTTCGCGTGCATTCGATAGTATTAATGTTCCACTTCTCATATCCAAACTAGCTTTCTACGGTTTCGACGCTAAGGCAGTTAATTGGTTCAATAGTTACTTGGAAAACAGAAAACAGTATGTAGAATTGTCTATGCCAAACGGTTCCAAGGTGCAATCTGCCCTCCAGCCTGTACCACGTGGGGTCCCTCAAGGATCCATATTGGGGCCTATATTGTTTATTCTTTATAGTGCTGATATTATTAAGGGAATCACCCATTGTAACCACCATCTTTATGCTGACGATCTGCAGTTGTACCTTTCATTCCGGCCTTCTGATCTATTTAATGCTGTTAGCCAAATAAACGAGGACTTGATCCAGGTCACTAGCTGGTCTAAATCAAACTCACTCATCATCAACCCCAAAAAATCTAAATTTCTGATATTCGGCAGCAGGCAGAACATTTTGAAGCTCCAGAACATCCCTTTTACTATCTCTGTAGATGGTGAGAGTGTCCAGGGTGTGTCAGAAGCCAAAAATCTTGGGCTTATGATGGATGGTCGCCTGCACTTTGAAAAGCATATAACCGATAGTGTCAGAAACTGCTTCTATCGGCTGAAGCTTCTGTATAATATTCGTCCTTATATTAGTGAAGCAGTTAGAATCAGTCTCTGTGAATCCCTTGTACTATCTAAACTTAATTATTGTGACACTGTTTTTGGACCATGCCTACTTAGTAGAACAGAAAAAATTATACAAAGGGTTCAGAATGCCTGTGCGCGATTCTGCTTCCATATTCCACCGCGCTCTCATGTCACCCCTTATTTAAACTCATGCAGCTTACTCAAGATGGCTGCTCGCAGAAGACTGCACCTGTCAGTGCTACTCTTTGGTGTGATTAATAATGGTCTCCCTAAGTACCTTCTGGACAAACTGAACTGGGCACAAGTACACTCCAGGTTTCCTAGCAGAGCATGTACTTTCGTATTTGTCACACCGAAGCACAGGTCAATGGCATTTCGAGGGTCCTTTAGATTCGCGGCCTCCAGGTGTTGGAACGTTATTCCTCCGCCCATACGGACACTGAAAACCGTAAACACTTTTAGAATATCCTTAAAAAAACATCTTTTCGAATTGCAGTTTGCGGTCCAACCATAATAGCTCACAAACACAGACTTACTTTACTATATTACACCAACTTCACATAATAAACCAATATTTCCCCCATTTTTTTCCCGATTGATGAAGTTTTTTTTTATTTTCCATTTTCCAGCACAATCCTTTTTTATGCCATTTTCTTTCGCTTCGGTCGGACTTGTTTGATTGTTGTTTACACTTTGTGCTAAGACCTCAAGTAATGTTGGTTAAAATACCACCGAAATTACACAACACAACTCAAAATAACACTAGAAAAACAAATAAAATGAAAAAGCTATGTTGCTTCCAAAAATGTCAGAAAATGAATCCGAACGGCGGCCTGCATTGACTTAGTTTGCAATTTGCATTGACATAATTAAGGCACGACTGACAAGTTTGCCAGTTTGACACTCCACTTTATTTATTCTGTTCTCACTTATATCTATTCTGTTTGGTTCATTATATGTTAGGCATTGCTTTTAGTTATTTGTTTTTATTAATGTATGTATTTTTGATTCATTTGTATGTTAAGATTTATGTATATATTTTATGTTTTTTACCCGTGGTGTTACCCGCTCAAGGCCCTGGCAGAATACCAGTGCTGCGCTGTTACCTATAAAATGGGTATCGGTGCAGCAAATACTGAGTCAGGGACCTATTAACCCTTAATGCTCCACACAGTACAGTGTTTTCCCATTAGTTTTAGTTTTAATTTTTTATGTAATTTCTTGTGTTTTATGTATTTTTTATATTTTTTTTTGTACTGTACTTTCCTTTTTACCTAATTTAGCGTACATTTTTTTTTTATTGGGTTAATAAATAAGTTTTCTTTCTTTCTTTCTTTCTTTCTAAGTTACCAGTCAGTTGGTTTGTTCAAAAACCAATATCGTAGGATAGTTTAAGAAGATTAGGTGACAAACTTAGTCCTAACCTAATGCTACGAAATTGCTACTTTTAGTTCGGATTAGAGTAAACCCAAGAGGAAGAGAAGAGGGGGCGGGGGAAGGTAGACAGTACCTTGGTTCACACAGCATTATGCGGCACATAGCTTTATGTATTCTATTTTATACCCTATTAAGACAGCGAGTCGAGAGCTATATTCAAACTGTTCTAACCATAGTACAAATAAACACAATTTGGACCATATTTTTGTGGCGGTCTTATTTCGTTAGAGGTTTAGGTTGTGTCAAAAACCTGCGAGAATCTCACAAATCATTAATATGGGATCTAAGATTATTTGTTCTCTGTCTGGATTTTATTTTATATTTTAAACATGTATAACACGAAAAGCAAGTTAATATACAAATCTTATCAGATATCTGTGTGTTCCCATAGTAAAAGTTTTGAGATAGAGAGAGAGAGGTACTATTTATTAACCCGATAAAAAAACGTTAAATTAGGTAGATACAGTGCAAAAGAAAAACAAAAAATATATATAACAAAGAACAAGAAATTAAGACTAGCGGAAAAACACTCTGCTGTGTGGTACAATTATTAATGGTTTAATAGGTCCCGGACTCAGTGTTTGCTACACTGATACCCATTTTTCAGGTAACAGCGCAGTACTGGGGCCTTATGCTCACTTCGAGCGAGATTATCTCACGGTGGAGATGACGTCATATCTCGTTCAATAACTCGTTGACGTTGCGTCTCGCATGAACTTTGAATGAGAAAATTGGGGAGTGAGATGGTGAGAATGGGGATATAATAGTTATTGAACGAGATATGACGTCATCTCTACCGTGAGATAATCTCGCTTGAAGTGAGCATAAGGCCCCTGGTATTCTGCCAGGGCCTTGAGCGGGTAACACCACGGGTAAAAAACATAAAATATATACAATACATCTCAGCATACAAATGAAACATCTTAGCTTGTAGCTTAGTTTAATATGATTTTGCCAGATTTCGTTTTCAGTTTGACTACAAAATGACAACCTTCAGAATGGAAAATATTTTTATTTAAACTAAAATTAAATTCTTAATGCAGGATCAGAGGCGTAGCTTGGTTACCGATGACCCTGTTGCAAACCTGGGGAGGCCCTGACTGATAAACTGTTTAGGGTTTTATCGAATGAAAATATATAATTATTGTCCCCACAAGTTTCGAACGGAAGTCGAAACTTGGGTATTTCCCTGTCCTGTATTCTTTCAATGAGTTGCCATGAGTCGTGTTGCAACCTATTTTATTTACATTCCGAAGATGGGAAACATTTTAGCTAGTTCAATACGAGGTTTGCTGGTCAGGGTCCGAGGGCCCTCTGAGGTCGTGGGCCCTGGTGCACGGCACTGTCTAGCCCCTCGGTAGCTACGCCACTGTGCAGGATGATAAAAAAACCAAGCACGAGAATTAGAAAACTTGTCTGTGGAACTATGCCTTTGAGGTGTGTGTCCTGGAAGTATTCACTGCAACTATCCAAACAAGATTCCTTCCACGCTCGTTCGGGAACCGACCAACTTCGCAAATGCGAACTAATCCACCAAATTAGTTCTAGTGCTCTTGATTGCGCTCTTGACTTTGGATGTTACATATGCGCGCCGATGCTCAAAGTTCCCATTCGGAGTTAAAGAATGTGTGGAAAGTACGCTGTTATTCTGAACTCCAGAATAACGGCTTGTTCCACCAAAACAAAAATCAGACGAATTACTCAACCAAACGCAAGAAAGCCTTGGCCTTCATATTGTGGTATATATTCAGGTACAGAATTTTAGATTTATCAACGTGAATTGGATTCGGTTATTTATAATATCGAAATAGAGTAATTTTAAGAACGATCATTTTATTTTCATTTTCCTATAGATTAATGCAAATCATGCTTTTTTTTACAACTAGCCGATGGAACAAGCAGATGGCCCACCTGATGTTAAGTGGCATCACCTATAACAAAGCATTGCCTCGCAAGTCACGCACGATATAGGAACGTGCCACGATGAACTGAAAGAAAGAAAGAAAAAAGAAAACTTACTATCACAACTAAGCATTTCAAAATACTGCTGTTTTTTCGAACACTAACTCATCACTGACGTCAAAAGACGCTTACTGTTTCAAACGAATCTCGAGTTTATCCGAGGGTTTATCGAGATACATAAATATCCTGCACACCTGTGCTGCTGCCTTGGCCCGAAAGATGGTGGAATCAATAGCGTCGCGTCGTGAGGATCACAATATTTCTTGTTACTTATTTGTTACCAGAAATTCCATGAGAAATTCCTTTAGCGCTTGTTTTTCTGTCAACGTTTTAACACAATGACAACGACGTACCACAATAAATACATAATATTTGACACAACTATTTAACAATCCTGTAGCTCAGTTGGTATTAGCTCTGCTTTCTGCGCTGTAGGCCGTGGTTCGATCCATACACATCTACACGAATATTATAAAGAGGAAAGATTTGTATTTTTGTTGTTTTGTATGTAACGAATAGGCTCAAAAACTACTGGTCCGATTTCAAAAATTCTTTCACCATTAGAGGTATGTAGACGAGTGTTTGATAAATAAAGATGTAAGGGGATCGTATACATAGGTAGTTATTATTTTGTTAAATTATTTAGTTACTTTAAGAATGGATTCCGTGTCATCGTAGTTAAGAGTTTTTAGAAAGGTAGAAACAGAATATTTGCAGTGATATTTAGTTAGTGGATATATGTATAAGCTTTTATTAATATTATTATACAAATAGGGACCAAGGAAGCAGAAGAAGTTATGTGAGCGGCTAGTGCGAAAGCCTTGCTGGAGACATACAGAATGCGCCCTACGCTTGTTTTGCTGACTAGTCAGGTTGCAGAGTTCACTGTGCATTTTTAAAATTATTTGAGTAATAAATGTCTGTCTGACGGTAAGCACATCCCATCTCCTGTATAGGTCAGCAGAGTGGTAACGGAATGGGAGACCAGCAGCAACCTTAAGGATTGCACGCTGGGCTCTTTCCACTTCTATTAGGTGACTTTTGGCGGCGCCGCCCCACGATGTAATGCAGTAGTCTACCAGTGATTGGCATAGAGCGAAGTAGACCATCTTTATGTCATGGCGATCCGCTACGTGCTTTAAGGAGCGGAAAATGTATATTAGTTTGCGCAGCCGAGTTACAAGGGCGTCCAAGTGAGGCTTAAACATTATCCCTGAGTAACATAGGCTATATTATATTTTCAAAAAAATCAGGGATCCTTACTAAAACTCTAATAATGTAACCCAAGGTGGAAAAAGAAAACCTTACATCGCGTACGCTGATAAAACTATTGATGATAGAACAAAATAATGTACTACGACTTTGCAGAACACGTCATCATCTACAAAAAATGTCGCGACAGCATATGTCTAACTATTATAGTTATGTCACAATAAGTGTTCTTTTATTATAAATATTTAATTGAAATGCCGCCGCTAGAAAAGGCTCTTTATTTCTACCTTGGTATTAATCCTTATCCAAATAAATCTTTACTGGTTCAATACTTAACCTATACATAACTTCTTGAATTTTTTAGAAGGGCGTGCAAATGACTCGAACCCACCACGGTCTAAGTTTATCCCAAAACGTTGAAAAAAATTTATGTCCACCCATGCGAAGCTGGGACAGGCCGCTAGTAACAAATATTTGTGTGATGAACATGAATGTTTGCTCTCTCTGTCTGGGTGTTTATTAACAAAAAAAAACAGTATATGTATTATATCAGCTATAATTTGGTTTCCCATATAACAAGCTTTGCTTAGTTTAGGGCAAGATAGTGCTGAGTGGTAACCAATATTTGTTTAATATTTAAAATCTTATATCTAAAAGTCCTTTATCCTATATTCAAAAAGCTACCATCATCACATCTTTGGATGGCTATACTTCTCAGTCATAGGTGAGGGCCAGCCCTTTTTATAATAATGATTTCTAATATAAAAATTTAAGTCGTTTATCTTTTATTGTGTTCATCAAGTTTTTCATCGCGTTCCCGGTAAGTGAATATATTCAACATCGTTATTTCAGTCATTGTGCATCCCCTGCTGAGTATAGTCCTCGTTTTTATGACGCCACTCTTTCCGGTCCCTTGTTTTGAATATTCCTTGAGTAAAAGAAAACAATATTATTCTGATATGATATTATCAAAAAGTAAAGTCACAGTTACAAAGGCTCCTTTGTAACTCGGCTTCTAAAAGATGGCAGTTTTCCTTTCATCGCGAAACGTGACCTACGCCCACTGTATATTATTTTTCTATTCTTACGACATTCCCTACTTTCTTATTCCATTTACCGAGAGAGTATGAATTTATAACGAAAAAGCGTGGTTTTCAGGAAAGCAATACGGTATCCGTTCTTTTACGGATCACGTTTACACTCAGCTCATGTCCGTGGAAATGTGCAGAGACATGGGCAGGGACTTGGGCAATGCGAGAATGTAAACAGGCCACTTCCATGTCCACTCGCGTTGCCCGTGTTGCGTGAACACACATTGCCGGCGACATTAGAAGTGTTTAGATAGTTATGTTACAGTAGAATCTTTCGTAATTAGGTCTACCGTTTTATGACGTTCTTGCTAATATTGGGATCCTCTTGCATCTCTAAATCTTGTCCCAAAAATCTACATCCGAGTTAAGCTGAGCGACAAAGCCGGTAAGATAATAAAAGTGGATACATTTTTATGGATTTCTTTAGATCCTTTTCGTATTCACATGGATAGAAGGAGGTAAGGTAGGTAAGTAAATAAGTAAGTATACTCAAACAAGTGATTTGGCTACATGATTTTTTGAGTAGGAAAATGTGAGAACAACATAGTGAGTGCCTTCCCTTTAGAAACAAAGGGTGAAAGTGAGTTGCAGAATGAAAATAATATTTATTTTACGATTCGTCAACTCACACCAGTTGGGACAAGATTCATGGTGTGAGTTGACGAACGACTCTTTGCGTCGGTACAATGGGTATGTTCTCTCTAGGTATTGTTGTATAATACCTAGTAATACCTATAACTGTGTTTTTTTTTGCCGTTTTTATTAAAATATTAACCATAATTATATTATAATTATAATGGTACGGAACCCTTTGTGCCCGAGTACGAGTCACACTTGGCCGGTTATTATTTTTAAAGATTTGAAATCTTGCTTGTGACATTAATGATTGTGATAGTTTTTATTCGATAGTTTTTTAAAGTAATCATTTTGTAATGTGTACGAATGTTATTTATTTACCTCTGAGCCTATTGGGAAGCCAGTGAAAACAAACTCAATTTTCTATATATTACCTCATCGATCATTCTGTAACGTCCAATCTGGCCATGATGGATTCCTCTGCAGACAGATATACCTACCTTGTTTATTGGCAACATTGTTGGATACCTAGCGCAAGTCTTTTATTGTTGAACCAAAGTGTTTTTATACCACTAGTTACGTGCTTTACACTTGTACTTGTAGCAGGTCCTACGAAGCGTAGACCTTCTACGCCGTAGATAGTCTAGCAAACTAGTCATTTAGTGAAATGCTTGCTTAGAAACTTACCAGTTTTGTAAAAATAAAAAAGCTTTTGTTGTAGGCATATTTTTTTGAAGAACACGATATAAACTCGGTTTTAATCAATGCAGTTTTCATTTAAAAATGAATCAGAAATAATGTTGAAATGTTGATACGTTTATATTCAATTGATTCAGCCATTCAGGTGGTTCAGCTCGAAATAGTCTCACATAAAGGCCAATAACGAGGAAAACCGACTCCAACCAATGCTCGGCTTATTTCCATCAATAATTCAACTCTGAGCTTTCCGCTTTCATAATAAGACCGGTTTTCTGAAAAGCCGCCGTTTTTACGGCCATAATAAAGCAGTGACAGTGTTTGTATCCCAGCTATGGGGAATGAGTGCGCTTTGAGGCGCACTCAAAATCTTTTCACCACACTGTTTCGAAAGAAGAAGAAGTGCTACATATTTTATAAATTTTATAATTTATATGTACCTTCACCATTGAAACAAATAAATAATTTATGGTTTTTAAAGCAAAACACATATTAAATGCAAACATAGCCATTCTGCTAAACCACGCCTTTTTCTGCCGCCAAGCAGCAACGCTGTGTTTCGGTTTGAAGAGTGTGGTTGCCGGTGTAATTACAGGCACATGAGGCTTAACATCTGTATGCCTCGAGTTGATGGACGCAGGGCAGTGTATCGTAGGGCACGTTCCTATCGTGCGCGACTTACGAGGCAATGCTTTGTTATAGGTGATAGTTACCACTTAACATCAGGTGGGCCATCAGCTTGTTCCATCTGCTAGTAGTATAAAAAAAAAACCTCTCATTTTGCTGTCTTATAATCGCATTACAGCAAGCAATCGTTTAAACCCAAATAATATGTCGCGTCACAAAGCTATATTGTGTAACTTTTCACGCATGCCTACAACTTTTAATGGAATTCGAAACACGAAAAACTTTGATGGTATGCCGCATGTCGACTGAAACAATATTAGATTACAAAAGGTTGAATCAACTCTGAGGCTTTTATTTTATTACTTTACAAGGAAAATTGATAAAAGCCGATTTAAGCTTTAAAAATTTAGAAAAACGTACAATTTTCGGGCCAAAATATCACACACATTCAGTACACATGGCTCCTGTGCCACGAAAGCTCATACTAATGTCGTAACATTTCTCAAAAGCCGTCGCTGTTTGTTATTTTTCATTAGTAGGAGATGGCAACACTGATTATCTTATGACAGAATATTATAAGTAAGAATGTTTTAATGCTTAATAATGTTTTAATAGGGTAGTTTATAAGTAATAGTGTTTTTCATACAAGTTTATCGGATCTACAAAAGTTTTAAGTCAAAATCTGAAGCCCACTTTGATTAATAGTCATAATAGTCATAATAGTCATTTATTCATAATGTACATTATACGTCAACATGGGTACATCATAATTTAGTACACAAACAAAAAATAAAATCACAAAATGTAAAAATAATATAAAAAAAATTCACAACTGGAATTGAGAGAAAAATAAAAATAAATGTCACATTACACAAATAAATAATGAACAATAACACAATAAAACAATAAATTCAATAACAGTCATCCTTTATAGTCTATGAATTCTTCATAGCTATAAAAGGTATGCTCAATAAGCCATAGTTTTAATTTAGTTTTAAATGAATGCATACTCAAGGCCCGTGATTATAAGATCAGGCACAAAAACCTTTTTTTTTTTCAGAATTCTCACAACAAACCGTCTCTGGAGGTCCACTGGGCTTATCTTAATTCTGTTTTTTCTCCCCTTTACGCGGATCATGCGATAAGCGTTCCATTTAGAAAAGGCTCCTGTTTTTATATCGGTTAAGTGCTGTCTTGCTAGACGGGATTTTTCCTATTAACAAAATGTAAGAAAATTGTTGATTATATTCAAGCCATCTCAATAAAGCTGAAACTGAAACAGTTTCAGCTTTATTGAGATTTCTTGCTAGGCGGGATTTTTCCTATTAACAAAATGTAAGAAAATTGTTGATTATATTCAAGCCATCTCAGTAAAGCTATTATAAAAAAATAACTTTATTTTACTTATACTTATGACTAGTATGCGTCATATCGAAACGACGCATGACCGAGGGTAAGTATCTGACTCAGCGCATCAGCGTTGCCATTCAACGTGGCAATGTAAGCAATGTGCCTTGAGGACGCTTCCCATTGTGGCACTGATTTGGATCAGTTGAGCTATATGTAAATATATTGCAATGGTCTGGAGAAAGCTCAACTATTTGGGTGACCGATTTGATAACTTTATTTAGCCCCTGGCCGAGCCCGTGCCGAGTCCGCTCCGCTCCGTGCGAGTAAAGAAGTTTCTGGTCCGCGTTTCACTCGAGGTTGGATGTTACATAATTCACGTAGAAAGCAAGAACTTTCCAGTTTATAGCTAAGATCAAGTATCTAAGGTGAAATTTTAAAGTTTTCACATAACTTACTACTCTCAGTTCATAACACTATTAGTTCGAGATGCATTTTCTTTATCGGAAGTACTGAAAAATATCGGTGCCAAATATTTAGTAACATTAATCGTGCAACTCGTAAAATATGAGTTGTTTTTATATATTTTTTACTAAAAATATTTCATGACAAGCCCCTAAAAGCTACCTAATAGACAGCTAAGCTGATTTCAATATATTAGTGTTTTTATCTGTATGTTGGTCGAATTAAATTTCATTTTGTTCTGTAACCACTTTATACTAACCAACTTTAAGACCACTTTAGATGGAGCTCCAAATCAAGAGTGGCTAAATTGAATAGGGCCAGAAGGAGCGTTTTGCTACCATGAATTCATTTATTCCCCGGCGGTCTGCAGAAATACTGAGTTGAGGTCCGGATTACGTAGTTTTATATCGGTGGCTCAATCAGCAGAGTGGACTTTTCAAGACGACATCGCATGAAAGTTCGGTATTTTTGCAAAAGTATCCGCTGTGATAACAAATTAAATAAGTAAAATTGAAGTTAACTGAATCGTGACTATAGGTTTTTTTTTTTACAATGAATAGACCTTCGACTACAATCTCACCTGATGGTAAGCGACGATGCAGCCGACGTTGGAGCAGAACGGTCTAGAAGACACCTATTCACTCTTGCCTTGAAGAGACTGATATTGTAGTCATCAGGAAAAACAGACGACGGTAATGAGTTCCACTCCTTAGCGGTTCGCATAATGAAGGTTGAAGCAAAGCGCTTCGTGCGAATTGGTGGTATATTTAATTTATATGAAACTTTAATTTGGCTCTATCTCTTGTCGTGTCACTAGTTTCTTTCGAAACTGTATGGTGAAAGGATTTTAAGTGCGCCTCAAAAGGCTCCTTTCGATAACTTGACACATGTTATAGAACTTTTTAGGTCCTACGACATGCCGGTTTCACGATGTTTTACTGGCATTGAGCACATAATTTTTTGAACAGAAAAACTCATTGGCGCAAGACCGGTTTCGAACCGACGACCTTAGGATCGGAAGGCGGGGCCGCTACCACTAGACTACTAGACTAGTGCTCTCAATAAAAGTCTCAGTGCTATAATTTGACAAAAAATACGTAAATTACTATTGACCGGTCAACAATATAAAGGCTAATCGTTACCTAAGCTTGTCTGTACTGTAGCTGTCCGTGTATTTTGTGTAGGTATATGTGATATAAATTCATTTTCTTTTTATATTTTTTTTCTTATCCTTTTCCTTAATCTTTTTGTTGCAATTTTGGGATACTTCTTCGGTACCTCGAGATCATAATCATAGATAGATCGAAAACTCTTTATTGTACACCATAAGAAAATAACATAACATCTAACAATTAATTTAAACTACGGCGAAGTACAATGGGCGGTCTTATCGCTATGAGCGATCTCTTTCAGACATCGTAAGCCTTTAAAAAAAATATGCTAAGTTCGTTCAGCAATCATAACTGGTGTAGGATTTTTATAAACGAGGTAACGGAGGTAACGGGTGTTCCCATATTCTTCGAAAATGGAGCAGAACTCGAAAGAGTAATCTGCGCGAATTGAGCGCTGCCCGGCGCAAAAACGAGTGGAATTGGCAACGGACATTGAAGTCTAGCGTTACAGAAGTTTTATATCAATCAAGTTGGATTGCAATGTTTGATTCGTGTGCTCGTTTGTTGAACGGAGTAGCTTGTACTTGTAGTAAATAGCTCAATTTACGCTGGGTACTGTTGTACTGGTGTGATGTAGTGGTAGCAACTCTGCATTTAGATTCTTTGATTTGAATAAGAAAGAATTAGAATGGAGTATTAAAGTATACTACTATTATTAAGTATTACTACTATTTTATCTATTAATCATAAATTTTGCATAGGTATTTAGTTTTATATTTTTTAAATTGGCCCCATGATCTACTTACATTATATTCTGTAAATAAACATTTTCCATCGTAAAGCAAGTCGTATTATACTATGATAGCAACACAAGCGTAACTTCCCGATGTATATCGTGCGTGCAACGCTCTGGGGAAATGTGAGGGACCACTCGAGCAATGACCTCCCTGCGCAGTGTGCCTTCCGACATACCACTACACTACCTATATTAATATTATCAAACACGATGTATTCTATTTTGTCTACATTTATTACATAGAATTTATAAAAATCTGTGTAAATTCTGTATCAGCAGGCTGTAGGTTTAAGAATGCCAATTATAGACGCAAAGAAACGTCAAATAATTTCTCGTACGCACATTTAAATGATTTTAAAGATATGAAATCGTGTCAATCACGCTTTTTATAGGTAAGTACAATGTTTTATAAGGTACCAGTAAACAAATGTATAAGAATGTAAAAATGCTAGATAGAATCAATTTTTTTTTTTTAAGATACAATTTTTCATATTTATTTCACCAATCAATTGAAACTGTAAAAACTTGGCTCCAGTAAAATTATAAAAAAACTGTTTGAAATTTGCCACAATCAGAATCTCGATGACTTGACAAACATTTTTTAATTGGAGTCGGAACAAACTTTCTGGCAATTTCACTACCTTTAAAAAAGTTTAATTTTATGAAACTTTTAGCAATGATTAATTTAAATCATTTTGAGCCCATAATGGCTTTCATAACATTCATGTCGGGAGCAAAAAAGTAATTGCTGCCGTTTTTGAAGCTCAACTGGGGTTCTAATGCATATTTTAGATTCCGTATCACGTGTCGATAAGCACATTTGCATGCGTTAGCATTTATGATATCCCGCTTGCTATGTTATAGAATATATTCGTATGTATGTAGTACCTACAGAACCAACTGAATAACCACCGGTTTCCGAAAGCTCGATCAAATCTAATCGGATGTCAAGTCACTCGCAATTTCAGCTATTACATCGAATTAGATAGAGATAGCATGTGACTTGACATCTGATTAGTTTTGATCGGGCTTTCATAAACCGGCCGTTAATGAATGCAAGACAATTCTTTATTATAAACTTTACAAACTAACAAAAAAGAAATAAATTATAACATTAACAGTAGTAAAAATGTACAATGGTCCTTTCGCTTAAAAGCCTGAAAAAGAGATGTGCCTAAGATAAAATGGTTAAGATTTTTTATATATCATAGGAGTAGAGAGTTGTGTTTGCCTTCTTTCAAATAATCAAATACTGTTAGTGGAATTCTTTACTGACGTCCGTTTTTCCGAATGCCTATAATTTGGATGAATTCAAGAGACGAGCGAATAGGTATCTTCTTAGGAAAGCGTGCCACACCGTAGACCGTATCATCACTTAACATAAGGTGAGATTGCGGTCAAACGTTTTGCCCATAAATTGTGAAAAAACAGTATATTATGCAATTAGTGAATAAAGGACGGATTTAAAGCGAGGGCCATAGATGAATCACGAGCAAATGAAGGATTCTAACGACTGAATCACGACCGTAGTGTGTAGTTTAATGTGTTGGTGTGTTCTAAATTCAAACACACTTTATTCACTGTTTTCAGTGAATAAAATAAGCTTTTAAGAGGGGGAATGGTATAAAGGTAGTTTCTTCATATTTTACGAGTTTTTGTAGAATATTTTCTTATGATCTTTCTAGACGTTTGTTTTAC
The DNA here is from genome assembly GCA_932294275.1 of Chloroclysta siterata. Classification (NCBI taxonomy): domain Eukaryota; kingdom Metazoa; phylum Arthropoda; class Insecta; order Lepidoptera; family Geometridae; genus Chloroclysta; species Chloroclysta siterata. The sequence continues at coordinate 2,567,957 of OW028607.1, read as the reverse complement.
CAATAAATGCTATAACTCGCAATCATGCCGATTTGAGCTACACGTCGTAGATGTTTTAATTCAACTAAAGATCACCGAACAATACTATAGACGTGTCGAATTATATAAAAGTCAAAGTTACAAAGCATTACCTATTCAGTTAAATCATAAGGATAACTTAGATCCATCGATAAATCTATTACGACCTACTAAGTGACGGCCGCCGCTGTTTCAAGTAATCCGATGTATTTAGAAAACCCCGATTACGAAGCAATCGTACGAATATGAAGAACAATATATCTTTTGCAAAGTCATAAGACCCATGTCAACTAAAACGACATGTACCTACGCTTCAAAAAGGGCCACCCACCTAAGTCCGTTGCTATGATTACAACAAGTCATTTTTGATTATTGGCTGTTACATCATTGCGTTATATTTAGGTATTCATTCATTACTCGTTGTCGCTTTAGTAGACTAGACGCCGTAGTTCGTACAAGTATATTTTTGTAGGTGTTGATGGAGTCGGAAACTTGCAAGAGTAATTCTGAAGGTACTTGAAGATAGTTTGATAAAAATGTTATCCATGTTCTTTGTTTGGCAGTTTGTCAGGTAGTTTCAATGGAATATTATAGTATAACTTAGGTAAGCATTTTAATATGTTTACGAAAACATGCTTACATAACAGGGTCTAAGAAAAATACCAGTAGCACGATATTGAATAACTTTATTCGTTTTCAACGAAGAAATACGGTATCGGATATTTTGGTAGCGCAAACACTCAAATAACTTTGATGCACCGAACAGATCGGTTCTTTGAGCTCCATTAAAATAAAAGAGATCGATACGTGCAGATCGCTGCAGCTTAATGAATGCTCCGGTTCCATTCCAGTGGAACTCGGTGGAAGTTTTGATATGAATTGACAAATAACGAACGGCGCTGTGGCGGCGCCATGTTTTATGTTCGCTTAGTGCGAGGCTTTTGTTTTATGCTTTTGGAATTCAGAAAACAATTAACTAATATAATTGGTAGTGCGTTCTATTAAGGGATGGGACCCGTCAAAGTTGCTCGCACATTTGAACATTTTAATAGATATAAAATCTAACAAAATGTTGAAATGTGTAATATGTATGTGATTTTATTTATGTATGTTTAGCTAGTTTATGTAGGTGTGTTGATTTTTTGTTTATTATTTATTCATGTTATTTTTGTGGTGCACCAAATCAACCATCTTATTATAGGTTCCTCTCCATCCAAAGATTGTTTGGAAGAGATCGCTTTTTAACGATAAAAGCGGCCATTGTACTCATCTATAGTTGTTATTATTTGTTTCCTATTTTGTTCGTTTGTAAGGTGTACCTACAATAAAGCATTTTGATTGTACTAATGAAAATGAAAATGCTGCAAGAATTATATTAGCGGCAGTCTTCGTCTTAATATTTTCCTAAAATAAATTTTCGAGTGTTTCATTTTGTTATTGAATCATATTTAGCAGCTTTTTTGCCCGTGATTATTCCTAAATGCAATTAGTTGATCGGTAAATACGCTTAGCGATCGTTGCTCAAGCGGGCTTAAGATTTCAAAGTAAAAACATCACATGAAGAGTAAAGTACTCTTTAGCCGCGTCCGCCTATTAAGATATTTAAATTTTTTATACAAGTTATTGCTCTAAATATGCCTCATATTTTTTTCATCAAAGCCAAATTATCGCTTGCGCCTCAAATATATTACCTACTTACTTAACGCTAACCTTCGTAAGAGACAGCTTTGTAAAGGTTAAAGATTTAATAAGCAATCAAAATAGGCTTCACAAAGCTCCACAATAAAGTAACGCTTCTTTCGCCAACAATTTCTACAAGATGAAATAGCTAAATTGAGGCTCGTGTGGGTTGGCGTGTAACGTGGCAAAGTGAACACCGACGTTTTAGGAGATTGAAATTAGGGGAAGGTCAACAATTTTTGGTTGAATTCCTAAGGATAAAACGTAGTAATATCATTTATTTATGGATATATGAACAGAATATCTAAGTTGATATTGGTACACGGTTGCTGAACTGAATCAAAAAACCCGCTACTTGCTTTCATGTTCTAGGAAGGTCAACAATTTTTGGTTGAATTTGTAGGGGTAAAACGTAGTAATATCATTTATTTATGGATATATGAACAGAATATCTAAGTTGATTTTGATACACGGTTGCTGAACAGAATCAAAAAACCCGCTACTTGCTTTCATGTTCAAGGAAGGTCAACAATTTTTGGTTGAATATGTAGGGGTAAAACGTAGTATTAATGATACTGTACGCTCAGTAAAAGCTTTATAATGAGAATGCATTTCCGTTTCCGTCGATTTTAACCAGTTTTCGTACTTTTTACACCAAGTGCTTCCGGTCAAGTGGCGCCACCTGGCGGCCGCGCGCCATTTTGCTTCGTAAAATGTGCAGCGCCATTTTGGAATCATTGGCGTTTTGTTTTCCGTCGAATCAACTTGTGTCTAGCAGCTATCTCTGCGACGACCGTTGCATATAAATATTTTATGTTCAAATCTTATCTTATTCTTAAAAGATGAAGAAAATTTTAATTTATTAAGTGAAGTGAAACTGTGCAAAGAGGGAAAAAACCGTGAGTACAACCCTCTTTATTTTAAATAGATGACCGTGATCAATTTTTTAACGATTTTTCGTTCGGATCACGTTCTCATAGTCAAAAAATTACCAGTTTAGGTACTTGAACGTGTATTTAGTAGGTATTATATTTTGTACAAAGTTAATTTTTCAGAAATATATTAGATATAAAAGCCTCTGCTTTCACACAGAAGCTGTATGGTACTATTACTTGCGAGCATACGTGCTCTTTTTCTTTAAGTCTAGAAACCTGCAGAATAAATTATATTTCTATTTTCTTTACTAACCAGTCTGTCAATACAGGTTCAGGGTGTATAACAGGTTCAGGATTCCATTTTTATTAATATGGTTAGCGGGAAATATTATAACATCATTGTTCTTGCGATGAGGTCCAAGATCACAAATTTTAATATCAAGACAGAAAGGATCTATCTGCTTTAAAATAGCCCCATAGCTGTTTGAAACAAGTGCTTAGGCTAGAAGTCTGCACATAGCTACTTCACATACTTCAGGTATTCATAGACTTTTGGAAACAAACGAAGGGGGGAAAACGTATGATACCTTACGTTAACATGCCTAAATACGACTTAAAACTAACTGCATTATACTAAACTGCATTAAACAGAAATTTAGTTTTATCTGTAACAAAAATATTGCATGATGTATTTACAATCTTTTTTCTTGGGCTTATCTGAGTCGTACAACTGAAGAATCACTTTTCTTGAATGTTGCTACCTACCCACTTTATTATTTTCATAAGTAATATAATATCACTTTTGATTAGTTCGCGGGTCACCAACCCAAATGTCGTAGATTATAACGAACATAGTTTGGTAAAAGGCAAAGCCCTCTTGGCCGCCCCTCGCGGGGGTTAGGCGTTTTAAAAATTTATGTTCCATCAGGTGGAACTGTATAAGCTTTTAGTGAACGTGAACAAAGTTGATCCTGTCACGTTAAAAAGGCAAAGCCTTTTTGGCCGCCCCTCGCGGGGGTTAGGCGTTTGAAAATCTATGTTTCATCGCGTGAAACTGTAGCTTTTAGTGAACGTGAACAATGTTTGATCCTGTCACGTTAAAAAGGCAAAGCCTTTTTGGCCGCCCCTCGCGGGGGTTAGGCGTTTGAAAAACTATGTTTCATCGCATGAAACTGTAGCTTTTGGTGAACGTGAACAAAGTTTGATCCTGTCAAATTAAAAAGGCAAAGCCTTTTTGGCCGCCCCTCGCGGGGGTTAGGCGTTTGAAAACCTATGTTTCATCGCGTGGAACTAATTACTAGTAAAAACTATTAGTATATATGGCTTTCTCAATACGCTGGGTTCTCTCTAAGGAAATCCAATCAATCTAACAGCCACCTCTCAAGGGGCTTTAGGCGTTAGTAAAACTGTGTTCAATCACGTGTGATTGAGATGAGATTTTAGTAAACGAACTTTCTTTTCTAAATTTGTTGGTTTCTCGCAAGAGAAATCTTATCAAGCATACAGCCGCCTTTCGAGAGAGTTAGGCGTTTGCAAAACTGTTCCATTGCGTGAAAATTTGTGCGATCCTTTGTGCGATGGCCTTTCAAAGCACAAACATGCCTGTAACAAGTACATCCTCGCGGGGTGTATGTTCCTATAGCCAGTTTCCATTTAAAATCTCTCAACCCTCACTATTGTAATGATGAATGAAAATAAGAAAGTTTCATTCCATAATAGAAACTAGCGACTTTATCGTGAAAACCTAAGGCTCAGAGAAGTTTTAGATGGATAAATAATGAAGATTAATATGGTAAGTACAGATATAAATAAATACCTCATAAAGTCAGTTATAAGCCACGTGATAAGCAAAACAGTTATTATTACTCTTCCACTCACAATGGAAGAAAATAAATTGATAAAGTTATCGTATCAAATGCCTAGCCAAGCGCCTAGCTGGCTGTAAAAATAAGTAATAACAATATGCTGAAATGTGTTTCATAATGATTTTCAATATTCTTATGAATATTATTTTAACATTACATACTTTGTAGAGTAAAACCTATCTGGTTATGGACCCAAAGCTGATAGTTCTGGCCATTTTTTACACAACACTAACCTAACTTAACCCAAACCTAACCTAACCTAGGTGTTTGGGTACTAACCTAACCTAGGTGTTTGGGTACTGGTAGTGTGTTTAACTTAAGCTTTTGAGCTTCAAGTTATACAGGGTTACAGGAAAAGTCGTGCTAGATCCGTTAAGGGCGTGGAGTACCCATCATTCCTGACATATTTCACTATGAAACACCCTACCCTAAACTAAACCCTTTTCGAGATATTCGACTTTTAATTTTTTTATTGAAAATTGCCGATTTTTAGGCAATTAAATTTATTTTTGGTTGTTTTGTGTATCTTATTATTATTATTATTGCATTTTTACATGTGTAATTAGATGCTTTAGGACGTCAATCATTAAAATAGTGCATAAGTTAATTGAATAGACCGTAGTAGACAAGTGAAAGTTAAGAAATAAAAAAAAAATTAGAAAGTTTATTTTTCTCTAAGGGATATCTAAAAAAAATATTATGGCAATTCTTCGGCAGATGTTTTTAAAAATATCTACGTTTCATCAGCTATCTAACGAGGTATAACAATCTAGGGTTTGTATTACATTTCGTGGAAAAAAAGTAGTTGGGACGCTCCAGGTAGCAGTTCTAACGGTCCCGCGCCTATTGTCCTTCAAGTTCAGACACACCGTGAGAGCGAGACAAGTGACGATTTATGTAGGTATGAATGAAAGAAAAAATGTGTAGAGACCGGTTAGGGCTGGGAATACAACAGGGGGTATTGTTTTGGTTGTCAGTCTGCTTTTGTGCTTCGTACATAGTAGATGTGATATCGTTTTGCTCTTTTTCTCGACTTGGCTGTGATTCTGGACTATTTCTTCTGATTTGTGACTACTATACTTGTTAACCGGACTCTGATTTGTACCTGTGATACGGAAGTGTTGAAGATGACGTCCTACACACCTGAGGAATATGCTGATATGCTTATTTGTTACGGATACTGCGATTGTGTATCTGCGCAAGCTCGCAACGAATACGTAACTCGCTACCCCGGTCGTCGAGTGCCGGATGTGGCCGTTTTTGACAGAGTTTATCGAAGACTTCGAGAATCTGGCTCTGTTTTGAGACGTAATACAGACATGGGTAGACCACGAATTGACGACGAAGAACAGGACAATGAGATAGTGCAACGCTTTCGAGCGGATCCGACTACTTCCACTAATATTGTTGCCCGTGATCTGGGACTTTCGCAATGGAGAGTGTGGTTTACAGTGCATACTGCTGGCCTATACCCATACCATTACACGCCGGTACACGTTATTGAAGAAGGAGACCCCGCGAGAAGATTGGACTTTTGCAGATTTATGCTAAATGCTGACGTAGAAGACCCAGATTTTCTAAGAAATATCTTGTGGACGGATGAGTCCAAATTTGATAAAGATGGCATAACTAACTATCACAACGCCCATTACTGGGCCCCAAAAGCACTAAGGAATCCCAATAAGAAAAGAGTGAAGGGGTCCCAACGAAGATTCAGCGTGAATGTGTGGATGGGCATTATCTCCAATCATTTGATTGGACCTTACTTTCTACCGGATAATTTAAATGGGGAAAGCTACGAAAATTTCCTGAGAGCAGACTTGAGTGATTTGCTGGATGATCTGCCACTCAACCTGATCAGGGACATGTGGTTCCAACACGATGGCTGCCCTGCCCATTTCAGGAGAAGTGTCAGAGACTGGCTGGACACAAATTATCCAAACAAATGGATAGGACGAGGTGGGCCGTTGCCATGGCCAGCAAGAAGTCCGGACCTAACCCCCATGGATTTTCATGTGTGGGGGTGCATGAAAAGTCTTGTGTACAGCGAGCCGAATCCAGTTTCGTCTGTGGAAGACCTAAGAGAAAGGATTGTGGATGCAGCAAATAAAATGAGGACCACGTTGACCACTGGAGTAGTGAAGACTGGTCTCCGTAGAAGGATGCGACAATGTATCAGAAATAGAGGCGGCCATGTTGAACATGAACTGTAGAATAAGAAAAAGTTGTGTGAAAACCTTTAATAAATGACATTTCATGCTTACCTATTGTTTTACTTTTACTTTTTAGGGCTAAGTATAAATTTTCTTCTCCACTGTCGCCTATAAAACTAATTTTTTTTCAATGCAATTGAATAAAACCCTAGATTATTATACCTCGTTAGATAGCTGATGAAACGTAGATATTTTTAAAAACATCTGCCGAAGAATTGCCATAATATTTTTTTTAGATATCCCTTAGAGAAAAATAAACTTTCTAATTTTTTTTTTATTTCTTAACTTTCACTTGTCTACTACGGTCTATTCAATTAACTTATGCACTATTTTAATGATTGACGTCCTAAAGCATCTAATTACACATGTAAAAATGCAATAATAATAATAATAAGATACACAAAACAACCAAAAATAAATTTAATTGCCTAAAAATCGGCAATTTTCAATAAAAAAATTAAAAGTCGAATATCTCGAAAAGGGTTTAGTTTAGGGTAGGGTGTTTCATAGTGAAATATGTCAGGAATGATGGGTACTCCACGCCCTTAACGGATCTAGCACGACTTTTCCTGTAACCCTGTATAGATGAGTTTATTTTTACGTATAATAAGTATTGTAGGTTCCAGACATAAAACCTAACCTAGGTGTTTGGGTAATGGTAGTGTATGCTTAACTTAGCTTTTGAGCTTCAAGTTATATAGTTGAGTTAATTTTTACTTTTTACGTTTATTAAGTATTACTGGCTCAGATTCAGTTTATATGTATATCAAAAATCTGTGCATCACTATGATCACTTGTTTTTGATTAGGCACACCACGACGAAGAAATTTACAGTTTAAACATTAAAAAGCAAAGCGTCGTTATTAATTTTGAGAAATCAATTATCAGTGCTCATAAAAACTTAATCCATATTATGTTCATCATTAACAAAGTTCATGAATTCCTCACTAGACTAGTCCCTACCCTACAACAGGCGTTCTAAAAGAATCGTTGCTACATTACCTAACTCTGACAGATTTCTAAAAGATGTTTTGAATATATGGTCTTGGAGTAGGTACACTCCATATTTCTCAATCCTATCAGCTGGTAACCAAAATATTTACACTAAAAAGAGATGCTGACCAGTCTGTACTGCAGTCGCTTGCCTACTAACAGAAGATATGAAATCAATTCATGTCAATCAAATGGAAATAACGTATCTTTACTACTACGATTACTACCATTCGAAATACACTTTGGCATGTGTCCAAGTTCGAAAATCAGGCCGTATTTTTATGTCACTACCATCATCCCGAGTGGCATCTATGACTAGCCTTTGTAAACATAGTGTTTATAAAGTAGGCAACTTGCGTAATCGATTTATTTGCCTCTGAAATTTCACATGCAGCCTACCTACAATTATAATTTTTGAGATTTGAGGACATTCAACCTACCTACAATTATATTATTTGCATATTTTTTGAGAACTAAGGAACCATCACTCTATTTCACGATGCGTTTAGTATTCAATAGACTATCCACTCACGTGGGTATTTCTACCATCGGTTATCCCCAATGTCGCGGCTGACCTATTTCTGTCAATGGAATATTACTCATTAATAGTTCCGCAGTAAAACTTTGACGCGCTAACCTCAATATTTGAGCTCTAGCAGCACCTTTCACATTGGAAAACCTTTCCTATCAAATTATCAACCTCTAATAAAAGAAGATTTAATTTTTGTAGTAAGCAAATGCTAGTATATTATTGAATACGGACCAATAATTATTTTTATCTTTGTTTAAACAAAAAATATAGTTTTAAATACCCTGATAACATGACTGTAGTTTGCAACCGTTATTAACTTCTTGTTTAGCACTGAAATGAAATTTTGAACACACAATTATTATTATAAGTATAATTTCTTTGTGATTTGCACTTTACAAATCATTTCATTCGATACTTTCACATAAATGCTTGGTTCTTACGTTATGATGCAGACGCTTTTCTTGGTCTCTCGTTTAGGATACTCCTAAGTCAGTAAGAGAAGAGAGTAAGTAGAGAGTCAGAGTAATCAAAGTTTCCGGTTTGAGACGTTGACAAAAAGTGGTTTCAATAAAATAAGACTAAAAAATATCACTATAGATAATATTAGCAGTTGATGATTCCACATTAGATCTTGTAGGTACCTACTTAATAGTTTTGTCATTCATTTGTTCAATACTGATTGCAGTAATTATAGATGTTTGTTAACTATTATTAATTTAGTGATCATGCTAACACAAATTCCTTCTCATTAATTATTGAATAACTTAATTATGCAACACAGCCAAATTATTTAATTTGCTTGTTACAGTAAAATAAAAGATTTTGTTAAGCGTTTTTCACGCACAGTCAATAGCAGGCTGGAGGATCAAATCGTTGTTTAGAGGGACTGCTATTACAGCACCTCTAGAGTTCGATCTATGAATCGCATTCACAAAAAATTATCTTCTTGATTAATGAATTTGATATTGAGAGGTATAAAAGACAACAATTAATATCACACATCTATTAATATCATACATCTGTTTGACGTATTAAACATCCTTACTTCGTCTGAAATAACATACTGAAGAGGTCTATTGCCAGACAATGTCCTCCACAGATTTTGTAGTCTATGGGAAAGCTTTCCCTAGTCACCATGCTTAGCAGGTAATTTATGATTACTTACGATCGCTTATTTAGTATCAGATCATAGCTAAATCTGATATAAATAAATGAATTCGGTACATTTAACCAAACGGAAGCTAGTTCCTATTCCTATATTGTACGTTATCAGTTGTATTATTGATAATATGTAATACGTTGTGATCGTAATAAATGAATCATTATTAGCAAATGATAAATAGTATACTTTCGTAAAATAAAGTTTTTATTAATATTGTACCTACACTGTAGGTTGCCATTACAGTGTTTTACTTATCTACTTATTGTGGTAAAATATTTTTAGATTCACATTGGCGCTAGAGTTACCTAACTCTTACAAGTGGCGACACCAGGCGATAACAAACAAATCCTCATTATAAAGCTTTTACTGAGCGTACAGTATCATTAATAGCAGCGTTTTACCTGAAATAAAACGCATATTAATATACTTACCTCAGTAAAAGCTTTCATTTTTATTTCTGCCTGCTGAAACTAAGCCAATGATTCCAAAATGGCGCTGCACATTTTACGAAGCAAAATGGCGCGCGGCCGCCAGGTGGCGCCACTTGACCGGAAGCACTTGGTGTAAAAAGTACGAAAACTGGTTAAAATCGACGGAAACGGAAATGCATTCTCATTATAAAGCTTTTACTGAGGTAAGTATATTAATATGCGTTTTATTTCAGGTAAAACGCTGCTAATATCATTTATTTATGGATATATGAACAGAATATCTAAGTTAATATTGATACACGGTTGCTGAACTGAATCAAAAAACCCGCTACTTGCTTTCATGTTGACGTCATTCTTTGATCTGGGTTAAATCGATCACTTTTTAATAACAACTCAGAGCAATAAAATGGCGATGGCCTTGATCACGAATACATTTTGTGGCGTTAACGGATCGTACCGATATTCAACCTTATTTTGTATTCAAGTTTACACGACTAACGTCAAATGCTTTCGTGATTGTTCAGTTATTTTTTTAGTATAACAAGTTTGATTTGAATTTCTGAATTTGGTCCTCCCTTTTTGCTTGCCCATGTCCTGAGTGCGTCCATCTAAGCGGTGTTTTCACGGCTGAGTGCGCGAATCCACTTCAATTAGGGCAACAGACGGAAAATTAGTTCGTCACCTAAATGCAACGTTCAAACACGTCTTGATCTATGAGGGGAAAATTTAATAAAAATGAGGAACGATGTGATTAATAGAGTGAGAGACGCACGAAATCTGCAATCAAATTTTATTCAATACATAATTCATAGGATATTTATTCAATAATATCACCCACAAGGATCATTTTCAAAAGTTTTAATTTCTTCTACTTTAAAATGCGAATTTATATAAAAACAGGGTAGTCTGGTAAAAAATACATTCCAAACTGATCCATCTTCCTTTTATGCATCGTATCATGGATACGAACGTAATTTCAGATTAGTTCAACCACCAGAAGTACATAACGTCTAGCTACCTACACCAATCAACCCAATCACGATCGTTTCACACGCCGCGAATTAGATAGAGCGGTTTTAAACAGCTTATCTAGCCTGTGAGGTAAACGGTAAGGTGTGTACTCACGGGATTAAACACCATAGGGTTGTCAGCTACTAATATGTGATGAAAGAAGTAAGATAACCTCTTTGTATGCTTTCAAAAACAAGTGACATAGATTTTGCGAGGTATGACGTAGATGCTCGTAGATGTTTCGTAGTTTGTCTACGAAAGCGTAGCATGAATTTTGCTACGAGGGCGTAGCAACATGTTTTATACTGCGACATAAGCGCAGCAATGTTTTATTTTGAGTGACGCGTACATAGCTAACGCTATTTATGAATTACACCATGTTTTTTTCCGTACCGATAAACGTATCACGCATTTCTACAACGTAGAAGTTTTATAGAGATTTCTTTTTAGAGATATAACTATTTCTTATAATTTATTCTTTTGAGTTAGATTTTTAGTTAAAATTTACCTATAGAGCAGCAAGTAAATTAATTTATGTGATCTTTTCTAACCAATAATAATTTTTTAATTAACTTTTCAGCAGGAAAATGGCCTCCCCATTTTCCTCGCACTTCAGGGGGACAGAAAGCCTGGTAAAGAAAATTACGCCGCTTTCTAGGGACTGGTTAAATAAAATATACCTATTACCTCGCGAACCCTCCTTGACAACAATCATAACTAGGACCTAAAGCGGCCTAGCTGCAGGAAACCGTTCGCTCACCAAATACCAAACCTTCGCAACCACACACGTATCTATGGCATTCGCTGATAATAGCATCCGTGTGTACCTAAACATCCTTGTGCGTTCCCTTAAGCGGTGTATTCACAGGCGGCTGCACTGACGCCTTGCCAATTAGCGCAGTAGACGGAAAATTAGCTCGTGTACACCCGCCGTATGATATAAGGGTATATGTAGAACCTTTGATGTGCATGAGCGTGTTTACTGTTTATCCTGGGGTATGAAGTAAAAAAATTGGTATCCAATATCTACTAAATAATAGTATAATAATAATAGCTACTAAAATTCTGCGTACTATGTATTCTTTACATTCTTGATGATACTTGATGGTGATGGGTACTTCAGCCCCCTCAAGTTTTTAAACACAAGTATTGGAACACCTTGTAACATAATAATAACTTCACTACGTACAATATAGAGAATAGTAGGAAAACGACGGCGCGATGACGCGAGCTTCAGCAACGCATCGATCAACAACAAAATGTTTCAGATTTCATAAACTGTGAAGTCAAAAATAAATAAACACCCATAGAAAAATAACACACAGGGTGTACCATTTTCTGTATGGCTCATTGTCTTCCATTCGCGGCTCTATAAATTTTATTCATACCATTGTTTCCTGTCATGCCAGGCGTCTTCATCAATCACCCAGAGATGGCGCGGTTCACTGCACGCCGCTCCTGATAAATTATCTTACAAACATACACGACACCAAAGCTTTAGGCCACAGAATACGCGTGTCGATAAAAATTTAACGTAGTATAACCGCTTGATACATCGTCATAATTATTGGTCGTTTATATATCTCTTTAATTCCTTCCTTTCAAAAACTAACCTTTATAAAATAGAAATGAGCTAAGTAACTTTTTTTATAATATCCGAGTGGGATTTGAACCTACGACCTACCCCTTGACGGTGCTGCCCTAACCACCTGCGCCATCGGACTTTAATCACACCCGGCGAAAAGCTTATAGGGATATGTTAGTACGGTACTTACTATGCGACTGTTGTATGAGCTATGTGAAAAAAATATATACCAGCTATTATTTTTCACATAGCTCATACCACAGTCGCATATTACTAATTAAAATAGAAGAAAACTAACTTAAAAGAAGCAGAATACTAATTAAAAAAAAACCTAAATCAAATCGGTTCATTCGTTTGGAAGCTACCATGAGCACCAACGTCAAACTTATAATACGCTCTTTTTGCGTCGTGGTTATAATAAGGGAGAAGTCGCTAAAACAGTAGGTAATACTATAAATAACCAAATGTAAAAACAGTTTTTACTTAAAACATAAAAAATAAACAATATCACACCTAATAATAAATATAAAAGAAGCTATTACAGAAGACCAGTAGGTAAACAAGATAACCTTATAGGTACTTATATCTCAATTGGTCTTTCCGCCTCAGCATATTCCCACGCGAATTTTCTCGTCAAACATTTTAAGGAGCAAATGGCGTACGTGCTCATACATATTCAGGAGTATCATATTCTTGTCGGCACCTTTGCAAAAAATACCATGTGAAGAGCCTACCTGTACGATGTGTTAACGTTGCATGTGAGGTAGAAACACATGTTTTTTTTAATTTCTTTCAGATGGAACACGCGGATGGTTCACTTGATGCTAAGTGGTTACAAACACCTATAATAAATCATTGCCTCGCAAGTCACGCACGATAGGAACGTGCCCTACGATGCACGGTCTTGCCTCCATAACCTTGAACTATACAGATACCTACGGACAATCCTCATGGCCTATTAATAGATGTTATTATCTCTAAAAGAAAAAAAAAATATTTTAGAAAAGAAATATCATGCGTCTTCATTTAGCGTGAGCAAACACATGCACAAGGTAGAATGAAATTAGTCATTTTACTAACATACCACAATTTATCTGGATACATTGCGATTATGTTACTGGTGCTAGAACTTAGATAAAACTGATACGGATAGACTAATCGCATGTACCTCTATATCGCATCTAAGAAAGAAATTCTCAAAATTCACCCCCTAAAGGCGTAGTTAAAGAGTTTGAGAAACTCAACGCAAGCGAGATCGTAAAACTACTAAAGTAAAAATAAAAATATAACATCAACAATCGTTCAATTCCACTTACTCGTAGCAAAAAGTTACTCGAATCCCAAGTCTCTACGTATACCTACCCAACACAGGCACAGGTAGGTATAGATTATATCCCGATACAAAATAAGGAATCATAAATCACGATCGGCAAAAGCAATTTGTTAGTCCAAGACTTATTTACATGGAAAGCAGGTTCGCAGAATCAACGCAAACAAACACGTCTTGCAAAATAAATGTAATCCATCTTTTACCTATTGGTAGGTATCAGTGGCGTAGCTATCGTAGGTGCAGGTGGTGCATTGCACCAGGGCCCGGAGATCAGGGGGCCCTCTAACCTAAGCTTTTAAAAGAGAGGTTCAGCCAGCTCCCGAAGCTAGAAAACCTTGAGCCAGCCCACAATTGTTTTTTTTAAGATTTATTTTAAAGGTCAATGTAAGTTCAAGCTGTGTGGAAAGAGGGGGTGAGGGCCCGATTCTTTCTCTATGCACCGAGGCCCTTGTCCACCTAGCTACGCCACTGTTAGGAATGTTATTTTAACTTCACCTAAATACAAGCAAACGTAGGTACCTACACCGAATAAGTTCCGATTAATAATTTTTCAAATTACATGTTATTCACGTCATTAATAACTTAATTACATTATGTGGAGTCCTGTTTTTATAAACCGCAAGGTACCGTCTCTCGCAGTTCAGGTTATTAACTTGTTGTTCTCGAAAGTATATCACATTTTTACAAACAACCTATGTAGAGCAAAATTAACGATTATATTACATATTATTATTAATCTATTTATCCCGTTGGCACCCACTGCTGGGATAGGTCTCCCCTCTATTATACCACTCTTTTCGGTCCTGCGCCAGTCGTATCCACTGTGATCCGACCACTCCGACGATGTCATCCGACCAACGGGCTGGTGATCTGCCTCGTGGTTAATATTATTATTATTAATATCTAACTAAAATACGACTAAATTTATTTAATTCATTGTGAATAACATCTGTATACATTTCAAAATTGTATGTACTATTTTGTGTTACGCGCCTTTTCCGTACTGTAGGTTAATACCGGCACACGCCGCGCCGCCCGCGCCGGTGTGCAGTCAGATAATCGGCATTCTGTCTAATAAGTGAGTGGGTGCGTCAATAGGGAATATGCCAGGTCATCTTAGTGGAGCTGACAGTTGACGTGTTTGTTACAGGCCCTGGGAAATAGTGCGTTTAATGCTATACATAAGAAAACTTGAGAGAGAAAATATAGATGACTCTTAGGCTGAGATTCAGAGACGAGGTTAGGCGTGAACTTACGCTTGAGCTTGTCAAAGTCGGAAGCTAAACCAACCGATTTTGACAAGCTCAAGCGTAAGTTCACGCCTACGTTCACGTTTCAGCCTTTGTTGTTCTGCAATTTCTTAATTTAATATTTTTCTAAACTACACAATGGTTAACTGGGAGAGAACGCATTAGGTTCGCCTACGTATTTGTATTTTACATTTGTATGATCAATTTTGTATTGTGTATTAAATAATTTTCTATCCATCTATAATTTTGGACGAAGCTAAATTGAATGACGTGTGAGGGGTGTCGGGCGACCCCCCAATCCACCCTCGCTAGATTAACAACACTATTGCGAGAAGTGCATGATAGCTCAAATTTAGTCCTGAAAATCTGCCATTTTGTTTTTTATACGACTAGTTGATGGAACAAGCAGATGGCCCACCTGATGTTAAGTGGTAACCATCACCTATATAACAAAGCATTGCCTCGTAAGTCACGCACGATAGGAACGTGCCCTACGATGCACTGCCCTGCGTCCACCAACTTGAGGCATACAGATGTTAAGCCTCATGTGCCTGTAATTACACCGGCAACCACACTCTTAAAACCGAAACACAGCGTTGCTGCTTGGCGGCAGAAAAAGGCGTGGTGGTAGTACTTCCCCGGACGAGCCCTTCACAAAGAGCTCTACTACTACTACTCTTAACTCTGCCTAGCATTGGCTAGGAAGTGGAGAGGGATTTCAGCAGCTGTTTTTAGTTATATATATATATACATTACAACAAAGCAAGAGGTATTTTGCTCGTTTATTTTGGTATTAAAGTTTATTTTACTTGTTCCAGAAAATCACCATGAGGCATCGTTACTTACATTTCGTCCTTCTACTGTCCGTTGCTGGCGCTTACGGACAAACCGGTAAGCAAAATAGAAAAATACTCTTCCGTTTTTAACAATATTTGGCTGAAGCTGTTGTTAAATAATAACCTATTCATTGTAACTCGACGTTCCCCTCTGGAGACGGAGGTATCTTTAAGGCATCCTTAAACAAATGTCAACAGATAAATAAATATATATTGGTGGACATTCCACACAGCACTATCTTGCCACAAGCTAAGCCAAAGCTTGTGATATGGAAACCAGATAGCTGATATACTACTTATATACTTTTTTTTGCATACTTATTGATCGAGTGAGCGAAGCGAACAAAGATCAACTTTCAACTTGGGCGATTTGGCATTTTATGTATGTATGTATGTATGTATGTATGTATGTTTGTCTGGCGATAACTTTCGAACCGTTGATCCGATCTGCATGAAATTTGATAAGTCGATAGCTTGTACTTGAGAAATTTACTGGTAAGTATATGAGTAAAATCGGATTAAGGGTTTTTGAAATATGGGGTTTTTTAAGAGGGCAAAAATAAAAAAAGTGACATAAAAAAATCAAGTTACATGTCATATGAAAGGGCTTTGTTTGGACATCCCAAAACAATTTTTCCTTTTTTTTTAGGACGCTCGGTTTTTGAGATAATACAGTAAAAGTTAAATTAATATAACCAGCGATCCCAGAGCTCCCATCTCTAAGAGTTTCGTTGACATCAAGGTTTTTCTACTGGTCGGCCAGTTCCTTTGCTTTTTCTTATTTTTTTTCTTGAAATAAATTAAGGAGGTACTCAGTTCTCATAAAATGGTGACAATGACCAGGTCTGATGATGGAGCTAAGGTCTGTTCAACGGAACTCTTCAATAAATAGGCCAATAGACTTGAAACTTGGTTACCATACCAAGTTAGTAGGCGGTAGTCAGAAAAAAGTCCAAACATAATGTTTGGACTTGCCTCTGACTACCACCTGCTCAAAGTTTTTGTGCGTTCGTCGGGTCGCATCACGAGATCCCAGTTCGGGGCGAACTACTAGTAATATTATAATAACATTCGGACAGAGAACAAACATCTATGTTCATCACACAATTGTTTGTTCTCGATGAGGATCGAACCCACGGCCTACGGCAGAGAAGGCAAAGCTAATAACAACTGAGCTGTGATTCACAGCTCAGTTGGTAGCCTGTGAAGATACAGGCACAATAAGAAAGTAGAAACTATAACTGTGAGCTATGTCTATTCTTTTCTTTTAGTACTTTTATTTGTAGGTTTTTTTAATATACCTAGAAATGTGGCTTCTTTTTGCATAGCTCCACAATGAAAAATTCTGTCTGCAGAAACGGAACCGCCAACAACACTGACCACGAAGCAGCCCCCAACCACGAGCCTGATGACCACCACCACGGCTTGGGAGACGGAAACCTTGAACGAGGGACAAGCGATCCAGAAGGCTCTGCAGTATCTCCTCAACCACCGTCAGCAGGACTGGGGCTGGGGAAACGATACGCATCATGTTATGCTCACTCTTCAGGTAAAATAAATAACTTTTTTTACAACTTACCTATAGGTAAAACTTTGACCGCAATCTCACCTGTTGTTAATTGATGATGCGGTCTACGGTGTAGCACGCTTACCTAAGAGATACCTATTCACTCGTTTATTGAAAACATCCAAATTATAGGCATTTGGAAAGACGCCGGTAAGGAATTCCACTCTTTGGCTGTTCGCAATAAAAAAGTAGAAGCAAAGCGCTTTGTGCGAGTAGTAGGTATGTCAACCATGAATGGATGTCTCGTTTCCGTACATCTGGAGGACCGATGGTAGAACGGGGATGGGGGAACCAAGTTGTGGAGTTGCACACTCTCCGAAATATTGATTTGTTTAAGCCTTATCGCAGCGGCTATTTTATAAGCCATGATGAATAATTGAAACGCTGTCATCAAAGTGGGCCACTAGCTTGTTGGACAACTTAGATCAACTCTTAATTGAATAAGTAAAGTTGGACAAACGACTAGGGAATTATATTATTTTATAGCCTTGACTTTTGACGCCCCAATGAATTAAAATGATCCGCCAAAATAATGATCGTTTTAAACCAAGATAGATTGTTGAAAAATGTGTTTATTTTTGTATTGTTACAGTTGGCTAACAACACTGGAAAGGAAATCGAACAACAGGGACTGGAAATGCAACTGTCTGCCAAACAGATGGAGATCGAAATACTGCTGATGATGTCTAAGTAAGTTCCTGAACTTAGCCATCGCCATACTGATCTTTGCGTAAGTAGATAATCATGGTTTTGCGTCGACCCTTACGGCGTTAAATTTACCCCAAAACCCTAAAAAATATAATTTTAAACAGTTGATTCACCCGTTTTGCTAAGTTCAAAATTTCAAGGTTCTACAAATCCAGGGCAAAGTTCCATCTAGCAGAAAAGTCGAACTAAAAGACTTCGACTTTTGTTTCTAGGCACCATGAGTCACCTCCTCCTCTCGGGCGCCTGGCAGCTTACACCCTCGCCCTCGGTGCGCTCTGCAAGGACCCTCGTTCGTTCCACGGACGGGACCTGGTAGCCGCCTTGTTGCACCGAGAGCCTCCTCATGACCTGGAGTTTGCGTACGCTACGCTGGCAGCGTGCTCGTCTGCCGCGCACGTCCGTCGCAGGCATATCCGCAGGCTGCTGGACATTGCGAACGCTGCGGCTGATCATAGCTTGGGTACGATTGTAGCTTATAGGACAGCTTTGAGCAGGAGCATGCTTCGAAAAAATTCTCTGGTTGTGCCCTTGTTTTTGCCCAGGCTTTTGTTTAGTTTTTGACGTGCTGCTTCTACGATTTTGTCCGACAGGGTGTCTTTCTACAAAAGGTTCATAAGGTTCCTTGATAACTAACAATTTATTTCAACGCTTCAAGATACAATCTCGATGGTGATTCTGGCGCTACGCTGCGTAGTGCAAGACCATCGCCACCGCAGTCTGATCCACTTCGTGAGGCGTCCCATGGCGGGGCTGGCCCGTCAGCAACACCCCGACGGAAGCTTCGGTAGTCTCACGACTACTGCTTTGGCTATTCAGGTATTCCAAATCTTAATATCCTAGGGATATTAAGTCTCATGCATCCTACCAGAAATTAAAGGATGTAGGTAGAAGTCGAGTTTAAATTGTATTTTTTATTGTAAATTTTTTTAAACAACTTGTATTTGGCTCTTAAACCGCCGGTTTCTGAAAGCTCGATCAAAACTAATCGGGTATCAAGTCACTCACCATTTCAGCTATTACATCGAATAAGATAGAGATAGCAAGTGACTTGACATGCGATTAGTTTTGATCGGCCTTTCAGAAACCGGCGGTAAGCCTAATAATCAACTGTAAGATATTTTAACGATTTAAGATAGTTTCAATAAAGACTATTCTGATTCTGATTTCGAAAAAAGCTGCTATGCTGATTATCCAATAAGCAAACATAGGTACCTACAATTGCTTGTAAACTTGTTTTTCAGGCTCTTGAAGACTCAGAGTCTGGGCCCGGTGCCCACCAGCATTGGAGCCTGCCTTCGGCTCGTCGCTGGCTTTTGGAACGGCAAAATGCTGATGGTGGATGGGGTGATGTGGCAAACACCGCTGCTGCAGTCGCAGCATTGACGCCAGCTTCACTCGCTGCTGTGAGGCCTCCGCACTGCAGCGACAAACTTCTGGACAGCAAGAATGAACCCTTTGGTACGTACCTAATTACTAAAGAACTCGTGATAGACTAAAGGGTGCTAATGCTCTTTCTCTTTGACTTAGTCTCAGTTGAATTAGCAGGTGTTGAAGTCAAGTTAATGATGGAGAAGTAACTACTCCATAAAATATATAGCTTGCGGTCCTTCCTCTTACTTCTTCTCTGGATATTATATCTCTAATACTATAAGAATCAATGTCCTGACTGACTGACTGACTGACTGACTGACATATAGACAACGCACAGCCTAAACCGCTGGTCCTAGAGACTTGAAATTTGAGGAGTACATAGGTCTTATGGCGTAGAGGTGTACTAAGAAGGGATTTTTGGAAATTCAACCCCTAGGGGTGAAAAAAGGGATGAAAACGTTTGTATGAAAAATTGTATTCCTTGAACCTACAAACTTGAAACATGGAGAACAGGTACCTCAAAGCAAAAAAATAGGAAAGTCATTTTTAGTTTTTTAAAACTACCCTTAATAAGTGTGCAAAGGGATGTAAAAGTTTGTATGGGAGTTTTTTGACCGCTGGTCCTAATAGAGACATGAAATTTGAGAAATACATAAGTCTTATGGCTTAGAGGTATACTAAGAAGGGATTTTTGGAAATTCAACCCCAAAGGATGTAAAAGGGTTGAAAACGTTTGCATGAAAAATAGTATTCCTTGAACTTACAAACTTGAAACTTGGAGTACATGTATTTTAAGGCAAAAAAATAGGAAAGGCATTTTTAGTTTTTCAAAACTACCCTTAATAAGTGTGCAAAGAGATGTCAAAATTTGTATGGGAGTTTTTTAACGCGTGGTGCGATTGACTTAAAACTTGAGGTATATATATATAATAAGGAATAAATAATTAAGAATGACGCTTTTAACTTTTGATAATTACCCCTGCAAAGGGTTCAAATGACTGTAAAAGTTAGTATGGGAGATTTTTAACGCATAGTGCGATTGATTTCAAACTTGAAGTAAATATACTCCACAGCAAATAGTCTTAAAATCATGTTTTCAATATTTTAAAACTACCCTTGCAAAGGGTGCAAAAGACTGCCACTTCAACTTCAAACTAAAAGAAAATGTGTTCTGTGGATAAATAACATAGACGTTACCTTAAAGGAGGCGTCAATGTTCTAAAAACGGGAATCTTGAGTTGGTACGAAGAGATCTGAGGGTAGGTATCTACCGTGCCTGTGGATCAATGTCGTGAAGCTGTTTCGTTTTGTTTGCTTTTGTGGTAGAAACTAGGAACAAATAAGTACATATTTTCCGTGTGAGGTAGTCTTTGTTGTATTTGTCATGATTGTACTAAACTCAGTACCTATACCTACCTACCTAATATAGGTAATGTACGCCTATAGGAATATTTTATACCTACGTAGGTATTTAAAATCCTACCCTAATAATATACAAATCAATGCGAAAGTTACGATGTTTGGATGTTTGTGGCTCAATCACGGTTCACCACTTCAACGCGTGCGAAGCCGCGGGAAGCCACTAGTCTCTTATATATTTCTCTACTTCTAGGTCCACAACCCTGTCGATATTCACAACTGCTGTTCTATCATGCAAAAAAATAAATATAATGTTTCAGACAGCAACGGCGGCGACGGAAGCGTGAAGTTGGCCTACCAATCTGGCCACACCAGTAACGACTCGGATGCTCGCAACGTCTCCTTTACTTACACCCTCTGGCTCGGCACCAATGTCACTGAGAACTACACTCTTCATCTGGTTGCTCCAAGGTATCACCATGATACTACGCTTTTTCCATCCATCGACGGGAGTTGTCGCTTAACGATTTCATTGATATTATCTCATTGATTAGGACTTTATCTCATTGATAATATGTAACAATAAATCAAAACAAATCAAAAAGTTTAAACAAAAAGTTTCTTTGCAACTATAGTGGATAAAAATGTATTAACAACAATTATTGCTGTCAACTAGAATGGTCACCGAAATTTCGGTTTCCAGTAAATAACATTTGAATTTAGAAATATGGCTGCAGTGATGATTCTTGAAATAGCTTTAGTGTTCCCGCACACGGGCCGCCGGCCACTACCACAAAGCGTTGCCACTGGCATATTTCCTGTAGTTTTCATACATTTTATATGGACTCGCCGCACACGGTTGACGCCGGTAGCCGCCACACGCTACAAATCGTCGCTGCTCGCTTCGTATGAAAACTACAGGAAATATGCCAGTGGCGGCGTTTTGTGGCTGTGGCCAGAGGCCCGTGTGCGGGAACACTTAGGATGACATCAGTTATGGCTACTACTAATACCTTTTCTGTTACAGGAACATCTCATTCTACCACGTGATGCAGATGGCCGCCGATCAGAATCCCAAATTCAAGTTCGAGGCTAGCGAGTGGCCGAACGGTCACTACGTGCACACTCTCGGCGGGCACAAGGAAGAGCCCATGGGCTACCATTACTGGCTACTGTACCGCCTTCCCGAGACCCCCGACCCAGCCAGCCCTCCTGGCAACCAGCTCGTTGCACCAGTTGGTAAGAATCCGATTAGAACGTTTCCTTAAAGAGACTTGTCATAGAATTTCACTGGTTCTTGTAGACCAATAACAGAACGAAGAAGCAAAGGTCGTCCTATGACGGCGTGAAGGCCAGAATGGAGTAAATGAGAGGCCATTAGAGAAACTTAGATGTCAATGATAGTCAAAATATGCCTTCCTATATTTTGTTTGCTAAATAAATTGACCTACCCAATATTTTTTTCAGGAGTGGATGACCTTCTCGTGGAGGATGGAGAGCACTACCTGTTTTGGTACAAGAAGCTGTAAACCACATGGTTTAAATCTATCATTGTATCGCAAATAAGACTCACAGACAGTCCGTATCTGAAGATGACATACCTACATTTAGTCCGATTTTTGAAAACGATTCTTGGTAGAGCAATATAATTTTGATTGAGGAAAACCAGTTCACTGGCTCCACTTGGAGTCAGGATCAATAGAAATATAAACATGTTTAGAATCCTGTTCTAATGCGATTATAGCTTCGATCAACAATCAACCTAGATTACGTGTGGCGGGCTCAAAAACGGCCCGAGAAATAAGAGCACAAATAAATTTGTGTTCTTATTTGAGTTTAGTATGCTCCAACCACAGCTAACGTGCGGACGTGCTAAAATGCCTCAGTGTGCTTTAAAACTGCGAAAATAACCCCTAAAACAGTAAGGTTTCAGAAGGAATGTCTTTTTTTTCGGTAATTACATGTCAGTTTCCGTTTTGCGATGCTTAAATCATTGTTAACAATTAAAAACAAATATTTTGTCGTTTATTCCGCCAGTCCGCCATCGAGGCACCTGTAGTGTGTGTGAGGAGTAGTAAAATACAAAGAAGCAAACAGAAACAAAACGAAACGAAAGTAATAATGTAACTCACAAAGTAATAATGGGGAAAAGTACTTTATTTGTTGCAACATAAGGTTGATTACACAATAAATGTTATTTAACCTATGTCTTTTAATTTCAAGGTGACGGCTGTAATTGACGAATGATCATAAGTGTAAGATAGTATTTTGTAGATTTGTGACTTTATTACAAGGGTTTATGGTTGTAATTAGGTTGAACTTGAAACTGTTTAAAAACCTTTGAATCAGTTCGATGTAGCTGTTTATGTGTGTGTAAGTAGATGTTCAAGCGGACAGTTTTTAGCTTTGATTTTGTATGTGACACGCAATCTAGTTGATTGTTGATCGAAGGATTATAGGATCAAATCTCACATCGACACAATGACGATGAAACTCAAACACCAAACGAAAGCAGTTCGATCAAACTCGCCCTAGTGTAAATCAACGGACTCATTTTTCGAACATACATAGCTTTACTAATCTATAAATCTATAGAGCTTGGACTGTCTTAATTACATACATATTCAATAGTATCTCATAAATAGGTGTTATCAGTAGGTTATCTATGTAACTACTACTAGCTGAGGAATATACCAAAGATCTGTTACCTTTTGATCTAATTCTAATATTCATGTAAATATTCCGTGTGGGCGACACATGAAATGAAAAAAACTCATCTAATAGGTATGTGATAGGCTACCTGCTGGCTTATGTTAATCGTCAATTTATTCCAATTATCAACGGACGGTAAACTAGCCAACTTAATTACTAAATTTAGTACCTACATAACAAAAGATTGGTATCCCACTTCTGATTAACGACGATAAGCTTCTGAGCTTCATTTCATGTATCGAACACTTGTAGATTTAATAATTTAAACATATGATATTAATTAGCTCAGTGTTTACTTAATAAATATTGTAAGGCGTTGTCCTGGTTGGTTACAGACACGTTACTATTATAACACTTGGTAGTAAAACCACAACCAGTTTTTAATACATTCTTTAAAGTGAGTTTAAATTTCAAAGACTTGTATTTCCAAAATTGCCAACCTGGACAACGGGTTATTTTCTATTGATTCATTGCAATATCGATACTCTAATTAACATACTTATACGCTAATGTACTTTGGCATAGTTTAAAGCGTTACAAATATGACCTATTTTAGAAATCGTTTCGACTTATTTAGCCAAAGACGCTAGTGATTACCCGACTGCCACACACAGTGAGGGTATGTTTTCAGTACTGCGTTCGCATAAAGCGTGTATAATAGCGTTAGACTGTTCGTAATTCGTGTTATAGAATAAAATAGTACATATTCAATTTTAAATCACTTTGGAGGCAGTGGTAATATTCTCTAAAGCCGCACACCTACATACTTACAGACAGTGAAATAATTTAAAGTTTATCTTGCCGATCAGGCAACATCCACCGCAAAATATTACCTATTGTAAATCAATACTGGAGTTATTACCACTGCTTCAAAAACTTTTTTATAATACTAATTATCATATTATTAATAATTATCTCTGGATAGAAGTTAGACGAGACTGAGCGACTCAAGCGCTATCTGAAGACGTACGTTAGAAGTAACATTTTTATTGTACTATTGGATGGTTCATAATAAATTACAAAATTAACCGATTGTTTTATTTATCTCTAATACTATAAGAATCAAAGTCCTGACTGACTGACTGACTGACTGACTGACTGACTGACTGACATATAGACAACGCACAGCCTAAACCGCTGGTCCTAGAGACTTGAAATTTGAGGAGTACATAGGTCTTATGGCGTAGAGGTGTACTAAGAAGGGATTTTTCGAAATTCAACCCCTAAGGGTGTAAAAAGGGATGAAAACGTTTGTATGAAAAATTGTATTCCTTGAGCCTACAAACTTGAAACTTGGAGTACATGTATTTCAAAGCTAAAAAATAGGAATGGCATTTTTAGTTTTTTAAAACTACCCTTAATAAGTGTGCAAAGGGATGTAAAAGTTTGTATGGGAGTTTTTTGACCGCTGGTCCTAGAGACTTGAAATTTAAAGAGTACATAGGTATTATGGCGTAGAGGTGTACTAAGAAGGGATTTTTGGAAATTCAACCCCTAAGGGTGTAAAAAGGGATGAAAACGTCGGTATGAAAAATTGTATTCCTTGAATCTACAAACTTGAAACTTGAAGTAGATGTACTCCAAGGCTAAAAAATAGGACAGGCATTTTTAGTATTTAAAAACTACCCTTAATAAGTGTGCAAAGGGATGTAAAAGTTTGTATGGGAGTTTTTTCACCGCTGGTCCTAGAGACTTGAAATTTGAGGAGTACATAGGTCTTATGGCGTAGAGGTGTACTAAAAAGGATTTTTGGAAATTCATCCCCTAAGGGTGTAAAAAGGGTTGAAAACGTTGGTATGAAAAATAGTATTCCTTGAACCTACAAACTTGAAACTTGAAGTAGATGTACTCCAAGGCTAAAAAATAGGAAATCATTTATAGTTTTTTAAAACTACCCTTAATAAGTGTGCAAAGGGATGTAAAAGTTTGTATGGGAGTTTTTGGACCGCTGGTCCTAGAGACTTGAAATTTGAAGAGTACATAGGTCCTCTAGCGTAGAAGTGTACTAAGAAGGGATTCTAGGAAATTAGCCCCTAAGGGTGTAAAAAGTGTTGAAAACGTTGGTATGAAAAATTGTATTCCTTGAATCTACAAACATGAAACTTGAAGTAGATGTATTTCAAGGCTAAAAATTAGCAAAAGCATTTTTAGTTTTTTTAAACTACCCTTAATAAGTGTGCAAAGGGATGCCAAGTTTTTATGGGAGTTTTTTAACGCGTAGTGCGATTGACTTAAAACTTGAGGTAAATATACTTAGAAACAAATAATTTAGAATGACGTTTTTAACTTTTGATAATTACCCCTGCAACGGGTGCAAATGACTGTAAAAGTTAGCATAGAAGATTTTTTACGCATAGTGCGATTGATTTCAAACTTGAAGTAAATATACTCCACAATAAATAATTTAAAATCACGTTTTCAATATTTTAAAACTAGCCTTGCAAAGGGTGCAAAAGACTGCCAAAGTTTCAAGTTTTGTATGGGAGATTTTTAACGCGTAGTGTAATTAACTTCAAACTAAAAGAAAATATGTTCTGTGGATAAATAACAAAAAGACAGTTTGATTTTCGAAAACAACTCCTAAAACGTTACCCTCCTACGTTGCGATCGAGTAAAAAGGATACAACGAGGCGTCAATGTTTGTAAGGGTCATTCTAAAAACGGGAATCTTGAGTTGGCACGAAGAGATCTGAGGGTATCTACCGTGCCTGGGGATCAAAGTCGTGAAGCTGTTTTGTTTCGTTTGTTTTTGGGGTAGAAACTAGGAACAAATAAGTACATACTTTCCGTGTAAGGTTGTCTTTGTTGTATTTGTCATGTTTGTGCTAAACTCAGTACCTATACCTACCTACCTATTATGGGTAATTACGCCTAAAGGTATCTTTTTAACCTACTTAGGTATTTAAAATCCTACCCTAATAATATACAAATCAATGTGAAAGTTACGATGTTTGGATGTTTGTGGCTCAAGCACGGCTCACCACTTCAACGCGTGCAAAGCCGCGGGAAGCCACTAGTTATTCTATACCTACGAAAAACCGAAAGAGTTTCAAAGTCAAAGGTATTTATTCAAAAAAATCACAAGGATCACTTTAAAAAGTCTTAGGGTAGGTGACTCTAGGTGCCAGTTCCACGCGACCAAAGCCTAGAGGAACAGGCAACAAAGTTACGGCTTGGTTCCTACCGTTCTTTTGTATGATCCTTTGACATGAAATATAATATTGAAGTTTAGTTCAGGGCTTTGATCCCCACTGGGGCACTGTAGTTACACCCTCACATCTCTTAGTACCACGTATCACGTATCAAGAGTAGTAGAGCTGTTTGTGAGGGCTCGTCCGGGGAAGTACTACCACCACGCCTTTTTCTGCCGCCAAGCAGCGTTGCTGTGCTTCGGTTTGAAGAGTGTGGTTGCCGGTGTAATTACAGGCACATGAGGCTTAACATCTGTATGCCTCAAGTTGATGGACGCAAGGCAGTGCATCGTTGGGTACGGTCGTATCGTGCGTGACTTACCAGGCAATGCTTTGTTATAGGTGATGGTTACCACTTAACATCAGGTGGGTCATCAGCTAGAAGTATAAAAAAACTGAAAAGACTGGAAGAGAGCGCTCTGAGCGTTAAGGCCGCCCATTTTACCTAAAATTTTTATGTCTTTGTATGTGTTTTCTTTTGTAAACAATAAAGTATTTATCTATCTATATTTGGCACATACTCACATTTTTGCAGAAGTTGGTCTGGGTCTGGAAGACCAGACCCTTGGGATGGACAGGATAGAGGACGTATTAAGAAATGATAAACAGTTATAAGATTCAACATTTATTAAATTTGTACAATTTATACATAACATCAATATTACCACATTCGCTAGGTACACAAATACCTAAAGTGCAAGAAGCTAATACAAAAATCCATCAATATTGCATCAAAAGTGAGGAAAAATCGAAATTTTCTCATAAAAAATATCTTGTAGCAATTTGAATAATACAACATCAACTCTATAATTTAAAATGTGCCTTATTCATTACGAACTATCATATAAATGCATATACTATAAATATTTAAAATAATAAATACAACCATCTTGTATCATAACCGGTAGAAAATTAAATTATTTTCTGTCAAATTTAACATATACCCAAAACCACAAAAAATCTCACTCTAATCGGATAAAATAAATTACAACCAAAAACCACCCAACCTCTAATAAATATGAAAAAACCAAACAAAATCATAATGATCCTGCATATGACACCACTTTCAAACATTTCCAAAGCTTAGAGCTGATTTCACCACGCTATGTTAGATTAACAAAGGATTAAAGGGCCGTTAAATATGTCAACATCTACGCGTTTGACATCTAAGGTTAGATTTAACGGCCTGTTAATACTTGATTAGTAACTAACAGAGCATGGTGAAATCAACTCTTAACCTTTGAAAGGTTACCTGGTAGGGTTACCAGCTTAGCCAGGCAAAGGGTCAAGACAAGATCCACTTTCTGTTCTAACTCAAACAGAAAGTGAATATTCTGTAGACCCCTGAAATTTCAATGCCAAACCTTGTGTAGGCGTCAGTGAAGTCACCAAATGGCTTAGAATTAAATTAACTATCTCTACCTACATGAATTCAAAACGCATTTTTTTACGTGTTAATTTTAATTGATCATCATCATCAACCTATTACAGCCTTTCTGTGGATGCTAGGCGTTGTGTGGTGAATCTGAGTTCATTAATTATTGTAAGCTATTTCCCGATGGAACGTCGGCATTGTAAAGACAGCTGGATGGAGAAAAACTCTAATTTCAATTTCTCCCTCGAAATGGGGAGAATGTTCAACATTGGAGTTTTCACGCTGATGATGATGAAGCTATTTTTATAAGTGTCTCAGCTAAAAACATGGGCAGAATGGTGGCAAGGCGACCTATAAATTCATAAGATATATAAATTAAATAATAAATTGTGATGTTACCAATATTTTTATTTTATTGATCATCAATAATAAAAAAGACAAAGGAACAATCTTAAAAAAATACCTTAAGGCGGTAGTGGACATTTTATTATGTTATCTGTGCTGATCGATTGATCGAAAGTCATCATTCGTTTGCATTTTAGTTTACAACGCCATCTAGTAATCGATTGGAAAGAAAAATGGGTTTTATGATTTGAGATACATAAAAACTGGCTACTAACCCCCTCCCCGCCAGTCCAACTTACCTCACCCCGCGACCAGACTGTGATTTGCCCCAAACGAAAGGAAGTACACACTACAATAACACACACACCTATAAGGTGTTACAACTTACGACATGTTTACGCTGAAAGTTAAAGTTAACGTTAAAGTTTCATGCCTGTTCTTCGATGCTTTAGTCGCGAGGGACTGGCGCTAGAATCACCTAGAATTTAGATGAATTCAGCGCAAGTGGAAGAAGAGCGTTTCGAAATGATCCTTGTGACGAACTGAATAAAGACCATTTTTATTTGACCTGTAAGTGTGAACGGAAGGAACGGTGAACTGTACCCCAAGTACGAGTTGTGTTTACCATATTTGGTTTTTCGTTTTTCTCTCTTGTTGAACACAACTCATACTTGGGGTACTGGAAGGCAAGACTCGCGGGGAAGACTAATCATACTATACATTTAAAATTAATATAAATGTTCTAGTTTAAAACATACAATTGAAAATACAATAACTTATTATATCACAAGTGGCAACCATAGAGGT
Organism: Chloroclysta siterata; assembly: GCA_932294275.1. Taxonomy (NCBI): domain Eukaryota; kingdom Metazoa; phylum Arthropoda; class Insecta; order Lepidoptera; family Geometridae; genus Chloroclysta; species Chloroclysta siterata. The sequence goes on along the minus strand of OW028607.1, from coordinate 2,538,741 downwards.
AATTGTTACATGTCAAATCACTTAGAAATGTTCTCTTCAAAAAGCTTTTTATTAATACAAACTAATAACCCGCTTGCTATCTCTTTCTCAGAAGAGATGGATGATAAAATTACGTATGTCATTTAAAAAGTTTATAAGCAGTTTGTATTAGTAAAATTGAATAGTAAATTAACTAGATTATTCGATTATAAAAATAAATGTCCGTATACGCATCTCTACGTACACTTTGTGTGGTTTACGTGAATAAGTACAGTTTGTGTACGTTGTCATTGCACAGCGGCGGCCGCTATTTTGTTCATGACTGTCGTGTAGGCAAGTCCTAAGGCCCATGACACCTCGTGACCGTTCACTTTCTTGAATAACTGTGGATTAAATGAAATATAATTATTAATGAGAAAAACAAAGTTTTTTTATATTTTTTGTAGGGTTCTATTATTAGGAATTATTGAGAGCACTGGTGGTCTAGTGGTAGAGACCCCGCCTTCCAATCCTAACCAATCGTGTGAAACCAGTCGTGTACCAATGAGTTTTACTGTTCAAAAATTTATGTGCACAATGCCAGTACTCTCGAAGAAAAACATCGTGAGGAAACCGGCATGTCGTAGAACCTAAAAAGTTCTATTACATGTGTCAAGTGCTCGAAAGGAGCCTCTTGAGGCGCACTTAAAATCCTTTCACCATACTGTTTCGAAAGAAACTAGTGACACGACAAGAAGATTAGGAATTATGAGGTAGGTAGTAGAGTAGAGAGGAGTAGTAGAGCTCTTTGAGAAGGGCTCGGCCGGGGAAGTACTACCACCACGCCTTTTCTGCCGCGAAGCAGCAACGCTGTGTTTCGGTTTGAAGAGTGTGGTTGCCGGTGTAATTACAGGCACATGAGGCTTAACATCTGTATGCCTTAAGTCGACGCAGGGCAGTGCCTCGTGCGTGACTTACGAGGCAATCCTCTGTTATTATTATGGTTATCACTTAACATCAGGTAAGACATCTGCGTGTTAAAAAAAAGGTAGGTACATTTAGGCTTCAGTTCCTTTTTTGGGTTCTATACCCAAAGGGTATGGAAACGGAACCCTATTACTAAGACTCCGCTGTCCGTCCGTCTGTCTGTCTGTCTGTCACCAGGCTGTATCTCATGAACCGTGATAGTTAGACAGTTGAAATTTTCATAGAATGTATTTCTGTTGCCCCTTTAAAAACAAATATTTTTAATATTTATGGGGGCTCCCATAAAACAAACGTGATTTTTTGCCGTTTTTATAGATCACGGAACCATTCGTGCGCGAGTCCTACTCGCACTTGTCTGGTTTTCTTTATTATCTGCGTTTGTTTGAGTATTTAATCTATTTATTTAAAAAAAACCTTTATTAATTCAAAGACCCCGCTGTGCCCCATATAAAGTGTGTTAAGTCGCGTGGAACTGGCACCTAAGAGTCACTTAGCTTTAAGACGTTTCAAAGTGATCCTTGTGATTATCACTACATAGTATAAAACAAAGTCGCTTTCTCTGTCCCTATATCCCTATGTATGCTTAAATCTTTAAAACTACGCAACGGATTTTGATGCGGTTTTTTTTATAGAAAGCGTGATTCAAGAGCAAGGTTTTTAAGTATAATACAAGCATAATCTCTTAGGGATAACCCACAATAACCGTGCGAAGCCGGGGCGGGTCGCTAGTATTGAATAAATACCTTTTGACTTTGACTGAGAGCAAATGCAGTACTCACCGAGACAGGCTCCCGCGGCTGTATCTTGTACGCGTCCTGCAGTAACGCTAGTACGTACACGAGGTCAATGCACGCCCAGGGCTGCTCCACGTTGGAGGCCGAGCACGCCTTCAGAGCGGCCGATTTGTACTGCGACGCGGATACTGTACCACCTTTCATTACATCTGTAATGGATAAATTTATTACTTAGTTAATGAAATTTTCATATCACCAGTATTTTTTTATTTTTCTTGTTTTATTTGCTTATAATCAAAAAAGAAAGCAACTTACATTTCCGAATTCGAAGAGTAATAGAAGAAGAAGAACAGAGAAGTGCATCGTAGGGCACGTTCTTATCGTGTGTGACTCACGAGGCAATGCTTTGTTTTAGGTGATGGTTACCACTTAACATCAGGTGGGCCATCTGCTTGTTCCATCAGCTATAGTCGCGTTAAACACTCGCTGCAAACTCGGTCATAAATCATCTTAACACTAGCGCTGAGAGTACTCGGCGCGGGCGCATGCACGTTATCGATAAAAAGAATGACTCAGCGAGAGCGCCCGGTGGTTGCGCGGTTGGTCGCAATGTATCGATAGTTCTTATCGACTCCAATAATGCACATCTCTGCGCTTTAACAAAAAAAACGTGCCATTCTCCTAAGTGCGAGGGAGAGAACAATATTTCTATCTCGTTCCGATAATTTATGACCGTGTTTGCAGCGAGTGTCTAACGCGAGTGTATCAGCTAGTTGTATAAAAAAACATAGTCTCACCAATAATGCCAGCATCTGCAGCCACGTCGTAGAAGTAGCTCATAGCTGCGACGGTGCCTTTGGGCGCCTTACTCGGCTCCCAGTCCAGCGTCGCCGTCACGTACTGCCGCACGGCCGCGTGGCACAGAGAGAAGGCGGCCTCGCGCTTCAAGCCTTTCGGTCGAGCTGCGCCGCTGGAACATACATCATATCTCTATATACAAGGTGTTCCAATAATTGTGTATGTAAACTTCAGGGGGCTAAAGTACCCATCAATATGAATAACTTTTTCTAAGGAACCAATACTGTGAACGCGAAAAAAAACAGCTGTTTCATACATTTTAGCCAGGTAGGTATTTAACTTTTGTATGAAACAGCTGTTTTTTTTTTCGCGTTCACAGTGTCTACCCAGGCCTATACCCAGCAGTCGCCAACTGCTGGGTAAAGGCCTGCCTACTACATTTTGTGCCAGCCTCCTCAGTCCTGTTCGCATCTCGTCCAGCTGTTTCCTGCTACCTTTACGATGTCGTCGACACATCGCGCTTTCGCAACTATGATGTTGATATGAACCCATGTTAATTATGTAATCCACCATTTTTAACATTCAAGACCTTACCATGTAACATAATAATTGCAATAAACAATATGAACTACTTCTTTTAATATTATTTTCCTTACCTGATATAATACTGTTTGTTGCCGTACGTCCACGGCTCGCGCTGTATGATAGGCTCGACGCACACCGACGTGAACTCGTTGGTCTCATTGCCGCCAGCTTCCATCGAGAAGACGCCGAATCGCGCCGCCAGTAGACCAAGACCCAGGTAGCTGATGGGAAAGAACAGTTACAATTTAATCATAAATATAAAGGAGAATAGGCACTTCGAGCCCAATTCAAGCAAGAACATCAGATAATTGCGGTTCAAATGTTTTTTGTATACTACTTTCTGATGGAACTAGCAGATAGCTCACCTGATGTTTGGTAACCTATAACAAAGCATTGCCTCAAGTCACGCACGATAGGATGTTCTACGATGCACTGCCCTGCATCCATCAACTTGAGGCATACAGATATTATAAACCTCATGTGGCTGTAATTTCGCTGGCAACCACACCCATCAAACCGAAACACAGCAACGCAGCTTTGCGGCATAAATAGGCATTGTGGTAGTACTTCCCCGGACGAGCTCTACTACTCTTACCTATACAACGTGTAACATAATACCCCTATAAGACCAAAGACCAAGTGATCAGACCAAGCACTGGAATACTTTACGTGTGCAAAGTTTGAATACTTTGTTTTCGAAATTCCCATACAAAAGTTAAATTAATATTGTCTCAGAAATTTGCAACAACCCTGATAATGTGTACGTGACCTTGGTACATACGCTTTTTGGGTTTACTGATTGGTGGTAGTTCCGTTACCTATTTTATACAGTTCACAATTAAATGTCAAAAAATAGCTGTAAATAGGGCTGCGTCATTTTGTGTTAGTTTCATTTGGCGGAAAGTTTAAGAGGCATTTCATGAATGAAAGTCTTATATAATAGTTGTTCGCCGTGACCTGTAGAATACCCTGCATCCGGGGTTATAGGGGTATTATTATGTTACAAGTTGTATAATATACCTTTTATGACATACCTATGCGTGTAAAGAGTGACATTCTCCCCTGCCGGTACCACATATTGGTCCGTGACGGGGAAATGTGGCATATCTTCTTCACTCAGCTGGTAAGTGATCTGCGTGGACCCACCGCCGAGGTCCAGAGCCGCCATTGTCTCACCGTTCATAAGATCTGAAGGATAGATAGGAGAATATTATAAAAATGTTTAGACATGCCTCCGACTACTCCTTTTACACAGCTTCAGAGCACTGTTGGTCTAGTGGTAGGCGGGGCCTTCCTATCTTAGGTTCGTTCAAAACCGGTCGTTTACCAATGAGATTTTCTTCCAAAAATGTATGTGCACAGTGAAATTAAATGCCAGTATCATACGGTGAAAGAAAACATCGTGAGGAAACCGGAATGTCTAATCCTAAACATTTCAAAATAATCAGATTATCGAAAGGAGACTCTTCGAGACTTCAAAATCCTTTCACCACACTGTTTCGAAAGAACTAGTAACAACACGACAAGAAGAAGACACAACTTCAACATCTTGAAATAAAGTTAGATGTTGTTCTTAAAGAAATTGACATTTAAATAACTTTGATACAATTATATATTACTAGCTGTTGCCCGCGTCTTCGTCTGCGCAGATGGTAGATTTTTTCCTACTTACTTGACACTTATCGTCATATTTTGGACAATTCACACAATATCTTTATAAATTGTAGCCTATGTATTATTCTGATGTATAAGCTATATTATTGTAAAGTTTCATTAAAATCCATTCAGTAGTTCTTACGTGAAAGAGTAACAAACAATCATACATCCATCCATCCATACTTACAAATTTTCGCGTTTATAATATCAGTAGGATTATTAATTTCCTCCGTGGTGACGACAGGTGGCAAAAGATTGATGGAGTGTGGCCAAGGACTGGGAAGAAAAGCGTCAGACGTCCAGTAACACGATGGGTGGACGACATTGTCACCGTGTCGTCAGCCGTAGATGGATGAGGGTAGCCCAAGATCGAATTGAAATTAAAATGGAATGAGCATAGACAGGCCTATGCCCAGCAGTGGGCTAAGTTGGGCTGCGGGTGATGATGATGATTAATTTCCTACAATTGAAGGAAAGAAGAAGAAAAAATAAAAAAATCAGAGCGTGGAATGTTGAATTCAATCACTACATAGTATAAAACAAAGTCGCTCTCTCTGTCCCTATATCCCTATGCATGCTTAAATCTTTAAAACTACGCAACGGATTTTGATGCGGTTTTTTTATAGAAAGAGTGATTCAAGAGGAAGATTTATATGCATATACAAGCATAATCTCTTAGGGATAACCCACGATAACCCAAAAAACCGTGCGAAGCCGGGGCGGGTCGCTAGTTTATTGATAAAAGCGCGTTTTATAATTCAAATAACAAATTCTGATAAGAATTTGATAACATCTATAAGTCAACACGACTACGCAATATGAGAGTTAAATGTGTTCTATTACTAGCTTGTAATGCTTATCACGAATTAATTAGAGTTTATTATTTAACATGTAAGATGGAATTTTAATCTAAAATGTGTGGCTTGTAAATTGAATAGAATTTCAATACGTTATAAAGTCAAAAGGTATTTATTCAATTGAAACAAAAGGATCATTTTGAAATGTCTTAAAGTTAGGTGAATCTAGGTGCCAGATCAACGCGACCAAGCCTAAAATAGGTCTTTAGATTGCTAAGCAATGAAGTCTTAATAAGTTATCTTACTTAAAATAAATAAATAAAAATACTCACTGTGCAATAAATTAATTGTGTACCAAATGAAGATTCCTTCGTCAGATCCGTCCATAATCTCGACGCTGTGCGTGTGCGTGTCATATCCTAACCTGTAAATAAAACGTAAAGTAGTATTATGGTTTTATCAAAAGGTTGGCGCAGCCGGTAGGGATAAACGTGTTTTCTTCGCTGCATACCGGGTAGGATAAACTAAAATTATATCAACGTGAATTTTATTGTAAGTAAGGACTTATTAAGACTATTAACTGTGTTTATTCGCCATGTCAATCATTTGTCACCTGATATACTCTTGTGATCAAATCCAGACACTATATACATTTTTTTAAGCGTACTTTACACATTATAAAGTACTCTACTTATATAACAATCTAGCCACAATAGCGGGCTAATGAGTAATTTTACATTGACCTAAATTTTTAGCTTAACTTCATTAAGAATGTGTCCATTAACACTTTTCTTACTGTCTCTATTTAAGGGGAAGACACTTTGTTTTTGTGTTCTTTCTAAGTGGCACTTGTTTATTTACACTACTTACACTACATTTTACTGATATTAACACTACACTAACTCAAAAAGTTTTTTCTTTTGAGTCTACAGAGAAATCAAACTAAGATTAATCCTTTAAAAAAATTATCTGCTATTTCACCATCTCAATATTATTATTAAGTTGATGGACGCTGTGGCTATTTATCGTAGGGCAAGTTACTAGATGCAATGCTTTGTAACAGGTGATGGTAAACACTATTTTTTTTGGCCATCAGCTTGTTCCATCAGCAAATCGTATAAAAAAAGGACAAATACTGTTACTCGAAGATTGTGAATCGGGCATCATCACTTGCTTAATGCTTCCAGTTTTGAAAAACGCAAGGGTAAGTTGTAATTTCTTATTCTTAGCCTTATGGTCTTATTTATATTGCACACTGAGCGCTCAATTAGCTTATCAGACCGATAAGTCTGTTGCTGTCTCTTTTCGTTGGCATGAAAGTGACAGTGACAAGTATACTCTATAGAACCGCTATACAATTGCAGGGAATATGAATAGGAGCCCTAGAGTAATGTTTTTAAGGGATGTAGTATCTAGTCAGAGGTCTAGTCTATCAGAGGTTCCTGAAATGAGCCTTACTTGGATATAGCCCGCGATACAGAAGTGATGAGTTGCTGTGCTTTCTCCGCCGGTAGTAGTCGCAGTCCGGCCGTGGCGCGCACTATTAGCGGCGTCGACATTCGCTTCTCGGGCGGAGTGAGGAACTCCGCTTTCTTGATCAGCTGTACTATGGTTTCTGCACCCTGGGTGATATAATAGACTTTAAGATAAAGTAATAGCGACTATATTCATATTTACTGTCATTCTTTTTTTTTTTTTTTTACTTTAGTTGGGGTTTTTTTTGTTTTATTTTTTACTGCTGTCCAAATTCGCATGGGTGGACATAAATTTTTTCTACATTTTAAGATAAACTAAGACCGTCGGTTCGTGTCTCGCGGCTACTTATTTCATACATTTGCACGCATTTATATTTTCATACATTTTGATTTTTTGAAATCGGACCAGTAGTTTTTGAGCTTATTCGTTACATACTAAAATAAATCTTTGCTTATTATAATATTAGTATAGAAAACCATTTTATGTGATAAGAACCGATTGAAATGAACCATTATGAAAATATTATAAGCTAGTCGTCACCAGGGTCAGTCCATACTATTCTCATCATCATCCTGCAGAAGTCTACTGCTGGACATCCGCCTCATCCATTTTTGGGAGGATTTGCCGTAGTTACCATGCTAGACAGGCGGATTGGTTCGCTACCTACCTATCCTCTGGTGCGAACTGGTAGTCGCCTCTTACGACATATGCCGGGGTCCTATTCATATGCCGGGACCACTACAGACAAACCGAATCGGAAATTCTATTTTTACAGTTCAAATAATTCGTACCTGATCGGGATCATCGGCATACGAGGATAACCCAGGTTTGGTTTGCTCAAAATATTCCTCGACTAGATCCAAATTGGCTTGGCCAAATACTGAAACAGAGAGAACAAGTATTTTTTCCATAAACCCAACCAAATACATAATTTTGTCGGTCATCGATTTTTAATATCGGTCCGCTTCCCTCTGTTGCATCACCCTCACTGGGTACATTATGTCACAAAATACTTAGTCATAAGTCCTGACAATGTTAAATCTACATACATTCATAACAATGCAATAAATATACTGAATACTGAAATTAGCTCACGCTTGGAAAAGAGATTTTCTTTCGTTGCCATCACTTTTCTCAACAAAAATGTAGATGATTAACAATCAAGCTCTAGTTTTATTTTATACACATCTTCTTTTTCTTGTCTTGACACTATTTCAAAACAGTGTGTTAAAAGGATTTTAAGTGCGCCTCAAAGAGGCTCTTTTCGAGCACTTCACTTGACGCTCAGAACTTTTTATACACACCTGTAAACGGTACCCTAAACTTATAAGCAAGCACTCTGGATCCCGAGGACCCGGCGTCGATGATGACGGCGTGATGATAGACGCTCTCGTAGCCAAAGCTCTTGGCGAGCCCGTCGAGCCACATCGACTGGCCGGCGAAAAGACCTGCCAATAACTTTGTCTTTTACTGGAGGAATATGAAGAAACAATTTTATTTTTTATACAACTCGCTGATGGAACAATCAGATGGCCCACCTGGATGTTAAGTGGTTATGACCTGTAACAGAGCATTGCCTCGTAAATTACGCACGATAGGTGCCCTGCGTCCTACAACTTGAGACATACAGATGTTAAGCCTCATGAGCCTGTAATTACACCGGCAACCATACTCTTCAAACCGAAACACAGCAACGCTGCTTGGTGGCTGAAAAAGACATGGTGGTACTTCCCTGCCCTTAGATACAAAATAAATTTATATACATTTTCGGGATCTCAAACGGAGGCTTTTAGATTTATTTCAATTACAATTTAAATAAGAGACCCGGTGCGGTTGTTGAGTGGAAGTCTGATCCCGAATTCTGATCGTAAGTTTCGAATCCGATTATGCACAAATGTAGGTTTCTCCTCTAATAATTTATGTGCGTAATGCCAGAAACTACTGGCATCGTTATAAGGCAATCGGTGAAGGAAAACATCATGAGGTAACCAGTTAACATTCTAGCAGCGGCGATGGGCTTGTAACCTGTCACGGATGGAATACCAACTTACTGCAAAATTTGGGTATGCGCCAAATGTATTTGTTAATTATTTGGACGTTAAGTCCAAATACATTTGGCTGTTGACTGATATGTCTAAGTAACTGATAGACATATCAGTAAACTTAGTCATCTCATATCTGAATCCAAAGTGGAAGTAAAATAAAAAGTAGGTAATTCATGAAATTGGAGTAGATATCATCGTGATAGGGCTTTGGGAATACATACCGAAACAATTTTTACTTTCGGTGATTTCGTTTTTAACAAGAGAGATACAACCAGAAAATATAATACTTATTACTTACAATATGTATATACATTGCGAGTTCTCATTGTTAGTTCAAATTACTTCATAGTTCATGTACGATTAGAGCAATATCAAGGACAAAGCGTGATCTTAGTTCGAGGCAAACAAGTAATAAATGCTACCGTGGGTTTAGTCAACATCAGAAATTCTCAGAAATACCAATTCTCTAAATACCGATCGAATGATCGCTCTATGCATTACCTATTATTACTTAGACACCAATAGCTACTATTGTAATAATACTACTACGCAACGCATGGGGGAATTTGGAATTAACGTTTCAACATACACTAGATCTAGGTACCAAGTCTATTTGCAATCAAATTTCGATTACTCGGTGCTGCGGATAAAAAACGGTAAGCAAAATGATGTTCTTAAGCTCCGTACTCACATTCGGTATTACTCGAAAACGATTAAAACTATCGAGTAATACCGAATGTGAGTACGGAGCTTAAGATTTGAAGCTAAGATCGAATTTTAAACTTTTTTTTCTCATTACTTCTTTTGTCCTCATATGCCGAGGCACTTTCAATATTCATTGTTTTCGATGTTTCTTTGACAAAGCAGACGAGATGATAGAAGATGTAGAGAAGTGATAATTAAAGAACTACTTCGACACAACTGAAGTACACAAACGACTTAGGGGGAAGCTCGGGGCAAAGTCAAATGACTCGTGAGTCGAAGCTCACGAAGTTGAAGGCAGAAAAAAGAACGAATGTTCGATTCTTACCGCATTTCCTAACCAAGACGGTTGAATGAAGGAAGTGTTAACGACTCACTCATCATTAAGGGGAAGACTATCGCTAATGTACTTCGCGCTAGCACATTTCATTTTCAAGGATATAAAATCACTGAACTTATTTATGAAAAATCGCGTCATTTGTACGGATAAAATGATATTTTTGGTGATCTTGGTTGATTGCAAATTTTTATAAATAAGTTCAATATCAGAATGTTGAAATATGCGAGCGCGAAGTACTTTGATGCCCGTCTGATGTCAGCCCGTTAATGCACCAAAATACAGCACTTTAAACCTACCTGCTACAATAATAGGAAAAGTACGCACTACAGTTTCTGTTCCGTTTGCCATTTTCACTCCACGAAACGTATCTCTCTGCAACAAACCGAGTCCAACAACGCCAGACACTGAACTGATGTTTGTGCCAGGAAATGTAGTTCAAAGTTTCTATATAACTATACAGGGTATAAAACATCTACCTCGAAAATTTAAGGCGCATGCACAGCTACCCACGTGTAAGTTAACTAATAAATTTTTTTGCAAAAAAAAAAGGAAAAACTACTTCAGATGCACTGGAAAACATAATAAAAATCTTATGCTCAAGCAAAACGTTATTTGTATATACATTTGGTTTTTGTTGATTTAAAAAGTAAGCGCAAAGTCAATTTAGATAAAATGTATATGGGACCACCACCTCTGTAGTAACCTACCAAACTTCAGAATTACCAAAATATTAATACCAAACTTGGAATCTCAGAACAAAACCTACTAACACAAATAAACTAAAATACGAGTTATATACTAAACGGTTTAAAAAAATTATATCACTCACAAAGCGAGTACAGAATAATTATAAAATTAAAACATCTAATAACATATCGCAAACAACATGGCAAGTAATAAATAAAACACGGTTCAACCTGCCTAAAGAGCCCATACAAAAAATTAAAGACAAGAATAATGACTATATAACAGACCCAACAGACATTGCCAACTTATTTAACAACTATTTTGTTGACAAAGTTATACCGATACCAGGTGCTGGTCAAAATGTGACGGCGAACATTTGTCACCGTCAGAAATCTATGTTTATGGCACCATGTTTGCCACATAATGTAAATAAAATTATTAAAAACTTAAAAAATACAAATAGTACGGGGTTTGATGGAGTTACGACAAAAGTTATTAAATCTGTTAAAGAATACATCTGTCCCCATTTAAGCCACCTAATAAATCTTAGCATAGTTACAGGCACGTTTCCTCGAGGTCTTAAGATGACTATAGTTAAACCGCTATTTAAAAAAGAAAACAGGGAACTTATGGAGTACTACAGACCCATTGCTCTTATATCAATTTTCTCAAAGATATTTGAGAAGTTCTTCTATGGAGAAATCAATACATACCTAGAGAAGAACAACATCTTATGTAATGAGCAAAAAGGCTTTCGCCAAAATAAAACAATCAACATGGCAATCTATGACTTTATGTATAATGTTATTTGTAATGTTGACAGCCGGATTCCCATTTGCACAATATTCTGTGATATGACACAGGCCTTTGACTATGTGGACCATAATATTCTAACTAAGAAACTTGAAGCTTATGGGATAAGAGGTAATGTTTTAGAATTAATTAAGTCATATCTTACAGATCGGCAACAAATAACAGAGATATCACGATTAAACTATAAAACTAAATATGATGACATTTATAAATCAATGAAACGAAGTGTGTTATACGGTGTTCCTCAGGGAAGCGTTCTAGGACCACTCTTATTTATCATATATATAAATGACTTACCAAACACTATAACCCAACCTATGACACTATTTGCTGATGATAGCACAGTGACAATAAAATGTAATGACATTCAATCTTATGAACATCAAATAAATAAATCATTAAAATCTATAATTTCATGGCTAGACAATAATAATTTAAAAATTAATTTAAATAAAACTATTATAATGCATTTTAATCAAAGGGCTCAAAATCCATCTGAAATTAATTTAATATTCCGCGATGATATACTGCAGCAGGCTGATTTTACTCGGTTCCTAGGTTTGCAAATAGACAAAAAATTAAACTGGAAAAAACATATCGAAGTGTTGAGTAAGAGAGTTAGCAGCCTTGTCTATGCTCTACATAAACTATCATCCACGGTTAGCACGGACACACTACTCACAGCATATTATGGTGTAGTAGAGTCTGTACTTAGATACGGCATTATATTCTGGGGGAATTCTACTGACAAAGACGTTATATTTAAGGCGCAAAAGCGCTGTATGCGTGCTATGTTTAAAATTCAAGTGACTGATAGTTGTAAACCACTATTCTTAGAGCATAAAATTCTTACACTTCCGTCATTGTATTTATTTGAAGTATCGCTATTTGTTAGAAATAACCCTCACTTGTTTCCACGTATGTGTGACACTGTCATTAGAAACAGACGTGAAGACAGACTCTGTAGACATCGATGCAAAACCACTTTATTGCAAAAAAGTATTGTATGCACTGCTCCAATAATTTATAATAAAATTCCTAGGTGCTATATGGACCTTAATTCAAATTCATTTAAAATTAAATTTAAAAGATTTTTTATAGAAAAATGTTATTATAGTATTGACGAGTTCCTAAACGACAAATTATAATTGATTCTAGCTTTATTTTTATTGACATCCTATTATTTTTATTTAATGTCACTATAGTTTGTAATTAGTTTTTAATTAGTTTACCATTGACATTTCATGCCATCTCCGTTACTGTTTTTTGCACACCGACATCGGTAAAACATGTTGTACACATACCTGTCATTTGTTACCATCTAAGTTTAACTCATGTTTATGCAAATAAATTATCTTTATCTTTATCTTTATCTTTAAACACAAAAATACCTTCAAAATCAATTCGTAATTGATGGAGTAATTGCGTAACAAAAATATAAAAAAAACACATTCAGTCAAAATTCGAACCTCCTTTTTTGAAGTAGGTTAAAAACTAGTAGGAGCGACATAGCAATTATTATTAGTCGTTGCTTGTTGAATAAATATTTTTTCCAAAAGAGGATCCTCGATTATTAACTGATCCTCGACCAAAAAATTAATGCACTATAAAAAAAAAGTTTTTGACACAACAATCGACTAGCACGCCAATCAGCAATAGCGATAGCATGAGATTTGTTTATTCAACAAGCAAGACTGATTTTACTGCTACTGAATCAACTTCTTTTTAGACAATTAGCCGTACAAAGTGGTACAACACATAGGCTTATATCAAGGAAAAATGACTACCCCTACCCCTTCTTTCATTATATTTTCTTAATAACATTGATATTTTAACATTAACATTTTATTATTAACATCTCTCTCACCTGTCTCAAGATTGCGTTGATGTCTATTAAGTCTATTTAAGTCTTTGGACCTAACTAAGTCGGCTGGACCGGACAATATCCCGGCTATATTAATAGTAAAATGTGCCGAAAGTCTAGTTATACCCCTTTCGCTTTTATATCGCCGCTCGCTCACTGAGGGCACTGTTCCTAATATTTGGAAGGCTGCTCTAATAACCCCCATACATAAAAAAGGTCCCAAAAACAAGGTAGAGAACTACAGACCAATATCAAAATTATGTTTATTTGCTAAGGTTCTAGAGAAGATCGTTTACGCTCAACTGTATTCCGCTCTTAAACAAAATATTTCACCTCAACAGCACGGGTTCTTTAGAGGAAGGTCAACCACTTCCAATCTTTTACTATGTACTGAGTTTTTAACACAATTTATGTCTGAACCCTCGCAAGTAGACGTTATATACACAGACTATTCCAAATGTTTTGACCGCATTGACCACTTAGCTCTTCTTGAGAAGCTTCAAAGAATAGGTATTAGGGGCAATCTGTTTAGGTGGTTCTCATCTTACGTTCGCAATCGGTGCCAAACTGTCGTTCTAAGTGGCTACTCTTCGTTGCCCATGAACATCCCATCTGGTGTCCCTCAAGGATCCTTATTAGGACCATTGCTTTTTACGATTTTTATAAATGACTAGCGGCCTGTCCCAGCTTCGCATGGGTGGTCATAAATTTTTTGAACATTTTAGGATAAACTTAGACCGTGGGTTCGAGCCTCGCGTCTACTTATTTCATACATTTGCACGCGCTTCTCCTTGAGTGAGTGAAATCGCACCCCGCGCGTGACCCGTGGACCCGTTAACATTTTTAATTTCGTCATATCTTTTGAATGGAATGTCCGATTTGAAAAATTTAAGAAGTAATCTATAGGTATTGAAACCGTCTTAATTATGAAATGATTTATTTGGATAAGGATTAATACCAAGGTACAAATAAAGACCCTTTTCTAGCGGAGGCATTTCAATTAATTTTTTATAATAAAAGAACACTTATTGTGACATAACTATAATAGTTAGACATATGCTTTCGCGACATTTTTTGTAGATGATAATGTGTTCTACAAAATCGTAGTACATTTTTTTGTTCTATCTTCAATAGTTTTCGCAGCGCACGCGATGTAAGGTTTTTTGTTTTCCACCTTGGGTTACATTATTGAAGTTTTAGTAAGGATCCCTGATTTTTTTGAAAATATAATATAGCCTATGTTACTCAGGGATAATGTAGCATTCTAATGGTGAAAGAATTTTTGAAATCGGACCAGTAGTTTTTGAGCCTATTCGTTACATACAAAAATACAAAGTTTTCCTCTTTATAATATTAGTGTAGATATATCCTCCTGCTTTATTCACTCCAAAATTCTTCTATACGCAGACGACATGAAAATTCTTCTTCCTATAAATTCACCTAGTGACGCTCATTGTCTTCAGGACGACCTTAGCAGGTTCCAAAAGGTAATACAAGTACGAGTAAGCTTAAACGCTTACTTTGTGACAACTTTTTTCATACATGAACCTTTACTTACTACCTACTTAATTTATAGATGTATGTGTTCCGTCGTCTACTGTTACTGTTTTCATACCTACTTCTTTTTATATATCTGCGGAAACTTGTAATTGGCCATCAGTATATGTGTAGCAACTTTGTACGCTGCATGTATTTAATATATACCTAATGTATACCGATTTAGCTGTAAGTTTTCCCAAAATTGTTAAAATAAAATAAAAATAAAAAATGTTTTTCGGGAATACCTACTTAACATTTTACACCCTGTATGAATCCAATTCAACCCAAATCAAATCCGATTCAAATGGATTATAAAAGACGTATTTCTAAAATCAGTTCATATGTCGTTAACATGGATTAAGGATGGAATTGACCAAAAAATTATACAAATTAGATATACAGATTAGGTCATCTGTCGGCCTCGGCACCCAGACACAAAAACGATCCTTTATAAAACACATGCAAAATTTAACCACCTTTTACACCCTGTAGGGGCCTACTTTCTAATAATTCGCGTAGACTTAACTAGCTTCAAGAGTATTGTGTCACATTAGAATGTGTCATTATTGTAGGTAGATAAGTACCTACATTATCACAATGTTATTTTTGTCCCTGAAAAAACCATAAAATGAGTTTTTTATTTTAGTATTATTCATTTATATACCTACATGACCGCATTTGATAAAGAGGCAGGTATACATAGTACCTCATTACTCACTCATTAAAATACAGATCTAGACAGACACCTATTTTTTTTAAAGAACTATAAATTTAGGGTGTTTACTATGCAAATGAAGCTTGTATGTTTGATTAGTTTTATATAGGTTCACAGAATCTATAAAAAAAAAGTTGGTACATATTTAGTTGTTTTTTATCCTACTAATATTATAAACGCGAAAGTTTGTAAGTATTGATGATGGATGGATGGATGGAAGTATTGAGGATGGATGGATGTTTGTTACTCTTTCACGTAAAAACTACTGAATGGATTTTAATGAAACTTTACAATAAAGCTTATACATCACAATAACACATAGGCTACAATTTATAAAGATATTGTGTGACTAATCCTGCGCAGACGAAGTCGCGGGCACCAGCTTGTATCAGATATTTCTTGTTTGTTTTAAGTAAATATTAGAGTCACTCAAAAATTCATTTTCGAGACAAAACTAGTTTTCGTACGTAAAATTTTTGAAGATGAATAACTGAAAATGATTATATTATAGTATCTAATTAGGTACTCAAATTATTTGGTACTAGCGGCCTGTCATGTGGTCATAAATTTTTTGAACATATTAGGATAAACTTAGACCGTGGGTTCGAGCCTCGCGAGCCTACTTATTTCATAGATTTGCACGCCAGAGACTGAAATCGCATCCCGAGCGTGACCCGTGGACCCGTTAACGTTTTTAATTTCGTCATATCTTTTGAATGGAATGTCCGATTTGAAAAATTTAAGAAGTAATCTATAGGTATTGAAACCGTCTTAATTATGAAAAGATTTATTTGGATAAGGATTAATACCAAGGTACAAATAAAGACCCTTTTCTAGAGGCGGCATTTCAATTAAATTTTTATAATAAAAAAACACTTATTGTGACATAACTATAATAGTTAGAGATATGCTGTCGCGACATTTTTTGTAGATGATGACGTGTTCTACAAAATCGTAGTACATTATTTTGTTCTATCATCAATAGTTTTCGCAGCGCACGCGATGTAAGGTTTTTGGTTTCCACCTTGGGTTACATTATTGGAGTTTTAGTAAGGATCCCTGATTTTTTTGAAAATATAATATAGCCTATGTTACTCAGGGATAATGTAGCATTCTAATGGTGAAAGAATTTTTGAAATCGGACCAGTAGTTTTTGAGCCTATTCGTTACATACAAAAATACAAAAATACAAAGCTTTCCTCTTTATAATATTAGTGTATAATATTAGTGTATTAGTGTATAGTGTAGATGTAGAAAAGAACATTTTTTTTATGTTTTTCTCGGAAAGATAGTTTGCGATATTAAGATAGTTTGAGTAATTATTGGTACTTAAAAACTCTACCTATTCCGACCCCTGATAATTAGATACTACGATTATGTGCTTGCGACGGTACAATCCAACACAATAACTTTCTGTAACCCATGTTTTGTTAAATAAATGAACAAAATTAAATTGAAAAACGGTTGATAGCCTCTTATGCCAACCCGAAGCTTCCTTACCTTTTGTACCTGGATGTACAGGTCAATGATTTGATGATCTATGAAGAAAAGATTTAAGTAGCTAACGTCGCGTTAAACTCTCGCATCAGGCTCGGTCAGTGCTCAACCTATAGTCGCGTAAAACTCCCGCTGAAAACTCGGTCATAAATCATCTACACACGCATAAACAAAAGGATCGTCCGTTCTCCTAAGTGCGAGAGAGCGAGAGAGAGAGAGAGCAATATTGCTGTCTCGTTCCGATAACTTATGACCGAGCCTGCAGCGAGAGTTTAACGCGACTATAGGTACTTCAGCAAATAATAAGAGTAGTACAGCTCTTTGTGAAGGGCTCGTCCGGGGAAGAACTACCACCATGCCTTTTTCTGTCGCCAAGCAGTGTTGCTGTGTATCGGTTTGAAAAGTGTGGTGTGGTGAAATTACAGGCACATGACGCAGGGCAGTGCATCGTAGGGCACGTTCCAATAGTGCGTGACTTAGGAGGCAATGTTTTGTTACAGGTGATGGTTACCACTTAAAATCAGGTAGGCCATCAGCAAGCAGTATAATAAAAAATAGCTTTGCATATTGTGCATAGACCTTTAGGCATTGTTTGAGTACCTACAATACTGTTGTACCTATTTACAAACATGAATGTTAATAGCAGCAATGCTGCAGTTTTCAAACGCCTACAATTCTCTAACACAAACTTAAATCTTTTAAATATTACAATTGCATTTAGTAAAATAGTGAAAACTAGCATTTTCCTGTGACTTCGTCCGTGTGGATTTAAAAGTTAGACTAAATAACTTTCGGAAGTTTTGAAAGTTTAATGTGAAAAGTCTAGAGATTTCAATGATTTTAGGCTATGCATTGTATGTTGCACAGTCAGTCAGAACTATGATTCTTATCATATTAAATATTATAAAGATTGCATGAAACTATTTCCATACAAACTTGGACAATCATTTTTTTTTAATTGTGTTAATTTTGCTCATACACCTTTCAAAGAGACCCTGTGCCTTTAGTCATCTAGCTAATTTCATCTGTGCTTCTATACCCTGAGTTTCAGAGACCAAATCATAAGTGAGTATGAATGAAGTCTTAGGCTGAGATTCAGAGATGAGGTTAGGCGTGAACTTACGCTTGAGCTTGTCAAAATCGGAAGCTAAACCAACTGATTTTGACAAGCTCAAGCGTAAGTTCACGCCTAACCTCGTCTCTGAATCTCAGCCTTAGTACCTCCGTATTTTATTATATGTGAAATTATAAGCACATTGTTGGTTCATCATGGTCCATGGTTAACATCTGTATGCCTTAAGTTGATGGACACAGGGCAGTGCGTCATAGAGCATGTTCTTATTGTGTGACTTGCAAGGCAATACTTTTTTATAGGTGATAGTTATGACTAAACAAGTAGGCTGTCTGCTTGTCCCGTCAGCAAGTAGTATAAAAAAAATATGTTATCATTATACATAGATAATGTATTAAAGCAGCTGTGCACACATATTGTTGATTTAAAAATGAGTTGAACATCGGTTTGAAGGTTCTACACACATAATTTTATTACTGTGTTGTGGACATAATATCTCTGCCTAAACAGGCAGATGTTATTGATATTGTATTTTAAGGCTATTGGCTGGTTTCTGAAAGCCCGATCAAAACTAATTGGATGTCAAGTCACTTGCTATCTCTATCTAATTCAATGTAATAGCTGAAATGGTATATATATACAACCATATGAGTTACTAATCAAGTGAAGCTAGGCTGGCCCGGGCAGAGTAAATAAACATATTTTGACTTACCTAAGAAGTATGTGACACATAGTGCCAAGACAATGAGGAATATGAATACTTTCTTCAATCGCCGTGGATGTTTTATACTGGTCCTATTCCTTACGTTGATATGTGGAGATGAGGTATCATCTTTTAACTGAAACAATAATTAGTACTATGACAAAAAAAATATTAATAGTATTATTAGATAGGTGCATCTACTTTGTGCAATTGGAATCATTAATTTATTAGTAACTACCTACAAGCTATGTACTATACCTATGTAAGAATCAGATTTTTTAGGCCTGATTTTTGAACCTACCGGATAGGTTAACTACATATTTATTTATCTTCGATGCACTGTTTGCTTTAAATAAAGGATCTACGTGAAAATTATGAAATAAAAACGATCGGTTTACGCTAAGCCTAATATTTTCTGTTCTTACCTCTAAATATCTGTAAGTGCTGAATTTTCCCATTATGACCAAATATACACATCACAATCAATAAAAAACCAACTTTACAAAATATATCTAACTATTATCCAGCCTGGGTAGTTAATTTATTTTTGCAAATAATAATTCTGCATTCATATTTTACAGATTCCTCTATCCATAACCTTCCTTCCTCCGCTTGCTCATTGCTGTTGCATTGCTTTGCTCCACAGACTAGTAGGATGCTAACTTTGCTCATTAGTCAGTCATTCGTTCAATGAACGAATAGAATGAAGCTAACTCAATGCGCTGACAATGACAAATCTTGAAATGACATTTGGATTTATGTACTAGTGAAGTTACATGGTATTGATTTACCTCAGTCGATTAAACTACTAACAATCAAAATAAACAAAACGGTAAATCAAACATGACAACATGGTTGCTTGCTAACAAATAATATGTGTCGGCGCAGGGTGGCCTTCATCAGAATTCATGCTCAAGGGCGTGGATGGATGGAGTGTCGTGGAGTGACGTGGGTGGACCAGCAACAATTATTTTCTTCGTAACATTGTACAATTCCTCCAATGGCTATTATTAACACAAATAACGCCTGTAATAAGATAACATTAATTCCCAACACCGTTGCAAACACTAATGTGATTCTAAATCACATTGATTCGCGTAATACACAGCGATTTGTCGTAGACATGGTGCGCTGGTGTCTTCTCGTATCCAAGTCAACAAACTAGATGTCAAGATGACTGCCTCGCTACCATCGACACGACGCTCCGCTAGAGTGACTACGACCTTCTTTCACTCTTGATGTTGATACTTAAATATCGCGCCGTCACGGCCAGACTGACATTCGACCGTCCTCGGGCGTATATTAGTTTCTAGAACAAAAATCTCAATCAAAAAGACATCCGCTCGTCCATCCTACTTATACAAGACTGATGATCTTCTTCAACTTGAACCTCTTTGAGACGCACAGGATTTTCATTTCACCACACTGTTACGCAAGCAACTAGTGACACGATTAGAAGGAGATCGTCTTCAACATCGAATGCTCTCATCATCATCGAACATTTATCTCTCGGATTACGAACGTTACTGCAGTGACTTGAACCGGACGAGAGCATCCCTCCAACCAACCCACCAGGGCATGGCCCGGGTCTACTCTGTCCCTTCGACCAGTTAACCAACACAATACATCTGGACCGAAGAAGTGCATCCCTTCAACCACCCTTTTCAGGTGTGGCCCGGATGACACGTCTCGACCAGGATAGACTCATCTGAACCGAGCAAGTGCATCCCTTCAACCACCCTTTTCAGGTGTGGCCCGGATGACACGTCTCGACCAGGATAGACTCATCTGAACCGAGCAAGTGCATCCCTTCAACCAACCATTTCTGGTGTAGCCCGGACGACACTTCTCAATCAGGATAGACTCTGGAAACCTTCTGGACTGGACTAGTGAATCCTTCTGGCTTGCATGGATGTCACTATCCTGACCAGGATCGACCGCTTGACTTACACATTCATTATAACTCACTCTCTTGGCACTGTGGGGTCTCTTACTCTACCCATATAAATCTACGCACATGACTTCTAATTTTCAGTTTCACATGTTACCACAACAAGCACCGCACCGCTTTAGCTAGCTGCACGGCGACCTCAACAGGTACCTTCGTCTCTGACCCGCGCCACACGGTCGTGCGCCGGTCAGTGCCTTACCTTTGCCCTCGCCTAAACCGCAGCGATGCTCACCACTGCGGCCGGCGACCACTCCGCGACCCGCCTGGCTTCAATGCACGCGAGCGCTGCTCACTATTAGCTAGCTCATTAATTTTCTCGTTGCATCTCTTTCTGTTTTTTTCATTCATTTCATTATTACAATAAACGCAATCAAGGAGCATTTGTTAAGTCCGCTGTTTCTACTATCACTCCCGCAGCAAGGAGCCAAGGCCTACCTAGGTAGTAGGAACCTTCTAGGCCTGATATAGCACTATCGACACATCTTTCCGAGCACACGTTCAGGTTGTTATTACCGTTTTTTTTTTTTTTTTGTTTTGTTTTGTTTTGTTTTGCTTGGGTTTTGTTGCAATGTTTTATCCCAATCAGTTATAGCCACATCTACAATATGATCTAGCGCCGTCTCGGCCACGTCAAAAAGCCCTGCTAGAGCCCATCGCTATGAAATGCAGTTGTACATTGATCTACTAAAATAAACGAGACTTTAACGCACAGTACCCACACGTCTATCATTAAAGCTTTCTTTCAAAAGAGAGCAAAATGATCCGCTGTAAACTAAATAGAAACTGACTCACCGGAGTGTCCACACAGTAAACCTAAAGGAAGTGTGGTTGCATTGATGTACCTCCTTGACTACAGCTCCACTCCCGCTTTACCTATCTGAACAAGCAGGCGCCACGTGCTCTGGCTGACCACACGTGTAGCAGATTACCAGCTGTCTTTTTCTCCGTAGCACGACATGAATCTTGTGATTTTGTGTCGACTTCACTGCGTGGTTAGTGACACTCAGCTATACGATGTCCAGTCAAACTGCAGTAGTGACATTTGCCAGTAAATATTTTCCATAGTACAAGTAACGCCTCTTCAACGATGTTCCACCAAGGATTCGGAATAAAAACGCCCGACTCGTGGCAGTTGGTGCATTTAGTTTACGACGTATAAGGTTTTCCTTCTGCAATAACACCGACACAAAAAATCCAGTTATGACTTCTTCAGGCATCGTAGGTTTAGGTATTCGTTCGATAGGATTTCCTATTCGAAGAGCATATTCAGACGCCGGCTCTTTAGCGTCGATTTGGAATCGTAAGAAATCATTAAAGTAGTCCTGAACAAGCCTCGGTTTAGATAATCTTGCTGTTTACATGTGATTCCATTTAAGTTCAGATTATTGAGGCATGAGGCTGCATGACCTTTCAGCGCACTCATTAGGGTACGTCAATTCCTGCTAGACCTTTGTTTTGCACAACCACTTGCGTAGCTTTACACCAATCATCTATATCCAAATCTGCTTCATACAGCTCGATCTCCAATAGTAGCTGTTGGTTAGCACTACTCAAGCAGGTACTCACTGTTGGCGTTTGTTGGACAGATATGACTCGGATGAGCAACGCTTCCATATTTTTTTTTACAAGTTTCTCAGCGTATCGACCTGGCAATATTTTTCTTCATTTTGCAGCTCGTTCGATCCCACTTCTGATGTCGGCGCAGGGTGGCCTTCATCAGAATTCATGCTCAAGGGCGTGGATGGATGGAGTGTCGTGGAGTGACGTGGGTGGACCAGCAACAATTATTTTCTTCGTAACATTGTACAATTCCTCCAATGGCTATTATTAACACAAATAACGCCTGTAATAAGATAACATTAATTCCCAACACCGTTGCAAACACTAATGTGATTCTAAATCACATTGATTCGCGTAATACACAGCGATTTGTCGTAGACATGGTGCGCTGGTGTCTTCTCGTATCCAAGTCAACAAACTAGATGTCAAGATGACTGCCTCGCTACCATCGACACGACGCTCCGCTAGAGTGACTACGACCTTCTTTCACTCTTGATGTTGATACTTAAATATCGCGCCGTCATATGTAATATTGAGTCCGGTTATTGTACGACATGATAATGTACAGCACGATAATGTACAGCATGATAATTGGAATCCACTTTGGTACCTTTTTGGATTCGTTTTATCGGGTGTACATTATCGGGGTGTGCATTATCTGGAT
Organism: Chloroclysta siterata; assembly: GCA_932294275.1. NCBI lineage: Eukaryota > Metazoa > Arthropoda > Insecta > Lepidoptera > Geometridae > Chloroclysta > Chloroclysta siterata. The sequence goes on along the minus strand of OW028607.1, from coordinate 2,515,598 downwards.
GTGCAATATGTCACGTGTCAATAATGTACAGCCAGCTAATGTACAACATGATATTGTACAGCACGATAATGTACAGCTCGATAATTGGAAGCCAATTTAGTACCTCGAAGCTATGCCTCGTTTTCATGTGCGAGATGTGTTCAAGTGCGACTGTCTTGCTGCTTGCTTTGTTTGCTTTAATAAAATTCAAGAAGAAGTTTTTGGATTTCTTCAAATCAAAACATGCCTGAATGCATGTTTTGTTTAGTTATTTATTTTGTTGTTTCTAGTATTTTTAGTGGTGCTACTAGTAGGTACCGTATGCAGTGATTATTTTCAGAAACAGAAATTCGAGAGGTCTAAACTTTCGATAAATGTTGTTGTATATTGACTGAAAATAGGAACATTATGAACGCATTAACATAAATATCTGGTGTATTCATCATCAATACATCAACAAGCAGCAAAAAATAACTATACATATTCAGGATGATTTCTGCAGGGGAAATGTCTTTTATTTATGGCAAACGCCTACACACCTACAGTGAGTAAGGATAATCAACTTTGAGTTCCTACGAACCTGGTAATAGAATACGAAAAATCAGAAAAGAGAAGTCTGATTATAATTTTATGAACAAGGTTTCTTCTCTGTAGTAACAGAGGATAAGAAAATGGTGTTCTTTGTCGGAATCATGATAATTAGTACCTATGAGAAGAATTGGTGAAGAGAGCTACCAATACACTTGATGCCACCGTTGTCCGGCACACAATATGCAGCATCCACTAACTCTTATAATAATTACAACTGGAGTTTACACAGAGGACTATTAGAGGGTTGCAGAGTTGTTGTTGAATTTGTATACCATGTAGTGTTTCTCGATTGACCTGGCCTTTTAAATATACCTACTTACTCTACATAGTATGGTAATAAATTGGTGTATGAAATTATGGAATAGGTAGTAAAGTTGTAAATTAAACATGAACATGAAATCCATATCTATATAATTTTAATGTACCTATTTCAAGACAGACTCTGAAACTATGTTGTGTTATATACTACTTTATGTATTTTTAATAAATAAATAAATTTAAGTATAATGTTGATTTTGAATATGACCTAGGTAGGTACCTATAGTATTTCAATAGTAGTAGTAGTTTGTTAGCTTGCGTGCTCACCTAGCATTGCAACCATAAAACCAAAGAGATAATGGACAAGACAATAATCAAATCAAAAAACATTTATATTGTGTCACAAAAACATTGGTAAAATATAAGAATAATATTCAAATCAAATCAAATCAAAAGTTTTTTATTAAGACAACTAACAAGTCCACATTGTTAGTAAAAACTTAAGTATAGGGGTTAGTACTTAATAACTAAAACAGATTTCGTCCTCTGGGAGAGCTTCCACACCAGGGGACACGCATAATTGTGTGCAATTTCCTTTAGGATGCTGTTGCTGCTCGAGCGCACTCTGCTCAGTAGTGATGCCGTCTTTTTCCGCCAGATGGCGTCAAATGTGTCAGTGCGCGCATCGGCGAACATGCCTGACGCACTACAGAAGCGCGGGAGTCGCAACAGCGTCCTAAAAGCATTATTAAATTGGACTCGCAGAGCATTGTAAGCCTTTTGAGTATGCTGAAACCACAGGCTCGCAGAGTACATGGATGTACAGTACGCTTTAAATAGAGTTATTTTAACGGCGTCTGTACATCGCGCGAACCTGCGGGCCAGCATATTGGCCCTGACTGACAATGCTCTGCGTTCCCGCTCCATATCAGCTTCGTCTTGCAATTTGTCGGTTACCAAATGTCCTAGGTATTTAAATTGAGAGACCCTCTTAAGTGGACTACCGTAGATGGTGATAGGAGGAACAAAACTAGGACATTTAGTACCCGCCCTGAAGACCATAAACTCTGACTTTTTTACATTATAAATAAGCCCATGCGAGGCCACATACGACTCGCATACGGCAAGTAGTTTCCGGAGTGTATTGGTTAGCACAACAAAATTGGTTGTCACTCAGTTTTATGGATTAGAATTAGTTTAAAAGGAGAAGCACTCGCTGGAGTGTACCTTCTAAAAGACTAACGACCAACCACAAACCTGCTCATAGTCTGAAGACTGATCGCAGATGAAATTGGAACAAAAAAAAAACTCAGTTTTATGCTGTAATAGAGTTTGATACACTAGTATGATTGGTTTTAATATATCATGTTTAGGTATAGGTAAATCTAGATATTGCAAATATTCCGAAAACATACCTAATCAATATTTTGAATCTCATCAACATTATTGATTTTGTGGACAGACATGTCTATGCTGGTCTACCTATATTATTCAGGTAGTCCAGGGTGGCATCTTATAGATTGCTCAGGGCATAGGGGTACAGTGGACCATTAAATGTGATATGGATTTAGGATCATTGCTACCTTCACAGCATTAATCCTCAGTGCAGCGTCATACTTATGCTCAAGTCGAGCCTGCAGAGGCTGCAGAGGCAAGTGAATGAAATAAACAAAGATCTTCATGACAACTTGGGTAGGTAATTTGGAATTTTAAGTTTGTCTAAGCATAACTTTTGAACCATTGATCCAATCTGCATGAAATTTGGGAGGAAGGTTGACAGTTTTTATTTGAAAAATTTATTGGTAGTAAGTACCTACCTACCTATAAATCAAACAACTTCTCACTTGCAAAATTTCAACAGAAATATTTAGAGGATGTTCCAGGTATACCATACCATACCATACCATAGATAGTAAGGGGTAGACAGAGGCAAGTCCAAATAAGGTGTTCGGTAGGGATGTGAAAAAATAATCGATTATGAAAATAATAGTTTTTTTTAAAGATAAAAATCGATTTTAAAATTACAAATAATCGATTAACAATCTATTTTTTTTATATTCATAAAACCGAAAATTATGCTAAAAAAACAATCGATTAATTAAAAATCGATTTATTATGTAGAATGTCACATCCCTAGTGTTCGGGATATTTTGTAGGCACCTTGTTTGCATCGCAGTGAGTAGGTATGTCAATATCAGAACTATCCCTTTCGCAATGACTCAACTCCCACTCCACTCACATTATCCCTGCCATACCAGCCATTTTATTCCTATATAGATAGGGTCTATTTTAGAAAATCTTAATCAATTAATTTACTAAATGAATTTTAATTGTTTCTCTAGAAAATAAGATTGAATTTCCAAAACTACTATTTTGTCACTCATGATCTGTGGAGCTGTTTTCAGGTCTACACATAAATGTGATACAGAGCTAGCCGTGGGTAGAAGGAGTCAGACGTACGCGTCTGGAGCGGCTCATACCGTAGTGAGCGCGTAAGTACCGGCTCTATTTCTTTTGGAGCGGCTCAACAGCTCTCATGCCTAATATAAATTTTATTCCTAGGTAGATAGGGTCTATATTACAAAAAAGATATCCAGATCAAAAATTTTGCTAAATGAATTTGAATTTTTTCGTCTAGATAATAAGATCTAATTTCCAATGCTGCATTTTTGGAGCCATCATCTGTGGAGCGGTTCTCAGGGTCTACTCAAAATTGTGATACACAACTCAAACGGTTCAAAGATTGGTTTTATGATAAATAGAACCCTGAACCGTTTGAGTAGAATATTTATTTTGATTCATTGGGAGGTTTGCTACGTACTCGAACCGTTGAATCGTTTGAAGTAATATCTGCGCAGGCGAATGACTTATGAAGTAAGGATGAATTGAACAACAGAAAATCTTGATGCAAATTATTTACCACATTATTTTAATTATTTATTTATACGGTTGTGTACATTATAAATAAGGTTCATTTTACAAAGTTAACTAAATTTACTTGAGGGTTTTTTCGGCTGCCCGTGGATTCTCTCACCCGGTAGCAATGATTGCTTACATAATTTTTGAAGGAATATTTTCCGATTAGGAACGCCACACAATAATAATAAAATGTGATATTAATAGAAAATGTAGCAATACGGTGGTAAATAATTTGCTTCAACATTTTTATTGTTGTTCTTTTATTGAAGAAGGTTCATTTTACAAAGTTGAACTAAATTTACTTGATGATTATTTCATCTGCCCGTGGCTTCACTCACGCGGTAGCAATGATTACTAACATAATTTTTGAAGGATTTTTCCCGATTAGAAACTTTACACAATATTATTAGAATAAAAAAAATAATGCTTTCGTAAATAGGTAGGATAGGATAGTAATTTTGATCTATTACTACCGACCATACATACATAAATAAAGTTAGATACTTGGTACATAAATTACTTAAAAACTAGGTTATAAGTTGCAGAAGGACTTATTTACATATACCTAGTCTTTCTTTTATACAATTCGTCAGGTAGTACTACACATCATGCCTATTTCTACCGCCAAGCATCGTTGCTGCGTTTCTTGTGTTTCGTCGTGTGTGTGTGGTTTGACACCTCAGGCTTGCCGGTAGAATTACAGTTAAATGAGTCGTCTGCAATAACGTCTGTACGTTACGTTAAGTTGATGGATGAACAGTGCATCGTAGGACACGTATAAATATTGCGTGACTTGCGAGCTTTGATAAAGATGATGTTTACGATTTAACATCAGGTAGGTTATCAACATCTGCTTGTTCTGATGAGATTTATTTTAAACATTATAATGTATATACAAATGTATATTGTAATGTATATGTATACCTATACATGGAATGGAACATACAGATGACCTGATGTTGAGTGGAAAAAAATAAAACTCTTTATTTTACAAAGCCTCGCAAGGTTATGGTGACTTTGAAAAACCCTCCCAAATGAGGCCAATATTCAAAAATGGAATTATTCAAGCTTTTTATGAAGGTCACTTCATAAAGGTAACTAGAAGTAGGTAAGTAAGTTAGCTAACATAGTCGTGTCTTCGCGGATCCTGTAATTGCTCGATGGTTGCTTGAAGTCTTTGAAGTTACAGTGCCACAAAGTCCAGATATGTTTGTGGCACTGTACTGTAGTACCCTGAAATTCTGAGCCGTTTGAACCACGGTTCAACTTCTTTCATTTATGTTTGGACTTTTTTCTGACTACCGCCTACTAACTCGGTATGGTAACCAAGTTTCAACTGAATTGGCCTTATATTACTAACTAGTGGCTTCCCGCGGCTTCGCACGCGTTGAAGTGGTGAGCCGTGATTGAGCCACAAACATCCAAACATCGTAACTTTCGCATTGATTTGTATATTATTAGGGTAGGATTTTAAATACCTATAGGCGTACATTACCTATATTAGGTAGGTAGGTACAGGTACTGAGTTTAGCACAAATATGACAAATACAACAAAGACAACCTTACACGGAAAGTATGTACTTATTTGTTCATAGTTTCTACCCCAAAAACAAACGAAACAGCTTCACGACTTTGATCCCCAGGCACTGTAGATACTCTCAAATCTCTGCGTGTCAACTCAAGTTTCCCGTTTTTAGAATGTCCCTTACAAACATTGACGCCTCGTTGTATCCTTTTTACTCGAGCGCAACGAAGGAGGGTAGTTTAAAAAAACTTTTAGGAGTTGTTTTCGAAAATCAAACAGTATTTTTCTAATTTATCCACAGAACATATTTTCTTTTAGTTTGAAGTTAATTACACTACGCGTTAAAAATTTTCCATACAAAACTTGAAACTTTGGCAGTCTTTTGCACCCTTTGCAGTTGTAGCTAGTTTTAAAATAATTGTAACGTGATTTTAAATTATTTATCGTGGAGTATATTTACTTCAAGTTTGAAATCAATTGCATGAGGCGTAAAAAATCTCCCATGCTAACTTTTACAGTCATTTGCACCCTTTGCTATCAAAAGCCTTTCCTTTTCTTAAGCCTTGGAGTACATCTACTTCAAGTTTCAAGTTTGTAAGTTCAAGGAATACAATTTGTCATACCAACGGTTTCAACCCTTTTTACACCCTTAGGGGTTGCATTTCCCAAAATCCCTTCTTAGTACACCTCTACGCTATAAAACCTATGTACTCTTCAAATTTCAAGTCTCTAGGACCAGCGGTCAAAAAATTACCATACAAAGTTTTACATCCCTTTGCACACTTATCAAGGGTAGTTTTAAAAAACTAAAAATGCCTTTACTATTTTTTTGCCTTGAAGTATATGTACTCCAAGTTTGAAGTTTGTAGGTTCAAGGAATACTATTTTTCATACAAACGTTTTCATCCTTTTTTACAGCCATAGGGGTTGAATTTCCAAAAATCCCTTCTTAGTCAACCTCTACGCTATAAGACCTATGTACTTTTCAAATTTCACGTCTCTAGGACCAGCGGTCAAAAAACTCCCATACAAACTTTTACACCCCTTTGCACACTTATTAAGGGTAGTTTTAAAAAACTAAAAATGCATTTCTTTTTTATTTGCCTTGAAGTATATGTACTCCAAGTTTCAAGTTTGTAGGTTCAAGGAATACTATTTTCCATACAAACTTTTTCATCCCTTTTTACACCCATAGGGGTTGAATTTCCAAAAATCCCTTCTTAGTACACCTCTACGCTATAAGAACTATGTACTTTTCAAATTTCACGTCTCTAGGACCAGCGGTCAAAAAACTCCCATACAAACTTTTACACCCCTTTGCACACTTATTAAGGGTAGTTTTAAAAAACTAAAAATGCATTTCTTTTTTATTTGCCTTGAAGTATATGTACTCCAAGTTTCAAGTTTGTAGGTTCAAGGAATACTATTTTTCATACAAACGTTTTCATCCCTTTTTACACCCTTAGGGGTTGAATTTCCAAAAATCCCTTCTTAGTACACCTCTACGCCATAAGACCTATGTACTCCTCAAATTTCAAGTCTCTAGGACCAGCGGCTTAGGCTGTGCGTTGTCTATATGTCAGTCAGTCAGTCAGTCAGTCAGTCAGTCAGTCAGTCAGTCAGTCAGTCAGGACTTTGATTCTTATAGTATTAGAGATAATATAAAATTATATAATATTTTACGTTTTGGGCTCGTTCATTTTTCTACAAAACTATGTTACATAAAGTCTTATAAATTATTCGTCTGATGGTTCGTATGAAAGGTCGGACAGTGGAAATGTTTATAAATGTAATACTCAGACAAAATAAAAAAGTAGTACTTTTTTATTTTGTCTGAGGCCGGCTATAGAAAAAATAATAGTTAGTATTGCGCGAGCGCTGCGTTTCGTTTCAAATGAGACAAACATTTAAGAATGGTTCTCGGGTCAGTAGTAAGTAGTATTAGGCTAGTACAGATAAAAGGGTAACCAATTATCATCCTTTTTTTGGGATATTCTTTTTAATTAATTATTTTGAGTTTTAGCTACATCTAAGTGATCAGTAACAGACACTGATCATATAGTTCATTTTTGTTTGGTAATTACAAAATAGTGGTGTACCTACACAGGCCCGACCACGGGTCCATATATTGATGAAACAGCTCCTTTATCAAAAAACGAACTTTCATTGAAACAACACTTGAAACTTTGTTTCAATATTTATTGACTTTTGATGGTCACTGTGCTTACTAGGGTTGCCACCTTTTTGCAGTTAAAGTACATTGGTTATTATAGGTAAGAAAAAAAAAGTACATAGTATCAAAATAAAGTACAATTTTTTTAGGTACAATTTGAGGTTAGGTTGTGTTTAGAAATTGTTAAAAACGAGTGCTTAAGTGATGTGGCGCTGGCGAGAGGCGAAATCGATTCAGCATCTACGCCTCACTAAACTTCAATAATATATTATATTATTACATTGTAAAAGGATCATACAAAAGAACGGTAGGAACCAAGCCGTAAGTTTGTTGCCTGTTCTTCTAGGCTTTGGTCGCGTGGAACTGGCACCTAGAGTCACCTAGCTTTAAGACGTTTCAAAGTGATCCTTGTGATTTTATTGAATAAATACATTTTGACTTTGACTTTGACTTTGACATCAATCGTTAAAGTCGTTTAACGAAAAAATACTTACGACTAAACTATTCAAAATCCCAAAGAAATTAAATCATGCGAAATAAAGTATTTTGGTGTACTTTATTGTTCTCATAAAGTATAGAATACAATTACCTGAAATAAAGTACAATACTTTATTATAAAGTACGGGTGGCAACCCTAGTGCTTACCTACCTACTTATGACGATTGGAATCATATCGCTCTTGTTTTCTACCTACATCATACCAAACTGAAACAGGTTCACTGCCCCCCCTCTCCTCGTAGATATCCCCTCAGATCTTTTAGTACCAAGTAGGTAGGTACTTACCTAAAACTCATGATTTTTTTTAGAACGTTTATGGGAGGTAGTCAGACGTAGGTACATCCAAACATGACATTTGGTATCATGAAAAATATAGGTACATACCTACCTACATACCCTCAATTTGCAGTAGTTGGTATACCATACGTGACAGGTAGCAAGCCCATCGCCGCTGTTAGAATACTAACTGGTTTCCTCACGATGTTTTCGTTCAACGTTTAAAACCACTGACATTGCGCACATAAATTTTTCGATAGGAAATATCCATTGGTGCACGACTGGATTTGAAACTGGATCCTATCGTATACTTACTATCGTAAACTAAAGTTCAACTAAGGCATAAACTTGGGAACAGTACGAATGTACTGTAGAACCCACCTAGGGTTCTAGTAAGAAGTGGTCTAGCCTTGATGTAATATCTACTAGATCTACGTTAGGCTAAGTAAGTAGGTATAGGATGGGTACGAATTAGGGCATGAATACCGGAATCCCGTAATACCGAAATACCGGGATCCGAACAATGCCGGTATTGAAGGAAATCAATACCGGCATTGTTCGGTATTGAAATCGAATAATCAATATCGAATGTTGGGTGCAATTAGGCATATTAAATTAAAATAAAATAATAGAATTTATTATTGATTGATAACAATGTCAAAATTTGAATAGTAGATTGTTTACCAAGGGAGCAAACAACTATTTTTATGGCGAGAGTGTTTTTTGAAACCAGAGCGGAGCGAAGGATTCTAAAGTAGAATCCTAAGCGTAGCGAGGGATTCAAAGTACTTCACTCGAGCTTAAAATAGTGTTGCTCCCGAGGTGGACACTCTACTTTTTATCACCCTCTATGAGAAAATAGCTTAGTGCAAGTTATGAATAATCATAGTCACGAAGTCACAAAGTCACAAAGTCACAAAGTCCCAAAGTCACGAAGTCACAAAGTCACAAAGTTACAAAGTCACGAAGTCACGAAGTCACATAGTCATATTGTCACATTGTCACATAGTCATATTGTCACATTGTCACATAGTCATAATCATGCATTGTAATTTTATTTATTTTCATAAAACTAAGTAAAATCTGAATTTGAGTAAACAATTATGAACAAAGGTGGAATGCGCGTTTCACGTGTTTTTGTTTATTTTTATTTAGTTCAGGCGCTTTTTTTTAATTATAAAGCCTGCAAGTTTATACAGTGTTCGTGATCTCTTTGGTGATTAGCACATTCCAAATTCAAATCACATTACCGCCCTTGGGATCAAAGTGCTATTTTGCTGCCTGTTTTCGAAGAGCAAACTATCTCCTTTCGAATTGATGTGATAAAAAGTTAATTACCTATTGAGTTTTAGTCAACATTACCATTTCTTAGTTAAAAATAGAGGAGTCCATCCAACTAAAGCTTATGAATATCTGATGCGTATTTTGCTAACAAGCGTTGAGACCTGAGAGTGAGCGAATATTTTCTTCTGCGGGATACTTTTGTAACCGATTAATAAGTAAAATCTCTCAGATAAAATGCTAGATTCTCTTTCACATTACGAATATTGAGAACACATTAACAAGAAGAACGTTTTTTGACCAAATAATAATGACGTTAATGATGAGTTGATTATTGTCTAGGTACCTATAATCTTATTACAAGCCAAAATTGGTTACTACAGTCATCTTAGAGCACACGATAGACAAATCAATAAACAAGCAGTAACATAACAATGTCGCCGTTGTCGAATCCGGCCTGGACGACATCATCATCATTACGTGTAGGTAATGATAAAAAATGTTATTTAATTTTTTTAAGCTACAATGTTGATCCGTATATAGAAATATTTAATTTAAATAAAAGTTATATTATTGATAGTATGACTACATTTGGTACTTACGTATACGTACGTTTAAGTTCATTTAATTTAATTACTTATATGATTAATGAGGCTGAAAAACAAATTGTGTTTATCTCTAATACTATAAGAATCAAAGTCCTGACTGACTGACTGACTGACTGACTGACTGACTGACTGACTGACTGACTGACATATAGACAACGCACAGCCTAAACCGCTGGTCCTAGAGACTTGAAATTTGAGGAGTACATAGGTCTTATGGCGTAGAGGTGTACTAAGAAGGGATTTTTGGAAATTCAACCCCTAAGGGTGTAAAAAGGGATGAAAACGTTTGTATGAAAAATTGTATTCCTTGAACCTACAAACATGAAACTTGGAATACATATACTTCAAGACAAAAAAATAGGAAATACATTTTTAGTTTTTTAAAACTACCCTTAATAAGTGTGCTAAGGGATGTAAAAGTATGTATGGGAGTTTTTTGACCGCTGGTCCTAGAGACTTGAAATTTGAAGAGTACATAGGTCTTATGGCGTAGAGGTGTCCTAAGAAGGGATTTTTGGAAATTCAACCCCTAAGGGTGTAAAAAGGGATGAAAACGTTTGTATGAAAAATTGTATTCCTTGAACCTACAAACTTGAAACTTGGAGTACATATACTTCAAGACAAAAAAGTAGGAAATACATTTTTAGTTTTTTAAAACTACCCTTAATAAGTGTGTTAAGGGATGTAAAAGTATGTATGGGAGTTTTTTGACCGCTGGTCCTAGAGACTTGAAATTTGAAGAGTACATAGGTCTTATGGCGTAGAGGTGTACTAAGAAGGGATTTTTGGAAATTCAACCCCTAAGGGTGTAAAAAGGGATGAAAACGTTTGTATGAAAAATTGTATTCCTTGAACCTACAAACTTGAAACTTGGAGTAAGTACATATACTTCAAGACAAAAAGTAGGAAATACATTTTTAGTTTTTTAAAACTACCCTTAATAAGTGTGCTAAGGGATGTAAAAGTATGTATGGGAGTTTTTTGACCGCTGGGCCTAGAGACTTAAAACTTGAAAAGTACATAGGTCTTATGGCGTAGAGGTGTACTAAGAAGGGATTTTTGGAAATTCAACCCCTAAGGGTGTAAAATGGGATGAAAACGTTTGTATGAAAAATAGTATTTCTTGAACGTACAAACTTGAAACTTGGAGTCCATATACTTCAAAGCAAAAAAATAGGAAAGGCATTTTTAGTTTTTTTAAACTACCCTTAATAAGTGTGCAAAGGGATTTGTATTTGTATTTATTTGAACATTACATCTATCATTACAGGTTATACCTAATACAATAGAGTAGTAAAAAATAATAATTTTAGTATATACAAAATGTCATAAAGCAAAAATTCAATCAAATTATTTACAAATAAATGTCATACGAAAAAAAAAAAATAATCAATTAAACATTATCACACAAAGCAAAAAAAAAAAACTAAAAATTCAATCCAATTAAAAAATATTTACATACAAATGTCATAGAAAAAATAATAAAAATAAATAATTAAATCATATTAAAACTATTACATTTAAATCAATCTCAATATACCTACTTTGCAGAAAAATTATAATTATACCTATTTGCAATAGCACAGATTATATAATGTAGCTCTCACGAACTCGCTCTTTGGACAGTGGAATATGTCGATGGTCACCGCGACCTGATTTAGCGTGCTTATGGTCCTCGTCAGTGGTGCCTTGCCGAGCAGATTAGTTCTTCCACGAGGCACTGCGAACAGAGGAGGCCGCCTGCGACGCCCAACATACTCGTCCTGCACGCAAAGCCTCATCATCTCCAGGATGGTCGGATTGGAAACCATCCCCCGGAACACCCGAACCACATATAGCGCTAGCGCCATATCCCTCCTAATTTCCAGCTTGTTGTATCCAACCATACCCAAAACGAATAAGGTTGGATACATCAAGGGATAGAACGGATAGACGCCGTATGTCTTCCAATAAAGATATCGCGTAAACTTGTTCTGTATGCGCTCCAACATGAGGCTATATTTAACTTCATGCGGAGCCCATACAGAAGCTGCGCTTTCCATCTGGCTTCTGACCAGGGCATTATACATTGCAGTAAGAGCCCTTAAGTTTGTGAAACCGTTTGCTCGGCGTAAAATGAATCCTAATATTCTGTACGCATTTTTACAAACGGTAACAACATGGACTCTGAACCTCAACTCGGTGTCCAGCCGAACCCCAAGATCTCTCACCAATTTCACACGCTTCAACTGCGCTTCCTCTATCTGGTAGTTGTAGTGGATTGAGGCCGTTGCTCTACTAAATGTTATTATAGAACATTTGTTCACATTAAACTGCAACTTGTTTCTCCTGCCCCACTCCACTACCCTATCCACGTCTTGTTGAAGACGGACGCAATCTTCTTCCTCTTTTATAGGCAAGATCAACTTGAGGTCGTCTGCAAACAGAAGACACTTGGCCGCTGTAACAACTTCGGGCAGATCGTTAATCATCACGATAAATTCCAGCGGCCCTAAGTTGCTGCCTTGACTTACACCTGTTCTCGTGAAGTAAGGTTCAGATTTATGCCCCGCGTACTCCACATACTGCTGCCTGTCCTTCATGTAGCTAGTGAAGAACTGCAGCAGTTTGGGAGTGCAGCCGATTGTCGCCAGCTTTGACAATAAGATGTCGTTATCGACCATGTCAAAAGCTTTTTTAAAATCAAAGTAGGCGACATCGACTTGCACTCCTGCGTCTACGTTCGGAAGAATGTACGACATCGAGTTGAGGAGGTTACTGGTCGTGCTGCGGCCTGGTCTGAAGCCGTGCTGAGCATCCGAGAGATGAGCCGATATTTGCTGCTGTATGCTGCGTTGCACCGCCGACTCGAACACTTTCGCCGGTGATGAAAGGATCGCAACGGGTCTGAATCCACTTACCTCTGAGCCACCGTCACCTTTCGGTATAGGAATCACCCGAGTAACCCTCCAGCGTTCCGGGAAATATGAGCCTTCCAAGCATAAGTTAAATATATGGCCGAGTGGCTCCGCTAGAACCCTACGGCAGTCCCTCATAACAAACACGGGTATCCCGTCTGGGCCTGCAGACTGTTTCGGCTTAAGTCGTGCGAGTGCCGCCCCTACCTCTGCCTCTGTCAGCCGCGGCACGTGAACGCGCGAGCTACCGGCTTTGCCTAAAGCCTGCGCTTCGCGCACGTCGAGGATCGCCGTAGTGGTGCCGTATACCGAAAGAAAATACTTCGCAAATTCCTCTGCACATTCTGCCTCCGGAAGTGTACTACCATCTTTAGTAATTTTCTTTCGGTCCACTGCACCCCGTTTCTCTCTAACATAATCCCAGAATGCCCTCGGGTCCTCCGCTAATCGGCTCTGCACTCGCTCCTGATGATGTTGATGCTCTATGGCTATCATTTCCTTGACCTTCGCTCTACATTCCGAGAAGGCCTGGTAGTCCTCTTTGGACTCTCTCGTCTTGTACAATTTATGCAGCCTTGCTTTGTGTTCTATTTCACGAATGATCTCTACGGTATACCACCTTGGGTAACTATACCTTGAATTTACATTACCTGTACGTTTTTTAGGTACACATTCGTCAAAAATCTCATTCAGGATAACATAAAAATAATCTAAAGCTTCTTCTGGGTCTTGGACTCGATATAGAGCGCTCCAATCCGCAGCCGTTATTGACGAATACAAAGCGTGGTAATCCGCCTTACCAAAGTTCCAGCTCGGTAACGTGGTCGGAGGTGGCGGCGCAGGGCCGGGCTCGGCGCGCACGCTGCGGCGCACTGTCACCGCGAGCGGTGGGTGCTGCTGGTCCACCGGCACCAGTGCCTCATCAGCCATGCACACATACACTTCATCCATCTCTGAAGAGACCAGCACTAAATCTAGTAACCTGTCGTTACAATTTCTCACCTCGTTCTTCTGAGCGAATTCGCAAAAGGCTACAAAATATTCAAAATAGTTTAAAACGTTATTATTACACGAATATAAATTAAAATCCCCTATAACTATACATGACTTATAATTAGGACACCATTTTTCTAAAATTTGGAACAAAATTAAATAATCATCTTCAGTGCTATTAGGAGGAATATAAACAACACAACAAAAAAACAAAAACTTTTCTTTTAATAACACTGTGGCGCCAACTAATTCAAACGCGCAGGTGTCGATATCCACGCCGTCCGGCACCTTCGCTGGTCTTAACTGAAGACGGTGCGACGACGCCAGGAACACTCCTCCCTGCTTCCGTCCGTCCGCCCGGTCACATCTCAAGATCTGGTATCCTGGAGGTACTATCTCGGCATCGTGAATGGACTCTGCACAACCTGTCTCCGTGATTGCAAATAAATCTGCACCTGAGGATTCGATGTTGTTGCAAATCATATCTAACTTTGTCCGTAACCCTCTCGCATTTTGGTAGTATACCTCTATGGCTCTACTTTTCTTCGATTGGCCTGTTTGCCTGTCTCCGAAACCAAAACCATTCGCCAAACTCAGAATTCACGGGCCAGACATCTGGCTGGCAAAGTATCTCGTACTCTCTTTGCGGCACCGTGATAATAAAAGAGGCATAATCCCGCTCTGTCTTATGCTTGATCTTGTCAACTTTTATGGTGGCTTCTGAGTTACATACTCTCTTTACGTGGCTCGTCATACTTTCCACTGTTGTTCTAATCGCCAGTTTCCATACGTGAAGATATCTCTTTTCTTCCATTGCTTGGATTTCCATATTAATATTGGTATTCTGGCCTTTCTTCACAATTTTAGGTTGTACGCTCTCTCTAACTCTAATACTACTTACAACGCTAGTAGTATTTGCTGCCTGCGTGTCATTCAAAGGCCCGTGGTTGGTTTCATTGGGGGTCACCTTGGAGTTTTCCATGGTTCTAGTCGCGAATTCAGTTTTACTGTTATTTTTCTTGCAAACCTTGATCCAATCATCCTCCTCGGGTACCGGAGTCTTCGCTGGCGGCGGTGGTGTGCACATAGTAGCTGCTGCTGGACTGCTAGTAGAAGCGTGCTCCTTACTACCAAAGGCCTGCTTAGGCGATAAGCTTTGCTTGTGTTGGCGTTTTGATGTAGAGACTCTCCTTATCTGCTTACTCTTTTCCACAACTTTATTGCCTTGGAGTTCTGACTGGTTCCCGGGGCCCCTCTTTTGTACGTCTGATACAGGAGAAGTTATCACAGCTGGCTCGGAATGCAGAGGCTTAGCTGCGACTGATGATTCTCCACATTTACAAGAACTCAATTTATTCTCCAAGGTACTTAATCTCTCGTTCAGCCTGTCAAACTGACCCAACATTATTACGATCAAATTGTTATCTATTGAAGTCGTAAACTGCTCTGCTATTGTTTTACTCACAGTAGTCCTTAGGCGTCCATACAGCGCGTCTATGCTCTTCTGCAGTTGCACTTCCATTATATCACGGACGCGGATGTCTAAATCGCCGGTCTTCGACTGTGTGGAGTGGGGAGAGAAAGGAGTTTGTTGCATTTTAATTTGTCGGTTCTTCGTACGTCCAGTAACATTGGCATATTCCTCATCTACAGTGATAGAATTAAGCGTTGACGAAATATTATAGCTGCCGCGTACCGGTGTATTAGAATTTCCACTCTTGGGAATTTTGCTATGACATTCCACACAAATCCAGGCGCTTAAATAATCCGTTGTAAGTGTTTCGAAGTCGCTCTGTTTTATGTTTGCACATAAAAGGTCGTATGTGTGTTTGCACGTAGAACAAACCAAGTAACTGTTGTCTATTATTTGGCCTCGGCATCCCGAACACACTGTACTGAGATCCGTAGTCGAAATCATTTCTTACTAATCCGCCAAACGAAGTGAAACAAGCCGCGCCACAGCTTCAGTAGTAGTACTGCAGCGAGTTGCGTTTGGCAAGTACCTCGGCGGCCGGCCGCGCAGCTATGATTCACCCGCACGAACAATGCAAGCGGGCAGAGAGTGGTCGGTTACACCAACTTTTTTGAAATGTTTTCTCTGTTTATTACTGAACCACTAGTCCGATTTAAATATTATAAACGTCACTAGATCGGGTATTGCACTGGCTTCACAGTAATATAAATCACAACTGAGTCACTTCAAATAAAACCACTTTTTTAATTTAATAACCGCAAAGCGAACGAACGTAGCTGTTGCTGTAATGACGGTCGTACGGCGAAAAAGGACGGATGTAAAAGTTTGTAAGGGAGTTTTTTACCGCTGGTCCTAGAGACTTTACATTTGAAGAGTTATGATGATGATCATCATCAGCCCAAAGAAGTCCACTGCTGGACATAGGCCTCCCCTATACATTTCCAGGAATCGTGTTCATCATTGAGCGGGGGGGGGTTTGCCATAGTCACCACGCTTGGCAGGCGGATTGGTGACCGCAGTGTTGATGGTGTTTACTCTGGAAATGCTGCTTCCCATTTCCTGGTGTGTTCCCTTAGTCGCCTATTACGACATCCACGGGAGGTGATAGAGGGGTCCAATTCTATAATTGGACCCCTCCATCACCTCCCGTGACCGGGACCACCACGGCCAATTTGAAGAGTACATAGGTCTTATGGCGTAGAAGTATACAAAGAAGGGATTTTTGTAAATTCAACCCCAAAGGATGTAAAAGGGTTGAAAACGTTTGCATGAAAAATAGTATTCCTTGAACCTACAAACTTGAAAATTGGAGTACATGAATTTTAAGGCAAAAAAATAGGAAAGGCATTTTTAGTTTTTCAAAACTACCCTTAATAAGTGTGCAAAGGGATGTCAAAGTTTGTATGGGAGTTTTTTAACGCGTGGTGCGATTGACTTAAAACTTGAGGTAAATATACTAAGGAATAAATAATTAAGAATGACGCTTTTAACTTTTGATAATTACCCCTGCAAAGGGTTCAAATGACTGTAAAAGTTAGTATGGGAGATTTTTAACGCATAGTGCGATTGATTTTAAACTTGAAGTAAATATACTCCACAACAAATAGTTCTAAAATCACGTTTTCAATATTTTAAAACTACCCCTGCAAAGGGTGCAAAAGACTGCCAAAGTTTCAAGGTTGGTATGGGAGATTTTTAACGCGTAGTGTAATTAACTTCAAACTAAAAGAAAATGTGTTCTGTGGATAAATAACATAAATACGTTACCATAAAGGATACAACCGAGGCGTCAATGTTCTAAAAACGGGAATCTTGAGTTGGTACGAAGAGATCTGAGGGTATCTACCGTGCCTGTGGATCAATGTCGTGAAGCTGTTTCGTTTTGTTTGCTTTTGGGGTAGAAACTAGGAACAAATAAGTACATATTTTCCGTGTGGGGTGGTCTTTGTTGTATTTGTCATGATTGTACTAAACTCAGTACCTACCTATACCTACCTACCTACTTAATATAAGTAATGTACGCCTATAGGTATATCTTATACCTACGTAGGTATTTAAAATCCTACCCTAATAATATACAAATCAATGCGAAGGTTACGATGTTTGGATATTTGTGGCTCAATCACGGTTCACCACTTCAACGCGTGCGAAGCCGCGGGAAGCCACTAGTTTTTAATAAAATTGCCAATACCGGTAGTAGTACCGGGATTCCGGTATTGGGCTCCAGTACCGAACTCAATACCGGTATTGAGATTAGTCCCGGTATTGCATGCCCTAGTACGAATGAATATACCTGAGGTAGGTAGGTTACAGTATCTAGCCGTAGCCTCAAAAGCCGTCACAGCTCAGTTGGTAATAGCTCTGCCTTCTGCTGTGGGCTGTGCGTTCAATCCCCACCAAGAACAAAATTTATTTGTGTGACGAACGTAGTTTGTTTAGTCTGGGTATTATTATATGTTACAAGTACCTATGTATGTTATCATTAAAAAAAAGTATTTATTTAAATAGCTATCAGGACCCTATAATACAAGCTTTGCTTAGTTCGGGGCTAGATAGAGTTGTGCAAAGTCCACCAATTTTATTTATTTATTTTAAAACCTCTGCGATGAGCTTGACCAGGTGTGCATACTACCATCAAGCAACATTGCTGTTTCGGTTTAAAGGGTGGTTGCCAGTGAAATTACAGACACATGAGGCTTAACATCTGCATACTTACTATAAACCTAGGTTGGTTCGTTGTACTGGATTGCAGTTTCTTAGAGGAGCAATAATCTCCTTTTTATGAACTTTAGAACATCAGAAAAATAATAACAACAACCGTACTATGCTTGTCTATTAGACCGTAAATGATAGCCTATATTATTTAAATTACCTACCCATAGTACAGAAAAACTAATAGTACAACAGTTAATTTAGTTATGTTTTTATACTTAAATTACAACTCAAAATCAAAATCAAAATGGTCTTTATTCAGTACAATCACAAGGATCACTTTGAAACATCTTATATACTAGGTGAATCTATCACCAGTTCCTCGCGACCAAAGCCTAGAAGAATGGGCAAGAAACTTACGGCTTGGTTCCTAGCGTTTTTTGTATGATCCTTTTTACAATTTTATTAAGGTACCTACTTAATTATTTAGTGTTTTTAATGAGTTGGAGCATAGATCAGTCCCAAGCTTTTTTGTCATCTATATAATACTAATACAAGTACAAAAGGTATAGCCTAGATATTTACAATATAAATGCTAGGAACTTTTGACAATGCTAGGAAATTAATTTAGATACTCCTTGGCTTTTAGGTGAAGAGAAATCAACTAGTGAGAAGTTAGGGTCCCTGGTGACGTCTTTAAATCCAATACTATAATCATTAGACATAGACACATGCACAGATTCATAATGATCATTTTTAGCCTACACTCATATAACTCCTGGATTCTATACATGTTTCATGTCATGAGTGGTAAGAACCAATGGTTCATACATTCAAGTCTCGACTGTTAGGTCTTCTAATTGATCATGATCAGTTTTGTATTGGGTGGCTAGCTCGGCCAATTGCTTCTTGAGGATTCTGACCCAAAATCATCAAGTCAATTAAATCATTAGAGCCTCAATGTCTCATCTCGTTCTTGCAATAGCTGATCTTGAATCTTGTTACTATTAGAGCTCCGCAGCAACCACCTGTAGCCTTGCTGCAAAGTCACGTGCCCTCCGTGTCATGGTCATATAATGTAGTGTATATAATTTATCATTTAAGATAGTGGAGTTAAACGGTGCCTGAAGGTTATGTACCAGCCGGTGAGCAAAGTGCATTTGAATTTGTGCTTATGTTGTGTTTTTGGGTAATTTATAATAAACTCTCCACGTTTATCAGCGGCAGCAGATAACAGGCCCTGATCAGCTTCTAAAAGTGTATGTAAACATTCAAATCGCCATTAGTCGTGAAAAAGATTCTTTGTACGATTTTTAAAGTGTTCCGTCTTAAAATAGTTCACAAACAAATATACAGTCCATTCATACTATTTAAAACTGTTACACTGGTAATTCACTCTAAATATATGTAAAATAATTATATTTCTTCTTCTAGTTAGGTTTTTCATTTATTTTCTTTTTTTTATTTTGTTTTATGGCGCTGGACTGGAGTCGATCGGTCTTTTTGCCTGCCATGCATTATGCCACTCGACCAAAAACAGTGAGTTGAGCAAGTTGAGTTTTGCATTGCTGTACCATTTTACATTTTTAGTTTACACGTTCTTAGTTAGATCCGATTATGTTTATATGTCGTCATTATAAAGATTACGGAATATTCTGAAATTTCTCTTTGATTTGTAGTTTGTAACGATTATTTTGTAGTTTTGAAATGTCTTGGAGAATCGTACTATATTGTCTGCAGCCTGCTAGGAAATCAGTACCCCAAGTATGAGTTTTGCTTACCATATTCGGTTTTTAGTTTTACGTTTTTGTTCCGTGTTCATTGCGGGTTTTGTATGAAGACGCGATAGGGATACCGATATGGAATTTTACAAAACCCGCAATGAGCACGGAGCAAAAACGATTCGTTTTGTTCCGTGTTCATTGCGGGTTTTGTATGAAGCCGCGATAGGGATACCGATATAGAACTTTATGTTCTACTACTAATTTTCATCATACTTGCAACATAAAGTTCCGTATCGGTATCTCTATCGCGTCTTCATACAAAACCCGCAATGAACACGGAACAAAAACGTAAAACGAAAAACCAAATATGGTAAGCAAAACTCATACTTGGGGTACAGCAAGTTCTCTTTTGATGGAGTGTTCATTGTTCATTGAGTTTTCATTTCTTCCGTTTTTTCAGTGATAGTTACCTACTCCTATGGAGAGCACTATTCTAGAAGTATAGTCGTCCGGGGAAGTACTACCACCACGCCTTTTTCTGCCGCCAAGCAGCGTTGTTGTGTTTCGGTTTGAAGAGTGTGGTTGCCGGTGTAATTACAGGCACATGAGGTTTAACATCTGTATGCCTCAAGTTGATGGACGCAGGGCAGTGCATCGTAGGGCACGTTCCTATCGTGCGTGACTTACGAGGCAATGCTTTGTTATAGGTGATGGTTACCACTTAACATCAGGTGGGCCATCTGCTTGTTCCGTCAGCTAGAAGTATAAAAAAAAAAAAAAACAGTGATATGATGTAGAACCTTAGATCAAGTATACAATACACATAGTATTATAAATCTATGTGTAGAACCTAAAAAATTCTACAAAATGTAGGTACCTACATTTTGTAGAACTTTTTAGTGATCAAAAGGAGCCTCTTTCAGGAGCATTTTTTTATACAACTTGCTGATGGAACAAGCAAATGGCCCACCTGATGTTAAGTGGTAACCATCACCTATAACAACGCATTGCCTTGTAAGTCACGCACGATTGGAACGTGGCCACCGATGATCTGCCCTGCGTGTATTCTCTCATCTGTGCCTGCGTCCATCAACAGCTGAGGCATAAAGATCTTATGCCACATGTGTTTGTAATTTCACTGGCAAACACACTCTTAAAATCTTTTCACCACACTGTTTTGTAATAAACTAGTGACACGATGACGAGGAGAAGAAGAAGGTTATTGCTGCCTACCAATTCTAAAGCTCTTTAAATAAATAAATATTGGTGGACATTCATTATGTAGATACCTACTTAGTTGGTAGGTATGTCAAAGTCAAAGTCAAAGTCAATAGGTATTTATTCAATAAAATCACAAGGATCACTTTGAAACGTCTTAAAGCTAGGTGACTCTAGGTGCCAGTTCCACGCGACCAAAGCCTAGAAGAACAGGCAACAAACTTACGGCTTGGTTCCTACCGTTCTTTTGTATGATCCTTTTACAATGTAATATAATATATTATATGGTACGTATATATATGTTATCCGAGTTTCACCTCAATCGGCATATTTATTGAAGATTTCCATTGAATAGACTTTGGCTCCATTATCAGACAACTGACATCAGCTGTCAGCTCACTGACATCATTTTTTGTTTTAATTAAGTCGTAGGTATAGTTTATTACTAGCGGCCTGTCCCAGCTTCGCATGGGTGGTCATAAATTTTTTGAACAGTTTAGGATAAACTTAGACCGTTGGGTTCGAGCCTCGCGTCTACTTATTTCATACATTTGCACGCGCTTCTCCTTGAGTGAGTGAAATCGCACCCCGCGCGTGACCCGTGGACCCGTTAACATTTTTAATTTCGTCATATCTTTTGAATGGAATGTCCGATTTGAAAAATTTAAGAAGTAATCTATAGGTATTGAAACCGTCTTAATTATGAAATCATTTATTTGGATAAGGATTAATACCAAGGTACAAATAAAGACCCTTTTCTAGCGGAGGCATTTCAATTACATTTTTATAATAAAAGAACACTTATTGTGACATAACTATAATAGTTAGACATATGCTGTCGCGACATTTTTTGTAGATAATGACGTGTTCTACAAAATCGTAGTACATTATTTTGTTCTATCTTCAATAGTTTTCGCAGCGCACGCGATGTAAGGTTTTTGTTTTCCACCTTGGGTTACATTATTGAAGTTTTAGTAAGGATCCCTGATTTTTTTGAAAATATAATATAGCCTATGTTACTCAGGGATAATGTAGCATTCTAATGGTGAAAGAATTTTTTAAATCGGACCAGTAGTTTTTGAGCCTATTCGTTACATACAAAAATACAAAAATACAAATGTTTCCTCTTTATAATATTAGTGTAGATTAGTGTAGATTAGTGTAGATAGTGTAGATAGTGTAGATGTAGATAGTGTAGATAGTGTAGATGTAGATATAGATAAGCTGTAATACGGCTGTAATAATCGCGCATGTCCTTTAAAAATGTGAAAATAAAATAAACTAGTGGTTCATCCCGAACTGAAATCTCATGATGCGACCCGAACGCTCCAAAAATTCAAGTAGGTGATAATTAGAGGCAAGTCCAAACATTCGGTTTATTTAGACTTGACTCTGACTACCGCCTACTAACTTGTTATTGTGACGAATTTTCAACTCTACTAAACTATTTATTGGAGAGGTCCGTTGGACAGAACATGTCTTCATCATCAGTACCCTAAGTATTTGGTTTTTCGTTTTACGTTTTTGTTCCGTGTTCATTGCGGGTTTTGTATGAAGACGCGATAGGGATACCGATATGGAACTTTATGTTCAGTAGAACTTTATGTTCAGTAGAACTTTATGTTCAGTAGAACTTTATGTTCAGTAGAACATAAAGTTCCATATCGATATCCCTATCGCGTTTTCATACAAAACCCGCAATGAACACGGAACAAAAACGTAAAACGAAAAACGAAATATCGTAAGCAAAACTCATACTTGGGGTACAGATCACCATTTTACGAGAACTTAGTACCTTCTCAATTAAAATTAATTACAAGCGTAAAAAAAATAAGAAAAAACAAATGAACTGACCGACCAGTAACGAAACTATGATGTCAACAAAACCCTAAGAGATGGGGGCTCTTGCATTGTTGGATGTTATTTATTTTGTCAAAAATATTACAACAATTTTTCACTCAAAACATTGTGAAACAGACAGTCTTACTGATTTAGCAAACCAGTACGACTTGGCAAAAGGACAAGCATCTAGCGTCAGAACCATTTATAAGCAAACTGCTTGATTGAACTGGTACAGTGCAAACGAGGCTCGAAGGTACTAAAGTGGCTTCCAATTATCATGCTGTACAATATCTGGGTGTACATTATCAACACGTGACGATATTGCACAGCACGTTATTGTACGGGACGATAATGTACACCCAATAATTCAAACCAGTGGACACGGATTATTGGGGTGTGCATTATCGTGCTGTGCAATATCATGCTGTACATTATTTAGCCGTACATTATTGCCTCCCGTAATATTGATTGTGATTGGTGTTGTTTTTATGTTTTGTTGTGAGTTTTAGACACACATACATTTTCTCGTCTGGCTGGACCTACTAGTGTTTTTAATATTTTTGATACCAGCCTTAATCGACATGGAAATTCTAAATTCACCAGGATCTCCGTCTTCATCAATGTAGGTAATACAGGTTTTTAGTAAAATATCCGAAAAGTTTGCCTCACTTGAAGCCAAGTTTCTGACACACGATTTGTACATTAGCTTACCTGGTTGATTATGTAAAGCCAAACAGTGCCTGTTTGGCTTTACAGTATTTTACTTTTTTTAAGTATCTGTAGTTTTTAGTGATTTCTATTAACAACTCACGATGCTAACCTATTAAATGAACTGATAATGATCCTAACCTACTAGTGAACAGTCGTGAATGTACTTAAGTTATAGGTACCAACTTATCTATATGAATAAACTCAAATTAATAACGCTTGTTAACTTACCTTTCTTTGACGAATATTCATTATGTTTGAAAGATATCACAAAATTTGTCAAAATATATTACAATCACAGCAATTTTTGATTTGATTATTTTTTGAGTCAACACCTTAAAACAGCCCAAATAATCAACAACACTGAGTACAAAACATGTGATCTGTAAGTACTCGTACTTCGAGTAACCTTCTGTTTCACATAAAAGTCCTCACGCTAGACTTGACAGTTTATAAATTACGTTGATGATACATGAAGTTAGCACCGTAGGTGTTAGCAGGATGACATGTTTTACTCGTGAAACCGTGCAATAAACTAAAATAAAATCTTGTGTAGGTACTTGGTACATACTTATTAGTACTTACATGAGTAGGTTCATGCCATATACCGACTAACAGATACACAGATATTAATATTACGACACCGATAACGACGATGACGAGACTCATTTAGTAATGATGAAATAGCATAATTTAGTAATGATGAATTTAAAGATGTAAATTTAATGATCTATTATGCCTACTTAAAAGAACCTAATATAATTCAGATCGTAGAATTCCTCATCAAATCAAATTAAATCAAAAACGTATATTTCGTGTTGTTTTTTTTCCTTTACAGCTTAAGCGCACTGGCACATTATAAAGATTTACAATTATTTATCTATCTAAACACGCTTTCTCGGCATTTTTTCAGAGTGACACTTTTAGAGTTATTGGGCATTCCTGAAGACATTCTTGAGGAATGTAAACAATACGCTGTTGGTCGTAGAAAATTGGATGATGTCATATTCAAGGATGACATACCACCACCTAGGCTAGGTGTTTACGATTTAGATGATGAAAATTTATGTCATGAATTGTAAGTATAAATGATAATAATAATCTAACGATGATAATCTAGGGTACCTACCTAGTAATTTGATTTATTATTGTGAAATTTGCCTCCTGCTCGTAAAACCTACGCAAAGTAACGTAATTAAATAATAACCGTACCCCAAGTATGAGTTGTGTTTACCATATTTACGGGTTTTGTATGAAGACGCGATAGAGATACCGATAAGGAATTTTATGTTGCAAGTATGATGAAAATTAGTACTAAAATTATATAGTACTCAAGTCAGGTCCGAAGCTAGCGTTACCGATAAGTTTAATGTGGCTGTAGGCTTGCACCAAGGATCGGCTTTGAGCCCATATTTGTTCCTCTTGGTAATGGATGCACTGACATCAGACATACAGGAGGAGGCACCATGGTGTATGCTGTTCGCCGACGACATTGTACTTATCGGAGAAGACGCAACTGAGGTCCCGAGCAGGCTTGTAAAATGGCAGGGGAAATTGGAGAGTGTCGGACTGAAGATTAGTAGGAGCAAAACAGAGCATCTGTTTTGTGACTTCGGTGGTCCCTCCAGTTTCGCCACTATTGCCTTGGATGGTGTATCCCTACCAGTCTGTTCCGATTTTCGGTACCTTGGTTCAGTAGTACAGAATGATGGTGAGATTGACAGGGATGTAAAGAGTAGAATAAATGCAGGATGGATGAAATGGCGAGAAGTCACAGGAACAACATGCGATCCAAGAATGCCCCTAAAACTGAAAGGGAAAATATACAAAACGATTATACGACCTGTCGTTTTGTATGGATCGGAATGTTGGGCCACAAAAGGGACGGATGAAAGAAGAATGCATGCAGCGGAGATGCGAATGTTGAGATGGACGTGTGGAGTGACGAGAATGGATAAGATAAGAAATGAGTTTATTAGAGGCAGTTTGAAAGTGGCGCCAGTGACTGAGAAAATGAGAATAAATAAATAAATAAATATTGGGGGACATTCCACACAGCACTATCTCGCCCCAAACTAAGCCAAAGCTTGTGATATGGGAACCAGATAGCTGATATACTACTTAAATACTTTTTTTTTGTAAATATATACTTATAGTATTATACTAGTGGTTGCGTGCCGCGCGAGCTGCAAGCAGCTCGCGTCTTTTGTTTTTTTAAGTTATTATTAATCAATCCCCTAAGTGCAGTAAATAAAAATAAAAATATAATAAAAGTTTTAAATTCCATACAAACTCCTCAATAGCAGTTGGACACCCCGTTGAAACGAAGTCAGTCGGTTAAAGTTTCTATAAAAGATCTACATGGCCGCCATCTTGAAATGAAAGCCCTTAATTGCAGTAAAAATGCAGCAAAAATATACTCCAGACAGAACAAACATCTGTGTTCATCACACAAAATGTTTGTTCTCGGTGGGGATCGAACCCACGGCCTACGGCGCAGAAGGCAGAGCTACTACCAACTGAGCTGTGAAGGCTGTCAATAGGTTAGCGCGGTATGGGCATGTCATGCGAAGGGAAGAATGTCATGTAACGAAAAGAGTGTTAGTTATGAATGTGGATGGATATAGGAGTAGAGGAAGGCCAAAGAAAAGATGGATGGATTGTGTGAAGGATGACATGGGTAAGAAAGGAGTGACGACTGAGATGACGGATGATAGAGGGAAGTGGAGAGAAAAGACCTGTTGTGCCGACCCCACATGAAGTGGGATAAGGGCAGGAAGATGATGATGATGAAGTATGATGAAAATTAGTAGTAGAACATAAAGTTCCGTATCGGTATTTCTATCGCGTCTTCATAGAAAACCCGCAATGAACACGGAACAAAAAGAAAAACGAAAAACCAAATATGGTAAACACAACTCATACTTGGGGTATTTAGACAAGATAAATAAAATTTTACTGCATTATATGAAATACTCTCCAACTAATTGATTCATTTTTAATTTCAGTGTCAAAACGACGTGTTCAGTTCCTGGTTGCATATTCATAGCGGAATCTTTACTGGATTTCGAAAACCATTATAACTCATCGCATAGATATGCATGTGCTACGTGCAAAAAAGTATTACCTTCCCCACATCTCTTAGATTTACATATTCAGGAAAGCCATGACTCTTTTTTTGCTGTCATGGCTGAAAGAAAGCCCTCGGTAAGTAATAATTTAATTTGGTAACATATCTTTAGCAGGTACTTAACCTTAAAAAAAATAGATTAGGTACGTGCCTATCAAATTACTAATACATTTTTCTTCTTCACAGTATTGCTGCTACATAGAAGAATGCCATGACAAATTCAAGACGGCAAAAGAGAGAATGGATCATTGTGTAAAGACTCATAACCTACCTAAAGATTTTAGATTTGACAGCACAAAAAAGGATAAATACCGAAAAAAAAATAAACCAAAAAAAAATACTGAATCTGAATCAATGGAATTAGATGCTGATAATATGAATAAGGTGAAACCTCCTTTTGTGCTTTCTACTAGCAAATCGAAAGCATTTCCGAAGTACACTGGAAGGAAATTCACAAAATGCAATGAGAGTTCAACCCCAAGTAACATTGATATGGATGTGGTGGTGGCTGATTTGAAAGAAAGTTTGCCGAAATAAAACAAAGTAGATTGGTATTCGCCATTGTATTAATGTGTCTCATCATTCATCTCATCAATGTTACTAAACCATTTTTTAGTTGCTATAAAATCCTATCGCAGGAAAGCATATACCTGATACAGCGTCTTTTAATAGAGGCATATATGAGAGAGAAGTTGCCTCCAACGCTGTATAAAATCATCAACAGTCCTTACTTTGTAGTGAGATTTATTTGCTTTGTAGTCCAACCAGCCGAAGAACACAGGTTTTGTTTTACAATAAATAAATAAGTATAACTTAAAACATTTGGAAACCAAATAATTCCGGATACCTTAACAGTTTGTAGCACTTGTAACATTCACTTTCATTTCTAATCAAAGTCTTTAGATGTAACCTCAATAAATACGTTAAAATCTACAGATAACATTTTACTTGGCTTTGCCTTGAGCTGCCACAGCTGCCATAGCTTTCTTGACAGTCTCTTCGTCTCCAAGGAAAGTCATTGAGGCAACTGGCTTCATATCCTCATCCAGTTCATAAACAAAAGGAATGCCAGTAGGTAAATTCAGTTCCATGATAGCGGCATCGCTAAGACCTGCGGAAATAACACGATTAAGAAAAAAAAATTGGTATAGGTACATTAAACGAATTTTTAAATAACGAAGTTACACTACAAGTCCTCACCATCTAAGTGTTTGACGATGCCTCGGAGACTGTTGCCGTGAGCCGCAATAATTATTTTCTTGCCTTCCTTTATCTGAAAATTTAAGTTGACAGTACAGAAGGTACATTATTAAGGAGCTCTTAAACAAAAATGACTAAATTCAGCCAATTTTTTTGACAGTAGTAAGTAGTGGTAGTGGTAAAGACTTAGGATGATGAATGGAGTATAGAAAAAAACTTGAAACTAACAAGAAATGTCTTAATTCTTATGATTTGTTGAGTTATCTGGAAAAAACCTGAGAATCTAATGGAAGCTACTCAACCTTCCCAATTAGGTACCTACTCATTACTCAGTTTGGGGAGGACTACTAGTTACTTAGGTTATTAGGCCTACCTGAGGAATAATAACATCGTTCCAGTATGGTAGTGTTCTCTCAATGGTGAGCTTCAAGCTCTCAAACATGGGGAACTCTTCAGGTTTTGGGTCACTGGCGTAGCGAGCATCATTGACAATTGTTTCATAGTAGGGATGGCCTTTCTCCATTGGTGGTGGCGGAACATCGAAACTGCGTCTCCAGATTTGAACCTTAACATAAAATATAGAATTGAATATTCTGAATTTCTATGTTAATAAATCTTCGAAGAAAAGCTACATCTGCAATAGTTATTGTAATACCTACCTGAGCCTCTCCATATTTAGCTGCAGTTTCGGCTTTGTCCAGTCCAGTTAGACCACCATAGTGCCTTTCATTTAATCTCCAGGTTTTATTAATAGGTATGTCAGTCTGTCCTATTTCTTGAAGCACGGAGTTCAAGGTTATCTGCGCGCGTTTCAGGACTGATGTATGAGCGACGTCGAATTGATAACCTTCTGCTTTCAAAGCTTTTCCGGCACTTAACGCTTCCTCGCATCCTAATCAAAGTTAAATTATAGTAGTAGGTATCTATAAATATACTTAAGTGTACTATATGATCCGGAATTATGATAAATGTAATTTACCTTTAGGACTTAGGTCAGCATCAAACCAGCCACAGAAGAGATTTTTCTGGTTCCATTCACTTTCGCCATGGCGAATCATAACAATCTTATATTTTCCAGGCATTTTCGCAGGTTATTTTAATTTCTGCCTGAATCTAAATACGGCGAAATAAACCGAGCAATCGAATTGTCCTAGTCGATGTCAGTCAAGTTGACTTGACCTATTTGCCCTTGCTTGTTCTCACAAGGTCAGCAGATGACAGTTAAATTGTTCCCAATAAAACTGCCAAACGAGTTAACTAATTTTGGGATTTCGATAAAATAATTCAGTCGATAGAATTGTGAAATTTTCTCTGAGTTTTAGTAAAATAATACATTTGTTTAGGTATTTATTTTCCGGAATATTAAATAATATTGTTAGTCGATCTATCGACTCGTTATCGACTATAGCGTGATTGCTACTACTAAGGTTGACACTTCAATCAAAGCAAAAACTGACATCACTACTGATGGCTAAACTATAATAAAAAATAAAAAGAGCACAGCTAGGCAGAAAATAAAATACTTAGTTGTTTGATGAAGAAGAAAAACCGAAAAAGAAAACTTTATTTTCAATAATTTTGAAGGCCTGTGATGGTTCCGGTTCTAAATTATCAAGTCTCGCCCTGTGCTATAAATCAGAAAAGTATATCTACCTCTTGCTGTGAAAATGGCACCTTCTAAAAACTTTTCTGATGCGCCGCAAAATGTCGTCAAAAAGAGATTGCCTAAGGCGAAACCTATGAAACCCCCTTTGAAGACTCCTAAATGTATATCCGAGAAGATATCAAAGATCGGTAAGCTTACTTACAGCCACATGTAATTTACAGATTAGGCCTTCAGTTTATTTGTTTATTTTAACATTCATAGTTATTATTGTTTATCTGATGTACAGTCAATCAAATTTATCAAATCTGTAAGGCTCACAATCTTCATATCTTTAACTGGGTTCAAAGCTCAGTTGGTAGAAACTGCCTTCATGCCTACGTAACATACCTATTATGAATATAAAAATCTTTGACTATAGTCAAAAAATTTATGACCACCCATGCGAAGCTGGGACAGGCCGCTAGTAATGAATATTCAGCAAATTTTGTAGATCTCAAGTTTCCTATAGCAGTGTTATGGTTTGCTCGAATTACGAATAGATGTACTAGCAGATTTATTTGTACCATTTCATCAATATTCTAAAAACACTGACTGGTTGTCCAGTGGTAGCAGCCCCGCATTCTGATCCTCGTGGGTTCAAAACCAGTTTTGCACCAACGAGCTTTTCTGTTTCAAAAGTTATGTGCACAGTACCAGTATTTTTAAACGGTGAAGGAAAATATCATGAGAAAACCGCCATGTCTTGAACCTAAAAAGTGTTAGAGAAAAACATGTGTCAAGTGCTCGTAAGGACCCTCTTTGAGGTGCACTTAAAATCCTTTCACCACACTGTTTCGAAAGAAGTGATGAGAAAATATATATTTAAGAAATCTTTTGTCATTCATAATTTCAGAATCAAAACCTCCAAGAATTACCAGGAAGGTATCTAGTCAGCAAAAAATCGAATTGGCAAATGAAGGTTAGTAATAATTGATTCTCAGAAAGCTAAAAAACTCTATCAAGCTCATACAAACTTACTGAACAATGATGTCATGTTTAAATAAGAATATAGAATAAGAATAATTTATTGCCAAACAGAATCAAGGAAATCAAGTAAACAGTTTTAGGACACAATGGTTTCTTAGTATAGATGATTATGATTAAATGTTGAGGCTTTAATAAATGTAGTATGCCCATAACATGCACATTTATTGCTGTACATACTAGACATACTAGACAGCCTTTGAAAGAATACTTTGTTTCAGTACTGGATTTGGTAGGTCAGTACATTTTTAAGGTCTATTTCATATGCATATTAATCTCATGTGATATTGCTTTTGTCATCACATTATTATGTCACCAGTTTAAATACATAGTGATGTTATTAGTATTCCTTGTCGGTTTTGCTGAATGAAAACGGTTTTGATTGATAATTTCAGTGGCATTGAAACAGCTAGCAAAACCATCGCAAACTATAACACCTCCACCCCCACTAGAAGCTGAAGTTAAACTAGCAAAAAATATAGTCAAATCGACAGAGACCCCCAAAATAAAGCCTACACTCCGCAAGCGGAAATACTCACCAATACTGCCCCCACAAGACTCAAGCTCTGAAGATGTTCCATTTCTACAGGCTGTAGTAAAAATTGAACAGTGTGAGGATGTAGCTTGTAAACCAAAACGTAAGAGAAAGGAGCCGGTAAAGATTCCAGAAGATGACCATTTAAATACTCCTACGATAAGTCTGTCAAAAAAGCAATCTGTAAGTAAAGTTACATCAAATGAAAGTGAGCTTGAGTCACCAATCAAGAAGCCAGTGTCAGTGAAACGGTCCAGAAAAAAAGCAGGGAAGACAGGGGAACAGAAAGTAATACCCGATTACTTCTCCGACAAGCCAACTAATAATGAGACAGTTGTTCCTGAAGGTTAGTATTTTTTGTTTAGCCAAAGCTGGCAATACTGTTGACAGCCTTCACAGCTCGTCGTAGTAGCTCCGCCTTCTCCGCCTTCTCCGCCGTACTTCGTGAGTTTGACCCCCCCACCGAGGACAAATATTTGTGGAATGATGATAAATGTTTGTTCTCCAGCTAGTGTTTTATTCAATGATATTTAAGCAATTACAAAAAAAAGTATCCAAGTATTATATCAGCTATCTGGTTCCCATATGAAAAGCTTTGCTTAGTTTTAGGGCTAAAAAGTATGAATATCCAACAAAGCCCTATCTGAAATAAGAATTAAAAGTAAATCAAGCTATATGACCTGCTCTAACTATGGTTCTGAAGAACCAAAATTGAATAAATGTGAAGAATACCAGTTAAGAGACATCAATAATTCTCTATGGAGACCAACCCATTGTGCAATTTTAAGTTACTGAGCCTAATTAAGTAAGGGAAGTACTCACCACGCCTTTTAATGCCGCCACGCAGCGTTGCTGTGTTTCGGTTTGAAGAGTGTGGTTGCCGGTGTAATTACAGGCACATGAGGCTTAACATCTCTATGCCTCAAGTTGATGGACGTAGGGCAGTTCATCGTAGGGCACGTTCCTATCGTGCGTGTTTTACGAGGCAATGCTTTGTTCTATATTGTTTGGTTACCACTTAACATCAGGTGGGCCATCTGCTTATTCCATCAGCTAGTTGTATAAAAAAAAGTATAATTCCTAACGTGACCTAACTTCTTTCAGAAGCTCCTAAAACTCCTGTAAAGAGAGGGAGAAAGCCAACGCCAAAGAAACCACAAATTGAAACGAAAGGTAAGCTTTTACAGTGAATAAACACGAAGTAATGAGTTGGTACAATGTAATAGCGCGTTTACATTTACCTCGTGTGTTCATAAGTCTTGAGACACAGTAAAACTAAAATATTTTTGGAGCTAAGTTGAGTATTCATTTATTGGATATTAAAATTAAAACTACTGACATCTAGATCTGTATTTAAAAATAAATTATTCAAAATGGCCGCCTTTGCATTCAATGCAGGCCTTCAAACGCGTGCGCCATTCATCTATGGCGGCACGAATCTTTTCAATGGGAATCCGTTTCGATTCTTTAATAAGGGCTCGCTTGAGAGAATCCAGGTTTGGGTGAGACTTTCTGCATGCCCTCAGCTCCAATTCCGTCCATAAATAATAATCCAAAGGATTCAAGTCAGGGCTTGACGAGGGCCAATCTTCGCTCCGAATGAAGCCTGGCAAATTGGCCTCCAGCCAACGTTGGGTAGTCTTAGCTTTATGGGAGGGAGCAGAGTCCTGTTGGAAAACCCAGTATTTTCCAGCGAATAGCGTATCATTTAATGGTTTAACCACCGCTTCCAATATGTCGGTTTGGTAATTTTGTGCCTTCACCTTGACGCCTTGCTGGCAAAAATGAAGCGAAGTGACCCCCTCGTAGGAAACACCCCACCAAACCATCACACTTGCTGGATGATGAGTACGCTGGACATTGCGTACAGATGGCTGGACGTCCTTTGAACTTCTGGCGTAAACCTTATTGTTCTGCCGGTTAAACTTTTCTTCCACCGTGAAGATCTTTTCATCGGTAAACAGGATATTTTTTGGATCGTGTCTCTTCAATAGGTTCCGACATCGTTCCAGTCGCAATTTACGAAGACGCTCGTTTAAATAATGCACTTTCCTTCGACTGTAGGCCTTTAGTTTAAGATCATATTTAAGTATCCTGTTCACCGATATTCGCGAAATGTTGGTCTGCAGAGCTAATTTCTTTTGAGTCCGGCAAGGGTTGCGACGAATTCGCTCTCTGATTACTTTGATGTTGGCGGGCGTCCTTACAGACCGCGGGCGGCCACATCTTCCACGGTCTTCTAAAGAGCCGGTCTCCTTGTACCTCTTTATGGTATAATACACAAAGTTCCGACTACATCCCAAACTTTGGATTTCACTAAAAACTTGCATTGGTTTTTTTCCTGCTTGAAACAGTGAAATTACAGTCGCACGCAAATCTTTTGTTGGCGCCATTTTCACGGAGAATGAAACAAATATTCAAATGTATATTTTTTCTGATTCAAAAAATTCGAAATTTAAAATTTTAAAAGTTTAAAAAAGGTTGCATGAATTACTTTCTTTTTAAATTAATTAAATAAGTTCATCTCAAAACTTATGAACACACGAGGTAGACATTCGCGCTGCCATTCGCGTGGACGGAAATGTTGCCGTTCCATTCTCGCATTGCCCAAGTCCCTGCGCATGCGCATGTCTCTGCATGTGAATGAATGAATGAATGAATGAATTTTATTTAACACACAAAAACATACACAGAGAAAAACGTCTGACACAGCTAAAAAAAAAAAGAAATTAAAAATAACTTACAACTAAACTATAACTAGAGGAAACTATACATAGGTTTATAAAAAAAAATAAAGAAAAACAAAGTGGATAGAAAGTAAGATGTGCCAGAGAGTTGCCCCTGTGCGTCTGTGGGTCAAATTTGGTCCCATCTCAGCTTAAAGCCACTCCACAACACGTTGTGTTGCAGAGCGACGCTGGTTTTCAGATGCATGTCTCTGCACATTTCCACGGACATACCCCGTTTATACTCGGCTCACTCAGCCCACAGCACGTTGCTACACATTAAACTGACCGGTATTCGAATGTTGCTATGTTTGTTGTGAAACTTATAGAACACGTAGTTCGTAACCTGGATTACTTTTATGATTTAAAAAAATACCGGGAATATGTTAGAAAAATAAACAAATCTAATAAATATAATACTTCTTAAACATTCATGTTAGCAACGAACACACGAGCGAAGCCGGGGGTGGCCGCTGGTACATAAAGGTCCGACGGCAGATCTAGGCAAACGTGATTTTAGCAGTTTGGCTCCGTGTCAGACAACTTACGACCTTATATCGAAGACAAGAGCTAATGTGACTCTCGCACGTTTCGACATGTTGAAAGATATAAAATCACTAAACTCATTTCCGAAAAATCGCAATCAACCATTTTTACACAGTTTAGTAAACATTTCATTTTGATCGATACAAGTTTTCCTTCTTAAAAGTTTGCATATGTAACTAGTAAAGAAATGTGATTGCACACAACATGGTTGATTGCGATTTTTCGAAAATGAGTTTAGTGATTTTATATTTTTCAACATGTCGAAACGTGCGAGCGAGAGGCACATTAGCTCTTGTCTTCGCCTTAAGTCAAAATCCTACTAATATTATAAACGCATAAGTTTGTAAGTATGGATGAATGGATGGATGGATGTTTGTTACTCTCACGTAAAAACTACTGAATGGATTTTAATGAAACTTTACAATAATATAGCTTATACATCAGAATAACACATAGGCTACAATTTATAAAGATATTGTGTGACTAATCCTGCGCAGACGAAGTCGCGGGCACCAGCTTGTTCATCATAAGAGTACATGCTCGTTAGCTTAGGGTACTCTTAGTGGCTTGGTCTTACTCTAAAACGTCTTCTCGAATAAATTGATTCGTCAAAATTCATGGTACATCCAGTACCTAGTACACAGCCTCCTTATACAGAATTCTTTCTTCATCAGGTCCCACAACAAAGGTCTTAAAAGAAACCCCCACCAAGAAAGCCAAAGGAAGACCGAAAGGAAAAACAGCCCCGCACAAGCAACTTAATGAAAAGTCCAACTTAAGAGTTACCAAAGCAAAAAAAGGTAAAGGTATAACAGCTAAGGAAATAAAAATTGCCGCCGAAAAGTTGGAGAATACTTTGAAGAATGACGCAGGGTTGGTTCAGACCCGCTCAAACTCACTCAACAGCTCAGTTTCGAATCTATCCTGGACTAAAGATATATCCACAGCGTCCAGTATTTCATCGGGCACGACCACTTGCGTCACTGTAACATCGAATGATTTCGTGCGGTTTGATAAAAAAATACCGTTCGTCCAAGTAGTAAACACCGATTTCGACAAACCAAAGGTAGATAAGGATAAAGAGAGTACGCTCCTCGGAAGTTCCTCATCTGCGAGCGACTCCAAAATATCAAAGCCTTCATCACCTTCGGCGTACGATGATTCGATAGGTAACCCACAGTTGAATCTCAGCACTTCATCACTGACCGGTGAATCATCTCGGCCTGAAGGTTCGTTGACCAACGCAGAGCGGATGTGCTTAGAATTGGAAGGGCTCACCAAGTCACTGAATCTATTCAACGCAGAAATAAGCAAGTGGGGCCTGATGGAAAGCGACGATGACGATTGTGACATATTCTCCATCATATCTGAAGCAACGAAAGGGATAAGTAACTTCAATAGCATTTTAGATGATGACAATTTTAAAGTAAACAAAAAAGCTAGTACCGAAAGTCGGGGCCTTGAAACTATTCAAGAAGTAGTAGGTCGTGATCGTAATTATATCGAATTAGGTCCTAAAAGTGTTGAAGATAGTAGTCCTGCTCTAATGGGTCGCGAAGATGCTTCACAAAGTTCGGAGGACGAATTTTCCGAATCTGATGTTTGTCCTAGCCCAACTTCATCAAATATTAGCTTGAAAAGAGAAAAATTTCCAATAAACGCCCCAGACAGTTTTGCCATCCCAACCACACTGCAGAAAGATCTTCCTGCTGCGGAGGATAGGTCCAGCTGTAGCTCTGAAACTTTCACTTCCGATAACTACAACTATGTATCTTTCGAGGACAAAGTCTGTGAAGATGAAGACGCGCTGTCTCTATTCGCCGAGAGCATCAGTGGAATGGAGTCTTCTAAACTAAGTTCCGTAGCTTCGGTCCAAGAACCTAACATACCAAAACCCACGCCGTACGTACCTGAACCTAGGAATCCAATGCTGCTAGAGAGATACACCTACAGACCTACCAAAATAAGCGACGACCCAAAGGACGAAAATGTACCGCTGAAGACACTACAACCCGATATGGTTGAGAAGCAAAACGCAGATTCTAGCTCAATTTGCAAAGAGCCGGTCATCATTAGGCCAACAGTGTCTCTGATACAACACGATCAGCTGTGGTCTCAGAGTGCGAGTCCGGGCACTGCAGTGGAAACACCCAACCAGCCGATACGAGTGTTCCCTCGTTACCAACCAGTCAATGCAGTCAAAAGTATACTTTACAAAAACCATTGCTTCTTCTACCTAGCGTCGCAGTGCAAAAATAACCAATGCCGCTTTCCACACGTAGAAATCGATCTGAACATTCTCAAGTGCCGATTGACATTTCTGAACGAAGATAACCTCATTGAAGAGTACTTGCTTACTTGTAAATACACAAACCTGAGGCGGAAATACTCGTTACTGATCATGCAAGAATGTAGGAGGAGGGCGGCGACTAGACTGCTGATGGAAATGGCTATAGATCTAGGCCTCGGGATGGTCGAACGAGAGGATCGCAACCTTAATGTGAACGCGTTAGAGATCACTTTGCTGCATCTGAATAAGATCAATTTCGATGCGTGCGACGATCTGCTCACATTCACACACAATGGTACCACAATGTGCGATAGTCTCTTATTATGTGTGGCGAATTCTCAAAACTTTGCCCAGTTCAAGGGTGCGTTTGTGAAGCTGGCGAATTTCATGATGCAGATAAAAAGGCCGGTCGATATAGATATCGTCAGTAGCATATTGGAGCGAGTGTGTATACTGCCGTGCGAGGATAACCTAGTTAGGGGGATGCTGTGTCTCATGCAAAATACTGATCCTCGTATATTCGACAATACGATGACGCACTCGTTCGAGGTCCAACTGTCCAATGTTGAGAGCGATGTGCTCGTTCCTTATTGGACGGCTAAGAAGGGGGCTATCGAGGCGAGGCTGTCGGATATCACTCTGAATCCGAGTCCCGGATCGAACCCATGCGAGGCTCGACACACTTCGCCCGACACCACTAACTTGGATAATTTGGTGAGTTTTAGCTTTGATAATATTGATTTTGTAGTTTAAATATTATCCCGTACATTGAGATTGAAAACGATTGATTTAATATCTAAGATTTTAGAATGTTTTTTGTTTTAAGAGTAGTAGAGCTTTTCGTGAAGGGCTCGGCCGGGGAAGTACTACCACCTTTTTCTGCCGCCAAGCAGCAACGCTGTGTTTCGGTTTGAAGAGTGTGGTTGCCGGTGTAATTACAGGCACATGAGGCTTAACATCTGTATGCCTCAAGTTGATGGACTCAGGGCAGTGCATCGTAGGGCACGTTCCTATCGTGCGTGACTAACGAGGCAATGCTTTGTATAGGTGATGTTTACCACTTAACATCAGGGCCATCTGCTTGTTCCATCACGTAGTTGTATAAAAAACATACAAAATTGGCTTCAATTTAAAAAAAAAATAGCACTAGTATTTATTGATGTTTCTAAGAGACAATCTATGTACCAACCAGCAATTCCTAAGCGGTTATGCAAAGGTTATGTCTATTTTATTACGTTAAACAATATTTTCAAACAAAACCATTATACAATAAAACTTAAAAAGCCGCCATGAAATTTTACTGGAAATACTACTACTACACTACTTCTACGACTACACTGGTTAGCTTTAACTGGCACTAACAGTTACTTGTTGATTTAACGAGTACATAGTTTTATTTTATTATATTTTACTAGTCTTTTTCTAATTGTATGCAGGGAGACGAGCAGATTGCTGTATCATTCTCAATCCATTATCTTTCTAAATAAATAATGTTCTTCCAGAAAAAAGCCCAGATGGCCCAACCGACCACTTTTAAGCGTACCATAAACACAGAGGCGATCAGTCATCTGTTCAAATCTCCGTCGAATCCGGCGCCAAAGCAACGCTACACACATAAGCCATGGTACAGAGGCATGGGCGGTGCCTATGGGCTAATGCGCGGTGGTCCACGCATGCCTGCTAGACGGAGAGTCCATGGGACCCCTACTGTATGTATCAGAGAGCCAAGCTAGAGATTATCTCGACCGAGAAAGTCAAATACGGCGAAGTTAGGAACTTGAAGTTCTGTTCGAAAACCGACTAAAACCTAAAATATAGGCTAATAGTGATCTCTTTCAGTATTTTCGGAGACTGATGTGATAAAACTTTCCTTTTAAAATAATTTATTATAGCTAGAAGTGTCTATTTTATCGTAATATCTGAGTAACGCTATGCGTCAGATAAAAATAAGTCCATCTCTACACTTTAGGGCCGGTTTCACCATGCTCTGTTAGATTAACAAAGGATTAAAGGGCCGTCTAATATGTCAAAATGTACGCGTTTGACAGCTAAGGTTAGATTTAACGGTATTTTAATCCTTGATTAGTAACTAACAGACCATGGTGAAACTGGGCCTCAGACTTTTAAGAAACAAAGACTGGTTTATTTT
The DNA here is from genome assembly GCA_932294275.1 of Chloroclysta siterata. Lineage (NCBI taxonomy): Eukaryota > Metazoa > Arthropoda > Insecta > Lepidoptera > Geometridae > Chloroclysta > Chloroclysta siterata. The sequence continues at coordinate 2,476,777 of OW028607.1, read as the reverse complement.
TTACTGAAGTACACGTAAAGAGTTAATAAATTAGCGACGCAATTATTATAGCAAGTTTGAATCCGTTTCTTTATTGGTGCTGGCAACGTTCATTAAGAGGCTAACAACCGACATACAACATCTCTTCAAAACGCTCACTCTTTTAAAATTCAATTATTAAAAAAAAACCTACCATAAAATTGGCTTTACTTGTTCTTGTACATAATCAAACTTTTTAGTAGAAACTTTGATGTTTGCAATTTTTCATAATTCAGTGATTGATTAAAAAATGCTGAAAAGTCCGAGCGAGAAGTTTTTTGGCGGTTGTCTGCGTCTTAATATGTCTTAGCTACAGTTTATCTCAAGTGTATTTTATTGTTTCAGACCTATTGAAATGCTGCGAGCAGTTAGCTTCTAATCTTCACATGTTTTTATGGCCTTAAGGTTTGGTGTACCTGGTTTATATTTTAGCTATAGTCGCGTTAAACTCTCGCTGCAAACTCGCTCATTATCGAAACGAGACAGCAATATTTCTCTCTCACTCGCACTTAGGAGAACGGCACGATCCTTTTGTTTTAGCGCAGAGATGTGCATTATTGGAGTCGATAAGAACTATCGATACATGATCTCTCCGACCGCGCAACTTCCGGGCGCTCTCGCTGAGTCATTATTTTTATCAATCACGTGCATGCGCACGCGCCGAGTACTCTCAACACTAGTGTTAAGATGATTTATGACATAGTTTGCAGCGAGAGTTTAACGCGACTATATGTACTTGTGCAAAAAAATGCCTGGTTACTCTAATCTAAGCGACAGTTCTGCGACGAATGACAATTATTGCTGTCAAATGCCATTGCTGTTTTACTGATAACATATCCCAGGGCTTCCCAAACTTATTTATACTGTGACGCCTTGAGAAAAGTTTTTGCGACGCCCGTCTGGCCAAGAAGTATACGTAGCGTACCTGTTGCAGTTCTAGCCTAGTTATCAGAAAAACTCCATTAATGCACATCAATGTGTGATTTTGACTGTAGGTAAGTGTATAATTCGTTTCGTGATTCGTGTAAGTACACGTGTTAGTACATTGCCTTTGGACAGCCAACGAGAGTTGCAATCCTACTAATATTATAAACACGAAAGTTTGTAAGTATGGATGGATGGATTTTTGTTACTCTTTGACGTAAAAACTACTGAATGGATTTTAATGAAACTTTACAATAATATAGCTTATACATCAGAATAACACATAGGCAACAATTTATAAAGATATTGTGTGAATTGTCCAAAATATGACGATAAGTGTCAAGTAAGTAGGAAAAAATCTACAATCTATCAGCTATTCTGGCGTGCTCTGCCAAAACCGCTGAGTTACACATTACTAGCGGCCTGTCCCAGCTTCGCATGGGTGGTCATAAATTTTTTGAACATTTTAGGATAAACTTAGACCGTGGGTTCGAGCCTCGCGACTACTTATTTCATACATTTGCACGCGCTTCTCCTTGAGTGAGTGAAATCGCACCCCGCGCGTGACCCGTGGACCCGTTAACATTTTTAATTTCGTCATATCTTTTGAATGGAATCTCCGATTTGAAAAATTTAAGAAGTAATCTATAGGTATTGAAACCGTCTTAATTATGAAATGATTTATTTGGATAAGGATTAATACCAAGGTACAAATAAAGACCCTTTTCTAGCGGAGGCATTTCAATTAATTTTTTATAATAAAAGAACACTTATTGTGACATAACTATAATAGTTAGACATATGCTGTCGCAACATTTTTTGTAGATGATAACGTGTTCTACAAAATCGTAGTACATTATTTTGTTCTATCTTCAATAGTTTTCGCAGCGCACGCGATGTAAGGTATTTTGTTTTCCACCTTGGGTTACATTATTGAAGTTTTAGTAAGGATCCCTGATTTTTTTGAAAATATAATATAGCCTATGTTACTCAGGGATAATGTAGCATTCTAATGGTGAAAGAATTTTTGAAATCGGACCAGTAGTTTTTGAGCCTATTCGTTACATACAAAAATACAAAGTTTTCCTCTTTATAATATTAGTGTAGATGTACCTACAACGCCACGCTGATTTATGCTACTCGAAATACTAATCCTGCGCAGACGAAGTCGCGGGCACCAGCTAGTAATAAATAATAGAGCGCTAGCTCGACTCGGTCGCAACAACACAACTATGTGGATCGCCTTACTTAGTCGCGACGCAGTTTGGGGAGCCCTGGCATAGCCTACTGCTGTCGTAGATTTGTCGCGAGATACGTAATCAAGGGGCTGGTGAAATACCGAGATTGTGTGCCTGCACAAAATATGCTATGTTGTTCCTCCTAGAGGATACAGGGTCTTTCTTCTCATTCGGGGAGTTCATATTACTATTGAAAACTTTTTTAACATATCTTGGCTACAAGTTGTTGGCAACTACATCAAAATGTTAATTATAGAGTGTTACTAATTACATACATACGTTTAGGAAAAAAATGTACAGTCAAACAAACGTGAGCAAAGAGTTTATCTATGACATAGTTTGGTATAATTTGAGTTTTGTGACTATATGTCTATTAAATAAAACGTGGTAAAAATACAGATTATTTGACTAAATAAGACTTAAGTGGTGTGACCACAGCTTGGTGATATTTATGAAGGAGTTTCCCAATCCTCAATTATTGTTTTGTTAAAATAGCTTTAGGTATTATAAGTGTATCTCAATTTGTTATTAGAGGACTTGACTTTTTTGAAACTTATGACACCTTAAGATAAAAGTTCAAAGTAAAAGTTTTAGAACGATGATTGTATCCATATAGAATTAGGTTAAAATCTTAAAAATAAGATTTAGTTAGGTGTAATCTAAAAGATTGTGTCAATCTGACAGGTAGGTAGGTAGGTAAAGGTAGAAACACTAATATAACTTCACTACACTCGGTATATACCATAGGTTCCTGACAACTCTTAAATAAATGTAGATTCTTACCCCCGACTACATTGTTAAAATCGCAGGAAGTCGGTGGACGTTGAAAGGACCAAAATCGATTTTCCTGGAAATGTACAGGGGAGGCATCTGCCTAGCAGTGGATTTCCCAGGCTGATGATGACTATTTCACTTCACATAATAGCGCATAGTCGTTAGGAACTAGCCTACCTAACCACTAAGTGGTTGTAGTGTCTCGTGACTGAGCTTATAAGGTAGCTTACTAACTCCAAGTTAGGCGCTTTTGTGATAACCAGTTAGTTACCTACCCTAGAGTAAAAATGATTATAGACACTTCACACACATCTTCCTGTATTTGCCACGACGGCGACCTTAGGGCGGCCTAAAAAGTCCGTCACCAGATATGTATGAACTACTGTCTTTATACATAGGACTTGTATTAAAAATATTTTTTAAGATTTGACAATATACAAATAAGCTTACCTTTGTATATTGACGTGTAAATATTTGTGTAAAAATGACATTTACAGACATTGTTGTAAGCAAGTAGATGCTCTTACTATTCTTAGTACTTACTGTAATAAAGTAGCCAGGAGCTAAATCAGTAATTTTTGTAGTTTTTTAGGGCTCCACTGTGTTTTTGTGAACGTTGTTTTGGCCAATGAGACCTGTCTGTAACAGTAATATTTTATGCCTAGCATAGCGACGAGTCACGTCACTAACGGAAAGCTCGATCAAAACAAATCGGATGTCAAGTCACTCGCCATTTCAGCTATTACATCGAATTAGATAGAGATAGCAAGTGACTTGACATGCGATTAGTTTTGATTGGGCTTTCAGAAACCGGCCGTTAGTCTGCGCAGACGCATTATTTTTATAGTCATTTACGTTCTGCGCTGGTCCCGTGGTTTTTCTTTTTTGTGTTATATAGGAGACTTGAAAATATGTTCTCTTGTTTTTTTATTGTACCTAAATTACTAAAATAAAAAATAAAAAATGAAAAAGGTACAATAAAAAAACATTCACACTCTTTATCAACTTCAATCTCGCATTTAATAAAATCTAGATCCATAGTAGGCGTCTTTTATTGTAAGTTCTGCCATTGTTTATAGATAGTCTTTAAAATAAGCCAATAGGTAGCTTTTAAAAAATAATGATTATTTTTTAACTTTTGTCCGAAAAATAAAGAGAGATTCTATTGCAATTAGTTTTTTTTTTTACAGCCTTCTTCTTCTTCTTCTTGACAGCCTTCACAGCTCAGTTGGTAGTAGCTCTGCCTTCGGCGCCGTAGGCTGTGGGTTCGATTCCCACCGAGAACAAACATTTGTGTGATGAAGACTATCTATAAGATAGTCTTTAAAATAAGCCAATAGGTAGCTTTTAAAAAATAATGATTATTTTTTAACTTTTGTCCGAAAAATAAAGAGAGATTCTATTGCAATTAGTTTTTTTTTTACAGCCTTCTTCTTCTTCTTCTTGACAGCCTTCACAGCTCAGTTGGTAGTAGCTCTGCCTTCGGCGCCGTAGGCTGTGGGTTCGATTCCCACCGAGAACAAACATTTGTGTGATGAACATTGATGTTTGTTCTCTGTCTGGGTGTTATAAAATATTATAAGTATGTATTTACAAAATAAAAGTATATAAGTAGTATCTCAGCTATCTGGTTCCCATATCACAAGCTTTGGCTTAGTTTGGGGTTAGATAGTGCTGTGTGGATAGTCCACCAATATTTATATATTTATTTATTTAGTGAGTACTTACTACATACTTTGGAATTGATAAATTTATTTTGTACTTTTCTAACTTGTAACTTAAACGGCGGTGTATGCGTCATAGGATGTGTTTAACTATATCAGATTAAAGCTTTCGCCTTTCTTGGTGACAAAAGTATGTATTTACAAAAATAAGTATTATATCAGCTATCTAGTTCCCGTATAAGCTTAGCTTAGTTTTGGGCTAGATCTGTGTGTTAAGTCTACCAATGAGAGCACTGGTGGTTAGTGGTAGCGGCCCCGCCTTCCTATCCTAAGGTCGTGGGTTCGAAACCGGTCGTGCACCAATGAGTTTTTATTTTCAAAAATTTATTTGCACAATGCCAGTACTCTCAAACGGTGAAGGAAAACATCTTGAGGAAACCGGCATGTCGTAGAACCTAAAAAGTTCTATAACATGTGTCAAGTGCTAGAAAGGAGCCTCTTGAGGCGCACTTAAAATCCTTTCACCACACTGTTTCGAAAGAAACTAGTGACACGACGAGAGAAAGAGTCCAATATTTATTTATTTAATAATTTTTACTGACGCGACGTTACTCTGAGATGGTAAAACCCGCCCTTAAGGCGAATGGATACCCCGATACTAGATATACAAAGGAATTATCAAAAAATCGGACCACGCGTACACGATACCTATCACAAGCTTTTTTTAATGTATCTGTAATAGTTTTATATTGTATTATTTAGGCAGATACTTGTTTCAAGAGTTTAGTTCCTATTGGCGGCCACCAAGCTCTCCAAACAAGGTATCTGACTGAGTAACACAAAACAAAACTATTTAAAAAAAGCTTGTAATAGGTATCGTCTACGCGCGGTCCGAATTTTTGATAATTCCTTTGTATAACGTAATGATTAAATAAAATATGTAGTGGCGCTAGTATCGGGGTATCCATTCGCCTTAAACTAGTACAATCTGGTATAATAAAACGAAGAGTGCGTATAAAAAGGAAGGAATATAATTACGACAATACCTTAAGATAATACTAAGCGTAGTATAAGTGTAAGTAACTCGAAAACAGCTTTTGTATCAATTGGAAATCAAAAAGATTTCTGCAGCCTCTGAAGTACCTTCTTAGGAGTAAAATAATTAGCTGCGTAAAATTAGGTACTAAACTAGTTACATAAAAATTGTACTTTAGCGGTGGTTTAAAAAAACTTAAGGAGATAGTTTTGTAATTATTAAAAACGTTTCACTATAACCCAAAAATTAAGGTAAAAAAATAAAAATAGAATATTATTAGCCTCCGAACATGAATACTTGAATAAGTGAAATACATGCATTAGTATATGCATAGTACAATAGAATAAATAAATAAGTAAACTAAATGCTGATGCAAACCTTGTGTTAAATTAATTTATAAATTAAAACTATAAGCTAAAAGAGACTCCCGAAACACAGTAGGTACATATTTCATAAATAGGTAGACTGTAGGTACATTTATTTTGTAAAACTTATTAGTAAAATACTTACTATCAGATTATTTTCCTTAAACCTAGTATATTGTCTTGGCGTAAGCGTTTCCACGATAAAAACTTATACACGAATATTAGAATAGATATCAGATTAGGGTTCTAACTCGACTACAAAAGGTCTGTTTTCAAACGAGACTTCCGTAATCCCAATCGAATCTTTGTGGCTCTGAAGTAAGGCGTGGTGCGTATGCGCGTATACAGTTGGCGATGAAAGTAGATGCACGTTTCTGGTTTGTTTAATTTAATATAAGCTAGTTTGCTGCGTTTGATAAAAAATTTCCACTTTTCACACACAATTTCCCGGAGATCCACCTTGTGCAAGAAAACTATTGAACAACTGAAATGTTTAATATTATTATGCAGCCGACTGTACCGAGTTGTGAGGATCAAGATAACCACTTCAAAGCCACACGCGAGATAAATTCTGATATACCATCAAATGTTTTCAAATACCTCACTAACCATATTTTATTCTGCTTTTTGAAAAGCAACATTATACTTTTTAATAACATTATGCGTTTCCGACATTATACTTGTTTATTTTAACCTGCGTGGAAGCAAGTTTTTTACTTTTGGTCTAAGTAGGTAGGTACTGTAATATTAAATATTTTGGTATATTACATAGTACATTTTAGTAAACACACCACTTGTTTCTGGGCCATTCAAGTGTGTTTATACCGCAGATATATTATTGTAACGTTTTTAACCAATGAATAAGTGAGATATTTGAACACTCAGTCAATACGCATTGAAGCAAATATTTGGCGCTCAAATACTGGATAATTTTACAATAATACTTTCCAATCACTCCTAGGTATCTAGACAAAACCAGTTGTACTGTATTTGGCGGGAGCATCTGTTAGACTAATGTCATTTACATACAATTTTATTTTTCCGCAGGCGTGAATGTATACGTAAAGTTTGTTTTGTCTAGACACCCTAATCTCTTACCATAGTTTAATAGATGATACTAGAGTATAGAAGTGAAACTGCATTGTAGATTCCTCATAGATCACGTAGATACAGTTCAACAGGTATAATTTGACACCTGGAGTCGCGTATGGCAGCTAACTTCAGGCCCACCAACTTATGCTTATTGAACCGTACGTCACACGCTATCTTCGCGCGTACCTGACGCAAGACTGCACTATTATGATTGTTTGAGTTTCAGTTCTATTGACTAGCATTACCAACTAAAAAAGAAACTACTATAAGAAAAATCTTATTGCTTGGCTTTCTTTCTGAAACAGGTTGTTGTTTTAATTGATGTTTGTGGCTGTGATTTGGGCTTTTCGATTATCCGTCCCCGTCTCTCATGTTAAGGTTGACGACGAGGTTGAGCGAGATAGAACGATGCGACACAAACAGTAAGGCTCATTCTAAAATGGTCTAAAATACTACAATGATAAATGCCACAGCGTGCGGCGAGCTTAACCGCACACTGGTTGTAAAATATATCAATGGAGCATGAATTTAAATTCATACATATCTGTGTACACACAAAAAAATGTTTATTCTTGGTGGGCCGCAGTGGGGTTGCGTTTGCGAGTTACGGACTTTATTTTCTTATCTGCGATTAGTCTTTAAACTTTTGAGCAGGATTTTACTTATTTTCATGTGCATCATTACCGTCCATCTAGTTAAATTAAATTATGTCTGCGTAGTTAGCAGTTATGCCAGCAATTATACTACATTGGTAAACGATTATTATAAAAAAAGTTGTGTCAACCAGCAAATTGTAAAACCACATGTTCCAGAAACAAAGCCGATAGACTATATTAATCAGTCGATCGACGAATATAGCACCAATCGCATACAATCACTCATTTCACAAAGCTACACTTGCATACAACCAGTAACTTGTGCAAGACTTGCGCACACAGCAGAAATGTCCGAATATATTTTAAAAGTAGCAACGCTTATTTTTCGAACAGACTAATTAATATGTTAGTATAATCGTAGGTATGACGATTGACAGAGCTGCTAGTGGCGAGGGCAGAGGGCGCTCTGACATATGAAAGGGTTTTTTGACAACAAACACAAGGGTACAAAGGCAAGGCTGTTGCCAGAGTGTGATTGAAGACTCTTCGCCCAGCAGAGGCGTTAACGAGGAAGGCGTCGGCTAACTAATGATGCCCCTCTAATAAAAACGAACACCATTTGTGTATGTTTGTCTGTTCTGTCATGTGTTTCGGCCTCTCGTTCTAGTGTGGGCAGTACTTGCGCTAGTTACTGTAGCATGCAGGGCGCATAAAGCGGTGGGATTACATTGTGCGTACAAGGAGGTAAATACATTTGATGCATCAATGGAACAGTGCCCTAGGACGTTTCTTGGAGAGGACGTGCCAAGTGTGAGCAACGCCTTTACGCCGCTTCGGAGACAACCTGGAATTGAAAGAAAGATATTATGACAATGAACGGTACCATAGGCTTTTTTAACCCATCATGGGTCTCATTGTTCCAGAATCCATTTGTAGCCAGTGGGTTTTTCATAATGAAGGTCTTACAGAGTTCATAGGATTATTTAAGTTATACAAAACAAAATTTACCCATGGTCTGGTGTGTCTGGCATGTATGGAGACATCCTGAAGTCACGGCTGTGTGGAGTCTCTATACCAAACGGGCTGTACAGCTTTGCTGGACTGCGGCCCAACACCTTGAATGAGACATATTATTAAATAGACTCATAATGCTCCTGCATAAATGTGGACTTAAGTGGGAGTGGAACTTTAATTAAGGTTTTGATTACTAGATTAAAAATATAGCTACCTGCTACTATTAGAACTAAAAAAACCTGAGTGGCATAGCTATTGTAGGGCCAGGTGGTGCAGTGCACCAGGGCCCCATAGCTTAGGGGGCCCTCTAACCTAAGCTTTGAAAAGAGAGGTCAGCAAGCTCCTGAAGCTAGAAAACCTTGAGCCTCAAATTTTTTTTTAATTATTTATTTTAAAGGTTAATATAAGTTCAAGCTTTGTGGAAGGGGGTTGGGGCCTGATTCTTTCTCTATGCACTGAGGCCCTTGTCCACCTAGCTACGCCTCTGCTCCAGGCATAATAGCCTCTCAGACCTCTTATGAAATCCAAGATAGAAAAACAAGGAGACAATTTTTCTCATTTTAAGACAAGGTTGACAAGGTACCTGTTTCTTCTTCATGACTGGAGTAGATGGAGCGCGGCAGGGCGACGTAGCCTCGGTCAGCCGGTGTCGACGACGGCCACTCAGTCTAAAATGCTATAAAATACCATGTTAAACAAATACAAAATAGATTAGGGCAATCATTACGAAGCACAATTAGAGCATGGTTGTTTTTATTACGGTCACATAGAAATAGCTAGATGTTTGGAAGTATAAGTCTGTTTGTTTGTCAGTCACTTGGTAGTCTGGGCCAGTTTAAATAAAATTTGAAAAACATTGTTAGTGGCCTGGAACAGCTCAAGATACTTTTCAAACAGGTACCACGCGAGCGAATCTGAGGGCGGAAGCTAGTTTGAATACTATTAGGTAAATACCTGAGATAAATTTCCGAAGGTGTTCCTGACACTTCGAAATGTTCTGGAGATCTTGTCCGCACCAGACTGTATGGCTCGCCGGGAGTTTGCAAACGAATTAGACTTGAATAAGTTTTTATTGTAACAGCCATCAACGTTTTTCAGGCTCTCGCGAGCAGGCGAATCGATAACCAAATCTTTCACAAAAGGATCCTTCATGTTTAGTACCTTGTGTGTGGCTTCTAAATGTAAATACCTACCGGTTTTAAACAATTACGGGCACTTTTATTTATTAAAAGTGAATTATAACACGCTCTCACTCATATTTAACGAAAACCGAAAACATCGGAAGAAAAACATTTAACCGTTGGTCTTCTTTTTTACCGGTGCTGCCAACTCTAAAAGTACAATACAAATTAATCCCACACCGTGAATTTATCGTGCATAAATGTGGCACTTCACATCGCTATTCATGTTCGCTTAATCGTGTTATTTTCTCAAATACAACGATGTGTAGAAAAAAAAGTGACTGTATTCGCCTATTGTGTCTCTTTTTCACGAACAAGACAAGAACGCAAATAAAAACGTGAACTGAATAGCGATGTGAAGTGCCACAATCACGAATTATTTCATAGTATCTATGTTAATGTGCAAAAATCTTGACGATTCCAAAATGACTAGGTACAGAAAATTAAATCAGACTAACTACAAAAAACATTTTCATACATTCAATAGTGAACATTCTACGACCCACTACCGCCATCTAGTTCAGTCATCTTTCCACTACAGTCATGGAAACATTTTTCTAATTCCTCATTCTATTTAGTTGCCTTATTTATTCTGCGTTGTAGGTTCGATTCCCACCAAGAACAAACGTTCGTGTGATGAACATAGATGTTAGTTCTGTGTTCGAGTGATTCAGCGTAGGTATCAGTCACAGATATGTGATACAAGAACAAAAATATGAGCAGTGTAGCCCAATGCAATCTGTATGTACCTGACTTCGGTATTTATAAAGTATGTAGGGTAAGGTATCCAAATATTTAGTCATTATTTCCCATAGTACCAGGTTCATTTAGTATGGGGCTCAAGGCATGTACACCAATGGTATTTATCTAATACTATTGCATAACATATCTACTTTATTTTTATTATTTTGGACATACTGACTAAAAAACACAATTATGATCTAAAATGTTATAATAAGTCTACTATTTAATTATCCACGTTGATGCATATAATAATCAATGGCTGTTGAGAAAGCTGCAAAGCCTGCCGCACCAAAAACTCCAGCTCGTAATCCACCTTAAAGAAAATAAGACATTAAATTCTAATTACAACTATTTAATAATTTACATAACTTTTTTAATAAAATGAATATTTAAGAACACAGTACATACCTATAAAATTATTGAGGAAAATAGCTAATAATTAGGAATTATATTGCATTACAAAATCTATCTTAGCTGTAAGTTTGTTTCCTGTTCTTCTAGGCTTTGGTCACGTGGAACTGGCACCTAGAGTCACCTAGGTTTAAGACATTTCAAATTGATCCTTGTGATTTTATTGAATAAATACCTTTGACTTTGACTTTTCAGTAGTTCTATATGTAGAATATGTATAACCCAAAGTGTTGTAGACGAATTGAAATTCGTATTTGAAGCAATTTTAAAGTATATGAGTCTACTCAACTAGTGAACAGAGAATAATGAACAAACAATACCTCTCAAACCTATTAGCCCTCCAGTTACACCTCCAGCGTAAGTGCCATTCTTCCAATCAGACTTCCCTCTGGCTGATTCTATGCAACATTCAATGCCTGAGAAAACTGCTCCCAAAATAGCAAAGTTCTTAGCATAACTTAACATGGATCCTTTCATTTCTCTAAGTATCTCTCGAGCTGACTGTGTTTGTGGTGCTGTTGTATCAGTAACATTTGGCATGAGTGATGATGTGAAGAGACCTACTGCAGCTCCAAGGCCATAACCTGAAAGTAGAACATTATCATTATTGTTGGTATCAAAGTTTTCATGTTGATCAGAAAAAATGTAACCTAACCAAACTGCCTGTATCTGTAAAGTGCACAAAGTGATCTAATGAGGACTTGCAGTAGATCTATACAATACTATAGGTACTCAGTTATATGACTTCAAAACCCGCAATGGGTTGCGGTTATACTATGAGAAACACAAACATACCTACTATGCAGCTAGTCACGGACCTGAAAGGACAACTTTCTACAGCGGCTTCTATCATTTTCTCCTCGTTTGTTTTAATAACTACGGGTCCAAGAATCCTTGGAATAATAATATTATCACGCCATCGCCGCTGGTTTCCTATCAGGTACTTGGTCAAAGAATCGTAGTCAGTTTTCTCCATAAACTTCGCTAAATCTGGGTCCGAAGGCGGTTTGGCGTATTCTGCCATGGTGAGAGTAATCCTTAGCACTAATTTTAATTTATAATTGGATTCTAGCTGCAACAAACTTATCAATAGTAATGGTCAACAGATTTTTCGATTTTCGTAGTTAACCCCAGTGTCTGAGTAAAACCAAACAGCTGAAGCTGATGTTGTCATTTCTGACATTTGTCATTTTTTTGTAAATTTTTTGTTTTTTCGTCCTTCACGAGTTAAAGTTATAATACCATACTACTTCGTCTTTTGTTTTATGTAAAATTTTTGCTCAAAATCTATGATCAATGGGTTTGGTTTTATTTATCACACAAATGTTTGTCCTTGGTATGGTATTGAACCCACAACTTACATCGGAGTAGAGCTACTACACGGATTACACTAATCGCTAGCGCCGAGGTGTGGAGCTTAGCCGCCATCATAGCATTAATTTAAAAAACAGCGTTTACAAAGTTAGTTGTAAATATTATTTGTTTTGTTTCATTATACTACAATTAACTACTAAAATTAATTAAAGTCTCAAGGTACTGGTAATGGTAACAACAACAGTATGTAAATTTTTTTTTTGCTAAGTTTATACAAGCTTCTAAGAAGATATATTGGAAGAAACAGATGTCAAACAGGTGATGTGAAAAAATGATTTGACCGATTAATTTATCTTAAACCAGCGCCCAGCCAATAGCCATGCTTCGTAAACGAAAATAAACATAACCTCTCCTCTCATTGTGTCTGTCATTTAGCAGCAGTGTTTTGTTTTTTTAGTAAATAATAATGTCGTGTAATGTAAACTGTGTAACCTATGAAAATTAAATATCCGCCATAGTTACTTACGGTATAAACGGTATATACCATTTTGTTGGAAAATGTCAGATTCCTCAGAAGATGAAGATTTATCGCGCTTCAAAGAAGTCGTCGATACTTCTTTTACGAAATTATTACAGGAATCCGAAAACAAACCTAAAATAGGTACTTATATTTAATACAGGCTCCGCTTATATCCTCTTCCTAATTCCTGCCCACCCACCGTCTCATTTACCTAATTTCAGAGAAGCAGAAACCAAAATCAGAAAGAAACTTAGAAGAATCATCTCATTATAATGATGTAAAAGTTCCGGAAAAGATGCAGAATCAAATAGGCACTAAAATATCCATGATCATTAACAAAAATATTGAATTTGTTGAAGTGGAACTACCTAAAATAAAGTAAGTTCTGAACCTGTTCTGAAGCGCTGTGCACCAGGGCCCCAAGCTCAGGGGCCCTCTAACCTAAGCTTTGAAAAGAGAGGGTCAGCCAGCTACCGAAGCTAGAAAACTGCCTTCCTCAAGCCTCTGAGCCTGCTCACAAAATTCTTTCTCTATGCACCGGGGCCCTTGTCCACCTAGCTATGCCCCTATTCAATCCTAGTGTTATGTAGGTGGTGGGAGGAGGCTCGGGATAGGGAGAACTGGAAGTCCTTGGGAGGCCATTCGTGATTCGCCCCGACAACTTGTCCACCTAGCTACGCCCCTGTTCATTCCTAGTGCTAGGTACTTATAAAACCTGTCTTGAGATAAACAATTACATGTGTGCAATACTTTCAGAAAACCTAAATTAAAAGGAGGTGTGAAACTCTTCACTTCTTCAGAAGGATTTCTATCATGTGAAGAAGTAAAAGATGTGTATACAGACTTACATAATAGTCGATCTAAAGCAATTAGACAGAGGAAGAGACAAATTGATGAAGGACATGTTTTAAGTGAAAATGGTTGGTAATTTTGTGAAATCATAAGTATTTGTTATGTGAGAATAGTAGAGCTCTTTGTAAAGGGCTCATGGGGGGAAGTACTACCATACCTTTTTCTGCCGCCAAACAGCGTTGCTGTGTTTCGGTTTTAAGAGTGTGGTTGCCGGTGTAATTACAGGCACATGAGGCTTAATATCTGTATGCCTCAAGTTGTGGACGATGCAGGGCAGTGCATCGTGGGGCACATTCCTAGTGCGTGTGGCTTGCGAGGCAATGCTTTGTTATAGGTGATGTATACCACTTAATATCAGGTGGGCCGTCTGCTTGTTCAATAAGCTAGTTGTATAAAAAAAAATATTAGACCAATTTGGGATGTAAAGAAAGTGTGTTAATTTTTTCTTAATACCTTTTTAACCAATAAGTACTTATGAAATATAAAAAGGCCACATCAGGGGCTAGTTATAATAAATAGTTTCGAACACCATTCTATTTGGTACTTCTCGATAAATAAATGTTTCTGATTTTTATTGCATAAGTTATCAATTATCAACCTGCATAATTCTTTTTAATTTTCAGATAAAATTTCGGCAGTTGCGGTTAGTGGAGAGGACATAATTTCGAAAGATGATACAAAGCTGTGGAAATCAAGAAGGAAAGAGAAGTTGTTTAAGTACAAAGTGCAAGGGAAAAGTAAGATATTAGTGGCAGTCGATTGACTTCAGATATTTTTAGTTCAATTACAATTTTAAAGCTTTTATTCTTGCTGTAGGTATAGGAGTTCTGTATATAATAAATTATATATTTTTGGCAATAATTATTCAAACTGTCTAGCATAATTATCCTTGATCACAAAGGCCTCCCCCAGATCTTTCCAGATATCTTTGTCATGGACTAGTCAATAGACAGTCATTTATTTGCGACAGCCTATGCCTTAAACACAATTGGCCTGTGATCCTCATTAAACTTGAGATCTTTTTAGTATCCGTCTATTGATAATACAAAATTCAAAATGCACAAGTTATTAACAGAAAACAGTTTATTTACAAAAGTAGCTTAAAACTAAAATAAATATGTACAAAGATAACATTTTGTTGAGATTCAAATTCCTCCATTTAAATGAAATAGGTATTACAGATATTTTGTCATGGTATCGTAAACAAGGCAATGGTGTTAATTCTGTTGTTTAGTTTTCCTAATTTTACCTAATTTGACAGCACTGAAAATATTGCCGTCCAAAACAACAAGGACGGCTATAATTTTAGAGCTGTCAGATTAGGTTAGTTTAGGATAATGCAACAACAGAATCGACACCAATTGTAGGTTTAATATTAACAAATTGGGAATAAAATTATGCTGAAACCGAATTTAGATAATATTATCAATTGAAGTTTTTGTCATGTACTTAAGTTGTATTAAATAAAAAAACATCCTTATCAGAGCATGGATTTTAAATAATAATTTAACTTAGACCATTTTAAGCCTAACCTATTTAAATAATAGCTGTGTGTAATAATATTAAATCTTCAATATTTTAAGGCAAGATTCACAAGACGATGGAAAACTGATATTTTACAAACATACTCAAATATGAGCTTCAATTTTAGAGGTCTCCTACTATGCATGCTAGGAGTGAACCATTCTTTGTAAAGCCATAAGGTGCTAGTGCAGTAAATTCGGAAAGTGGTCTTTTTGCTACAAAAGCTGTTCTTTTTTTAAAGAAAGACTTATTGAGAGAGAAAGCAGAATCGAATTGATAATAGAATGCCTTTATTAGTAAGGTCTGATATATTGAAGAATGCTTGTTATTGCTGATTCCATTCATTAGAGGCTTGATTCCCATTTTAGGTCTGATACTTATTAGTAAAGAGACCTAATTCTTATTGCCAGAGGCATGATTCTTATCGCTAAGGGCTCGATTACGTCTTATTTCAGGCTTTTCTTCATATCTCCTTGGTGAACATACTACAATCCATTCTAAAGTCTACTAGCGTCTCTGGGTGCGGTTGGTAGACTTCTGCCAACGTTTCTGACCGTCATCTCGTTCTCAAAAGCTTTGTTGTCCATGCCGCTGGTAGCAGTTGTTCGAGTCTCTTCCTTCTCCACTGGTCCGTCCATGAGGAACATCGTGAGGAAGAATAATATGCTACCTGGAATTGAAACATTTTGTTTTTTTAACATGTCAATGCTCAAGGAGGACTTTATGCTAAAAACATTAAGTATCTATTATTAAACCAAGGGGTCTATTTTTATTCTACATGCTGATAACAAGTATATGGCCCACCTGATGGTAAGTGGTAACCATATCACCTATAACAATCATTTTTTGTGCATCGGAAGTCTCGCAAGATGCGGACGTGCCCTACGATGCATAAAACTCGGTTTGCGGAACTCGCCTGCGGAAAGATAATATGTATCTCTCTCTTGTCGTGTCACTAGTTTCTTTCGAAATAGTGTGGTGAAAGGATTTTAAGTGTGCCTCAAGAGGCTCCTTTCGAGCACATGACACATGATAAAGAACTTTTTAGGTTCCGTTAGAGAGTAGGTACTGGTATTGTACACATAAATTTTTGACCAGAAAAACTCATTGGTGCACCGGTTTCGAATCCACGACCTTTAGGATCGGAAGGCGGGGACGCTACCACGAGACCACCAGCATGTATGAAAATTTAATTAGTTTGATAGATGGTTGGATGAATGGTTCATAATCTGAAAACCAGCGTCGCTCTGCAACACAACGTGTTGTGGAGTGGCTTTAAGCTGAGATGGGACCAAATTTGACCCACTGACGCACAGGGGCAACTCGCTGGCACATCTTACTTTTTTTTTTTATCCACTTTGTTTTTCTTTCTTTTTTTATAAACCTATGTTTAGTTTCCTATAGTTATAGCTAATTGTAAGTTATTTTTAATTTCTTTTTTTTAGCTGTGTCAGACGTTTTTCTCTGTGTATGTTTTTATGTGTGTTAAATAAAAATTCATTCATACTCAAAGCGTAGAATCCCGCGTAGAAGATCATGATCGCCTCCCGGTAGCCGATGGCCTTGGACACGGGGTCCACGAGGATGGGCAGGTTGCCGCCCACGTTGTTCATCACGAACAGGAACACGCCCACGGTGGTGGAGCGGCACGACACCGGCACTATCTCCACCAGGATCGCGAACACTATGCCGAACCACATCTCGGCTGGAACACACATTTTTTTTTAAATAAAACTTCTGATGGATCATGCAGATGGCCCACCTGATGTTAAGTAACCATCACCTATAACAAAGCATTGCCTCGCAAGTCACGGACGATAGGAACGTGCCCCACGATGCACTGGTCCATCAACTTGAGGCATACAGATGTTAAGCCTCATGTGCCTGTAATTACACCGGCAACCACACTCTTCAAAGCGAAACAGCAACGCTGCTTGGTGGTGGTAGTACGTCCCCGGACGAGCCCTTTTTTTTTGAGTAGTAGAACTCTGTAAGCTCTACTACTCAAAAAATGTTCTCAATTTTTTTTTATGGGTTTGTAATGGGATTTTCTAAATAATCGGCCTAGCAGCTCAGTTGGTAGGTATTAGTAGCCTTTTTCGGCGCAGGCTGTGGGTTCGACTCACACCTAAGACAAATTTAGAGTAGGTAGATTGGACAAACTTTGCTTTAACATGATTGTAGAACTACTTTTTCGGATCAAAATGATCTCGTAGGTAGGTATCAACTAGGTACATTCAGTAACTTTGTCTACGATTTTTTTTTATGTTTGATCTAAATGTTTCCTAGCATTTTCAGCGTCTTAAGTGATCAGATGCAGCTGTCCAGATGTGTTTCCTAAATCCTTACATCCGTGGTTACTCTATTCTTTGCCAGAACCATCACGGCCATCAGTAGGTAATTTTCCTACTCACCAAAGAAGTAGGATATAGCCAGAGTGATCATGGCCCACAGCGGGCCAAAGATTACTGATCCGAAGGCGGGAAGAGTCGCGATTAGCTGCGACAGCGCCAGAATAAGCACACGGGATCTGATGCCCATTTTGGCGACGAACCTAGAAAAAATGCATTTTTAGAATATTTTTTATACAAAGTCTAACGGCCGGTTTCTGAAAGCTCGATCAAACGTAATCGGATGTCAAGTCACTTGCTATTTCAGCTAAGTATTTAAATCAAATTAGATAGAGATAGCAAGTAACTTGACATCTGATTAGGTTTGATCGAGCTTTCAGAAACCGGCCGTAATGGTATTAAGTCGAGCGTGACTTACGATGCAATGTTTTGTTTTAAGTGATGGTTAACATTTAACATCAGGTGGGCCATCTGATTGTTATATTCAATTGAATCAAACTTTGAAACGTCTCAAAGCTTGCTGGTGAAACAAGCAGATGGCCAACCTAATGTTAAGTGGTAACCATCACCTATAACAAAGCATTCCTTCTCAAGTCACGTACCGTGCTCTACGAATTCTACGATGCACTGCCTTGCGTCTATCTACTTGAGGCTTACAGATGTTAAGCCCTAAGTGCCTGTAATTTCAACGGCAACCACACTCAAACTTCAAACCGAAACACAGCAACGCTGCTTAGCGCCAGAAATAGGCATGGTGGTATTCATTTATTTCAATCATTGCGACTTTAATAGAAATCAATGTAGATAAATACGACAGTTTCATATCATAGGTAGTATAAAATTAATATACAATTTAAATTATAAAAGGCCTTGTCAAAAAACTATGCTAAGAATAAAAAAAAGAATATTCAAATATAAAGAATATTTGTTTTAGGTACATGCTCTTAAAAAATGTTTACAATATTTACTAATTGAAATAATTAGAACGGGTGATACGGTCAATTACACTAATTAGACATAGGTATTAACTAACTTATTTATCAAAAGAATACATCAAAACAAAATAAAAAAAATCAATAACAAGGTCAATTCTAGATTAAATTACCTACATAGGTACAAATATAAATTAAATATGTATGTACATTTTCAATTGGATTGTTTGTCAATAAAATAATACATACATTTGATTCTTTTAGTTTTAATTGATTACACAATTATTTCTCTTAGAGGAAATTAAATTTGTCAAGTGGCAGATTTCGGACCATTCAATCGCAATAACATGAAATGTTATTGCGATTTAATTTTGTCTGAAATCTGTCAATTGACAAATTTAATTTCGTTTATGTTGTCGAGATACGGTATTTTAATCCATTGTTCACACAATTCTGAAAATCGCAATATGACTCATGGTACGGTAGACCAGTGGGGTAAGTACCTACATAACTTTGTTGCAATAAGTTTCAAACGGCTCCTATTTGAAATAGCTTAATAAGACGGCTTTAGCTGCAGTTGCTTACAAAGTTTGATTGCTTTCTGTTTGGTTACTATCGAATGGTAATCACAAAACTTTCAAAATTTTTATTGACTTAATGGGTTCAAATACAAAAATGCGTCAAGTGCTCGAAAGGAGGCTCTTCGAGGCACATTTGAAATCCTTTCATCACACTGTTTCGACAGAAACTAGTGACACGACAAAAGGCACTAAAAAAACAATATCTAACGGCTAGAATAATCATATTTTTTTGAACAAAAATCAAAAAATAATCACTTATTTTTACAAGATACCTTTTGGCTTATAAAGACAAAAAGTAGAGTAAAAACCGATTAAAACAGATTGCAAAATAGTCATATAATTGGCTGCACTTACTTGTCCGAGACGACTCCGCCAACCACAACGCCGATAGATCCGATGCCGACGGTGACGGCGAATAGCCACCAGCCCAGATCCACGTCGGGGAAGTAGTCGCGGTAGTACAGGTCTGCGTTATACGCGAATGTCATACCGCCTGCAAGAATAGTTTTGTTATCAAACTTGTATTCTATGGAATGATTCCTTTTAAAAATATGTGTCGCAACACTATATATCTTATAAGATTAACAAACAATAATTACAATATATTGCTAATTATTTACGTAGGTATTTAATAAGACCATCGTTTATAAAAACATTATCATAAAAACAAAGTCGTTTGGAGCCGAGGTGGGTTGCAGGACAATAATAATTGTACAAATTTCAAAGCGTTATACAAACTAAAACTAGCATTTTTTCGTTTCTACATTAACCTAATGATGAACCTAAAACTCTAGGTACCTAGGTAAGTATATTAATAACGTAAAAGTTGTAGGTACTATGATGAAAAACTGATAGGTAGGTTCGAATAAAAATGGTTGACAACTTTTTGTGAAATTTTATCAAAACTGCATGTGCAGTCGAAAATTTTACTCAAACAAACATCCATAACCGATTTGTCTAACTCGTCTTTGAATGCACGATCATTAAAAAAAACTATAACATTTACCTACTAGTCTTTACAATTCCCTAAATCTGCAGTTAATTTCATTGTCATGACGTCGCTCGTCGGTAGGCGTACCTCACACACGGAAGAGTTGACAACAAGATAACATAAATTTCCGTCGTCTACGAGGGTCTTTTAATTTAATACCTACCTTACCTACTTACTAATACTGATAACCCTGGGTTTCGCGACATTGCTACTGAGGTCAAAAAAGCTGGAATAGCTAGAGTAGGTAAGTTAATGGCAGCTTATGTGATGACAATTGAAAATATACAACGTGTAACATAATACTCCTATAAGGACAAAGACCAAGTGATCAGACCAAGCACTGGAATACTTTGACGTGTGCAAAGGTTGAATATATCGTTTTCGAAATTACCATACAAAAGTAAAATTATAGTTAAACTAAAAAAGTAAAATGAATGAAACCTAAGAAAGCAATACCTACTTAGTAAAATCGTTACATAAACAACTTGAATATTGCATTGAAAATAAAACCGGCCAAGAGCGAATCGGACTCGCGCACGAAGGGTTCCGTACCTATAAAAACGGCAAAAAATCACGTTTGTTGGATGCCTACTATAGAGCTTAGCCGACTTTTTCACACAAGTATGGGAGCCCCCTTAAATATTTAGGTATTTTATTCTGGCAACAGAAATACATATCAACATATTCATGAGATACAGCCTGGTGACCACAGAGTACTTTGTTATAACTGAAACTGGTGACTGACGGACGGACAGACGGACAGACAGGCGGACGGACAGCGGAGTCTTAGTAATAGAAATAATGATAACAAAAAATTAAACTAATGTAAGTTTTATTTTTCAATATGACCAGTTTTTTTAAACCTGTTTTTGCAATTTTCCTAGTTAAGTACTAAAATCGATGACATGGTTCCTAAGAACAGATCTTTGTATGTCTTATAGTTACAGACTTGCCCATTACTGACCGAGCTAAATGAGCCACCCTGTATATTATGTTACACGTTGTATTATGTTCTCGCATCGGAATACAATAGAGCCTCCATATAGCTACGACATTGTGTTAATCGCGGAAAGTCTGTGGATGAATAAGGCATTATTATTATCCTATTATTGATCATACAAAATAACTCTCATTTTACTGCCACTGTTATCGCTACTGCTTATAAATTACCTCCGAAGTATCGTTCTGTCGTGTCGTTCTCAGTTCAGGGTTTATTTCCTAAATTATTTGAAGTTATTCTGTTAGTCATGCAGTTTGACACTGATGCTCATTGTTCATACTTTAATTAGCTTCCTACATCGTGGTTATATCCCTCTTAGGTGTTTATTACCCAGAAGTGAGCCATTAAATTAGTTTCGTCTACGACAGTTAATGAATACACTACTTACCTACCTACGTACATTTATTAAAGTAGCTGTTTGTTTAACATTTAATTACTTCAAGTTTTTAAAGTAGTAGAGCTCTTTGTGAAGGGCTCGTCCGGGGAAGTACTACCACCACGCCTTTTTCTGCCGCCAAGCAGCAACGCTGTGTGTCAGTTTGAAGAGTGGTTGCCGGTGTAATTACAGGCACATGAGGCTTAACATCTGTATGCCTCAAGTTGATGGACGCTGGGCAGTGCATCGTAGGGCACGTTCCTATGGTGCGTGACTTACAAGGCAATGCTTTGTATTGCTTTGTATGCTTTGTATTGGTGATGGTTAGCACTTAACATCAGGTGGACCATCTGCTTGTTCCATCAGCTAGTTGTATAAAAAAAAGTTGAAGGTACTTAAACAACTTATAAATACTTCGTATGAGTTTGTACGAGCTTGGGGTCTAGACAAGATACAATTTCTGTTTGCGGTACACGCCTCATCATGTACAGGGGGCTACAGTACTACGTCTGGACGTAGGTCTTTTCCACTGAGTCCGGTCTTTGGTTCATCTCATCCAGTGTTTGCCAGCTACATTTCGGAAATCGTCGCGTCCTTGCCTTGCTTTTCTGGAGGCCGTCATACACTACGCTTATCTATACGTGAATATGAAACAGCTGTTTTTTTTCGAGTTCACAGTGTTGGTTCCTTAGAAAAAGTTAATGATATTGATGGGTACTTTAGCCCCCTGAAGTTTTAAATACAGGTATTGGAACACCTTGTATATTATAAGTACCTATGTATTTCCAAAAAAAAGTATATATCAGCTATCTGGTTCCCATATTACATGCTTTGGCTTAGTTTGTGGCTAGATAGTGCTGTGTGGAAAGTCCACCAATATTTATTTATTTATCTAAGGATTGTCAACATCCTTATATCGATACGTTTCGACAGAGGCCTACAGGAGGCCTAGCTTTGTAAACTCACCACAATGTCTGATGGAGGCTGCGAGACACAGCATGAGGACCCTGGGTTGAGCGATCACATTCCAGATAGTCACTTGCGGCACTTTTTTCGAAGACTCGAGAGAGGCATCGTTGGATTTTGTTGTGCCTGTCAATATAAAATAACTTTGAGGAAATTCTTATACCTACTACAAAGTTATAGCGGTTTTTAGCTGCATAAAAATGTTAAGGAAATGTTCAAGGAAATAACAAAGATATTATCCCAAAGTTATGAACCGGATTCGAATTTTCGACAGACCTTTTTAAAATGTAAACTTAGGAGAGCTGATATTAGGGGCACCTTCACGCAAAAAGAACCTCTAGCGGTCTAATTGCAGTCCACTCACCAAGTAGATATCCATACAACGTACCTATAACATAATACTCCTATAACCCCGGAAGCAGGGTATTCTACAGGCCATGGCAAACAACTTTTGTTCTAAGACTTGACATAAAGGGGTATTATGTTATACGTTGTATAAGCCCCATAGGTATACGTGGATTAGGTACCTTCTTCTCCAATAGTAGTTCTTTCAGGCTCGCGAAGAGTCAGCAGTGTTAGCACTGCGATGACGATTCCAACGATACCAGCTCCGTAGTAGCACAGCCTCCAGCTCTGATTGAATTTACATGGAATACATTAGTTTTGACTTCCCTTAGTTCTTTAAAAATGTTAGGATATAACTTTTATAGAGGGATTTAACTTTTTATATCATCAGCCCGAATAAATTCACTGTTGGATAAATCTCTCTCATATTTGGAGGTTTGACCGTAGTCACCATGCGTGTCACCAATCCGTCGGCCAATAACAAGGAAGTGTGCAATATTTATTAGAACTTGGAAAAATAATAATTCAGAATGAATCGGATCCTGAAATCGTAGAGATGCTGCTTGGAACTTGCACCTAGAATTACCTAGCTTCAAGACGTTTCCAAGTGATATGAATAGATGCCTTATAACTTTTTTTGACGTTTTTGGTGCATTCCCATAGTTGTTTGTCGTCGTCCATATGTTTTGGCCACTAATGCATTGAGGTTACCTACGGGTTTTATCTGGAGGTAAGAACGGAATCACAAAAGACTGTGACGGAATCTTTCATGTGACACCGTTCCCTGACCGTCTGTTTGTGTGGTTCTAAACATTAATTGTTTACCTACATACTAAAAGATAAATAAATAAATATCTTACCAGTCCCCAGGCATTGAGCACAGGTATGTACCTCCCAACAGGGAAGGCAATACCATACCCTCCATAGATTCCCCAGTTGAAGATCGAAAGTACCAGCGCCCTTTGGCTCTCTGGAAACAGATCGGTAAGAATGCCGGTCGCTAGGGGATTGCACCCGGACTCGCCCGCCGCCATTATCATTCGCAAGATGACAAGGTGCCAGTATTCTGTGACGCTGCCCATGAGGAGGATAGCTATGACGAAGACAACGGTGCAGATCGAGAGGATTCGAGCGCGGTTGTACCTGTTCGGAGAAATACAATTTGATTTACTTATAGAAGAGAATATACATTTTTTTTATAAATAAACTAGATGGTGCCCGCGACTTCGTCTGCGCAGGATTAGTATTTCGAGTAGCTTATATTAGCGTGGCGTAGTACATTATGTGTAACTCATATTTTGTAAAATTCACACAATATCTTTATAAATTGCAGCCTATGTGTTATTCTGATGTACCTATAAGCTATATTATTGTAAAGTTTCATTAAAATCCATTCAGTAGTTTTTATGTGAAAGAGTAACAAACATCCATCAATCCATCCATACTTCCAAACTTTCGCGTTTATAATATTAGTAGGATATACAAAATAAAGAATATACATTAACTTTAAAAGTTTTTGCTCGGTAATTAGGTAGGTACACTTGTTGCATTAAAATTAAGGTAACTAACGCGAAAGTAATTTTGTGATAAAATACATATATTTTAATCAATATTTTTTGTAACAGCTGCCAAAAATCTATAGGTTCTCTATTTATGTTACAATTTGTTCTAAGTTTCATTCCGAGGGTATGATTGAGCCAAAGGATAGGATAGAATAGGATATAGTCTATAGCAGCCTTTCCCAAATTGGGCAATAACGCCCCCTTGTGGGCGCTGCAGACCTAAAGGGGGGTGGCAAGAGACCCAGAAAAAAAATGGGGGAATTAACTTGAGACCTGAGCGCCGTTGTATACTACCTCAGGTCTCAAGTTCACATTTGTGGGTATAGTAAAAGTTTAGAATGAATGTTTAATCTCCGCTAATATAGCTCACAATAATTAATTAAATTTGAAGTTATAGTGGTTTTTAAGCAGGGGAAAAAATGGGGGCGCTAAAAAATAATTTATTCTCAAAGTGGGCAGTAGACAAAATAAGTTTGGGAACCCCTGGTCTATAGACCAGATATATAGATTGTATAGAGTTGGATGGGATTACTTACTTATCAGCTACGATTCCAAGCAGTACGCCGACTACGGTGAAGACCGCCATGAAGGCAGGGCCTGCGAGTACCTGGTAGTCGATACCTAGTCCATTGAAGCCCCATTCACAGTATCTTGTTCCATTGAGGGTGAGAGATTCGCACCTTTGGCCAAAAAAATTGTATTATATTAATAAACCAATAAATAAATATTGGTGGACTTTCCACACAGCACTATCTGGCCCCAAACTATGCCAAAGCTTGTAATATGGAAACCAGATAGCTGATATAATACATATATAGGCACTTTTTGTAAATACATACTTATACTAGTAGTTCGCCCCGAACTGAGATCTCGTGATGCGACCCGACGAACGCACCAAAACTTTGAGTAGGTGGTAGTCAGAGGCAAGTCCAAACATTATGTTTGGACTTTTTTCTGACTACCGCCTACTAACTTGGTATGGTTACCAAGTTTCAACTCTATTGGCCTATTTATTGAAGAGTTCCGTTGAACAGACCTTGGCTCCATCATCAGACCTGGTCGTTGTCACCATTTTATGAAAACTGAGTATCTCCTTAATTCATTCCAAGAAAAAAAAATAAGAAAAAGCAAAGGAACTGGGCGACCAGTAGAAAAACCTTGATTTCAACGAAACTCTTAAAGATGGGAGCTCTTGGATCGCTGGTTATCTTAATTTAACTTTTTTTTTGTATCTCGAAAACCGAGCATCCCAAAAAAAAAGTAAAAATTGTTTTGGAATGTCCAAACAAAGCCCTTTCATATGACATGTAACTTAATTTTTTTATGTAACTTTTTTTATTTTTGCCCCCTTAAAAAACCCCATATCTCAAAAACCCTTCATCCGATTTTACTCATATACTTACCAGTAAATTTCTCAAGTACAAGCTATCGACATATCAAATTTCATGCAGATCGGATCAACGGTTCTAAAGTTATCGCCAGACAAACATACATACATACATACATACATACATACATAAAATGCCAAATCGCCCAAGTTGAAACTAAGATCTTCGTTCGCTTCGCTCACTCGATCGAATATTATATAACACCCAGACAGAGAACAAACATGTATGTTCATCACACAAATGTTTGTTCTCGGTGGGGATCGAACCCACAGCCTACGGCGCAGAAGGCAGAGCTATTACCAACTGAGCTGTGAAGGCTGTATATGTTTTTGATTTTATCTTTAGAGTGTGTTTATTTTTGCTTGATCAAAAAAAATACTTTTTTTTAATACTACTTGCTGATGGAACAAGAAGATGGCCCACCTGATGTTTAGTGGTTACCATCAACTATAACAAACCATTGCCTCGTAAGTCACGCACAGTAGGAACGAGCCCTACGATGCACTGCCCTGCGTCCATCAACTTGAGGCATACAGATGTTAAGCCTCATGTGCCTGTAATTACACCGGCAACCACACTCTTCAAACCGAAACACAGCAACGCTGCTTGGCGGCAGAAAAAGGGCATGGCGGTAGTAGGTTACTTTCCCAGAGCCCTTCACAAAGAGCTCTAATACTCTTAAAAACTGTCACCTATTGAATTAAAGTTTCAGTTCTCCGGACCTGAGTAAGTCGAGGAGTCTTGGTTCAGATCAGAGAGATAAAATTATTGTGACTACTGTTTGAAAATGTTTTTGCAACGTACATTTTTTCAACATCCTATTGTGCAATGCAAAAAGCTCGATATCTCTCGATCGATATATTTTTTTCTGACAAATTGAATTCTAGGTCCTTGTATAGGTCTTGTTCCGCACGTTAAGCGCTACCTTATTTGAAAAACAGATCCGGAAACCATTATAGGTACGTACTGGATTGTTAACAATATTTTTCAAATTATAGTTATGTCATCACTTCAAGGTGAACCACTATAAAGTACCTGTGGGCACCTATGTAGCCCGCACAGAAGGTACCAAGTACCTTTAGTACCTGCTATTATAAAATTCGTATACAGTTAAAGTAATTATAATATTTATCTGATAGATATTCTTAGTTTAATTAACGCAAATTTTATGATTGGCAATAACTTAGTAATATGGTGTAGGTTGAATTACAATTTATGTTTTAGTTCATAATGCATAATGTAGGTACATAGCGCATTATAACACTATGTACACATAGTGTTTTCAGAGTCGTATGAAACTGAAGAGTAACCCTACGTAATGGTATCTATTCCCCAAAACGACGCGAAAACTGATACGAAAATTATGGAATAAGAATATTTTATTGCATAATTATGGAGGTACATAAAAGTACTATAAAAATAATGTCAGTAGAACCAATAGTTTATCCATTTCTGACTAAGGGCCGGTTTCACCATGCTCTGTTAGTTACTAAACAAGGATTAAAAGACCGTTAAATCTAACCTTAGCTGTCAAACGCGTATATTTTGACATATTTAACGGCCCTTTAATCCTTTGTTAATCTAACAGAGCACGGTGAAACCGGCCCTTATAATATTATTATTATGAAGTACTTATTAGACATTTTAATAAAGGCGTATAGACATTTCTAAGAACTTAGTAAAAGAAATTCTTAACGATTATTTCTTAAAAATGAAAACTTTAATAAGTTTTCTTCTATAGGCGTATATTCATCATCATCATTAGCCCGATTAGTCCACAGCTGATGAAATTTACAATTTGTAAATTGTTATTTACAAATTTCTGAAGGAACAAGCAGTTATCCCACCTAATGTTAATTAGTACCATTACCTATAACAAAGCACTGTAGCGCGTAGAAAATTCTGATAATTCCTCGCGCCGACATTGCGGCCCATACGGTGACTTTAGGCGAATGTAGGGGTTTCTGATGTTTTTGTTTTGGATTGGTTGCACTCCAGTTGCGGCAATTTTGCTTGTGAACATAGCCAGTAAGATGAAAATGGGCTTCATCCGAAAACAAGATGTTGGTAAACGCGCTACAGTCGCCGAATTACCATTTTTATAAAACTCGCGTACGCACAACGCACGGTCCGCTCCCGAGAAATGCTCCATAGCGACTAAATTCCC
Source organism: Chloroclysta siterata (assembly GCA_932294275.1). NCBI lineage: Eukaryota > Metazoa > Arthropoda > Insecta > Lepidoptera > Geometridae > Chloroclysta > Chloroclysta siterata. The sequence continues at coordinate 2,448,851 of OW028607.1, read as the reverse complement.
AAAAGCCAGGCTACCGATTGACATCCCCCCCGCGCCCCTCAGAATAGTTGCGTTCACGCAATAACCAAAACAAATGTGAACTTTCTTTTGAGACACCCTGTACATATTCAGTAGGTCTTACTTTTATTATACTTTTTTTAATTTTTTTTATAATGTGGCAAAAAAATACATACAAACCTAAATTTTCACCCTTATATCACCAACCCCTATTTTTTAATAGTCATTGTAGTAAGTATATGGCAAAACAAAGTTTGCCGGGTCAGCTAGTATTTATCTATTATTTTGGCCTGGACTGGTTAGGGCACTAGAAGCCAGTTATTATTCTAATACACCCAGACCGATACTTATAATAAGTACTACTACTAATCCAATCATTATTATTATGTTCTACTTAGGTCATAGTGGGTGGGTAGGGTAACTTGTAAAACATGTTCTAATGAAAATTAAAGTACGAAACTTAACTTGTAAGGCTTAAGAGGTACCTAAGTATAGGTAAAGCACAGGTGACTTATGATTAGGCTGATATTTTGGTATCTTGTCAGCAAGTTTATTCAGTGACTAGCGGCCTGTCCCAGCTTCGCATGGGTGGTCATAAATTTTTTGAACATTTTAGGATAAACTTAGACCGTGGGTTCGAGCCTCGCGTCTACTTATTTCATACACGCGCTTCTCCTTGAGTGAGTGAAATCGCACCCTGCGTGCGACCCGTGGACCCGTAAACATTTTTAATTTCGTCATATCTTTTGAATGGAATGTCTGATTTGAAAAATTTAAGAAGTAATCTATAGGTATTGAAACCGTCTTAATTATGAAATGATTTATTTGGATAAGGATTAATACCAAGGTACAAATACAGACCCTTTTCTAGCGGAGGCATTTCAATTAATTTTTTATAATAAAAGAACACTTATTGTGACATAACTATAATAGTTAGACATATGCTGTCGCGACATTTTTTGTAGATGATAACGTGTTCTACAAAATCGTAGTACATTATTTTGTTCTATCTTCAATAGTTTTCGCAGCGCACGCGATGTAAGGTTTTTTGTTTTCCACCTTGGGTTACATTATTGAAGTTTTAGTAAGGATCCCTGATTTTTTTGAAAATATAATATAGCCTATGTTACTCAGGGATAATGTAGCATTCTAATGGTGAAAGAATTTTTGAAATCGGACCAGTAGTTTTTGAGCCTATTCGTTACATACAAAAATACAAAAATACAAAGTTTACCTCTTTATAATATTAGTGTAGAAGGGCAGATATTTTTTTTAACAGACTTCAAAAAAAGAGGTTTTTAATTCGACTGTATGTTTTTTTGTATGTTTGTCCTAACAATTATGAATTCATTTTGATTATTTTTTTTGTTTGTAGTTTAAGTATTTTTATTTTTGTATAAGTACTTCAGGGGTGGTCCCATATAAATTTTATCGAAAATGATTCGTTTTTGAAAAACAGCAACTAAAATCCGTTGCGTTGTTTTATAAGACGGTTTATTTTTACAAACTACACTCGCCCGCAAAAATAAAGGGTCACCTTTGAAAACAGCAATATCTTCAAGAAATTATCAAGATAACTTCTTTTGCTTATGAAATTAAACCAAAGGAGGATATGCGGACTGTACCTATGCAACCCTTCATTTAACCTTTTTTACTGTAATGGCATAAAAAAATACGTTATAAGTAAAAACAACCTATTTTCAAATTGTGAGTAATTTTTTCAATTTAGACTTCTTTGATTTTGTTTTTTACTTTTGTAATAAAATGTATAAATATGGGACTTGAAATTGATTTTCTTTATACAATTCTAGTTATTTGTCCAAAATCATGCCTTTGATTATGGAAGAATGTACCAGAATTATCACCATGTTAGAGTTTGGGTTTAGCCAGCGCAGAGTGGTGGTAGTTTATTTAATGCGTAATAAAATTTTCTTTCAGATACTTTTTAATTTAAAGAGCTAGATTATGTGGTTTAAAGTTATTTGGAGTTAACTAGGTGACCCTTTATTTTTGCGGGCGAGTGTAGGTTTTTGGTAATTCTATATTGACTTTACTTACATTTCAGTTGAGTTGACGTTCTCGCAGATGACTGGCAGTTGACTAAGGGTGAGGTGGGTAGCGTTAAGCATACACGATTTATCTCCATAATGCAGGTCATCTGCTGTGACTTTGGACGTGGTTCCTAAAGACAAAGCAGGATTTATTATTTCATCGTCATCTTCTAGCCATAAAACCGACCAGGATTTATTATTAACTAGCGACCCGCCCCGGCTTCGCACGGTTATTGTGGGTTATCCCTAAGAGATTATGCTTGTATTATGCATATTAACCTTCCTCTTGAATCACTCTTTCTATAAAAAAAAATCGCATCAAAATTAGTTGCGTAGTTTTAAAGATTTAAGCATTCATAGGGATATAGGTACAGAGAAAGCGACTTTGTTTTATACTATGTAGTGATATCATCGTCACATCTTCCTGCCCTTATCCCATTGTATGAGTTATCTACTGTCTTCCTGTAAAATGTATGACCCAGTGGCGAGTCTGCTAGGTAACAATTGCATACCTCACAGACCACACTGCCACTGCGTCCATCACTCTCTCTTTCTTGTGTCACTAGTTTCTTTCGAAACAGTGTGGTGAAAGGATTTTAAGTGCGCATCAAGAGGCTCCTTTCGAGCACTTGACATGACACATGTCATCGAACTTTTTAGGTTCTACGACATGCCGATTTCCTCACGATGTTTTCCTTCACCATTGTGCACATAAATTTTTGAACAGAAAAACTCATTGGTGCAGGACCGGTTTCAAATCCGCGACCTTTTGGATCGGAAGACGAGCCGCTACCACTAGACCACCAGTGCTCTCTCTGAAGACGCAAAGGTCTCATGTGACTGTCATTGTACGATCCAACCTCTTAATCAAAACAGTAATAGAAACATCACTCGATGGCTGAAAAGCTACGGTTCCCAACGAACTCCTTCACAAAGAGCTCTGCCTACTATCTCAGGCACAATGTAGGTATTTGACGTCTTATACCATATCTTTTTATTTACAAATTACAACGTCTCTAAGACCCTTTGGTAAATCGTGACGAGATGAGGCCGAGGTTAAATAATTGCTTGCCCATAATTTTATTACTTTAGAAAATAATATTTTAAATGGATACAGAGGGACGACAACAGATAAATAAAAAAAAATATAGAGGCAGCTTCAGCAAAATTTTATACCTAAGCATCTTTCTATTAAAATCTTATTTGAGCAAGATGTTCCATAATTGGGTTTAAAACTTCGGGGGGCTAAAGTACCTACCCATCAATATGAATAACTTTTTCTAAGGAACCAACACTGTGAACGCGAAAAAAAAACAGGTGTTTCATACATTTTAGCCAGGTAGATATTGAACTTTTGTAGATATGAAACAGCTGTTTTTTTTCGCGTTTACAGTATTGGTTCCTCAGAAAAAGTTATTCATATTGATAGGTACTTTAGCCGCCCGAAGTTTTAAAACCAATTATTGGAACACCTTGTATAGCGTGTAGTAATTTTCCTTACGTAACCGATAGTTTTTACTGAGCAGTATGGCCGTGACTTTGAACGACCTCGACCACTAAAATTTAAACTCAATCGTAAGATGCTAGTTTTTATTGCGATTAGTTTAAACATCATTACGAACATAATTCCGGAGTGTTAACTTTTTTCTCAACTTCGAAGTGACGCTTTGAACGCAGCATCATCATCTCAAAGCCAAAAAGGATTAATTTAGTTATTTTAAAAATATTACTGAAAATCTATACAAGGTGTTCCATAAGTTGTGTAACTTCAGGGGGCTAAAGTACCCATCAATATGAACAACTTTTTCTAAGGAACCAACACTGTGAACGCGAAAAAAAAAACAGCTGTTTCATACAAAAGTTCAATACCTACCAGGCTAAAATGTATGAAACAGCTGTTTTTTTTTCGCGTTTACAGTGTTGGTTCCTTATAAAAAGTTGTTCATATTGATGGGTACTTTGGCCCCCTGAAGTTTATATACACAAAACTTAAGGAACACCTTGTATAGAGCCATGGTTACAGCCTGGATGAAATTAACTATTTATTTATTGACCACAATACGTGTTTTTTATTTATTAATAATTGCATTAATTTCCTCATCACCCTCACGTTCTCGGCGGACGTGCTCTATGTGGCATAGCACACACATAGATCATTCATCCATCGTTCTAAGACATAAAAGTAGTCTGAGGTCAGGGCTTAGAGCATATAGGCCCTCAATCAATTACCTACGTTTTCGTCTCTTGTTCAGCTGTTTCCTGTAACGATCTATCGCTTTTGAAAGAGAGAGAAAGATGCTCTCTTTTCAATCAAGCTCCGACTACTATGAAATTGTAAACAGTTTTTTACTAAGTTTTAGTTGCTAAGCGATACAGGACACAAAATGACAGCAAACAGGGTGTCCCAAAAAGTTTTAATAAACAATTGTAAGTTTTATTTTATTTCATTTAGTTTATTTTGTATTTAATAAATGAACCAAAAAGTAATTGTTATTAATTATTTATTATTAAAATATAAAAAAATATATTATTAATATTTTTTTTGTAGTTTAATAATAATGTTGTTTTAAAGTTGTTCAGGTCGAAAGTTCTCAAAAATTTAGAAAAAAATTAATAGGTAACTCGAAAACTATCAAAAATCGCGGAATGATTCATGGGGGTGACTTCCGCTTAACACAACATATTGGGACACCCTGTATATTCTAGCTATAAATAATGACTAGACACGCTGTGATTCTATTACGAAAAGTTTTCCTCAATAGGTGCAACCAATTTTGAAACTGGAAGGTTTGTTTCTCAATTGACTAAATGCAGTATGTGGTACGAGTATGAAGGTAGGTGATTGATGACGTTTCACCGTTAAATACCAACGGTTTAAATAATATTGAAAATTATTTTCCATATTTTTTTTGTAAATATATCGACCGTCATATGAAGCTTGTAAGCTGGCGAGGTTAGTATATTTGACAAAATATTGAAATTAGTTTCTCCCCTAAAAAGCCGCCCATTTCGATCAGCACAGGCCATATATTTATTGATCTAACCACATGGCCGTGGGCTGTCAGAAACAATGATAAATGTAGGTTCAAACGAACACGATTATGATTACCTAGGTACATGTTGATGCAAATATAACAAGGCGTGTAGACTGCACACTTGCGCGTTGGTTAGTTTACTACAAGATTCTATTCTTTGATCCTACGTTGCAGTGTGGTGCTATTTTATGAAAATGACTTATCTTCTGGGACTAAGATTCTCTGGTATTTTTTAAATACGTCGGGATTAGTCGGAATCTATTCGAAAAAAGTATTTAGTATGGCTCAAAAACTCGGGTGGTTAACAGATGCAATGCACGCTTAAAATTCTATGGAAGAGTTAACGAGGCACTCTGAAATCTGAATACTTTCACTACGCTATTATATCATGGTACGTAGTACTTTTATTTATGTTACAATCTCTAATACTATAAGAATCAAAGTCCTGACTGACTGACTGACTGACATATAGACAACCCACAGCCTAAACCGCTGGTCCTAGAGACTTGAAATTTGAGGAGTACATAGGTCTTATGGCGTAGAGGTGTACTAAAAAGGGATTTTTGGAAATTCAAATACTAAGGGTGTAAAAAGGGTAGAAAACGTTTGTATGAAAAATTGGATTGCTTGAACCTACAAACTTGAAACTTGGAGTACATGTACTCTAAAGCTAAAAAATAGGAAAGGTATTTTTAGTTTTTTAAAACTACCCTTAATAAGTGTGCAAAGAGATGTCAAAGTTTGTATGGGAGTTTTTGACGCGTGGTGCGATTGATTTCAAACTTGAAGTAAATATACCCCACAATAGATAATTTAGAATCACGTTTTCAATATTTGAAAACTACCCCTGCAAAGGGTGCAAAAGACGGCTCACGGCTCACCACTTTAACGCGTGCGAAGCCGCGAGAAGCTGCTAGTTGGTTATATTCGTGGCCAGTAAGGGCAATCAATATACTAATTTATTTAATAAGAATTACGCCGTTTTACTATAATGATTTACATGCATACATTCATACAAAAATGATAAGCGACATTCTGCGAACGTCCGCTAGGAGGTACCTAACACAACGGGTTATCACTGCCCTCACTATTCCTCAGTCAATGAGATGAGAGCCTACCCGGCAGTACGAGGATAGTAAGCTAAATATAGCACTCAGGACTTACCAATGAGATAATGTCCGAGCTCTCCTAGGATGTAGCCGACGGAGACCAGCCCCAGCACGTACCACTTGTAGTAGCCTTGCAACTTCGCGAATATGCTACCGCGAAACATATTAATTTATTTCTGAAAAAAATAACATTAGCAATGAGATTGTGATGAGGTAGATCGAGTACCTAGTTCGAATATAAAAAAAAAAAAGTTTTTTTTAAAGGAAAACAAGCGCCGTACATGTGCATATAGTACACCCAATACTATGTTATTGGGTCATACTTGTATAGGTACCTTCTACCTGTGTTTTTGCTGTGCGTGGTCCATAAATTATGCAACAAATTACAGTTTATGACATGCAAATAGCCAGGTATTTAGTAGGTTTTATCTAAGTTATGTTCATGACATAGTTGCAAGGTAGGGATGTCTCTTGGTAGGCAACTACTTTTGAAAAAGAGCAAAAAGCTTAATTCCAACAACCATGAACCACTAGTCTGCAACTGCATTAATATTTCGAATAAAATAAAGATTATATTGTACCATTGTTCATTATAAAGCCACTTGTCCATCAAACTCATTTCGGTGGCAAAAAATAACAATTACTGTGTTGTCAACTGTGACTGTGATGTCATTATGAATGAAATGCATTTGACGTTGCGTGTCGTGGTCTATTGTCCGGAGGAAGGCTAGGCTGAGATGAGCCTAATTTATGTTCAGATTTAATAAAAAATATTGTTTTGACCCACTTTTTCATTAACACTTTGACTAAAGGTTATTCTTGATAACTGTTGGACTAATTTATAGCTGTAAAAAAAATAGCACTTTTTAAACTATCTTGGTCATGAATTTTCGCATTAAAACATCATTTTAAAACTCGTGATAAATAATCCTTGAGCCTTATAAATAATCGAGACTCAAAATATGATTCTCGCAAACTCTACTTACAAATACCATACCCAAAATATGCTATAGATCAGACAGTGTAAATTTTTTTCATTGTTAGGTTTACTATGGTAAAAAATATAACTTTTCTGCAAAAAAAACTGACGTCAATGGTTTTCTCATGGATGCCATTGTCAGATCTGGACCAAATTGAAATGGGACCACACGGGAAACACCAGCTTTCAAATAAATCATGAAAATCGGTTCACCCAGTCGAAAGTTCTGAGGTTATGAACATTAAAAGAAACTGTCAAATTGAGAACTTCCTCCTTTTTTTTGAAATCGGTTAAAAAGAAACAAAACTGTTAAATATTCCAAGGAAACTAACTGGACACGTGGTACCTACCTATTTGCTAGCCACTTATTGGTATTCCCACGCGTAGTTCGTGTCAGTGCCGGATTAAGCCAGCGCGGGGCCTGTAGCAAATTCTGTCAAGGGGCCCTTGGTTTGCTTAAAAATCTGGCCGCTTGAAGGGTAGAAATGTGGTATAGATACTAGTCTTAACTAGTGGTTAAAAAAGTGGCTAACCCAACAAACGTTTTTTATTTTTGCCCCCTTAAGAAACCCCATATCTAAAAAACCTTTCATCCGATTTTACTCATATACTTACCAGTAAATTTGTCAAGTACAAGCTATCAATTTATCAAATTTCATGCAGGTCGGATCAACGGTTCGAAAGTTATGGCTAGACAAACATACATACATACATAAAATGCCAATTCGCCTAAATTGATTGTAAGATCTTCGTTCGCTTCGCTCACTCGATCGAATATATCGATACATTAACGTTAAACAGTTCGTAAAATACCTACTTATTTTAACGATTTAACGTGTCGAAATCGAGTTTTAGATTTTCAAGTCGAAGTGAAGCATAGCCTAAGCGCTTCGTGTTTAGGGCATGCAAAATATTTTACGCTCCTATCTAAATTAATATTTTTTTACTACCTATAACTCGCGGTTTCGCTTCGTTCACTGTTACCTACTTTATTAAAAATACTCTACACAGTTGGGCGGGCTACTAGCGCCCTTGTGGGTTAAATTTTGAAAAAAATATTTTATATTTAGTATCTAGCCCTAAGGGTTTGGCCTGTGCGTTTATTTAAAACTTTCATCCCCTATTTTACTCTCTTAAGGGTTGAATTTTGGATAACGCTAAAATTCGTAACTCATTATTTTTGCCGTACTCAATTCATACAAAATTTCCTGCAAATATGTCCGTGAAATAAAAAATTCATACCTACAAACTTTTATCCCCTATTTTACCCCCTTGGGGGTTGAATTTTGAAAAACCCTTCCTTAGTGGATGCCTACGTCATAAGAGGAATACGTGTGCGAAGTTTTAAGTTGCTAGCGCTAAGGGTTTGGCCTGTAATTAAAAAGTTTCATACAAACTTTTATTCCCTATTTCACGCCCCATTTTCTCTCTCCATGATAAAATGACAGCCATTTTGTTTTCTTGCTCCAAGCACGGGTGCTTGTGCTGATTAAATATTTTTAAATAAATATATATTTTATAATATTTTATAAATAAATATTTGATAATAGAGGAAAAGATAACTTTTTATAACCCAATTTTTTTTTATAATAAATGATTAGCTTTTTTATGATCTACTTTATTTTTTTTCTGAATGATAGTACAAAATGTGTGCTTCAAAATAAGTCTTACATCTTAGCCCATAATAAGATAGTTTAGATGTTATGACGGTTTGAATATAACCCTTCAAAGCTGAATATCCCGCTAATAAACAACTAGACTCCCGGTTTCGAGAAATTCCAAATTATAAAATAGAAATTGCATCAATATTATTATTACTTTACTGTCTATATTATTGGCTATCAAATGAGTCCTCTGTCGTCTTCCTAGGACCCCTACATGGGTAGCTATAGCTTAATCAGTACAAGCACCCGTGCTTGGGGCAAAAGAAAACAAAATGGCTGCCATTTGTTAATGGAGAGAGAAAAAAAAATAGGGATAGTGATTTGACGATAAAATTTACCGTATTTCACCCCCCACCCCCCCAAAGTCTCCGACACCGGTAACCAGACACATTGTACAGAATACGGTCAGACAGGCGTTGGAGCGCGAGGCCCCCAAATGCGCGGGGCCCGTAGCATTTGCTACTCTTGCTACGTGGCTAATCCGGCACTGGTTCGTGTCACAGTATCTCAGATTGGTTCGCGCTCTTGTGCAATTTATTCTCAAAAAGATTTAAGTTAATTTAGTTATATTCTGTTTTCTAGTTTACGCACTCATGTATAAAATTACGTCATAACTTTTGTATTGACGTTTCTTCAATCTTACATAATATATTTGTCTTACTTATGCCTTAGCATAAGTTACACAAATATACAAAGACAAATATATTGACAAGATTGAAAAAGTTAGACAAATATAGACATAAGATAGACAAATATATTGGGAGCACACGACTTATCGCGTGCTGTCTTTAGAATCTCTTATCTCTTGACATAATTGCCTAAACATATTCTGTTTTTTTTTCGCTTCACTAAGATAGCACAACAGAACGGTAGGAACCAAGCTGTGAATTTGATATCTGTTCTTCTAGGCTTGGTCACGTGGAACGGGCACCTAGATTCAAACCTTTTCAAAGTGATACTTGTAATCCAACTGTCCTTCTTCACATAGTTTTCAAAACTAGGTATCATATGTAATCATCGTGCATCATCAATGCAGGCGACAGTAAAACTGCAAGTTGAAAAGTAGGCCATCCGTGACCCACTGTCGGCCTTGAACTTGACGTGGGATACCAACTCTAGGTACCTACTTTTTGCAAACCACAAATCAGTCAAACATCAACTTTATTAACAGCAGTAAAAATATACCTACTTCCTCGTGTCGAGTTAATTGTATTTTATACGTACCTACCTATTGCTGATCGATGTGTGGGTAAGATATAAATTGTTATGATCTATTGGTAAATATGATGTGATTGATTAAGGGCCGGTTTCACCATGCTCTGTTAGATTAACAAAGGATTAAAGGGCCGTTAAATATGTCAAAATGTACGCGTTTGACAGCTAAGGTTAGATTTAACGGCCTGTTAATTCTTGATTAGTAACTTGTTAGTTACTAAGCATGGTGAAAGCATGCATGGTGGAGCATGGTGAAACTGGGCCTAAAGATTAATTGAATTTGCGGCCGATAAACGCAAATAAATACTTATTCAGCTTTGGGACATACATTTTTATAATGAAATCGTGTAATATTCCTGTTACATCGATAAAAATTGAAACCGCTAAACACCAGGTGGGCCAGCTGCTTGTACGATTGCTTACACTCATTAACAAAAAAATGGAGGTGATACAGTTTGTCAGTTGACAGTTTCGGCTCTAGTATAAACTGGCCTTAAGACCAACCTGTTGACCTTTCGAAAATGCACATGAGTATGAAATAATATTAATTAAACAGTCTCAAGAATTAATATGCAAAACTTATATTCATTTCTACGAGGTTTTTTGCTATGTATTTCAATATTTTTTTCCTTTTTACAATTGAACGTTCATTGCCCGTACCTGCACCAAGTGTACCCATTGTATTTGCCCAACGGGTTGGTCATAATTGATAGAGGACCTTCGATCTACCATTGCATCTACTTCTAGGCCATTAGACGCTTCATTTGTTTTCATTGAATACCTACTATTATACAACTACTACAAACTGTTTGCGTAAGCCATACAATTGCAGAGAAAATAGGTACTGTAAATGTGTGCATTTGTAAATAATAACAATCAATATTGATGGACTTTCCACACAGCACTAGCTAGCCCCAAACTAAGCGAAAGCTTGTAATAGCTACCAGATAGCTGATATATTACATATATACTTTTTTCTGTAAGTACATTACTACTTATAATATGTAATAACAGCCAGACATAGAACAAACATCTATGTTCATCACACAAATGTTTGTTCTCGGTGGGGATCGAACCCACGGCCTACGGCGCAGAAGGCAGAGCTACTACCAACTGAGCTGTGTAGGCTGTCGCAATAAAAAAAATGGTAATTTATCTTCGTAAATACATAATACAGATAGGCTCTAAAATCTTGAATATTTTTACCCACATTAAATTATACCTAATTCTGCTTTCAGTTTGCTATAAATAACCGGAAACAATAATTAAATAATATGTTAATAACCGTATAACCACTCAAATACATGTTATTGTTTTCAAAGTCTTAATAACTTTATGCCTGCAAGGTGAAAAAACCCGGAAAAAAATATTAAGCTAAATAACTATGTTTTATTATTTTAACAAACAAAGATTTACTACTCGATACCTTCTTACTTAGTGTAATTTATCAGTTACATATCAGATTGCTTTTAGCTTTGTCACTCTTGTTTTTAAAATGAGAACATACAAAACTTAAATTTGATAATATCCCCATACAAAAGACATCAACGCGCTACGCTCGAAGCGTTTGTAGCGGGTTCTTTAGAAAGCAAAATGTCTACATAATCCGATGACTGGAACTAAAAAGAAAGAACCTACATGAAATAGTAAAGGATTTCCTATTAGTACCTAGAACATAATAACCACGAATTTTTCTATAAGGAAACTTAAAATTAAAACAATAATACGACCTACATGAAATCGGATTTACGAATTTGTAACCTTGAACGACTCCGGAAATTACACGGAAAGTATCCCTAGCTAAAAATAACTATTCTAAGAGCTGATTTCACCATGCTCTGTTAGTTACTAGTCAAGGATTAACAGGCCGTTAAATTTAACATTAGATGTCAAACGCGTACATTTCGACATATTTAACGGCCCTTTAATCCTTGACAGCCTTCACAGCTCAGTTGGTAGTAGCTCTGCCTTCTGCGCCGTAGGCCGTGGGTTCGATCCCCACCGAGAACAAACATTTGTGTGGTGAACATAGATGTTTGCTTTCTGTCTGGGTGTTATATAATATTATAAGTATGCATTTACAAAAAAAAAGTATTTATGTATTATATCAGCTATCTGGTTCCCATATTACAAGCTCTGGCTTAGTTTGGGGCTACATAGTGCTGTGTGGATAGTCCAGTAATATTTATAGTAATATTTATTTATTTATTTTGTTAATCTAACAGAGCATGGTGAAATCAGCTCTAAAGCTCTAAAACAGACTTGTTGAGTCTATTTAAAGTGCAAAAACATATACAGTAGCGAAGTGTCTATTTCATGTTGATACTATAATCCCCAGCAATTTTATCTAAAACTTTTTGTCCGCATCGATAATTTGATTTTTTACTTCGATCCAGTAAATGAAAGTCATCATTAGTGAATTACCAAGAGACCTTGGCGTCGATGGAAATGGTTCATTCGTCTCGGTGCGTTAAGTTTTGTCTCCTGTTACAAAGTGACTTGCCAAGTCTAGGAATCTATAAGTACGTAGGTAGAACATTTAATTCGAAGACAAGAGCTACTGTGACTCTCGCTCGCAAGTTTTATATGTTGAAAGATATAAAATCACTAAACTCATTTTCGAAAAATCGCAATAAACCATTTTGTGTGCAATCACATTGCACACAGTTTAGTAAAAAAATCATTTTGATAGATACAAGTTGTCCTACTTAAAAGTTTGCTTATGTACGCAAACTAGTAAAGCAAACTTTTTAGTAAAGCAAACATGCATCGATCAAAATAAATTTTTACTAACCAAACACAAAATGGTTTATTGCGATTTTTCGAAAATGAGTTTAGTGATTTTATGTCTTTCAACATGTCGAAACGTGCGAGCGAGAGTCACATTAGCTCTTGTCTTCGCCTTAATAAGAGTACCCAGCTATAAACTGAAATGGCGGTTTAACTGAAGCACATGACAAAGCAACATTTTTACTCTACAGATATAGTACGGATGTGTTTTGCGAGCTCTAGATAGAAAGATAATACTTTACACAAAGCTCCTATTTATTATTATAAATGAGAAAGTTTAACTGAGTGTGTTATCACGGCTGTTCTAGGCAAGATTTGTATGAAACTTAGAAAATATGTAGATACTTAACTATAATATAGGTGACCGGTTTATACCAATGCAATCCTGCGCTTTTAACAGGGCCTTGCGAGCGGGAGGGAAACAAACGATGTAAAAGAGTGAGAAACAAAATATTTCCGTCCAAGAACGCATTCACTAGCAAATGAATGCGAGCAAAAAGAAACAATCCGCAACGTCCTTTGATCGCATTCAGTGCGTTGTACTAAGTTTTACCGATTACCCATCCGTCCTTGAAGCTATCCACTTTTAAATCCAATAGGAATTATACCATGTCTGATGTCTGGGTATTTCCATTTGTCACCGAAGTAAATTAATCAAGAAAATTACGGCGCGGTTTTTGTGGTATTTTGCTCAGTAAAATGATAATTTTTGTTTCCTAAGAAATACCTAATGACAGTAGCAATAAACAGTTTCGTCGAATACAATTTATTATAGCTGACTTATAACTATTATAACTACACTGTTATAACTATTTCCATTCTATTCCATTTAATTATAGCCTCACATCTGTATCCTCTCCCCTCTATTACATCACTACTCGCGCGGTTGGACCAGGGTACCGACCGGTACCTCTTTTAACAAGCTTGAGCTGTCAATTTCGATATTAACGTCCCCTCGATGCACTGCGTCCATCAACTTGAGGCATACAAATGTTAAGCCTCATGTGCCTGTAATATCACCGGCATCCAAACTCAAACAAAAACACAGCAACGCTGCTTGGCGGCAAAAAAAGGCATGTTGGTAGTTCTTCCCCATACGAGCCCGTCACAAAGAGCTCTACTACTCTTAAGACTTAAGTTAAGTTGTGTGTAAGTTTGTTAAAGATATGCCCAACTCAGCCCTCGGATGTCAAGCTGTCAAATGACCTAAAAACCCAATGAAGCTGCTAATTATATTGAGCAGTTTAAACATTGTGCATGTGTAATAGCTTGTATGATGTAGATTTCTTGACATGTCTAATAGATTGCCTTGCCTGTGAGGGCTTGACATTATAGAGACAGACGCGTAACCTAAGAAATACTCATGCAATTTGTCAATTTGACAGCAATTACGTTATTATTTTACAATATATCATTTATAGGGTTCCGTACCCAAAGGGTAAAACGGGACCCTATTACTAAGACTCCACTGTCTGTCTGTCACCAGGCTGTATCTCATAAACCGTGATAGTTAGGCAGTTGAAATTTTCACAGATGATGTATTTCTGACGCCGCTTTAAAAACAAATACTAAAAAACAGAAAAAATAATATTTAAGGGAGCTCTCATGCAACAAAAGTGATTTTTTTGCCGTTTTTATAGATAATGGTACGGAATCCTTCGTGCGCGAGTCCGACTCGCACTTGGCCGGTTTTATTATTCATGATCCAACTGTGAGTTTACTGGAGGCATTCATTTAATGCAGTACAACCACTTATGATTAACATCACGCACTGAACATATTATTTCTAATAATATTATTAATATTAATAATATTTCTAATGTTATTATTTCTAATAATATTTTCAGTGCGTGAGGAGTAGCTGTAGAACTCCTAGGTCAGTGTCGGCGCATGCCCTTGACATAATTCCGTGCTACTTGCAACTCGGACGATCGTAGATGATCTACTAATTATTCTTTCGAGAAGGCGGCTGTTTATTTTCAGACTAATTTTACAATTCTTTGTTAGTTACTAATCAAGGATTAACAGGCCGTTAAATCTAACCTTAGATGTTTCGTTAAAGATTTCTTTTTTTTTTATACAACTAGCTGATGGAACAAGCAGGTGGCTCACCTGATGTTAAGTGGTAACCATCACCTATAACAAAGCATTTCCTCGTAAGTCACGCGCGATGTTTTTTTTGTAAAATAGCCTCTTCATACTTAGAATTAAGTTTTGCTTCTACCTTCTACGCATTTGGAACCCTGTACCAAATGGATATTGCGGAGGAGGGCGTTGATATTCGCGACACAGTTTTTTTAACTCCTTCGGATATCAACGTTTTCAAAACGATCAAATTGCTCAAAGAATCTTAATTTGGTAATAAGAAATCTGCATCGGGTACATCTACCGATCCTGGAGCTGAAATTTGTGATGCTGTTTTTGTTTCCTTTTTTACTCATCATCATCATCATCCGCAGCCCGACTTAGCCCACAGCTGGACATAGGCCTCTCTATGCTCTTTCCATTTTAAACGGTCTTGGGCTACCCCCATCCATTTACGGCCCACGATGCTGACAATGTCGTCAACCCATCGTGGGCTGACGACATTGTTGACGGCAACTGGACGTCCGACACTTCTCTTCCCAGTCCTCAGTGCAGTTATTATTTCCTTCCGGTTCAAACTGCCGAGCAAACATTATCATTAAACATGAATGAAACAGGGAACTGAGTGGGCCGTGTCGTGACTAGGCAAGGCGTTGCAATAATATTGTTACTAGGGGCTTTAAATGTGCCTTAGATCATTGATTTTGTAATCATATTGAGTAATGCCGGAACTACAGTTCACAACTATTATTCTAACTTTTAACCGACTTTAAACAAGGAGGAGGTTCTCAATTAGAGTGTATGTTTTTACGCGATTACTCCGCTTCAGCAAAAGTTTTGTGTTATGTTTTTCAGTGTAATTGAAGTTTATTATTGAGTGAAAACGCGCACGGGATATAAAAGATTGGCATAAAATAAAGGAGGCTATTATACCTACAAGCAGTGAGTGATAACGGGCTAAGATGAAGATGATAAAATATTTTTTAAACAATCGCTTCGTTAGCCACAAAATGAACTGACTAATATGCCACGTAGTATCAAGATACCATCTAAAATGAAGTAGCCAGCCACGGGCGGCAACAAAAGCGAAATAATTTCAACCACCGTTTACAACCGCTAGAATTTTGAACGTGTTATGTAATCATGAAGAATGTATGATGTATGCTCGGCCTCTTTTTCATCTCTCCAATCTCAATATCAAATATTTCTAATAAAGGTTACTCTCACGCGCGGATCCAGCGCTCAAAAAAGGTTGTGGTCACAGCCACCCGAAAATCGGCCAAGTACGAGTCGGAGAATTTCATGATTGATATAGTGCTCTCTTACAAAGGAGATGTTTATAAAATACATGACGCCCTGACCAAGATTTTGTACAGTACCTATATAGTTCCACGTCGGTAAAGCCGTGGGGCGAACACTGTGTGAGATGTCTCAAGTTTATTAGGGTTGTGGGCATCCCACTATGGCCCACAACGGATCCGCGTTTGATTACTCCTCTGTTCCATCTCTCTGTCTACGTCGTGGTCTGCCGCAATCCAACTTATTTATATTTGTAGTTCGCGACCTTTTTCATTTGCTAAATGCTAGTTATTTTAAATTTACCTCAAGGTTTAACTTCTTAACTTTAAAGTCGTGATATTCAAGACGTGTCATAGTATAAGCGTTTATAAGTTTTGAAATTGCTAGCTAGGACCGAAACTCATAGAATAGAAAGATTGGACGTGACCGATAAAACAATGCATGTTAAAATATTTTGCTTTTCGGTCGTTTAAAGAACTTTAAAACTTTGATAGTGCTGTGTGGAATGTCTAACTTCCACAATGTAAATAGGTCTCCGAAAAATGCCAAAAAAACTAACAAATATATGGGTGGGTGTTCAAGTCCAAAATAATTACCGTCCAATTAACAAACCGGTAAATCAATGTTACGAGTACTTCCGTAGTAAATTGACAATCCGTAAAAATCTGACCTCATAGTACAAATTTATGAGTATGGTGCGAAGGTCCTTAGTTTGAGCAAATAGTCATATATTTCTGCGTATGTGAAATATTTCCCCATAGCAACTATTATTTTCTGTATCATAGTATGTATGAAAAATACTTTTTGTTTTGAGAAAAAGTGATGGAAGATGTTCGGAGATTTCTAGAGATTTTAAAATCTCTTTTTTTATATGTCAATTAATATTAAAAATCCTAGTTTGTGAGTGTGTATGTTCCTTTCTCTAAGCGCCTAAACATATTGCGATACAAATTTTATACAAATTATATTTTAAGTCATATAATATATTTTTAATTAATTATTTTATTTGGTTTCCTTCTAAGTTAAACTGTAACAATAAATAAATAAATAAATAAGTAACGTATTTCTTATGTAAGTAACTATGCGCCGTACTGTATGGCCTTGAACTTCAGTCACTACCTAGACAAGTGAAAGGGTGTTGGACGGTGTTATACCACAGCACACAAGTTGCTTTAGTTTACTTTACACTATTACCTACACTATTCTTAGTTAATTTTAAACGTTTTGCATGTCGGTCTCCGATGAAGTTAGTATGTGACACTCAAAATTTAACAAAATTATTAAGAACAATGTTATCTAACCATACTACGTGCAAATAAATACATTTAATTTCATAAATACATTTTATTTCATTACACTAGTCGCATTTTATACTAGTCCTAGTCAAAGCTTACTTTTTTATAATTTAAAAAACACGCTTATCTTATTTTACCGCTTATATTTTTATCAAACCCAAAACTTTTTTCATGTTTATTTATTAGATGTTCCAGGTCACGCAATTATGCTTATTCCATGTTTAATCCCATTTAGTTGTTACGGAGATCATTGTGAAAAACTTTCTCATTCATAATAATGGAGAATTACGCTACTATGCATAATCGTTAGTAAATAAGTACTTAGTCGTATCGCTAGCTTATCAAATTGAGCTCAGAACTGAAAGTTTTCTATGCTCTTCCTAGGAACACCATCTGTGTTGTTTACTGAGGCAGATCAAGGTAGGTATCTCCTGACAATTATCTTGTAGAGGTAAAATTATTATTTTTATATTAATATTAAAATTAATCAAGAACCTTGATTTGAGTAAATTTTTGATATTAATCACCTATTGTTTTATTATGGAGTTTTATATTGTAACTTATAATTACCAAGTACATAATTTATTATCATTAAGTACATAATGTGTTTAAAATGCTCCTTGACTATTTCTAGGTATATATCGATTGTCTTCACAGAGATTTAATAGATTTAGATTTAAAAAACTCGATATAACCTAATCATGAATATGTAATTTAATTATACAATATACAATCACTTATCTACATCATCGTATAGATGCATATTTCAGTGTGTCAAATATTTGTTATTGTATTTATTTTTTGTATTTATATTATTTTGAGAAAAAGTTAAATTTATGTTCAAAGAAAATTACAATGAGTACCTATAAGTATTAGCAAAATGTACAAAATACTCATGTAACAGTTGAGCTATCTCTACCATCCATCATCAGATCAATAAACGAATATAGAATGGTGACAGCGATCACCATTCTAAAAACGAATATGATCCTTATAGTCGCGTTAAAAACTCGCTGCAAACTCGGTCATTACTAGTATTAAGAGTACTCAGCGCGGGCGCATACACGCTATCGATAAAAAGAATGACTCAGAGAGAGCGCCCGGTAGTTGCGCGGTCGGAAAGGTCATGTATCGATAGTTCTTATCGACTCCAATAATGCACATCTCTGCGCTTAAACAAAAGGATAGTGCCATTCTTGCAAGTGCGAGAAAGAGAGCAATATTGCTGTCTCGTTCCGATAATTTATGACAGAGTTTGCAGCGAGTGTTTAACGCGACTATAGTCATATTCGATTATTGAGTGCGTATTGCATAAAAGCGTCCATAGTGATTGTACTGATACGGATATTGACCCGTGGTTTGAAAGCTTGAATACATTGTCTACTTTTAAGCCACTTCTAGTAATATCTATGATATTATCAACACCATCAATTGGTAGACATTTTTATTTCTCAAATGAAAGTGTCCATACAATATTACGATAAATAGTCTTAGCCATCTCTCTTACTACATAATTATGACTCCGGCATCTTTGGTGTTTTTTCTTATAAAAAAACTACGTCACTGCTTATAAAGGTATGAATCTTATCTTATTATTATTGATATGAATATTCCCGCACATTAGCCATTTAAGTGTATCTACAGAGCACGACTATAAACCCATATTTAATACTCTTTCACAGTGTGGGATGAATAATAATCTTTTTATATATCACCACTTAGGTTGTCTAGTAGAAAACGCCACGCTAAAACCACATTATTTTACTCAAATTGAGAATGTTTCTATGAATAAAATAAAATAAGTAACATAATTTCCGGCGAAGGGCATTGGTACGTCATAATACTGGTATTCCTAGTTTGGGTACCAATGTTGTCCAACCAGGGCTAATATTATTAGGAAATGACTTCTGCATATTCTGATTATTTACAATTGTATTGTGATATCTGTTGTTTTTAAATGAAATAATTTAATTGAAGAAAAAAAAAACATAAATAAATTATCACCAAATAACCTAGAGATATTTCACATAAGTTATTTAGATCATAAAAAAAATAAATTATGATAAAATAAAAAATCTGAAAAATTGTGTATTATTGTGCAATAAAGTATAAGTTATATAAGCAACTTCTAGCTTCGCAATAAAACACTCTCATCTTCTGTCTCCGCCACTTAAAAAAAATTCACCAAACAAAACGCAATGTTGCGGTCTGCCTTGTGGCGTAACATGGAAAGTCTCACGTGACATGTAAAGATCGAACAATATTACAACATGTGGCAGCATTCTTCGATTGTTATTCGAAGCAGTCTTTGAAGACTTTTTAGTTCATTGCTCAAGTCAGCACGCATGGTCTCAAGGTCTGGGTTGATCTCGTTGGATTCTGAACCTGGGACTTACAATCTAACTAGAACTTCAAAGTCATTGAAACTCTTCTGACGTTCAGTCTAAAAAAAATACGATTTTCATTTTAAAAATATACGATTGATCGTATATTTAATCGTATTTTTTTAGACTAAACGTCAGGTTTCTCTATAACGTTTTCTAAGTAAATATTTATAATGTTTGCCTTCCTAACAAACCAAAAAGCGTTTAATATATTTTTTACCAAGAGATCTAAAGAGCATATCCCGTCTAGAAAATAATTATTTTCATTCATAAAGGCTCCCTACTTATCACATTTCAAGCGTGGCGTAGCTCCGTAGCCCGTAGCAGTAATGATCATAACTTTGCAGAAAGAAGTAGCAAAATCTAGACTTCGCTTGGATTTATCATCATCACAACTGTATTGATAAATTATAAAAAAAAATTATATGGGAACCAGATAGCTGATATACTACTTAAATACTTTTTTTTTTTTGTAAATACATACTTATAATATTATATAACACCCAGACAGAGAACAAACATCTATGTTCATCACACAAATGTTTGTTCTCGGTGGGGATCGAACCCACGGCCTACGGCGCAGAAGGCAGAGCTACTACCAACTGAGCTGTGAAGGCTGTAAATATGTAAAATGTACGTGTTTGACATCTAAGGTTATATTTAACGGCCTGTTAATCCTTGATTAATAACTAACAGAGCATGGTGAAATCAGCTCTAGGTATAACTCAATGTTATCTGCTGCGTCTGTCTGTCTGTTGAGGTCTAACCTATCGTTAGGTTGAGGTCTAAGTAAGTACCTCGGTTCTCGCTAATAGTTTATTTCCAACGAAAGTTTTTGAGTAGAATTTGACCATTGGCATCGAGGCGTGTCTGGTGTCTAGTTATTATACCTTTTATAATCTAGTCAACTTGACCAACTATCGATAATGTCGGCTTGCAACGCTTAGGTAAAAAGTTTAGATTTGATTTCGAGTTTAATCATATTCTATTTGACTATGGCTAACTTATTCCGTTTTCATAAACTAGAGACGGAAAAATTATAATAATTAATTATAAGCAGTAAACTAGCACATAGTAGTAAGCTAAACTAGTATGTATAAATAGTAGATTGTGTCATCTTATGGGACCAAAACAATGTAATTAGGGCGAGAGCGATTTTTTGAATCCAGAGCGAAGTGAAGAATTCTAGAGTAGGACCCCGAGCGTAGCGAGGGATTCTAGAGCAGAATCCTGAACGTAGCGAGGGATTTAAAGTAGGTACGTCGCTCGAGGTTAAATGATTTTGGTACCGTGTGGCACACTCTGTTTTTCACCCCCCTCTATGAGAAAAATAAATGAGAGATCATTTTAGTAGTGACGAATTTATATTTACATAACCAAATTACAAATTTATATTTTTCTCGATTTGGTAGTAAATTGTTTATGACAGTTTCTGTGTTTAATTTTACACTTTCGGGTGTTAATACTTCACTTTCAATGCTAGAACTCATCTTTTATTCAATTTGTGTTAATTATATTGAAATTGTAGGTACGTCGGTCGTACGTATGTACGGGCAAAACACGTAACGAAAAATAAATCAAAGACATAGATTACGGTCTATAGTTTTGCTACTGCGTACTACCTAGTTAGAAAATTTCAGACGATACGATCAAAACCATTACTATGGAAGGAAAATAGAACTATTAGTCTGCTGGTGCAAAACACAGAGTTTTTTTGCTTGCATTATTATAACGATGCATCTTACGATGACGCACAACTATGAGTTTCACAACTGCTATAAAATAAGTTGTAAAATATCGTAGGTCTCTCATCTCGCGTATACAAGATGTGAAAATACCACTCCTGAAAACTTCAGGGGCTAAAGTACTCGTCAATATGAATAACTTTTTTTAAGGAACCAACACTGTGAACGCGAAAAAAAGCAGTTGTTTAGAAAATTTATTAATATTGATGGGTATTTTAGCTCCCTGAAGTTTTTGGGAGTGGTATTTTAACACTCTGTATAATATATCGTCCTCTGTGGCTTTGTGTAATGCGGGCAAATGTTTGCCGATCTGCATGTACGTATTTGTCTCTGGTCTAATGTATCTTGGTACTTGGGTAGGTCAGGTACCGCTATATTTTCTTATACCTACGCACAGCACAACGCAGAGAATCCTAGTGTGAGGTCAGGACTATGTAGAGGTAGGTACCTACTGAATTTATTAAGTGTCTATAAGTTGTTTATTTTGATTTTCTTAGGTAAGGTAAGAAAGTACTTCAAAATATGTTAGAAGTAGGAATACCTATATTCTTCTCTATATCTAAGGTAAGTTTTATTCAGCCTTTAGGCTAATTTTGCATAACAAATACGAAAAGTAAAACTTACCAATTTTTCACTACTTTGTAAACAATCTCCAAATTCAGGAACACAATTCGTTGAGTAGGTAATCCCGCCAAAACAATAGCGCGCGGGACTTTTCGCTTCGAATCTATCAATTTCAAAATTCGAACTCGCTACCTATACAACCTCTATGGACCATAGATATCTATGGTTTACAAAATAGGCTGTAGCGGTAGGACGCGTGCGCCGCTCTATGTCTTGCGGTCACAACTAAAGTTACATGCTATCCTACGAGCCTTGAAAGCTACTGAAAGCCCCGCCTCGCCTGGCCATTCTTCGATTTAATTAGATCAATTCGCGGTCTATGTAGTAGCACCATTGATGATGAATCAGCAGGATAATAATCATGGTAGACGGCCTCTGTGGCGCAACGGTGACCTAGCTTGTGGAGGCGCAAGAAGTGCGGGTACGGTACTCGTGGAACAAATGTATACGTGTGAGCACTTGCGTGATCTGCAAATCGTTCCTTACATTACAATACCGTGGTATGGATTTTCCATTATTCACTTTTGAATACCTCGTGAAAAATGCGTATAATGCAGCAATTGACAGCCCTGTGTTCTATCCCCGCGTGAACAAATAATAACCAAACCAACCATCCTACTAATATTAAAAACGCGAAAGTTTGTAAGGATGGATGGATGGATGGATGGATGGATGGATGGATGAATGGATGAATAGATGGATGTTTGTTACTCTTTCACGGAAAACTACTGAATGGATTTTAATGAAACTTTACAATAATTTAGCTTATACATCAGAATAACACATAGGCGACAATTTATAAAGATATTGTGTGACTAATCCTGCGCAGACGAAGTCGCGGGCACCAGCTTGTCTTATATATAGGCTCCTCTCCATCCAAAGGTTGTCTGGAAGAGATCGCTTTTTAGCGATAAGTCCGACCATTGTACATATCTATAGTTGTTATTATTTGTTTCCTATTTAATTCGTATAAAAGATGTACAATAAAGCAGTTTCTATGTTTCAACCTTAAGTCTAATTTTGCATATGAAATACCTAAAGTAAAACTTACCAATTTTTCACTACTTTGTAAACAATCTCCAAATTCAGGAACACAATTCATTCATTCATTCATGAATACATTGACAGCCTTCACAGCTCAGTTGGTAGTAGCTCTGCCTTCTGTGCCGTAGGCCGTGTGGGTTCGATCCCCACCGAGAACAAACATTTGTGTGGTGAACATAGATGTTTGTTCTCTGTCTGGGTGTTATATAATATTATAAGTATCTATTTACAAAAAAAAAAAAGTATCAGCTATCTGGTTCCCATATTACAAGTTTTTGCTTAGTTTGGGGCTAGATAGTGCTGTGTGGAAAGTCCTCCAATATTTATTTATTTATTCATGAATTCATTCATTCATTCATTCATTCATTCATTCATGAATTATTTTAAACAATTTTTTCCTATAGTACAAGGTTTGCTTAGTTTAGGGTAAAAAGTACTCTGTGGTTTAGGGCTAGATAGAGAGTTGTGTGCAATGTCTATTTTGTAAGTCAAAGTCAAAAGGTATTTATTCAGTTGAATCGGAAGGATTTTTTGATACGTCTTAAAGCTAGGTCAAAGTCAAAGTCAAAGTCAAAATGTATTTATTCAATAAAATCACAAGGATCACTTTGAAACGTCTTAAAGCTAGGTGACTCTAGGTGCCAGTTCCACGCGACCAAAGCCTAGAAGAACAGGCAACAAACTTACGGCTTGGTTCCTACCGTTCTTTTGTATGATCCTTTTACAATGTAATAATATAGGTGAATCTAGGTGCCAGTTCCAATACCCTGGCATTATGGTTACCCTCTTAACTTTATGTTGATTGATAAAAAGTGATCCTTTCGTGTCTCAGCTATAGATCACTCTACAACTGAGTGATCACAGAATATTAGGGACAATAAACAACAGCTGACTATCTGAGAAATATGCAGTTAATAGTTTATTCTAAGAACATAGTCAATGGAAAACTTGGCTCGATTAAGTATTTCATTGTCGAATGCCTTGAATGAATCACAAATATTAAACGTCAGATTCTTCCTAGCATTCAAGATGATTTATACTATACTTTATTACAAAATTATTCTTAGTGATTCTGAAAAGTCTTAAAACCCCATAAATCTACACTAATATTATAAAGAGGTAACATTTGTATTTTTGTATTTTTGTATTTTTGTATGTAACGAATTGGCTCAAAAACTACTGGTCCGATTTCAAAAATTCTTTCACCATTAGAATGCTACATTATCCCTGAGTAACATAGGCTATATTATATTATCAAAAAAATCAGGGATCCTTACTAAAACTTCAATAATGTAACCCAAGGTGGAAAACAAAAACCTTACATCGCGTGCGCTGCGAAAACTATTGAAGATAGAACAAAATAATGTACTACGATTTTGTAGAACACGTCATCATCTACAAAAAATGTCGCAACAGCATATGTCTAACTATTATAGTTATGTCACAATAAGTGTTCTTTTATTATAAAAAATTAATTGAAATGCCTCCGCTAGAAAAGGGTCTTTATTTGTACCTTGGTATTAATCCTTATCCAAATAAATCATTTCATAATTAAGACGGTTTCAATACCTATAGACTACTTCTTAAATTTTTCAAATCGGACATTCCATTCAAAAGATATGACGAAATTAAAAATGTTTACGGGTCCATCGGTCACGCGCGGGGTGCGATTTCACTCACTCAAGGAGAAGCGCGTGCAAATGTATGAAATAAGTAGACGCGAGGCTCGAACCCACGGTCTAAGTTTATCCTAAAATGTTCAAAAAATTTATGACCACCCATGCGAAGCTGGGACAGGCCGCTAGTATTTTATATTTTACATAATGGTATTTTGATTGAATCCAAGAATAAGCTATATTTTTCTGAGCTGAAGAAGAAATTTAGAACTGGAAAGGTTAAAAAATAAATATTTATTAAAAAAATAAAAAAACCCGACTGCCCAAACTAAAACAAGACTATGTTTTAAATTTCTTCTGGATAGTGAACTCCAGTGGTTCAGTCTTGACGAATGATACAATACTATAATCACATGCAGTCGGAGGCTCGTGTATGTCCTAGCAGTATACTGACGCTTATCTAAGGCCTCATAAGGCCCACGTGAGTCAAATAACAAAACTCGTAATATCTTCAAACCGGCTTCATCGATTTGGATGCGGTTTGTATGACTGACTTTTTAAACGATTTGTATGTTGTTGACTTTAGAGAAGGTTTTATGATATATTTTAGAATCACTCATGGCCTAGGTCGCTAAAGTGACTTAACGAATTTTGCGTTCTGGTTTAGTCTTTGAGAATTTAACTTATATGAAAAACAAATATACTGTTTGTAATCACTCTATTACTCTCTTGATTTTGATACCCATATTGCTATGATTGTGTAAAGTTTTTTTGTCATATGTGAGAATAAAGTTCTGCTTTCTTGCTCACCTAATTTTTTTAAACTTTTTGTATCCTAGGACACTAATTCAGACAAATCTTTTGATACCACAATCATCAAAATCCACCCAGCCGTTTGGGTGCTACGTGGTAATGAAGAAAATATCGAAGGATAGATACATAGATACACGCCAAACACATAACCCGGTTGCCTTCGGCACTCGGGTAAAAACAGTTGAGCTTCAAGATAGTTTTTTTTGTTTAATTTCATATTATCTACGTATTTTTGTTCACACAAATATAGTAGTATGTATGACAACCATTGCGCGTCACGTGAATTGTTAATTCAATACTGCCAAAATAAATCCACAGACGATTTCAGCTTAATTTTTAGGGTTCCGTACCCAAAGGTAAACAGGACTATTACTAAGACTCCGCTGTCCATCCGTCTGTCTGTCCGTCTGTCACCAGGCTGTATATTATGAACCGTGATAGTTAGACAGTTGACATTTTCATATATGATGTATTTCTGTTGCCCCGCTATAACAGCAAATACTAAAAAAACTGAGTAAAATAAATATTCCGGGCTCCCATACAAAAAACGTGTTGTTTGCCGTTTTTATAGATAATAGCACGGAACCCTTCGTGCGCGAGTCCAAATCGCACTTGCCCGGAGTTTTTTACAGAGTAGTAACATAATTGTAATGTGACGCCAAAACAGACGACATTGCATATTTAACTAATGTGTTCTCCATGTTCTCATGTACCTATGTATGTAGTCACATGAGAACACATTAGTTAAATATGTAATGAGAATACAATGCCTGGAAAAGATAGCAAGGCCACCCATTGTACCTACTTTCATGCTCAACTGTGTTTCTTTTCAAATTTATGAAATGAAAATGTTAGCCACTCAGTATTTGCTACTGAGCGCTCGCTGGTTTTCAGTTGCAATAATGTTGCTAATTAAATTAATGTCATAATTTTCAATTTCACACGTCATTAATCTACTTAAGCGGAATTATTAAAAACGACGTCAAAACGTTTGAAAACAGTTTAACGTTTCATGAATTCATTTTCTGACATTTTTGGAAGCAACATAGCTTTTTCATTTTATTTGTTTTTCTAGTGTTATTTTGAGTTGTGTTGTGTAATTTCGGTGGTATTTTAACCAACATTACTTGAGGTCTTAGCACAAAGTGTAAACATTTGAAATGAAAGTGTAATGTGATATCCTGATTTGACCGAAAATGTTTCCAATGTTTTGAAGAAAACCGCCACCATTTTCTTTAAAACAAAATGACGGCCGACTTGACTATGGACTGACTTGACTAAAAAGTATTCAATACAAATCACTTGACACTGGCAAGATTGTCTGTCGAATGACGGACAGGAGCCATAAATTGAGAGAAGAAAAGAAAAAGAAAGAGAGAAAAAGAACGTTATACATTTTGTATGTACTGGTATTCTTTGTAATTTTCTTTGAAAATTGCGTTATCGCGCTTCTAGATATGTACAAGACATATTGTAGTTAGCTTTATAATAACTCCACAGAAATCGTGTTCATAAAGCCTTATCGATAGTAAGAATGCTTCCTGCATCAAGTTCCACTCAAGTTATTTGCATTCTGTACCTGAAGTAGGTTAGTAAATTATTATACCTACTTAATAGTTAATGTATATTCATAACTTGCAAAGCTGTATTAAACAGAGCACTGCAATGACACCTGACTGTAATTAAATATTTAAATAATTAAATGGAGATTGTTCAAATAACTTACCGCACACACTTGTGACATTGTAGGGTTAGGTTATGTAAATAAGAGGCTGGGGTGTGATGAGGCAGGGTAGACCTACGGGTCTACCCAGGCGGGAGAGCGCGCGCGAGAGACACGGAACTTCTCTCACGGTCGTTCCTGGATCCCTCCCTGCAAAGGGGGGGGGGGGGCGTGCGGGCCCCGCCGGTAAGGCGGGGGCGTTGTGGGGGCCCCACTGTCATGGCGGGCCAATCGTCGGCGGGGGACTGGATGAAAAGGCTCTGCCAGTTTCCCAGTTCCCCTCCATACAGGCGACGCGGGAGTGTCGCTGGGTTGTTTAGTGGGTATACCGGGAGCGGAAAACCAGGGAGTCCCATATATCCCCTCCATCCTCCAATGGGGGGGAATGCGTAACGCATTTTTCCCAGCGTCAAAAAAAAAATGTAAATAAGAGGCTACGGCAAAAATTTACGCTGTTTGTGTCTGTCTATCGTGTGATGGCTCTGCGTGACCCTACCTACTATACATATACAAGGTGTTCCAATAATTGTGTATATAAACTTCAGGGGGCTAAAGTACCCATCAATATGAATAACTTTTTCTAAGGAACCAAAACTGTGAACGCGAAACAAAAAACAGCTGTTTCATACATTTTAGCCAGTTAGGTATTGAACTTTTGTTTTGAACGTTCCTATAGGAACCAAGCCGTAAGTTTGTTGCTTGTTCTTCTGAGCTTGGTCCTACATTTACCTAGCTTTGAGCCGATTCAAAGTGATCTTTGTGATTCAATTGAATATATTTATTAAGCCTTTTGACTTTGATCGAAAGGCGGGGTCGCTACCGCGAGCTCGTACAACAGCTTTTCAACTCAGTTGAACAAATCCATAAAAATCTATCTTGCAATAAATCATAATTTCGAATGATTTATTCGACAGCCTTAGAACACAAATGGGTAACCTCAGTGTCAGCTTTAATTGTGCACAGTACGCTACACATGTCTTGTGCGTACTTCGTAATGACCGTATCCTCTAACAGCTGCCGGACCTGTCCTGCTGGATAAAAACGGGGAAGAGTAGACTACCTAAAGATTTTAGCTTTTTTATACTACTTGGTGATAGAACAAACAACAATTTGTATCTTTTTACAAGCAGATGGCCCACCTAATGGTTACCATCACCTATAACGAAGCACTGCCTTGCAAGCCACGCATGACATGAACGAACGCGCCCTACTATGCAATGCTCTGCGTTCATGTGCCAGTAATTTCATCGGCAACCGAAATATAACCGCTGCTTTACGGGAGAAATAGGCGTCGTGGCTTGGACTATACCAAGGCGCTATGTAATAAATACAATTATAATTTTGTTTTATTGGTTTACTGTTCTATCTGAATGATGCATACGGATAATAAATTTAGGGACATTATTGTTTTATTATGATAAGATTTTTTTCCAGAAATTCCTTTAATAATGAGTTCTCTCCATTCCTTTTTGCTCTAGATTATTTCCTAAAGCGGCGTACAATAAAAATACTTTGATCATTGTTATTAATTGATCATAAACGATATGTTACATTACCACTGAGTACTAATATGGCTGCTCGGAACAATTTACGAGACATAAAATGACATAGACTGACTGATACTATCTTGCAGATATAAATATGGGCTCTACTTCCGTTGGGTGAGAACCATACAACTTTAGAAGTAGGACGGGCCTACGCACATTCACCGTGGATGTTGTATTCAGAGGACTCGTCGTCTGCGAATGAAGAAAGAACAGCGTTTTATTGACCAACACAGATAAATAAAATCATAATCATATAACATATTGAAGAGAGCTCTTTGTGTGTGGCTCGTCCGGGGAAGTACTACCACAACGCCTTTTTCTGCCGCCAAGCAGCGTTGCTGTGTGTCGGTTTGAAGTGTGTGGTTGCCGGTGTAATTACAGGCACATGAGGCTTAACATCTATGCCTCAAGTTGATGGACGCAGGGCAGTGCATCGTGGGGCACGTTCCTATCGTGCGTGACTTACGAGGCAATGCTTTGCTATAGGTGATGGTTACCACATAGCATCAGGTGGGCCATCTGCTTGATCCATCAGCTAGTTGTATAAAAAAAAACCCTGTACCTTACTACCCGTATCGCATTGGTAGTGGGTAAAATAAAATATCAAAAGTAGTAAGGCAGGTAACCTACGCTACATTAGGCCCCTGGCCTAGTCTGTGGACACTCGGTGGGCTGTTTTAGGCCGATGGTGGGGCCATTTTACAAATACTTAAGTACAAATACTTAAATACTTAAGTTTTTTTTTTATAAGTAACTAGCGGCCTGTCCCAGCTTCGCATGGGTGGTCATAAATTTTTTGAGCATTTTAGGATAAACTTAGAGCGTGGGTTCGAGCCTCGCGTTTACTCATTTCATACATGTGCAGCGCCCTTCTCCTTGAGCGAGTGAAATCGCACCCCGTGCGTGACCCGTGACATTTTTAATTTCGTCACATCTTTTGAATGGAATGTCCGATTTGAAAAATTTAAGAAGTAATCTATAGGTATTGAAACCGTCTTAATTATGAAATGATTTATTTGGATAAGGATTAATACCAAGGTACAAATAAAGAACCTTTTCTAGCGGCGGCATTTCAATTAATTTTTTATAATAAAAGAACACTTATTGTGACATAACTATAATAGTTAGACATATGCTGTCGCAACATTTTTTGTAGATGATGACGTGTTCTACAAAATCGTAGTACATTATTTTGTTCCATCATCAATAGTTTTCGCAGCGCACGCGATGTAAGGTTTTCTTTTTCCACCTTGGGTTACATTATTAGAGTTTTAGTAAAGATCCCTGATTTTTTTGAAAATATAATATAGCCTATGTTACTCAGGGATAATGTAGCATTCTAATGGTGAAAGAATTTTTTAAATCGGACCAGTAGTTTTTGAGCCTATTCGTTACATACAAAACAACAAAAATACAAATCTTTTCTCTTTATAATATTAGTGTAGATGTAGACTAGTGTAGAAGTGTAGATGTAGATATCTCTGCCGTCAAGAAGCGCTGCTGTATTTTGGTTTGAAGGATGTGGTTGTCGGTGAAATTACAAGTACATGAGGCTTACCATCTGGTTGATGGACGCATGGCAGTGCATCGTAGGGCACTTTGCTATCGTGCGTGACTTGCGAGCAATGCTTTGTTCCTACTTAACATCAGGTGGGCCATCAGCTTG
Organism: Chloroclysta siterata; assembly: GCA_932294275.1. Taxonomy (NCBI): domain Eukaryota; kingdom Metazoa; phylum Arthropoda; class Insecta; order Lepidoptera; family Geometridae; genus Chloroclysta; species Chloroclysta siterata. Next base: position 2,418,170 of record OW028607.1, on the reverse strand, counting down.
TCCATCAGAAAATAGTAAAAAAATACTTATGTAAGTTTAGTTGCTTGGTAACTCAGAAAATATGATGATAATACGTTTTATCATCATTTATTACCGACAGGCGGTACCGGGCACCAATAAAACGTATAAGCGTGAGGTCCCGTTTGTAATTCTTTGGGTATTGAACCCTAAAAGCTGTGGCACTACATATATTATCTAAAGGCTGTGGTCTGCTTAATGGAAACACGATATAAATGTCCATTCGTACAGTCGGCACGGAAGTTTCAGATAAATGGTAAGTTTGCCTTGATAATATGTGGTTATAAAACAAAAGAAATCTTTAAATATAAGCCAACATTTTGATCGCGAGCTACGGGGCTCCGAAGTCATTCAAATTTTAAATCTTCCGTTGCTGTCTGTACTTGCGGGTTAACTAAAGAAACAAAAGAAGCAAACTGTGGGAAGACTGTGAAAGGAAAGGACAATGCCTCTTCGCGCAGCCTTGAACATAGGCCTCATGTTCCCGAGCCTGGCCGGGGAATAACCCCAGTTCCACTTGCCAAGGCCATCGTCTTCAGGGTTAAAAGAACCTGGAAATACCGAGATGGAGAAATAGCGTGGGCATTCACAAACTTTTATGATTGACCGTGCATTTTAATATCCTCTGACACTTCCTCAAGAATTTGATTATCTTGGAGATCTGAGAAAAGATATCACGATAAAGTTGCAAATTAGTTTTTTTATTGTAAAGTTTTTTTTAATACAACATTTAAACAGTAAATATGTTAGTAAATATGTCAGTAAATGTGGGGCTATAAACACGCTTGACTACCCTCTTGAGTATCCCGAAGTGTGCACCACGGTGAGACGTATCGGTGTTTACAAGCATCATACATTGCCTGTTCTTATAGGCTTGGTTTTTTTATACCACTAGCTGATGGAACAAGCAGATGACCCACCTGATTTTAAGTGATAACCATCACCTATAAACAAAGCATTGCCTCGTAAGTCACGATAGGAACGTGCCCTACGATGCACTGCCCTGGGTCCATCAACTTGAAGCATAAAGATGTTATGTCTCAAAATGATAAGTCTCAGATGTTGGTCGCGTGGAACGACGTTTATGACGTTTTAAAGTGATTCTTGTGATTCAACTGAATACCTTTACCTTGACTTTGACTTTAATTTTCACGTGCCTGTAACTGAACCGGCACTCACCTATACCTTTCAAATCTAAACTCAGTAATCTAATGCGAGCGTCACTGCTTGGTGTCAGAAATGGGTGCGGCCACAGTATTTCCCCAGATGAACGTTCAGAGCAAGAAAATGAAGGTTTTACGCATACCTAATGAACTGCTGCCACCCACTGAACCACTAGAGGCAGCAACTTATCGCCGCCACAAGTTTCCATGCATCTGTATCGCGTCGGTGTAAACTGAGCGTTCTAGTGGTCTATAGTTCAATCTACAATCTACTGGCTACTGCCCGTACTTGTTTTTTCGTTTTCTGTATCGTCGGGCCGTTTTTGTATAGAGACTGCTGAGTTCTCAGCGTTCCTGATAGAGGCAATTCAAGTCTCTACTCTACTGAGCTTGTTAATTTTAACCACGTTTTGTTGCACTTTGTCAAATACTGAGGGGTATGGACGGAGGATTCTAGCGATTAGTTGCTGCGACTGATGGCATCGAGACTCGAGTTGCTGCGTCTGTTGCCACATTTAATGACCCAGTGGGCAGTCGGCCTTAATGTGGATACCTGGAATCCTTTAAAATATTATTTAAATTTAAATGTCATTGGGAGAGTGAGTTTATAATCAAATTTTATAAGCACTTTTTTGGAGCTGTTAAAGTAACAGACGAAGGCGTGTATTAGATCGATCCTTTCACTTATCAACGCAGATAAAACCACGAACGTAATCCAGTTATTTCTATACCGCTTGTAAGTAATATTTTCACAATGTCACCAGGTTTATAAATTTACAATGAGTGGCCGTACTGGTCACGAAAAGCAACCGGAAGGGAGCAAAGCGCGAATCTAGGTACTTACTCACTAAGACTTCGAGGCTATTATTATCTGTAATGATTTATTTATATCACGATAAACAATTACTGATACCAGTTTATAGTATTCAATCATTAGTTTACGCATAGTGATATTCATAAAGAATCGCAATCATAAACATGATTGTTTCTGGGATTTTATGGGCTTTAGATTATACCTTATAAAAGGTATAATTTTTATTTGAACAAGATTTAAAGTTATAACGGAATGAAGTCATCCGTTAGAGCATCAAAGTTGTCCACATAGCCTGAAAAACTAGCAAGCTGAAGTGGCTGTGAGCTGGTTATGTCTGCCGAAGAATCGAGACCAAGTTCGAAGATCAAGTTCTGGAGTGGAGACCGTGTTTAGGCAAACGTAGTGTGGAACGCCGTCAGACTAGATGGAACGACGAATTGCTCAGGGTAAAGGGCAGCACTCAGTGACGCGCCATGGAAGATACTTTTGTCCAGCAGTGGACTGCAATATGAGTAGATGATAACAATTATAACAAAGCCTACGCTTAGCAGTCCTAGTAGGAACACTGTGATTGTATTACAGACCTCAAGTGTTCGTCCCGAACCGAACTGTTATCTCGTGATGTCCGGGAAATAGCACCAGTTTTACCTGAGCTTGAAGTCATAAAAAATCTAGCAAATGCGAGCTCACATTATACTAGCTTTCCGAGTTCGTAAAAATATACATCATTAATCATTATCTTCTGCCCTTATCGTACTTCATTTGGGTTCGGCGCAACAGGTTTTTTTCTCTCTACTTTTACAATCTTAAAACTTATTAAAATCTTGGTTTGTTTTCTCGAATAAAACAAAAGATAGATATTTGATCAATGTAATTATCAAAATTTACATTAATACAAGAGTGAGGAGCCTAAAATGATTACTTAACGATACGCTATCTAAACAAATATTTCAAAGTCAAGGATCTTCTATTTCAGGCAAATCATTAAAACAATCTAATCACTCACGCGTTTCAATCAATTACTGAAGGTCGAGGTACAATGTACTTTCACCGACAACTTCCTTTAGTTTTTGCGGGTTCTCAGACGAAGGATAATTACTTACCAATGTCACAAATTAACATGTTAGAAACTATTTTACAACTTGCCGTTCAGGGTGACAAGGGGTTATTCATAATCTACGTCACACGTTAAGGGGGAGGGATGGGGTCAACGAAGTGTGACATTGTGTCATTTATGGGTGGTCCCAATTTTTTTTTCATTTTTTAAAATATAATGTTTTGTATCTAAGTATGTATTCCAACACTAAATTTTATTGAAATAGAATTAAAATAGAAATAAAAATAATTTCGGAACACTGCTGTTTTAATTTAATAAATTTCTAAATGTAAATTGCAAAATATGTGACATCACACTAGGTAGGGGGGGGTCTCACAAATGTGAGCGCACAAATATTGGTCGCGTGGAACTGGCACCTAGCTTTAAGACGTTTCAAAGTGATCCTTGTGATTTTATTGAATAAATACATTTTGACTTTGACTTTGACTTTGACTTTGACTTTGACTTTGTGACCAGCTATGCCAAAGACGGGGGAGGGGTCAAAAAATCATGAAATTCGTATGACGTCATCTATTACCCCGTTTACCTACACTCAGCTCACGTCCATGGAAATGTTTAGAGACATGGGAAGGGACTTGGGCAATGCGAGAATGTAAACAGGCCACTTCTATGTCCACTCGCGTTGCCCGTGTTGCGTGTACACATTTCCGGCAACGCTGCCGCAGACATATGGACGGCAACATTTCCGTCCACGCGAATGGCAGCGTGAATGTCTAAATGTAAACTCAGTATATGGATGGCCCTCAATGCAGCCAGCTTTTTGGGGGACGTTTCTGATTAACACTGATTTAGATCAATCAGTACCTCAAGATACCTCAGACTAGTAGTTTTTGAGCGTACTGGTTCTCTAGTGGTAGAGGTTCTACCTTCCTATAGGTACTAAGTTCATGGGTTCGAAATCGGCCGCGCACAATCCGTTTTCTGTTCAAAATTTATGTGCCAGTACTCTCAAACGGTGCAGAAAAACACCAGTTCTTTTTCGAAAAAGGGTGGTGAGAGGATTTTAAGTGCGCCTTAAAGTAGCTCCATTCGAGCACTGGACATATTATGTTTCGATTTCAATACTACGACCACGACTACGACACTAAAACGAAAAAGAGTTGTTAACATTCAGCGCAGCCTGTACGTAGCAGGTATGCTGTGGCATAGGTAGGAATTTTGTTTAAGTTAAGAAATTTTAACCCAGCAAAGTAATGAACTGGACATGAATGGATGCCTTTGTGACTTCTCCACCATGGACTAGAATACTAAAATCCAACTTTAAAATATATCTTGCTTATGCAAATTAGACGGATCTAGACGATGGTGGTGACGGTGATTCGGATATTTTAGAGGTACAACTGCACCGACCCAAGACCGTTGCATTCGGCTGCCGCAACCCACCATATTTGATCGAGTGAGCGAAGCGAACGAAGATCTTAGTGTCAACTTGGGCGATTTGGCATTTTATGTATGTATGTATGTATGTATGTATATATGTATGTATGTATGTATGTTTGTCTGGCGATAACTTTAGAACCGTTGATCCGATCTGCATGAAATTTGATATGTCGATAGCTTGTACTTGAGAAATTTACTGGTAAGTATATGAGTAAAATCGGATGAAGGGTTTTTGAGATATGGGGTTTTTTAAGAGGGCAAAAATAAAAAAAGTTACATAAAAAAATCAAGTTACATGTCATATGAAAGGGCTTTGTTTGGACATTCCAAAACAATTTTTACTTTTTTTTTGGGACGCTCGGTTTTCGAGATAAAATTTAAAAAGTTAAATTAAGATAACCAGCGATCCAAGAGCTCCCATCTCTAAGAGTTTCGTTGACATCAAGGTTTTTCTACTGGTCGGTCAGTTCCTTTGATTTTTCTTATTTTTTTTCTTGAAATAAATTAAGGAGGTACTCAGTTCTCATAAAATGGTGACGACGACCATGTCTGATGATGGAGCCAAGGTCTGTTCAACGGAACTCTTCAATAAATAGGCCAATAGAGTTGAAACTTGGTAACCATACCAAGTTAGTAGGCGGTAGTCAGAAAAAAGTCCAAAGATAATGTTTGGACTTGCCTCTGACTACTACCGACTCAAAGTTTTGATGCGTTCGTCGGGTCGCATCACGAGATCTCAGTTCGGGGCGAACTACTAGTTATAGCCTGTTTTTTACCAACTTATTTACACAGACGCAGTTCATTTTTTATGAGACCTTTTGGAACATTATCGTCGTTTATCTGATTTGTTTTTTTTTTTCATTTATATAAACGGAATCAGCCAATTACACTAATTGAAAAGTAGACAATGACATTATAAATTAAAACTGTAAATTACATTATAAAAACAAAGAGAGTATAAAAACAAAGATAGAATAAATAAATAAACAAGGGAAATAAAAACCAAAGAGTATAAAAATAAAGATAGAATTAACAACAAGGAAAATGAAAATACAGTGTCAAAAGCATGATAAAAATAAATTATATCAAACATCACGATAGGTTCGATAACCAGTCGAATCGACAAGTTTTGAATCAGTGCTCCGAAAGCCTAAATTTTGTAATGACAAACAGAATGACGTGGTCGTGTTGTCAAGGTTAAATTCTTGCAATTATTTACTATCGATTACAAAAGTCATTCAAAGAACTTCTGTTACGGAGAGCAAAGATAGGGCCGTGTGAACGATGTTGGAAAACCAGATTTTTAAACAATATTTTCCTCATCTCGATCGATTTCAGACACAATCGTTTTTAGGGTTCCGTACTCAAAGGCTAAAACGGGACCCTATTACTAAGACTCCGCTGTCCGTCTGTCTGTCTGTCCATCTGTCACCTGGCTGTATCTCATGAAGCGTGATAGTTAGACAGTTGAAATTTTCACAGATGATGTATTTCTGTTGCCGCTATAACAACAAATACTATAAAACAGAATAAAGTAAATATTTAAGGGGGCTCCCATACAACAAACATGATTTTTTTGCCGTTTTTATAGATACCTAGATTAAGATAGATACGTTTATGGGTACGGAACCCATCGTGCGCGAGTCCGACTAGCACTTGGCCGGTTTTATTTATTTTATATTATCTTACTCATTTCAACCAGCGTCGTATCGTGATACTTTTAATTTTACTACTTGCTGATCGAATAAACATATGGCCCATCTGATGTCGAGTTGTAATAATTACAAAAGATTCCCTCGCAAATTTCGCACGATGTAGGTAAACGTGACCTGCGCAACTTGAGGACTACAGATGCTAAGCCTCTTGTGCCTGTTTTTTTAGAAATAGGCAGGCAGTAGTACTTCCCCGGATAAGCCACGAAAAGCACTACTACGAACTGAAATGGAAATCCAAGCGTTGTTGGAAATTTTATTAACCAAATATGAATAAATATTACTATAAATAATGCAGTATTATTACTACCTATATATCAGAGTTGTTTGCACTGTTCTGAAGAGTTTAAGCCAGATATGTTTTTTTTTTTTTTATTAAATACTAGCGGCCTGTCCCAGCTTCGCATGGGTGGTCATAAATTTTTTGAACATTTTAGGATAAACTTAGACCGTGGGTTCGAGCCTCGCGTCTACTTATTTCATACATTTGCACGCGCTTCTCTTTGAGTGAGTGGAATCGCACCCCGAGCGTGACCCGTTAACATTTTTAATTTCGTCATATCTTTTGAATGGAATGTCCGATTTGAAAAATTTAAGAAGTAATCTATAGGTATTGAAACCGTCTTAATTATGAAATGATTTATTTGGATAAGGATTAATACCAAGGTACAAATAAATACCTTTTTCTGGCGGCGGCATTTCAATTATTTTTTTATAATAAAAGAACACTTATTGTGACATAACTATAATAGTTAGACATATGCTGTCGCGACACTTTTTGTAGATGATGATGTGTTCTACAAAATCGTAGTACATTATTTTGTTCTATCATCAATAGTTTTCGCAGCGCACGCGATGTAAGGTTTTTGTTTTCCACCTTGGGTTACATTATTGAAGTTTTAGTAAGGATCCCTGATTTTTTTGAAAATATAATATAGCCTATGTTACTCAGCGATAATGTAGCATTCTAATGGTGAAAGAATTTTTGAAATCGGACCAGTAGTTTTTGAGCCTATTCGTTACATACAAAAATACAAAAATACAAAGGTTTCCTCTTTATAATATTAGTGTAGAAGTGTAGAAAATCCACAGCTCTTTACCTGCATAAAATGTAACTTATGAGTATAACTTAAAGACATTATTGGATTTACATCTTTTGATTAAAACTGGCAAGATAAAATGTGTGACTTGTACAAGCGCTGAACCCTATCGCATAACCACCTCCCCTCAGTCGAGGGTTAGTCGTGATGATTGACCAGCCTGATAATATACTGCAATCTGTCAGCTGTTCACCAGCCTTAAGGCTGACACACGACACTTCGCGACGTTTACAGACACGACTTTACTACTCGACGCTTCACGCTCGCTAATTTTGATTTTGATCGAGTGAGCGAAGCGAACGAAGATCTTTAGTTTCAACTTGGGCGATTTGGCATTTAATGTATGTATGTATGTTTGTCCGGCCATAACTTTCGAATCGTTGATCCGATCTGCATGAAATTTGATAAGTCGATAGCTTGTACTTGAGAAATTTACTGGTAAGCATATGAGTAAAATCGGATGAAGGGTTTTTGAGATATGGGGTTTTTTAAGAGGACAAAAATAAAAAAGTTACTTAAAAAAATCAAGTTACGTGTCATATGAAAGAGCTTTGTTTGGACATTCCAACACAATTTTACTTTTTTTCTGGGACGCTTGGTTTTTGAGATACAACAAAAAAGTTAAATTAAGATAACCAGCGATCCAAGAGCGATCCCATCTCTAAGAGTTTCGTTGACATCAAGGTTTTTCTACTGGTCGGTCAGTTCTTTTGCTTTTTCTTTTTTTTTTCTTGAAATAAATTAAGAAGGTACTCAGTTCTCATAAAATGGTGACAACGACCAGGTCTGATGATGGAGCCAAGTTCTGTTCAACGGAACTTTTCAATAAATAGGACAATAGAGTTGAAATTTGGTTATCATACCAAGTAGGCGGTAGTCAGAAAAAAGTCCAAACATAATGTTTGGACTTGCCTCTGACTACCACCTACTCAAAGATTTGGTGCGTTCGTCGGGTCGCATCACGAGATCTCAGTTCGAGGCGAACTACTAGTAGGTATTATTGAAGATAGAAAATTACTAAAAGTTTGATTAAGGCGAATACAAGAGCTAACGTGACTCTCGCTCGCACGTTTCGACATGTTGAAAAATTTAAAATCACAAAACAAAAGTTTGCTTTACCTATTAGTTTTCGTACACAAGCAAACTTTTAAGTAGGAAAACTTGTATCGATCAAAATTAAATTTTTACTAAACTGCGTGCAATGTGATTGCACACAAAATGGTTGGTTGCGATTTTACGAAAATCAGTTTAGTGATTTTATATCTTTTAACATGTCGAAACGTGCGAGCGAGAGTCACATTAACTCTTGTCGTCGCCTTAAGTACAAAAATTAGCCTTTTTCTATACAACTAGCTGATGGAACAAGCGATGGCCCACCTGATGTTAAGTGATAACCATCACCTATAACAAAGCATTACCTCGTAAATCACGCACGATAGGAACGTGCCTTAAGATGCACTGCCTTGCGTTCATCAACTTGACGCATACAGATGTTAAGCCGCATGTGCCTGTAATTTCACCGGCAACCACACTCTTCGAAACGAACCACAGCAACGGGCCAGGGGCCTTATGCTCACTTCGAGCGAGATTATCTCACGATGGAGATGACGTCATATCTCGTTCGATAACTATTTATCCCCATTCTCACAATCTCACTCCCCAATTTTCTTATACAAAGTTCATGCGAGACGCAACGTCAACGAGTTATTGAACGAGATATGACGTCATCTCCATCGTGAGATAATCTCGCTCGAAGTGAGCATAGGGCCCCAGCTGCTTTACCCATAAGCTAGTTGTATAAAAAAAAATCTCAACAATGGTTTGAAGTAACCGTGGTTAAAGGTTGGTTAACTTAGTCCTAATGTCTAGTTCAGGGTTCAGTGGTCGTGACAAGTAAAGCGTAACAAGGTCAGGCTTTGATTTACATTTATTGTATGACAACACCTTGAGGAGAGAACTGCGAGTTTTATCTTTGGGTTCCTTGGAGGCTCCGGTGGTCTAGTGAGAGTGACCCTGCCTTCCGATCGCAAGGCTGTGGTTCGAATCTGGTCAAAGTCAAAGTCAAAAGATATTTATTCAATAAAATCACAAGGATCACTTTGAAACATCTTAAAGCTAGGTGACTCTAGGTGCCAGTTCCACGCGACCAAAGCCTAGAAGAACAGGCAAAAAACTTACGGCTTGGTTCCTACAATGTATTAAAATACAATATTGAAGCTCCAGTGTGGTGCCAATCGAAATTAGAAAAAGGTAAAGTTAATCAAATTCATAAGCCAGCACACGCTATTACGCTTCAAACTAACAATCGTGCAAAGGTCGTGCACTAATGGAGTTCTCTTAGAAAAATATAATATGCGCAATGCCAGTGCTTTCAATCGGTGAAGGAAAACATGAAAAAAGCAGTGAGTATTATAGTCTTCTCTTGTCGTGTCACTAGTTTCTTTCGAAACAGTGTGGTGAAAGGATTTTAAGTGCTCCTCAAGAGGCTCCTTTCGAGCACTTGACACAATATGTTAAAGAACTTTTTAGGTTCTACGACATGCCGGTTTCCTCACGATGTATTCCTTCGCCGTTTGAGAGTACTGGCATTGTGCACATACATTTTTGAACGGAAAAACTTATTGGTGCACGATCGGTTTCGAAACCACGACCTGAGGATCGGAAGGCGGGGCCGCTTACCGCTACCAGTGCTCTCAAGTATTATAGTATAAGGGATGTGCTTGAAACGTATGAAATACCAACTAACACCAAAATGTGGATATATGTCGAATGTAATATTTGGAAGTATCTCTGACTACTTCAGGCATCCTCTAATAATGTTGATTTGAGACTTAGATATCTTAATTGATATCTACCCTGCCTGGGGATCAAATTCGTGAAGCTGTTTCTTGTTTATGGATTGTTTAAGAGTGAAGAGCTCTTGTATATGGCTCGTCTGGGGAAGTACTACCACCATGCCTATTTCGTTGCCTATTCATCACTCGGTTTGAAGGGTATAGTTGCTGTTGAAATTACAGGCACATGAAGCATACAGCATGCATAGCATCGTAGAGCACATTCATATCGTACGTCAATTGCCAGTCAATGCTTTGTTATACAAGGTGTTCCAATACTTGTGCTTAAAACTTCAGGGGGCTAAAGTACCCATCAATATGAATTACTTTTTCTAAGGAACCAACACTGAGAACGCGAAAAAAAAGCAGCTGCTTTATACAAATGTTTACTATCTACCTAATCTACCTAAAATGTATGAAACATCTGTTTTTTTTGCGCTTACAGTGCTGGTTCCTTAGAAATGTTATTCATATTGATGGGTACTTTAGCCCCCTGAAGTTTTAAGTACAAGTATTGGAACACCTTGTATATAGTGGAAACTTTGTTAGTATTCACTCTTCTTCTTGTCTTTAATTTTATTGTGTTATTTTTCTGTTTGATACTCAAATATGTACAAATAAATAAATAATGAGTCGCACCCATTTCGCAATCATTGTATGGGCAGTGCGAATGGGTATGTAATATGAGGTAGGTACATGTAAGATCCGTTTACATAAATAATGTGAGCTGGCAAGAGGCAAGTACTTCCACCGATCGACGGTACATGACAACTTAACACATATCCTAGATGTCTTTTCACATGTACTCGGTTACCGAATAAACGTTGAAGTTCAAATGGTAGTGACAACGAATGATCTGTATTCTTATGTATCAAGTTTATTTGTCAAAGTCAAAGTCAAAAGGTATTTATTCAATAAAATCACAAGGATCACTTTGAAACGTCTTAAAGCTAGGTGACTCTAGGTGCCAGTTCCACGCAACCAAAGCTTAGACACGCAACAAACTTAGGTACGGCTTGGTTCCTATCGCTCTTTTGTATGATCCTTGTTTGAAGATGTCTAACGGGGTTGTCAGAGGTACGGCCAAATACTAAGGAGAAAAAGAATAAAACCTGTTTTGGCTTTAGACCGAAACGTTTTTGTTTGCTACCGTTCAACACGACTAACGTATAATTTTATTTAAGGAACAAGCAGATGGCCCACCATCTTATACGGTAACTAGCGGCCTGTCCCATCTTCGCATGGACCTGTTAACATTTTTAATTTCGTCATATCTTTTGAATGGAATGTCCGATTTGAAAAATTTAAGAAGTAATCTATAGGTATTGAAACCTTATTAATTACGAAATGATTTATTTGGATAAGGATTAATACCAAGGTACAAATAAAGACCCTTTTCTAGCGGCGGCATTTCAATTAAATTTTTATATTAAAAGAACACTTATTGTGACATAACTGTAATAGTTAGACACATGCTGTCGCGATATTTTTTGTAGATGATGACGTGTTCTGCAAAGTCGCAGTACATTATTTTGTTCTATCATCAATAGTTTTCGCAGCGCACGCGATGTAAGGATTATTTTTTCCACCTTGGGTTACATTATTAGAGTTTTAGTAAGGATCCCTGATTTTTTTGAAAATATTATATAGCCTATGTTACTCAGGAATAATGTAGCATTCTAATGCTGAAAGAATTTTTGAAATCGGACCAGTAGTTTTTGAGCCTATTCGTTAAATACAAAACAACAAAACAACAAAATACAAATCTTTCCTCTTTATAATATTAGTGTAGAAATCATCACCTATGACAAAGTACTGTCTCGTAAGTCACGCACTATAGGAACATGCCCTACGATGCACTGCCCTGCGACCATCAACCCGAGGCATACAGATGTTAAGCCTCATGTGCCTGTTAATTCCCCGGCAACCACACTCTACAAACCGAAACACAGCAGCGCTGCTTGGCGGCGGAAAAAGGCATTCTAATTACAAGTTGAGCTATGCTGTTATTATGAATGCATACACGATTTAAAAAGTATAGAGGTTCATAGGTATATTGCTTTATATTACATTGTAACAAGGATCATAGAAATGAACGGTAGGAACCAAGCCGTAAGTTTGTTGCCTGTTCGTCTAGGCTTGGTCGCGTGGAACTGGCACCTAGATTCACCTTGTTTTAAGACGTTTCAAAGTGATCCTTGCGATTCAACTGAATTTGATTTTGACTTTGACGTTTACACCGTATTTTGGTTGATAAAAGTATTGTAGTTAACAGGAACGTATTGAAGGCACTGATAAATTACAGAAACCTTGACTACAGCTACTTATATACGTACTGTTTTGTTTTATATCCGCTAAATAATAACAAAAAAAAAACAAAAAAAACATCGAGTAACAATAAAAATAATTGTAAAACTGGTAGGTATTTCCTGCGATGACAGGTATGCGCAATTTAATGGGAGCTGAATTTTATTACTAGCAATTATTGTAAAATATACTGTAGTATTAGTAATTTTACGTTTGATACATATTTAAAAGGATTTATTGTTTCCAGCTCTAAATATGGACATCGGACATGTTCTTATGGATTCTTTTTAAATGATGGAACAAGCAGATGGCCCACCAGATATTTCGACAGCCCTCATAGTACAGTTTTTTTTTACTAAACGCTAATTGATATGTGATGATAAGTGGTAACCATCACCTATAAGAAAGCATTGACTCGTAAGTCACGAAAGAAACGTTCCCTACGATTAACTGCCCTGCGTTCATCAAATAAGGCATACAGATATAAAGCCTCATGTGCCCGTAATTTTACCGGCATCCACACTCTTTAAACCAAAACACAGCGTTGCTGCTCGGTGGCAGAAAAAGACATGGTGATAGTACTACCCCGGACGAGCCCTTCACAAAGAGCTCTACTTCTCATGTACAGTTGGTGCTCTGCCTTTTATGCCAATTGTTCATCACACAAATGTTTGTCCTCTGTTTGGATCAAAGCCACAACCTACAGCGTAGAAGGCACAGCTACTATCAACTGTACCCAAAGTCTAAGTTTTGTTTTTAATTTTTTGTATTGTCAGGCCGTGATAACGAAAATTAAAAACGAAAAACAACATTCAGAATTCGGATACTGAGTTGTGAGGCCACTCATAGACATAGAAAGATGTGCTTAAAAAATACACATACACATACAAAATAATAAAAGAAAGGAAATGAATAAACAAATACCATACCAGACCATACCATACTAGATAATAAGGTATTGCGTGTAGGTGTTTGTGTGCTGCAGCAGCAAAAGGGTCTCAGCGTATGCCTCACCACTATTTTACTAGTTAGGCGCTGTTATTCTGCCGAGACCTTCAGTCAATAAACCTTTTGAGAAATGTATAATTCATAGCTATTGTGTTAACAGGAATAAGATAAATTAATGAAACTTAGTATAAATTGTATAGAGAGTAGGTAGCTGGTTTAGCTAGATAACTTGTTGGCAACCAACAGTGCAGTCATCCGGACGCGTATTGCTCAGTGACCGAGCTACTACTGTGCGGCTCAGCGATTTATTGAGTTAAAACTAAAAGGCGCTTTTTTATTCAATAGATTTATTTACAAAGAAAATTACAATGAATACAAGAATGAACGGGTATTTATCGCGTTTACCTTTATTATTTTCCCGACGTTTCGGCTATGTTGCAATAGTCATGTAATACTTCAATATGTGTTATGATCGCGAAAGTTTAAAAAATACTAATGAATACAAGTATTTACAAAATGTACAAAATACATATAAAACAGTTGAGCTATCTGCAGACCGTTGCAAACGATCTAGAGATGGCTCAACTCATCCAAATCAGTGCCAATCGAAAGCGTTCCCAAGACACTGGCTGTATTGCCACGCTGGCTGAATGGCAATGCGATGCGCTGAGCCACATACTCACCAGCCCTAAGGTCACGCGTCGCCTCGATACGACGCCTAGATATAATTTGGAGGAGCAAATACGTAGGCTCTGTCGAGACCTGCATATTTGCGCCTCTTGAGATCTTCAGCCGAATCTGCCGCCGTGCCAGCGCCAACGGATGTCCTCGGCAGATGGAAAGGCGCAAGTGTGTAGACACAAGTGGCATCCCACACTATGGGATTATATTCAATAGATTTTATAACAATCTAAAGTTTGTAAGGTAACTACATTTTATACACTTAGTTAAAGCTTCAACTTCAATAGGTTTTTCATTTGACGAAAATATCGCGAGGAAACCGCATGTCGTAGAACCCAAAAAATTCAGTAAACATATTGTGTCGAGTGCTCGAAAAGAGGCCTCTTTGAGTCGCACTTAAAATCCTCTCACTAATGATGAACTAGTGACACGACAAGAAGAATGTTACTTCATTATACCGTATGGACTATAGATTACCAACTACTGCAAATTGTAGAAAATGAAGTCTTTTTTTGTTACCTTATCCAGCTGCCAAATCCGTTGTTGACTGTCAGATTAGCATCAAAAATAAACTGTACTAAATAAAGGGCCGGTTTCGCCATGCTCTGTTAGATTAACAAAGGATTAAAGGGCCGTTAAATATGTCAAAATGTACTCGTTTGACAGCCAAGGTTAGATTTAACGGTCTGTTAAACCTTGATTAGTTACTAACAGACCATGGTGAAATCTAACCTAAGGTTATGGATTTTGTTTGATTATTGAAATAAAAATAACGAAAGATGCTTCTTCTTGTTGTATCACTAGTTTCTTTCGAAACAGTGTGGTGAAAGGATTTGAAGTGCACCTCAAAGAGGCTCCTTTCGAGTACTTGACACATTTTCTAGAACTTTTTCGGTTTTACGACATGCCGGTTTCCTCACGATGTTTTCCGAAAAGTGCTACGAAGGTGCTACGCGTTGCTACGTAGAACGCTGGTTGTTTTAGAAGTAGTGATTACTCGCGACTTCGTCGACTTTGGTTTTGATAAAACTCACTAATATTCATTTTCTTATTTTGGTTTTTAGTGTAGGCCATGAGTACAAGGAACACATCCTCTAGACCTCTCAAAGATAAGTGGTTTATAGCTGTGCAGTGTAAGTCAGGACTAAGATTCAAAATATTTGAAGATTTTATTTAATTTTGAAAAATAACCTGATGCTAGGTAGGCTTTTATTTTGTTCTGTTATGTGTAATTATGTGGTGGGCACTAAAAATATTTTCTATCTTCTATCTAGATAGATAGAATTAGAGATAGGTCTTAGAGATAGATATCTCGAACAATATAATAAAGCTCGAACACATACTTAAGTCAGTCATGCGCAATAACGCAAGAACTGGGATGCAACTCATTGCTAATATAATATTGCAAGGGCTTGCTT
The DNA here is from genome assembly GCA_932294275.1 of Chloroclysta siterata. Lineage (NCBI taxonomy): Eukaryota > Metazoa > Arthropoda > Insecta > Lepidoptera > Geometridae > Chloroclysta > Chloroclysta siterata. The sequence goes on along the minus strand of OW028607.1, from coordinate 2,402,678 downwards.
ACACTAATGCAGTATATATAGTGCATAACGTTGTATATAGTGAATTCGTGACCCGGAATAATAATGGCTACTTTTTATAGGTGATGCAAGTAAAGCCGCGGGCTGGTAGCTAGTAATTCCTTAGGAATAATGAACTAGTTAAAGGGCATAAAAATCATTGTAATGCCCCAACGGGGCTCATGTCCTGGACATATTGTTATCCCCTAAGAACCTGTATACAACATGCAACAATGAATAAATGATAATGATAACTATTATGAAAGCGCGCGTAATATGAGATGCCTTCTCATAAAGTAAAAGGTCATTTTTTTTCACTAGAAATAAAATTTATTTAATGGTGTAACTTACGATTTTATAAATTATCCAAAAGGAACCCACTCCATGTCGAAAACCTCAAGGCAAGTTAGATCAAACAAAGAAAAATCATCAAATTTGTTTACAATTGACAAAGACACAATAGTTAAAAAATATATGAGCAATTAAAAAAAAATTGGATAAGACGAATCTGGCAAAGCAACAGACATTATTAAAAGGAATTGTAATGAACACACGTTAGATGGGAAAACATACTACATATACTCATTGAATAACTTACGTTAGGTAAGGGTACCTTTGAACACATTATAACTAGTAGTTCGCCCCGAACTGAGATCTCGTGATGCGACCCGACGAACGCATCAAAACTTTGAGTAGGTAGTAGTCAGAGGCAAGTCCAAACATTATCTTTGGACTTTTTTCTGACTACCGCCTACTAACTTGGTATGGTTACCAAGTTTCAACTCTATTGGCCTATTTATTGAAGAGTTCCGTTGAACAGACCTTGGCTCCATCATCAGACCTGGTCGTCGTCACCATTTTATAAAAACTGAGTACCTCCTTTATATATTTCAAGAAAAAAAAATGAGAAAAAGCAAAGGAACTGGCCGACCAGTAGAAAAACCTTGATACCAAAGAAACTCTTAGAGATGGGAGCTCTTGGATCGCTGGTTATCTTAATTTAACTTTTTTGTTGTATCTCAAAAACCGAGCGTCCCAGAAAAAAAGTAAAAATTGTTTTGAAATGTCCAAAGAAAGCCCTTTCATATGACATGTAACTTGATTTTTTTATGTAACTTTTTTTATTTTTGGCCCCTTAAAAAACCCCATATCTTAATAACCCTTCATTCGATTTTACTCATATACTTACCAGTAAATTTCTCAAGTACAAGCTATCGACTTATTAAATTTCATGCAGATCGGATCAGCGGTTCGAAAGTTATCGCCAGACAAACATACATACATACATACATACATACATAAAATGCCAAATCGCCCAAGTTGAAACTAGAATCTTCGTTCGCTTCGCTCACTCGATCAATAATTTGAAAATATATTATTGATCTTAAAACTAGTAGTTCGCCCCGAACTGAGATCTCGTGATGCGACCCGACGAACGCACCAAAACTTTGAGTAGGTGGTAGTCAAAGGCAAGTCCAAACATTATGTTTGGACTTTTTTCTGACTACCGCCTACTAACTTGGTACGGTAACCAAGTTTCAACTCTATTGGCCTATTTATTGAAGAGTTCCGTTGAACAGACCTTGGCTCCATCATCAGACCTGGTCGTTGTCACCATTTTATGAGAACTGAGTACCTCCTTAATTTATTTCAAGAAAAAAAAATAAGAAAAAGCAAAGTAACTGGCCGACCAGTAGAAAAACCTTGATGCCAACGAAACTCTTAGAGATGGGAGCTCTTGGGTCGCTGGTTAACTTAATTTAACTTTTTTGTTATATCTCAAAAACCGAGCGTCCAAAAAAAAAAGTAAAAATTGTTTTGGGATGTCCAAACAAAGCCCTTTCATATGACATGTAACTTGATTTTTTTATGTAACTTTTTTTATTTTTGCCCCCTCAAAAAACCCCATATCTCAAAAACGCTTCATCCGATTTTACTCATATACTTACCAGTAAATTTCTCAAGTACAAGCTATCGACATATCAAATTTCATGCAGATCGGATCAACGGTTCTAAAGTTATCGCCAGACAAACATACATACATACATACATACATACATACATACATACATACATAAAATGCCAAATCGCCCAAGTTGAAACTAAGATCTTCGTTCGCTTCGCTCACTCGATCAATTAATGATCGTTTTTATCTATACCAAACTATAAGGTAACATTCATAGTAAGATAGCGTTTATTTACTTTTAACAAAAAGTCTATTTTCCCACCCCTCACGAACTTCAGCCTTCAAGTTGATCCCTCCGATTGGCTGTGACACGATGGTGCAAGAATCAAACTCCAAATGGGAAGCCATGCCCGGTGCCAACTCCACGCGATACTTCTTCAGAATGGTAATGAGACCGGGTATCATTTTCATTTTAGCAAATCGCAAACCTGGAAAAGTGCCGATATCTTTATGCTATTCGTTTTAAATGGTTACTGTTAAAATGGCGACAGATCTCAGGAACAACATGTGATCCATCAATCCATCCCTAGTTTACAATAAGACCTGTCGTACTGTATGGATGTGAGTGTTGGGCAACCAAAGAGACGGATGAGAGAAGAGTGTATGCAGCAGAAATGCTTTTTTTGAGATGGATGTGCGGAGTGACAAGCATGGATAAAATAAGGAATGAGTATGTTAAAGGAAGTTTAAAAGTAGCGACTGTGATGGATAAGTTGAGGAGCAATAGGTTAGCGTGGTATGGGCATGTCTACCCCAGCTATTTAGCTGGGGTGCGGCTGGGGTACCAGAATTATGTCAACAAATTGAATAATGATTATTAATAAACTAGTAGTTCGCCCCGAACTGAGATCTCGTGATGCGACCCGACGAACGCATTAAAACTTTGAGTCGGTAGTAGTCAGAGGCAAGTCCAAACATTATCTTTGGACTTTTTTCTGACTACCGTCTACTAACTTGGTATGGTTACCAAGTTTCAACTCTATTGGCCTATTTATTGAAGAATTCCGTTGAACAGACCTTGGCTCCATCATCAGACCTAGTCGTCGTTACCATTTTATGAGAACTGAGTACCTCCTTAATTTATTTCAAGAAAAAAAAATAAGAAAAATCAAAGGAACTGGCCGACCAGTAGAAAAACCTTGATGTCAACGAAACTCTTAGAGATGGGAGCTCTTGGATCGCTGGTTATCTTAATTTAACTTTTTAAATTTTATCTCGAAAACCGAGCGTCCCAAAAAAAAAGTAAAAATTGTTTTGGAATGTCCAAACAAAGCCCTTTCATATGACATGTAAGTTGATTTTTTTATGTAACTTTTTTTATTTTTGCCCTCTTTAAAAACCCCATATCTCAAAGACCCTTCATCCGATTTTACTCATATACTTACCAGTAAATTTCTCAAGTACAAGCTATCGACGTATCAAATTTCATGCAGATCGGATCAACGGTTCTAAAGTTATCGCCAGACAAACATACATACATACATACATACATACATACATACATACATACATAAAATGCCAAATCGCCCAAGTTGAAACTAAGATCTTCGTTCGCTTCGCTCACTCGATCAATTAATAATAATCTGTAAGTGCAGAGCAGACTAAGCTCTAGGTTTGCTCACAATGTTTTCCTGCACTGCTGGAGAGCAGTAGTAATGGGAACATATTTTTTTGAATATAAATATATTCGTATAGGTACACGACTGGATTCGAACCAGCGCAGCGACGTAACGATCGTAAAACAGGGTTGCTGCCGCTTACCAGCAGCGCTCTATCGGTATAACTATTAGGCACTCGTATAAAAGTCCCATAAAATATTTGTTACACGTCTACATACCTATGCAAATTCTTGGCCCTTCTCCGAAAGGCAGGTAAGTGTACGGCTTGATATTCGCTTTGTTTTCTGCCATAAACCGTTCTGGCCGGAACTGCTCTGGGTCTGGAAAGTTGTCAGGGTCATGGTGGAGTGCATACACCGGCACGTGCACTCTGGTGCCCTTCTCTAGCTGAAGGCCCGAAGGAAATGTGTAGTCTTCCACTACTTCCCGAGTTAAAACACCTAAAACTGGGTACAACCGCATAGCTTCATGTATACAAGCATCCAGGTAGGGCAACCCTTTTAAACAGTCATATGTAATCTGATTGTTGTTCTTCTGCAGATAAGTGTCGATTTCTTCATGAACTTTCTTCTGTACGTTTTGGTTCTTGGCTAATTCAAACAGCGTAAAGCTAAGTGTGCTTGATGTGGTCTCAAAGCCAGCTGCGAAAAACGTTATGCATTGAGCCACAAGTAACTCATTATCCACAGCGATATCCACCTTCTTATCACCTGCAGTCTTCATATTAGATAAACTGTCACCAGTTATGCAATTTTTATCTTTCAAGCTTAATACCAGATCAACAAAATCGTTTCTAGAGGAAGGTTTGTAATCTCGTCCTGCGAAGATTCCGAGTAGCAAATCTGAGAAAAATTTGTCTACTGATGTTGGAAACGCCTTGAAGCCTAAGCCGTAAAATACAGCTGGCCAAATAGCTCTGGCGTAGATCTTGAATCCTCTGTATAATGTGTTATCGAAAATCGACAATGCAATTGCTGAAAACGCATTGTTGTCTGGTTTATCCATGGTGTGAGTATCGATGCCGAATGCACAGGAGCACACACCGCTGATCGTGTACCGTGCCATCATTGCCCTGCTTTCGAATACTTCTGATTTCTCCATAGATTTGTCAAGCATCGTCTCGAAGCCATTGGCACAGTTTTGTATCAAGTAAAACATGTTTTTCATTTTTGCAGATGAGAAAAGTGGTGTTAGATTTTGCCGGACAACCTTCCAGCGATCACCTCCCGAAAAGAAAATGTTCTTTGTGAATACCTCTTTGTGCGTGTAGTTGGAAACCTCTCGTCCGCTGAAGAAATAAAAGTCCTTAGTCATCACGAGCTTCACCAGTTGAGGGTCTCGGACGATCAAAGCAGGCTCGGTGCCGTAAAATGTTCCGAAGTATGGAGCCCCTGGGAACTGCTGGCAAAGATCCTGAGCAACTTTACCAAACCATTTCTTTAGAAATATTAGTTCACCATAATTTCCTAATAATGGCACAGGTTTTACAAATGGGACTTTCTTTTTTTTCCAGTAATCGAATTTAAGTATACTGATATAGTATACGACGAGTAATATTGACGCTACAAGCGACAATACTGAAACCACAATCATGTTTAACAACAGAAAAGAAAACAGGATTAATTAAGTAATTAAAAGGATAAATGCTTTTAATTCTGTGTTTTGTGTGTTTAACAATGATGTGACAAACCTAAACTAAGTGGAATTGTCAATCCAAGTTGTATTTATATCTGGCTATGTTGTCTACTAATTTATATACATGGTGAGTTTTTTTCACTGAGACGAAGTCTAAAACCACAAGAGTTATCAAAAGTCATGGTTTCATAAATTGAAATGTGACTCCTAAATCTAAATTTATTTAAAAAAAATGTTCTGCATTAAACAAAACGACGGAGGCGATTATTTTGAATATTATCGAAATAATAATCAAGGTAACTGCGCTTGTAAGTGAACGTTTGTGAATCAGATGACGGATGTCCAATTTTTTCATACAAAAAGTATTTTGGATCAGACTTTGTTAAAATTTCAGTGGTAGCTAACCAAACTAAAATCTCGAAAACAGGCTTTTTGAAGACAAGGCAGTTTCGATTTCAAGAAGAAGAAGATTAATAACTTCATCTGACACTATTTGTAAGCATGACTGAACTATTGTATTTTCATTTTAATTTCAACTTGACTGAAATAATTTGTATTCTATTTTAATTTTAGTTGTATTCTAATTAAAATTCGTTCTAATTAAATAAATCACGGGTACAAAATTTGGATTCAATAGCTTCGTTTGCGCATAGTCTCAAATAAAAATTTATAAATTGAATACAGTAAAAGTTGTACAACTTTACATAATTCATAAATTTTCAATTTTGAAGGAGTAACTCCTACCTACTGCACTTTTCTAGCTCTCGTGGTTTCAGACTTCAACTTCGACTCACCCTGTATACTCCAAATTCTATGGATGACCAGCATTTTAATATCTATGCATAAAAGGTTAGGAGGTCTGTTCGAGCTGTCTGATATTGATATGCTTTTCGCATGCAATATATATGAACATCAAATAAATGCTGGTCATCATTAGTTCTATTATAATGGCCAGCATTCGATATTAAATGCTGGTCATCAAAACACGCTTATCGATCGAGTGAGCGAAGCGAACTTATCGATACTTTGATAAATTTGTTATCTATCTATCTATCCCATACCACCTTAGGCAAGTCTGAAAACAGCGCCTGGTCTTCGGACTAGACATAGAAGCGGAGTCTTGGATTTTCAGCTATACAGACAAAATCCAGAAATCCACTAGTTCATAGTTAGTAGGCACATTGTTTCATTTTATTTTATTTGTAGGTATTTATGTTTAGTTATAGCATCTTTTTTTATATAATTGGTGGTTTGCCCCGAACTGAGATCTCGTGAAGCGATACGAACGTTACGAAAATTTAAGTAGGTGGTAGACAGAGGCAAGTCCAAACATTATATTTGGAATTGCTTCTGACTACCGCCTACTATTTTGGTATAGAAACCAAGTTTCAACTCTTTTGCCTATTTATTGAAGAGTTCCGTTGAACAGACCTTGGCTCCATCATCAGACGGTCGCTGTTACTATTATATGAGAACTAAGTAAGTACCTTCTTGATTTATTACAAGAAAAAAAAGTAATGGACTGGTAAATTTAAATTTTTCGTTGTATTATTTATTTTTTATTTTAATTTAATTAGAACGGTACATTAACAATTACACTAATTAAATCTGATATAAAATGAGTTCAATTGCATTAAAAATTATGAATAATTAAAAACATTGAGTTATGATTGAGAAAACACAGCAAAAATAATATACATATAAAAGGAAATAAAAAAATATATGTATCTTCGGGCGTCAAATATATGTATCTTTTGAAATGTTCAAGCCCTTTCATATGACACGTAGCTTGATATATTTGTGTTACTTTTTTTATTTTTGCCCCCATATCTTAACAACTCCCTATTTGATTTTACTCATATATGTATTATTTACTTACCAGTAAATTTCTCAAGTACCAGCTATCGACTTACCAAATTTCATGCAGATCGGATCAACAGTTCGAAAGTTATGGCGTGACAAAATTAAAATGACTGTTGTCGCTCAAGTTGACTGGATTTTACTTCGCTTCTCTCACTCAATCAATTAGTTAAATAAATGTAATAATGTATATATTAAATAATAATAAAATATAAGTATTATACAGGGTTACAGGAAAAGTCGTGCTAGATCCGTTAAGGGCGTGGAGTACCCATCATTCCTGACATATTTCACTATGAAACACCCTACCCTAAACTAAACCCTTTTCGAGATATTCGACTTTTAATTTTTTTATTGAAAATTGCCGATTTTTAGGCAATTAAATTTATTTTTGGTTGTTTTGTGTATCTTATTATTATTATTATTGCATTTTTACATGTGTAATTAGATGCTTTAGGACGTCAATCATTAAAATAGTGCATAAGTTAATTGAATAGACCGTAGTAGACAAGTGAAAGTTAAGAAATAAAAAAAAAATTAGAAAGTTTATTTTTCTCTAAGGGATATCTAAAAAAAATATTATGGCAATTCTTCGGCAGATGTTTTTAAAAATATCTACGTTTCATCAGCTATCTAACGAGGTATAATAATCTAGGGTTTTATTCAATTGCATTGAAAAAAAATTAGTTTTATAGGCGACAGTGGAGAAGAAAATTTATACTTAGCCCTAAAAAGTAAAAGTAAAACAATAGGTAAGCATGAAATGTCATTTATTAAAGGTTTTCACACAACTTTTTCTTATTCTACAGTTCATGTTCAACATGGCCGCCTCTATTTCTGATACATTGTCGCATCCTTCTACGGAGACCAGTCTTCACTACTCCAGTGGTCAACGTGGTCCTCATTTTATTTGCTGCATCCACAATCCTTTCTCTTAGGTCTTCCACAGACGAAACTGGATTCGGCTCGCTGTACACAAGACTTTTCATGCACCCCCACACATGAAAATCCATGGGGGTTAGGTCCGGACTTCTTGCTGGCCATGGCAACGGCCCACCTCGTCCTATCCATTTGTTTGGATAATTTGTGTCCAGCCAGTCTCTGACACTTCTCCTGAAATGGGCAGGGCAGCCATCGTGTTGGAACCACATGTCCCTGATCAGGTTGAGTGGCAGATCATCCAGCAAATCACTCAAGTCTGCTCTCAGGAAATTTTCGTAGCTTTCCCCATTTAAATTATCCGGTAGAAAGTAAGGTCCAATCAAATGATTGGAGATAATGCCCATCCACACATTCACGCTGAATCTTCGTTGGGACCCCTTCACTCTTTTCTTATTGGGATTCCTTAGTGCTTTTGGGGCCCAGTAATGGGCGTTGTGATAGTTAGTTATGCCATCTTTATCAAATTTGGACTCATCCGTCCACAAGATATTTCTTAGAAAATCTGGGTCTTCTACGTCAGCATTTAGCATAAATCTGCAAAAGTCCAATCTTCTCGCGGGGTCTCCTTCTTCAATAACGTGTACCGGCGTGTAATGGTATGGGTATAGGCCAGCAGTATGCACTGTAAACCACACTCTCCATTGCGAAAGTCCCAGATCACGGGCAACAATATTAGTGGAAGTAGTCGGATCCGCTCGAAAGCGTTGCACTATCTCATTGTCCTGTTCTTCGTCGTCAATTCGTGGTCTACCCATGTCTGTATTACGTCTCAAAACAGAGCCAGATTCTCGAAGTCTTCGATAAACTCTGTCAAAAACGGCCACATCCGGCACTCGACGACCGGGGTAGCGAGTTACGTATTCGTTGCGAGCTTGCGCAGATACACAATCGCAGTATCCGTAACAAATAAGCATATCAGCATATTCCTCAGGTGTGTAGGACGTCATCTTCAACACTTCCGTATCACAGGTACAAATCAGAGTCCGGTTAACAAGTATAGTAGTCACAAATCAGAAGAAATAGTCCAGAATCACAGCCAAGTCGAGAAAAAGAGCAAAACGATATCACATCTACTATGTACGAAGCACAAAAGCAGACTGACAACCAAAACAATACCCCCTGTTGTATTCCCAGCCCTAACCGGTCTCTACACATTTTTTCTTTCATTCATACCTACATAAATCGTCACTTGTCTCGCTCTCACGGTGTGTCTGAACTTGAAGGACAATAGGCGCGGGACCGTTAGAACTGCTACCTGGAGCGTCCCAACTACTTTTTTTCCACGAAATGTAATACAAACCCTAGATTGTTATACCTCGTTAGATAGCTGATGAAACGTAGATATTTTTAAAAACATCTGCCGAAGAATTGCCATAATATTTTTTTTAGATATCCCTTAGAGAAAAATAAACTTTCTAATTTTTTTTTTATTTCTTAACTTTCACTTGTCTACTACGGTCTATTCAATTAACTTATGCACTATTTTAATGATTGACGTCCTAAAGCATCTAATTACACATGTAAAAATGCAATAATAATAATAATAAGATACACAAAACAACCAAAAATAAATTTAATTGCCTAAAAATCGGCAATTTTCAATAAAAAAATTAAAAGTCGAATATCTCGAAAAGGGTTTAGTTTAGGGTAGGGTGTTTCATAGTGAAATATGTCAGGAATGATGGGTACTCCACGCCCTTAACGGATCTAGCACGACTTTTCCTGTAACCCTGTATATTTGTATGAATGTGTATAATTTTATTGTGTGTGTTGTGGTGTCTTTTAATGTAATTTCAAATACTAAAAACGAAATGAAATGTTGTTGTAACTTGATTTTTTTATGTAACTTTTTTTATTTTTGGCCCCTTAAAAAACCCCATATCTTAATAACCCTTCATTCGATTTTACTCATATACTTACCAGTAAATTTCTCAAGTACAAGCTATCGACTTATTAAATTTCATGCAGATCGGATCAGCGGTTCGAAAGTTATCGCCAGACAAACATACATACATACATACATACATACATAAAATGCCAAATCGCCCAAGTTGAAACTAGAATCTTCGTTCGCTTCGCTCACTCGATCAATAATTTGAAAATATATTATTGATCTTAAAATTAATGATCGTTTTTATCTATACCAAACTATAAGGTAACATTCATAGTAAGATAGCGTTTATTTACTTTTAACAAAAAGTCTATTTTCCCACCCCTCACGAACTTCAGCCTTCAAGTTGATCCCTCCGATTGGCTGTGACACGATGGTGCAAGAATCAAACTCCAAATGGGAAGCCATGCCCGGTGCCAACTCCACGCGATACTTCTTCAGAATGGTAATGAGACCGGGTATCATTTTCATTTTAGCAAATCGCAAACCTGGAAAAGTGCCGATATCTTTATGCTATTCGTTTTAAATGGTTACTGTTAAAATGGCGACAGATCTCAGGAACAACATGTGATCCATCAATCCATCCCTAGTTTACAATAAGACCTGTCGTACTGTATGGATGTGAGTGTTGGGCAACCAAAGAGACGGATGAGAGAAGAGTGTATGCAGCAGAAATGCTTTTTTTGAGATGGATGTGCGGAGTGACAAGCATGGATAAAATAAGGAATGAGTATGTTAAAGGAAGTTTAAAAGTAGCGACTGTGATGGATAAGTTGAGGAGCAATAGGTTAGCGTGGTATGGGCATGTCTACCCCAGCTATTTAGCTGGGGTGCGGCTGGGGTACCAGAATTATGTCAACAAATTGAATAATGATTATTAATAAACTAGTAGTTCGCCCCGAACTGAGATCTCGTGATGCGACCCGACGAACGCATTAAAACTTTGAGTCGGTAGTAGTCAGAGGCAAGTCCAAACATTATCTTTGGACTTTTTTCTGACTACCGTCTACTAACTTGGTATGGTTACCAAGTTTCAACTCTATTGGCCTATTTATTGAAGAATTCCGTTGAACAGACCTTGGCTCCATCATCAGACCTAGTCGTCGTTACCATTTTATGAGAACTGAGTACCTCCTTAATTTATTTCAAGAAAAAAAAATAAGAAAAATCAAAGGAACTGGCCGACCAGTAGAAAAACCTTGATGTCAACGAAACTCTTAGAGATGGGAGCTCTTGGATCGCTGGTTATCTTAATTTAACTTTTTAAATTTTATCTCGAAAACCGAGCGTCCCAAAAAAAAAGTAAAAATTGTTTTGGAATGTCCAAACAAAGCCCTTTCATATGACATGTAAGTTGATTTTTTTATGTAACTTTTTTTATTTTTGCCCTCTTTAAAAACCCCATATCTCAAAGACCCTTCATCCGATTTTACTCATATACTTACCAGTAAATTTCTCAAGTACAAGCTATCGACGTATCAAATTTCATGCAGATCGGATCAACGGTTCTAAAGTTATCGCCAGACAAACATACATACATACATACATACATACATACATACATACATACATAAAATGCCAAATCGCCCAAGTTGAAACTAAGATCTTCGTTCGCTTCGCTCACTCGATCAATTAATAATAATCTGTAAGTGCAGAGCAGACTAAGCTCTAGGTTTGCTCACAATGTTTTCCTGCACTGCTGGAGAGCAGTAGTAATGGGAACATATTTTTTTGAATATAAATATATTCGTATAGGTACACGACTGGATTCGAACCAGCGCAGCGACGTAACGATCGTAAAACAGGGTTGCTGCCGCTTACCAGCAGCGCTCTATCGGTATAGCTATTAGGCACTCGTATAAAAGTCCCATAAAATATTTGTTACACGTCTACATACCTATGCAAATTCTTGGCCCTTCTCCGAAAGGCAGGTAAGTGTACGGCTTGATATTCGCTTTGTTTTCTGCCATAAACCGTTCTGGCCGGAACTGCTCTGGGTCTGGAAAGTTGTCAGGGTCATGGTGGAGTGCATACACCGGCACGTGCACTCTGGTGCCCTTCTCTAGCTGAAGGCCCGAAGGAAATGTGTAGTCTTCCACTACTTCCCGAGTTAAAACACCTAAAACTGGGTACAACCGCATAGCTTCATGTATACAAGCATCCAGGTAGGGCAACCCTTTTAAACAGTCATATGTAATCTGATTGTTGTTCTTCTGCAGATAAGTGTCGATTTCTTCATGAACTTTCTTCTGTACGTTTTGGTTCTTGGCTAATTCAAACAGCGTAAAGCTAAGTGTGCTTGATGTGGTCTCAAAGCCAGCTGCGAAAAACGTTATGCATTGAGCCACAAGTAACTCATTATCCACAGCGATATCCACCTTCTTATCACCTGCAGTCTTCATATTAGATAAACTGTCACCAGTTATGCAATTTTTATCTTTCAAGCTTAATACCAGATCAACAAAATCGTTTCTAGAGGAAGGTTTGTAATCTCGTCCTGCGAAGATTCCGAGTAGCAAATCTGAGAAAAATTTGTCTACTGATGTTGGAAACGCCTTGAAGCCTAAGCCGTAAAATACAGCTGGCCAAATAGCTCTGGCGTAGATCTTGAATCCTCTGTATAATGTGTTATCGAAAATCGACAATGCAATTGCTGAAAACGCATTGTTGTCTGGTTTATCCATGGTGTGAGTATCGATGCCGAATGCACAGGAGCACACACCGCTGATCGTGTACCGTGCCATCATTGCCCTGCTTTCGAATACTTCTGATTTCTCCATAGATTTGTCAAGCATCGTCTCGAAGCCATTGGCACAGTTTTGTATCAAGTAAAACATGTTTTTCATTTTTGCAGATGAGAAAAGTGGTGTTAGATTTTGCCGGACAACCTTCCAGCGATCACCTCCCGAAAAGAAAATGTTCTTTGTGAATACCTCTTTGTGCGTGTAGTTGGAAACCTCTCGTCCGCTGAAGAAATAAAAGTCCTTAGTCATCACGAGCTTCACCAGTTGAGGGTCTCGGACGATCAAAGCAGGCTCGGTGCCGTAAAATGTTCCGAAGTATGGAGCCCCTGGGAACTGCTGGCAAAGATCCTGAGCAACTTTACCAAACCATTTCTTTAGAAATATTAGTTCACCATAATTTCCTAATAATGGCACAGGTTTTACAAATGGGACTTTCTTTTTTTTCCAGTAATCGAATTTAAGTATACTGATATAGTATACGACGAGTAATATTGACGCTACAAGCGACAATACTGAAACCACAATCATGTTTAACAACAGAAAAGAAAACAGGATTAATTAAGTAATTAAAAGGATAAATGCTTTTAATTCTGTGTTTTGTGTGTTTAACAATGATGTGACAAACCTAAACTAAGTGGAATTGTCAATCCAAGTTGTATTTATATCTGGCTATGTTGTCTACTAATTTATATACATGGTGAGTTTTTTTCACTGAGACGAAGTCTAAAACCACAAGAGTTATCAAAAGTCATGGTTTCATAAATTGAAATGTGACTCCTAAATCTAAATTTATTTAAAAAAAATGTTCTGCATTAAACAAAACGACGGAGGCGATTATTTTGAATATTATCGAAATAATAATCAAGGTAACTGCGCTTGTAAGTGAACGTTTGTGAATCAGATGACGGATGTCCAATTTTTTCATACAAAAAGTATTTTGGATCAGACTTTGTTAAAATTTCAGTGGTAGCTAACCAAACTAAAATCTCGAAAACAGGCTTTTTGAAGACAAGGCAGTTTCGATTTCAAGAAGAAGAAGATTAATAACTTCATCTGACACTATTTGTAAGCATGACTGAACTATTGTATTTTCATTTTAATTTCAACTTGACTGAAATAATTTGTATTCTATTTTAATTTTAGTTGTATTCTAATTAAAATTCGTTCTAATTAAATAAATCACGGGTACAAAATTTGGATTCAATAGCTTCGTTTGCGCATAGTCTCAAATAAAAATTTATAAATTGAATACAGTAAAAGTTGTACAACTTTACATAATTCATAAATTTTCAATTTTGAAGGAGTAACTCCTACCTACTGCACTTTTCTAGCTCTCGTGGTTTCAGACTTCAACTTCGACTCACCCTGTATACTCCAAATTCTATGGATGACCAGCATTTTAATATCTATGCATAAAAGGTTAGGAGGTCTGTTCGAGCTGTCTGATATTGATATGCTTTTCGCATGCAATATATATGAACATCAAATAAATGCTGGTCATCATTAGTTCTATTATAATGGCCAGCATTCGATATTAAATGCTGGTCATCAAAACACGCTTATCGATCGAGTGAGCGAAGCGAACTTATCGATACTTTGATAAATTTGTTATCTATCTATCTATCCCATACCACCTTAGGCAAGTCTGAAAACAGCGCCTGGTCTTCGGACTAGACATAGAAGCGGAGTCTTGGATTTTCAGCTATACAGACAAAATCCAGAAATCCACTAGTTCATAGTTAGTAGGCACATTGTTTCATTTTATTTTATTTGTAGGTATTTATGTTTAGTTATAGCATCTTTTTTTATATAATTGGTGGTTTGCCCCGAACTGAGATCTCGTGAAGCGATACGAACGTTACGAAAATTTAAGTAGGTGGTAGACAGAGGCAAGTCCAAACATTATATTTGGAATTGCTTCTGACTACCGCCTACTATTTTGGTATAGAAACCAAGTTTCAACTCTTTTGCCTATTTATTGAAGAGTTCCGTTGAACAGACCTTGGCTCCATCATCAGACGGTCGCTGTTACTATTATATGAGAACTAAGTAAGTACCTTCTTGATTTATTACAAGAAAAAAAAGTAATGGACTGGTAAATTTAAATTTTTCGTTGTATTATTTATTTTTTATTTTAATTTAATTAGAACGGTACATTAACAATTACACTAATTAAATCTGATATAAAATGAGTTCAATTGCATTAAAAATTATGAATAATTAAAAACATTGAGTTATGATTGAGAAAACACAGCAAAAATAATATACATATAAAAGGAAATAAAAAAATATATGTATCTTCGGGCGTCAAATATATGTATCTTTTGAAATGTTCAAGCCCTTTCATATGACACGTAGCTTGATATATTTGTGTTACTTTTTTTATTTTTGCCCCCATATCTTAACAACTCCCTATTTGATTTTACTCATATATGTATTATTTACTTACCAGTAAATTTCTCAAGTACCAGCTATCGACTTACCAAATTTCATGCAGATCGGATCAACAGTTCGAAAGTTATGGCGTGACAAAATTAAAATGACTGTTGTCGCTCAAGTTGACTGGATTTTACTTCGCTTCTCTCACTCAATCAATTAGTTAAATAAATGTAATAATGTATATATTAAATAATAATAAAATATAAGTATTATATATTTGTATGAATGTGTATAATTTTATTGTGTGTGTTGTGGTGTCTTTTAATGTAATTTCAAATACTAAAAACGAAATGAAATGTTGTTTAAGAAAAAAAATTATCCGCACTACTGGCATGCCATTGAATCTACACTAATATTATAAAGAGGAAAGATTTGTATTTTTGTTGTTTTGTTGTTTTGTATGTAACGAATAGGCTCAAAAACTACTGGTCCGATTTCAAAAATTCTTTCACCATTAGAACGCTACATTATCCCTGAGTAACATAGGCTATATTATATTTTCAAAAAAATCAGGGATCCTTACTAAAACTCCAATAATGTAACCCAAGGTGGAAAACAAAAACCTTACATCGCGTGCGCTGCGAAAACTATTGATGACTAAGCGGCCTGTCCCAGCTTCGCATGGGTTCATAATTAAGACGGTTTCAATACCTACATTACTTCTTGAATTTTTCAAATCGAATATTCCATTCAAAAGATATGACGAAATTAAAAATGTCAATGGTCCACGGGTCACGCACGGGGTGCGATTTCACTCACTCAGGGAGAAGGACGTGCAAATGTATGAAATAAGTAGACGCGAGGCTCGAACCCACGGTCTAAGTTTATCTTAAAATGTTCAAAAAATGTATGACCACCCATGCGAAGCTGGGACAGGCCGCTAGTAAATGATATAAATATAAAGACATTTATTGTTTATGGAAAACTAGGTACAACTGCTTCATTTGGATGATAAAAATGATGAAAAAAACTCAAGAGGTGCGTCGCGGGCAGATACTGTATTTAATAGTTAGACCTCTCAACCTATAAGAGTACTTGATTTTCGGCTTGGGCAAAAAAATCATACGCAATTATTATTATTACCTAGCACTGCCTGTACCAGTTATGCTTATCTTGATAAAAACTTACAGCTCGTCTAGACATAGAACTAAATGATAATAGTTTCGGAAGTTGTCAGTCTCTTAAAGCGAGGACAACTAGCTAATGTACTTATCTACCGTCTCGCTCGCACATTACAACAGATAGAAAATCACTGAACTAATTTATGAATAAAATCTTTATTCCAAAAATAAGAAAACCCGACTGCCTAAACTAAAAGGATGGAAACAAGATTATGTTTTATATTTCTTCTTGATAGTGAACTCCAGTTGTTCAGTCTTGACGAATGATACAATTTAATAATTACAGGCAGTAGTTTGGGCAGTCGGGTTTTTTTATTTTTTGAATAAGGTTTTATGTTTAGCTTTTTTGAGGCCTATAAATGTAGGATTTAAGATGAGTATTATGTTATCGTAAGCATTCTAATTTCTCCATAGATTGCAGCTATAAATGGGTAATTCGTCCCTCACACTTTTGAAGTAGGTACTTATCAACTTTGTTAGTTGCATTTTGGGTATGACGTCAGCAAGATAAATATTATACCAGTTGACATATTGAATCGGTAGATTCAACAGAGAGGACAACAAACACAAAACGGCGTGTGTCCAAGACGTAACCTTCTTTCATTTCAGAGCACAAACATTTACAAAAATGCCTATTAATGTTGTATAAATAGGCATAACAATTGTAAAAACCTGAACACATCCTCTAGACCTCTTAAGATCAGAGGATTTTGGACTGTGCAGTGTGTCAGGCTTTGATTCGAGATATTAGAAGATTGTATTCCCCTGCTATGAAGGCGTCGCCTTGGTAGGCTCGAACAACATAATACAATTCAAACACAAATCATTGTGCATTGCTGAAACATTATTGCAAGGACTTGCTTGCATTATTGCAGTGCTTTATTTTAAAGGAGACGAAAAAACACGTTCTAGTGAATTCGTCAAGACACTTTTTGTAGATAATGATGTGTTCTGCAAAGTCGTAGTACATTATTTTGTTCTATCATCGATAGTTTTCGCAGCCCACGCGATGTAAGGGATTTTTTAGGTAATTTTTTTCCACCTTGGGTTACATTATTGGAGTTTTAGTAAGGACCCCTATTTTTTTAGAAAACATAATATAGCCTATGTCACCCGGAGATAGTGTAGCTTCCTAACGGTGGAAGATTTTTAAAATCGGTCCAGTAGTTTCGGAGCCTATTCAATGCAAACAAACAAACAATCATATATTTCCTCTATAATACTACTACTAGTATAGAAAACAATACAAAAAATAGTACATTGTTATCCTAGGGGTGAAAGTAACTTATTTAGTCCCGAGACGGGGTTTGGCGCCCGAGCATAGCGAGGGCGCCAATAGTTCGAGGGACTAAATAAGTCTTTAACCCGTGGTAAACACTGTGCTTTTCATTACGAATACAAGGAAAGTAAAAATAAAAACATGAATTAGCTAAATAAAAAATGAGTGAATTGTAGTAGATCCAATCCATGCTGCATTATAAATATAACCAAAGAGTTTTTATGTTCGATCGAAAAAGGTCTCTAGTCCATGCCGCATTCTAACCAGAATTTTTATGTTCGATGACATTTGATGGTATGGATACTTGTTGCTACATAAATTATATTTACGAAAAAGGTTAAAATTACATGTTTTGTGTAAAATAAAGATTTTTTTAATAAGAAAATAAAGGGTTATAATATAAATTATAAAACCTATTTAAAAAAATCCATTACATGTTTCACTAACTTGGTTGAATAAGGATCTCTTTGGTAATAAACCTCCTTTGTTTACGAGGGCCAACAGAAGTCATACTAAAGAGGTTTATTACCAAAGAGGTACTTCGCTCTGATTTCACCATGCCGTGTTAGATTAACAAAGGATTAAAGGGCCGTTAAATATGTCAAAATGGCATCAAGGTTAGATTTAACCGCCTGTTTATCCTTGATTAGTAACTAACAGAGCATGGTGAAATCATCTCTTATTTAGTAATGTATTTTTTTTAATATGTTTTATGATACCCTTTATTCTCAATAAAAATATTTAATTTCTGTCTTTTTAACAAAACACGCATTTTAACCTTTTTCGTAATTACAATTATAAGTAGCTATTTACTTATCCATAACATCAAATGACATCGAACATACAAACTCTTTGGTTAGAATGCAGCATGGATTTGGATCTACTACAATTCACTTATTTTTTCTTTAGCTTATTCGTGTTTTTATTCGTGTTTACTTTCCTTGTATTCGTAATGAAAAGCACTTGTTTGCCTCAAAGACTTATTTAGTCCCTCGAACTTGGGAATCGAAACCCCGTCTTGGGACTAAATAAGTTACTTTCACCCCTAGCATCCATGTTTTTATGTTAAAACTTTGAAAGTAAAAAAATTGGCTCCTCACTCATACAAAAACCAATAAAACAACCATTATTGAAAAGATTTTTTATGAACACACGTTATATTTTAAAATAATCTTAAGGAGAAACATACGTTAATGTACGGTAAGGATACCTTTGAACATAATTATATATCTTGCATATCATCTTAGAATAAATGAAATATCATTTTGATCTATACTTAACTATAAGGTAAACTGGATACTAAGTTCATCAAATTGTATACCTAGCCTTTTATTTACTTTTAGCAAATAGTCGATTTTCCCACCCCTCGCGTACTTCAGCCTTCAATTTGATCCCTCCGATTGGCTGTGTCACGATGGTGCAAGAATCGAACTTCAATTTCGAAGCCATGCCCGGCGCCAACTCCACGCGATACTTTTTCAGAATGGTGATGAGACCGGGTACCATTTTCATTTTTGCAAATCGCGAACCTGCAAATATGCACACATCGATTTACTATTCATTCTAAATAATTAAAATAAAAAGATTTCGGACAATTAAAAGATCCATAAAACTAAAACTAACTTATCTACATCTACACTTCTACATCTACACTAATATTATAAAGAAGAAAGCTTTGTATTTTTGTATGTAACGAATAGGCTCAAAAACTACTGGTCCGATTTCAAAAATTCTTTCACCATTAGAATGCTACATTATCCCTGAGTAACATAGGCTATATTATATTTTCAAAAAAATCAGGGATCCTTACTAAAACTCCAATAATGTAACCCAAGGTGGAAACCAAAAACCTTACATCGCGTGCGCTGCGAAAACTATTGATGATAGAACAAAATAATGTTCTACGATTTTGTAGAACACGTCATCATCTACAAAAAATGTTGCGACAGCATATGTCTAACTATTATAGTTATGTCACAATAAGTGTTCATTTATTATAAAAAAATTATTGAAATGCCGCCGCTAGACAAGGGTGTTTATTTGTACCTTGGTATTAATCCTTATCCAAATAAATCATTTCATAATTAAGACGGTTTCAATACCTATAGATTACTTCTTAAATTTTTCAAATCGGACATTCCATTCAAAAGATATGACGAAATTAAAAACTTTAACGGGTCCACGGGTCACGCTCGGGGTGCGATTTCACTCTCTGGCGTGCAAATGTATGAAATAAGTAGACGCGAGGCTCGAACCCACGGTCTAAGTTTATCCTAAAATGTTCAAAAAATTTATGACCACCCATGCGAAGCTGGGACAGGCCGCTAGTGTACACTAAACACTTAGCCATAATTGGCCATTTTTTTTACACCTTGTGTTACATTATTTAAGTTATAGCAGGGATCCCTATTTTTTTCTAATAATAAATATAGCTTGTTACTCAAGGATAATGTAGCATTCTAATGGTGAAAGAATTTTTTAAAATCAGACCAGTAGTTTTTGAGCCTATTCATTACATACAAAAATGCAAATCTTTCCTCTTTATAATATTAGTTTAGATAATCAATACGTGAGTCAACTAAACTGTGGGTTTCCTCACAATATTTTTCTGCACTGCTGGATAGCACTAGCAATGCGAACATATATTTTTTTAATATAAATATATTCGAATAGGTCGACTGGATTCGAACCAGCGACGTTAGGATCGATAAGCAGGGTTGCTTCCGCTTACCAGCGGTGTTAAAAGTCACATAAAATATTTTTTACACGTTTACATACCTATGCAAATTCTTGGCCCTTCTCCGAAAGGCAGGTAAGTGTACGGCTTGATATTCGCTTTGTTTTCTGCCATAAACCGTTCTGGCAGGAATTTTTCCGGGTCCGGAAAGTTATCAGGGTCATGATGGAGTGTATACACCGGCACGTGCACTCTGGTGCCCTTCTCTAGCTGAAGGCCCGAAGGAAACGTGTAGTCTTCCACTACTTCCCGAGTTATAACACCTAAAACTGGGTACAACCGCATAGCTTCATGTATACAAGCATCTAGGTAGGGCAACTCTTTTACACAGTCATATGTAATCTGATTATTGTTCTTCTGCAGATAATTGTCGACTTCTTCGTGGACTTTCTTCTGTACGTTTTGGTTCTTGGCTAATTCAAACAGCGTGTAGCTCAGTGTGCTTGCTGTGGTCTCAAAGCCAGCTGCGAAGAACGTTATGCATTGAGCCACAAGTAATTCATTGTCCACAGCGATATCCACCTTCTTATCACCTCCAGTCTTCATATTAGATAAACTGTCACCAGTAATGCAATTTTTATCTTTGAAGCTTAATACCAGATCAACAAAATCGTTTCTAGAGGAAGGTTTGTAATCTCGTCCTTCGAAGATTCCGAGTAGCAAATCCGAGAAAAACTTGTCTATCGATGTTGGAAAGGACTTGAAACCCAAGCCGTAAAATACAGCTGGCCAAATAGCTCTGGCGTTGAGCTTCAATCCTCGGTATAATGTGTTATCAAAAATAGAGAATGCAATCGCTGAAAACGGATTGTTGTCTGGTTTATCCATGGTGTGAGTATCGATGCCGAATGCACAGGAGCACACACCACTGATCGTGTACCGTGCCATCATCGCTCTACCTTCGAATACGTTAGATTTCTCCATAGATTTGTCAAGCATCGTCTCGAAGCCATTGGCACAGTTTTGTATCAAGTAAAACATGTTTTTCATTTTTGCAGATGAGAAAAGTGGTGTTAGATTTTGCCGGACAACCTTCCAGCGATCACCTCCCGAAAAGAAAATGTTCTTTGTGAATACCTCTTTGTGCGTGTAGTTGGAAACCTCTCGTCCGCTGAAGAAGTAAAAGTCCTTAGTCATCACGAGCTTCACCAGTTGAGGGTCTCGGACGATCAAAGCAGGCTCGGTGCCGTAAAATGTTCCGAAGTATGGAGCCCCTGGGAATTGCTGGCAAAGACTCTGAGCAATTCCACCAAACCATTTCTTCAGAAATATAAGTTCACCATAATTTCCTAATATTAGCACAGGTTTTACAAATGGGACTTTCTTCTTTTTCCAGTAATCGAATTTAAGTATACTTATATAGTATACGACGAGTAATATTGACCCTACAAGCGACAATACTGAAACCGCAATCATGCTTAACAATGATGTTACAAACCTAAACTGAGTGGATTGGTCGATCTAAGTTGTATTTATGCTATGTTTCCTACCAATTAGTTATATATATAGCTAAAATAATACGACAGTCTGCTGAATATTTACAAAAACATAGCTTGATATTCTAAGTTATTATCTTTTCTGAACTCCTACTTATATCCAAATCTTTATAGGTTCAATTGATAAATAAAAACGGATGGTTTTTACCTAGTGTTACATAGGTATAACGTGTAACATAATACCCCTATAACCCCAGAAGCAGGGTATTCTACCGGTCATAACAAACAACTTTTGTTCTAAGAGTTTTGAAATTTCGAAGTTTAAGAGGCATTTCATGAATGAAAAACTCCAATTGAAACCTCCTCCAATATGAAACTAAACACACAATGAGGCAGCCCTATTCTCACATCTACTGTACGTTCCATGTGTACGTGACCTTGGTACTTATGTAAACAGTACAAGGGTGTTGCAAATTTCTGAAACATTAATATGTATTCAACCTTTGCACACGTCGAAGTATTCCAGTGCTTGGTCTGCTTACCTCCTTGGTCTTTGGCCTTATGTTACACGTTGTATAGGTACTGCTTCTGCTTATTGTTACCTTAGTTTAAGTACATGCTTTAACATTGTATGTATGTGGGCTTACATAAGAAAGTTTTCTTTCTTCTTTCTTTTCTTCTTTTTTCTACCTATCTCTAACGTGCTAATAAGTGTGTGCTCATAATAAAATATACTTCTGACGTCAAGTTAAGTCAAGTTCTGAAGTTAAGTTTTTTTAAGAGTAGTAGAGCTCTTTGTGAAGGGTTCGTCCGGGGAAGTACTACCACCACGCCTTTTTCTGCCGCCAAGCAGCGTTGCTGTGTTTCGGTTTGAAGAGTGTGGTTGCCGGTGTAATTACAGGCACATGAGGCTTAACATCTGTATGCCTCAAGTTGATGGACGCAGGGCAGTACATCGTAGGGCATGTAACTTGATATAAATCAAGTTACGTATATCAAGTTACGTGTCATATAAAAGGGCTTTGTTTGTACAATCAAAAACTATTTTTACTTTTTACAAGGACACCCGGAGACACAGCGCACATTTTTAATTTACATAACCAAGACAAGTAGTTGTCAGAGACAAATCCAAACATTATGTTGGGACTTGCCTCTGACTACCACTTACTAAAATTTTTGGAGATTTCGGGTCACGACTACTTCCCCGGACGAGCCCTTCACAAAGAGCTCTACTACTCTTAAAAAGAGTTTGCCGTTTGTATTGCCTTGCAAGTCACTAATGATGTGTATTTTATGATAGAACATTATGTTCTGGTAACCACATTCAGCCTGCCATTTGGTCCGCGCAAGCCGAGCCACCTACAAGCACTTTCTCTTTTGAGATATAACTGATAACAATAACCTGCAACCTGAAACAAGCTGAAACCTTTGAGATTTGGATAAAACAAAATGATGAAAAACCACATCGCAGTCGCGGGCGGATGCTTGTACATAAATAAATTATTTAGTCGATCTACGACGAATGCTATCTGTATTTAATGGCTTAACCTCTTGACCTATGACTTAATTTGAGCTTGGACAAAAAAATACACATGTGTGATTATGCGGTACATAGCTTATGTTAAAAAACCTATAGGTACCTACAACGCGTCTTAGTGGGAATGCGACAACATACTCCCCCATAAAAAAAAAATTGGGACACATAGCTGAAGGTTCAGCTAAATACGCTCGCAACGTTTTTTAAATATACCTATGACACATCTGTAAGCCCCAAGTGTACGGACGCATAGCAGTGCATCGTAGGGCACGTTCATATCGTGTGGGACACACGAGGCAACGCTTTAGGTGATGGTTACCACTTAACATCAGGTGGGCCATCTGCTTGTTCCATCTGCAATTTGCATTAAATAAAATGGCGAAATTACATCGCGTTCTGCGTAGTGCGGAACCTTTCGTTTGGGGACTGTTTCCGGCAGTACGCATTCAATGTATTTTGCATAGTAGGTAATCGACATATCATGCGACGCGTTTCTCGACTGGAATTCGGTGAGGGTTCGGTTACCGCTGAGCATAACTAGTGGTTAACGCCTAACTGAAATCTCGTGATGTCTGCTCCAGTTTTAGCCCTACCATGTTGGTATAGGCAAAGGTGAAAAACAAATTTTTGTCACATCTCAAAATCAAAATAAAACCTACCAAACAAAATTGTCTTAGGTAGGTACTACTTTACGTACTTACGAAAATGTTTATTGGTTCTTACCAATAAACTCGTAAGGATCAAGATGATATTTTTGTTAAATCTTTGCAAAGTTACTCTGTTAACCTTACCTTTGTTCGCCTAACCTTGGTGGTTTGTTATTTATGGTAACTAAGTATTCATATTGTTGATCGAGTGAGCGAAGCGAAAGAAGATCTTACAGTCAACTTGGGAGATTTGGCATTTATGTATGCATGTATGTATGTTTGTATAACACCCAGACAGAGAACAAACATCTATGTTTATCACACAAATGATTGTTCTCGGTGGGGATCGAACCCACGGCCTACAGCTACGAAGGCAGACTACTACCAACTGAGCTGTGTAGGCTGTCTCTCTGGAAATATATTTTTATTTAATTATAAAGAACGCTGTCCGCATTGCGATATTGACATACTTGCTATTTAATTATATACCAACATAAAAAAAAATTAAGTTGTATTTCGTAATTATACTATTTTTATAGTACTGCATAAACAACGACTGTAAAGTACAAGAACGTCAGGTAAGCAAAAAGAACTCTGAATTTTCACAAAAAATCTTAAAAATTGCCGTGTGAGGTTGTCTCGCCACAATGTTGCAAATGGAGAATTTAACTTACAATACGAGATATCTTCGCTCGCTCGATCTAAAATAACGAGTAGACATAGTAGGTGTATCGAAAACGCACATGCATATTATTTCTGATGAACGTTGCAAAAGAAGCAGCATACCATTTATGTGTATTAGCGAACGTGTAGTATGTACCTTTTTACCAACTCATGTAATTGCCGAAGGTTTACCTATTTAACGACAAACAATTTAACCACGTGACTAAGCTGCGCAGAATGCAGTACCTACTTATTTATTTTCGTTCTGCGCATTTCACGGGTATCGTCATTCAGCTGTCCTGAACATACGGTACCTATTCAACATCTAATATGTACCCATACCCACCCCTTATGTATGTATGCAGACTCCAAAATCGGTTAGTAGGAAAAGTTAAAACTATTTTATTCGTTTCAGTGCTCATTAAGTTTCAGTGCTCATTAACCGCCGGTTTCTGAAAGCTCGATCAAAACTAATCGGATGTCAAGTCACTCGCCATTTCAGCTATTACATCGAATTAGATAGAGATAGCAAGTGACTTGACATGCGATTAGTTTTAGACAGCCTTCACAGCTCAGTTGGTAGTAACTCTGCCTTCTGCGCCGTAGGCCGTGGGTTCGATCCCCACCGAGAACAAATATTTGTGTGATGAAAATAGATGTATGTTCTCTGTCTGGGTGTAATATAATATTATAAGTATGTATTTACAAAAAAAAAGTATATAAGTAGTATATCAGCTATCTGGTTCCCATAACACAAGGCTTAGTTTGGGGCGAGATATTGCTGTGTGGATTGTCCACCAATATTTATTTATTTTATTTTATTTATTTATATATTTTTTAGATTAGTAGGGCTTTCAGAAACAGGCGGTAAGTGAAGTAGCTTTTTGGTGTAAAATATTTTTTAGATTTTTGTGTATTTTTTTCTGTTTATAAGTTTTATTTCTTAGTTTTTACATAAGTGAGTTCGGCTGCACTGGTTCTCTTAATAAAAAGCCATTATGCTCCTTCTATTGTTTGTTTTTTTTGTTTTGTGGTTGATATTGATACCATACGTTTATATTCAGGTATTTAATAAAGAAAAAATAATCAGAAATTGCTGATACGATTACAATGCAGTTTTCCTACGCAGCAGATAGATCCATAAATATATTTTTCAGTATATTTATTGTATTATAGTGCATACATTAAATTAAATTAAATTGACAATGTTAAATGTACATACATATAATGTAGATTTAACATTGTTAGGACTTAGGATACAATACCTACATAAATCACCCGCAGTAAGGGCGTTGCAATATAGAGAAGAGGGATATTCAAAATTATGCTAATTTATATAAGAGCATCGAGCAAGACCACACGGACAAAGTCGCGACCACAACCTTTATTGATATTATTTTAATTAATTAGTAGGTACCTACGGAATACAATATTCCAATTGCAAGCATTAACAATAATAATTGTTATGTATTCATTAAATGATATTAATGAAATGTCAAAAAAAATTAATTAAACATAACAAAATACAAATAATACCTACTACCCAGTTAAATTAAATGTCACTTTCACAGAACTAGTATAGTCCATACATCCACAAACAAATTACACAAAGACAACAAATCAAAGATGATTATATGTATATTGATTATTAGCTGATGAATGATGATAGTAAGTTTGTTCCGCAGATGAATGTTTATCCAGTAGTGTCTCGAACAAACATTCTCTCCTCCCAACCGCCCCTCAGCGTGGCCTTCAGACGCAGCTCGCTAGCCGGCTGCATCAGCATGGTGGTGGTCTCGAACTCCAGGGTCGAGGGCGTGCCTTCAGTTAGCTCCACATTATACTTCTTCAAGAAGGCTATCAGGCCTGGCATTGTTTGCATTTTGGCGAAACGGGACCCTGAAAAAAAATTGTTGAACAATATTCCGTAATTGTTATTTGAAATCGTTAGCAGCTTTGCTGTGTAGTCTAGTGTACTACACCAATTGACGTGTGCAGAATATTAGAATTCAATTGGATTAAAAGGTTAATTTTCTTTATAAATCAGTAAAACTTCTACAGATAACAAAAAAATACAGCATCAAGATGCTCCTTTCGAGCACTTGACACATGTTATAGAACTTTTTAGGTTCTACGACATGCCGATTTCCTCACGATGTTTTCCTTCACCGTTTGAGAGTACTGGCATTGTGCACATAAATTTATTGAAAACATATTGAAAATAGATTATTCGAACTTAAACATAAATTCAACTGAATTTTAAGTGATAAACTGAACTGACCTATGCAATATCTAGGTCCTTCTCCAAACGGGAAGAAAGTAAACGGCTTGATCTCATGCTCGGCTTCCGGCAGAAACCGCTCCGGCTTGTAACTCTCCGGCTCCGGAAAGTGTTCAGGGTTATGGTGCATATAGTATATGGGTAGATGAACCCTTGCGCCTCTCTCTAGCTGCAGGCCTGATGGGAAGGTGTAGTCTTCTACCACTTCACGGGTGATAAAGCCCAAAACTGGATAGAGCCTGGTGGTTTCAGCCATGCAAGCGCTGAGATATGGAAGTTCCTTCACACATTCGTATGTTAGCTGATTCTGATTTTTCTTCAGGTACTCGTCAATTTCTTCCTGTGCTCGTTTTTGAGCTGCTTGGTTTTTTGCGAGCTCGTAAAGTGTCAAGCCTAAAGCACTTGCAGATGTCTCAAACCCAGCAGCGAAGAACACCATGCACTGTGATGCTAACAACTCATTGGTAACTTCCAGCTGGACCTTCGTAGCGTCTCCGGTCTTAAGATTGGTGATACTATCACCGATTATGTGCTTCTGGTTTTTCTTCATGTTCAGAACTAGGTCTACGAAATCTGACCGTGAAGATGGCTTGTAATCGCGTTTTTCGAAAACACCTGTTAATAAATTGGTGAAAAAAATACCTATCTCGCTTGGAAAGCATTCTAAGCCCATTGAGTAAAATATTTTTGGCCACAGTGCTCGTCCTACGAGTTTCATGGCCCTGTAGTACGAGCTGCTAAAGATAAGCTGGCCGATCACCATGAATGGATTTGCTTTGACATCTTTACTCTGAGTGTTTGCATCGACGCCAAACGCACAAGCGCAGATACAATCCATTGTGTACCTCATCATGAGAGCTTTAGTTCCTACTACATTAGACATATTAATCTCGTAGTCAATCATATCTTCTAGCATATAAGCGCTCTGCTTAATCAAGTGAAACATGTTCTTCATTTTAGCAGTGGTAAAAAAGGGCGTAAAATTCTGACGCATGATTCTCCATTTATCGCCTTGAGTAAAAAACAAGTTCTGCGTGGTTAGTTCTCTAGAGTTGTAATCCATCCCCTCCCTGCTGCTGAAGTAGTAAAAGTCCTTAGTGAAGACGAGCTTGATAATCTCAGGATCTAGAACCACTAAGGCAGGATCGGTTCCGTAAAACGTACCGAAGTAAGGCTCGTTCCGGAATTGTTCACATAACTTCTGATTTATTTTGCCCGAACTTTCACGCATCTGAATATGACCAGCGTAATTTCCGAAAAGCGGCACTGGCTTGGCAAACGGCACTTTCTTCTTTTTCCAGTAGTTGAATGTCTTTGTTGATACATGGTATAGAAACAACAGCAATATTGAGATAAGCCCGATAGTAAGCAAAGCGAACATTCTTGCTGAGGAGCAGTGGCGACTGTGACCACTTGGTAGTTATCCACCAAACCGGAATATTTCAACATGCGTAGTATATAGTACCTACCAGTTAAAAGTATACTTGTAGGTACATTTTATAAAGTAAATGCTATTTTTATCATGTTGTAGGGTAGCCAAACATATTATTTTTTTAAGACAAGAGCAAGGTAAATATTTGGGAAACGTTATCTGACATGGGATGGCCTCAAGTTGCAAATTAATTAAATACCAATATAACAAACACAACAAGACTAACGACCGGTTTCTGTAAGCTCGATCAAAACCAATCGGATGTCAAGTCACTCACCATTTCAGCTATTACATCGAATTAGATAGAGATAACAAGTGACTTGACCAAGTTCGGCCTACATTGATACCAAACATTATTTTTGGCATAAATGTAATATTGACACTTTACATCGCTGTTCTTGACGATGTGTGATGGTGGGTTCGAGAGCACACTCACATCACATCCAAAATTATTTACGAAGTTTTTAGCCCTTTTAGAGTTCCAGACAGTTTTTCGTCAGGTACCACAACATCAGGTGGGCTGTAAGCTTGTTCCATCCGATAGTTGTATAAAAAAAATTATAAAAAAAAACGGATAGAGATTTTTTGCGGCAAGATATTTAGGGAGCCCTTAAGTCAACGCTTATCAGCTTATTTACTATTCCTGTGGTTTATGAACACGACAGAATCGTCTTGACCCTGAGTTCTTATCTTTTCTAACGAGCTATCTATTCCAAATGTTAAGCCTCTATCTAAAATGTCCAAAGTGTTTATTTTAAGATTAATAAACCGAGGTACTTAATTACTTAACTTGTTCGACTAGTTGTCAGTCAGTTGTACAAACTATGGTTTTTGTACCGAATTACTGCTGACTTGTACATAGTGTACTGTACAGGTTGCTTGGGTACCAAATAATACACACAATAGTTATAATAACGCTAACGTCTGCTTGGTTCGGCTGGCTGGAATTGAGTGCCACACGACGACCGCGTGTTTAATAGCTACCCGCCCACGCTTGCCTCCCCAGTCAGCGCGCATAGTATAATGTTAGACACTACATCTACCTTTTACAAAAACAAAATATAAATTTAGGAACTTATGAAGTAGGTAATATAAACTTTATAAAACACATCTAGATCATAATTCGTTAAGAATCACAGTAAGCAATATTCATCAGCAGTTGTACTAGCTTCAAGATATATTCATACAATTCACTTAGTTTTAACTATTAGTGGCAGTGATAACGAAGTGCCCAAATAATAAGTTACAAGTTACTAATAGCCCAATCGCATAAGTTTAAACCTCATTTAATTTCAGGATATAGGCCTAGTAGAAATGCTATTACAATATTGTAGCGGGTCGCATCTCACAACCATGAAACTATACTAAATAAATCTCTCCATCTATATATCTACTTGTATCATTTTCATCCAAACAGTCCTTCCATTTTCTTCAGACCTTCGACTTTCCTTTTCCTTTATACCTTTTTTAACTAGTTACCGATTCCAATTTTACTCTCTGTAGCACATCTTCTTATGACGTCATAACGAAATATCAGCATACTCTTGGTAGTGGGATAGTTCTATCGGTCTGGTCAAGGTTTTTACATTCTGAGTTCGCACAGCTGCATCAAACTCTCCACAATTGTAGTTGGTACTAAATTTTGATGGCTCCCCTTTCCTGCTTTTGTAAATATGTAACACTTTCGTCTAGTAATATCTAATAGTTATAATATCTTTTAGTTTTTCCGAAAATGTGAATTTAGCATAAATCTAGGAGTATCATTATTTTTAATGTTTCTATTGTTAATATTACAGGCATCAATCTTTTCCGTAAAGCTATCTATGTTTTAATAAACCACTTATATAAGAGTAACAAAGTTCCATTTTCTAAAACTAAAAGGCATTTATGGCATGTATATTGAAAAAACAATACGGTTTGCATATATGGCAACTGCTGACTCCCAGAGAAAGTTTACGTAACATCATTATTAGGTATACCATAGAAGTAAATAAAATAAATAGCTGTTAGCATCATCAGCAAGTTAGCAACCATCTTATTGTACTATCTGCTACAGTCTACCAGAAAGTGTTTCAATGTGTGTACTTACTGCAATATTGCATCAACTTTAAGTCCAAAGAAAATATTAGAATCGGCAAGGTTTACTGACTCCCCATTTAATACAGTATTGGTTAGTTGTAGAACCACGTTTTGCAAGGTAAATTAAATTCAATTCGTTTTCTTGATATTAACAAAATCATTATAACAACGGGTGAGCCAGTTAAGTATTTTTTTTCCTTGTGACCAGACAAACAGACGGCCCACCTGCTTTCAAGTGAGAACACTACCCACAACAAAGCACCGCCACGCAAGCCACGCACGATAGGAACACACCCTACCATGCACTATTTTACGTTTAGTAAAACTGTCAATGTAAGGGTCAATGACCTGGTTTAGGATGCTATTATGTTTTAGTTTCACTAACCAACATAATGATTTTTTTTTTAATTTTTCGACACTTCGCATGAATCCCCAACTCTTTTTGTAGTGTTCAAAGATCATGTACCAAAATATTACCAACATAGCAACAGTCGTTTATTGACCTCTGTTAAATCCAAGCTATGGTGTACAACACAATGTTATAATTTCATACTCGTAAGAGACCTATATTAAAACCACCATTGGTTTCTTCATAGCACAGGTACTTTTTTTTTTCAAACTCAATTTCGAAAAATTACTTTGAAAGCTATGTGAATCAGTCAGTACGTCAGATCCACGCAAAGTCTAGAAGAACAGGCAACAAAGTTACGACTTTGTTCATACCGTTTTTTTTTCTGTGTGATACTGGTTACTAAATACCATAATAATGATTTATCCTCATAATTGTTGGTACATTTAAATACATTTCAAAATGTCTTTCTTGAAAAATACTTGTCTGGCTTGGTTAGGTATTGCAACATCCGACTCAGCTGCTACTTATATGCGTACCCGCAAATATTATGAGGTCGGTAGGTATATGTACCGAGCTTATTGTACCGTGATTCCACCCATGCTAAAACATCGTTGTCCGCTGACTCAGTAATATACATTCCGATCAGATACAGCTGAAGCGCCCTTTTACATTTCTTCCAACTTCTAAAGCTGATTCACTCCAACAATCTAGACTATAATGGAGATAAGTAGGTAAAGGCTCTAATGGGGGTTTTTGATACATGTTCATTTTCTGTCATCATTTAGTGATAGAACTGTGTGGAATGTCCACCAATATTTATCATATCATATCATTTCTAATTGGGCTACTTAAAGATAGTAATTCCCTTTTAGGTACTGGTCAGATTTATCAAAACTACCGTTTAGAAAACATTATTCTGATGCTTTTCAACGTATTTTCAAACTGTCATTTTGTTAAAACTTTAGGTACCATTCTGTTTTTCCAAACTAACCTTTAAAATTCATAATTCAGATACTATTCAACGTATTCACAAACTGTAATTTTGTAAGAACTGTAGGTACCGTTCGGATTTTCCAAACTACCCTTTAAAATTAATAATTCAGATACTATTCAACGTATTCTGTAACTGTCATTTTATAACAACGTTTAGGTACCGTTCAGATTTTTCCAAACTACCCTTTAAACTTTTTAATTCAGATACTACTTATTCAACGTTCTCTTAAACTATCATTTGCTTTAACAACTTTTAAGTACCGTTCAGATTTCTCCAAACTGTCTCTTGAAAACATAAATCTGATACTGTTCAACATTTTGTCAAACTATCAATTATAACAACATTTAGGTACCGTTCAGATTTCTCCAAACTACCTCTTGATTCTGATACCGTTCAACATTTTGTTAAACTATCAATTTTAACAACATTTAGGTACCGTTCAGATTTCTCCAAACTACCTCTTGATTCTGATACCGTTCAACATTTTGTCAAACTATCAATTTTAACAACATTTAGGTACCGTTCAGATTTCTCCAAACTACCTCTTGATTCTGATACCGTTCAACATTTTGTCAAACTATCTCTTGTATATAACAACATTTAGGTAACATTTAGATTTCTCCAAACTACCTTTTTGTTCTGATACCGTTCAAAATTTTATCAAACTATCAATTGTAACAGCAATTTTATAGGTACTATCGTTTGTCATATCAAACTACCTCTCCAGTGGAACCTTATAAGTTCTTAGTTCTCGAAGTTAAAATAGGCACAAATAGTACTTTCTAGAACTACTCAATTTAGCAAAAGTAAATTCGCTCACTTAGGTAACATTCACACATTTTACTCAGTGTATTAGTGTAGGTAGTTATTTACTTGTGCAATTCATTTTTTTCAATAAACAGATTATATCTGAGTATTTCTGTAACTGGTTTATTAGTATAGAGTATTTATCTATTTGTCAACAATTAACTTGATGTTACACTGTTTTTTGTATGCGAGTACTAAAGTTTACTTTCTGCAAACGCAACGGCGACAGGCCTGTTTGTAGGTACAATCCGTGATAAAAACCAGCATTGTCCCATAAAGTACGAACATCAAAAAGTCGGTAGCGTATTGATTTAAATTTTGTTAAATATTTTACCCAAACAAGTGGGTAGTACTTGCTACTTGTACATAAATTGATGTTGTTTTATCTTACTTCATAAACGAATGTTATGAAAGTTAACCCAGCCGAAAAAAGGTTACTACCTGCCAACTCAGGTGTTTCGTAACTAGGTACGTAAGTTCTATAAAAATGCATTAGCTAGCGTTCGTTTGCAGAACAAAACCGACTCATTTACTCTTTTTACACTTTTTTTTTTGTATTTTTTTTGGTACTTACTGTAATGGTTTTGACCACTGGCAGGGTCGCCACTTGTACTGTACAGGTTGCTTGGGTACCAAATAATACACACAATAGTTATAATAACGCTAACGTCTGCTTGGTTCGGCTGGCTGGAATTGAGTGCCACACGACGACCGCGTGTTTAATAGCTACCCGCCCACGCTTGCCTCCCCAGTCAGCGCGCATAGTATAATGTTAGACACTACACATAGTATTATACCTACATTGAGATAACGTTTTTAAGTGGTATGGTAACTTGGTTGCTAAGAAGGGGCAGTCCGGCGGCTGGTCTATTATCTATGCTTTGTTGTAGGTGATGGTTACCACTTAACATCAGGTGGGCTATCTTCTTGTTCCATCAGCTAGTTGTATAAAAAAAAAAGAAACAAGCCGATGCGCATCAGTGAGGTAACTCGTTGCTTGAATAAACTAATATCGATTTTGTAGGGTTCAACAGTTCTAGCTAAAAGTAACATACCTACAGACATGATACAAAACTAAAACTGGTATTAAGGTAGATGATACCCTTACGTGATTGCTTCACTAAGCAAATCAATTTATATGCTAGTCCACATTCTGAGACCGTGACCGACGCTATACTTACCTAAACATATACATAGGTAGCAGCCGAGGTAGACAGACAGATGAGCCGCATAGCGCTTGCGCGAGCCAGCATCCCAGAAAGGGTGACCATGACTGCATGTGTCTGAAGGAATAGTCTTTAAAAACTGCTTTGCAACAGGTAACATAGAACGCTGGTGCAGGGTGGCGCGGGTAAATCTCGCGACATTTCAAGTGGCGTGGCTCTTTTTTTAATGGAACAAGCCTGATATAAAATAAAAGAAAGAAAACATATTTATTTGACCCACAACAAAAAACAAAACAAAACCTACATAAAACTGAAGAAACATAGTTAGATAGAACTGGCTATAGGTACCTACAATTATACACGTTAATGGTTACCATCACCTACAACAAAGTAGTCACGTGCGTCCATTAACTTGAGGTATACAAACATAAAGCCTCATGTGTCTGTAATCTCACCGATACCCACACCCGTCAAACCGAAACTCGGCAACACTAGCGGCAGAAATAGGCATGATGGACGAGCCCTTCACAAAGATACCCCACCACTACCTATATATGATCCTGTAATGGTGATGAGGCGAATGATGTGGTGATGTGGGTAACACGCGCTGTTGAGAACGGGTGTCACGGGCTCGCCATAGCGCGTTATTGCTCGTTCTTAAACAGCTCGGTGTTGTTTAGAATAGGACCCCTCCATCAGCTCAAGCAGATGTCGTAAGAGGCTACTGAAACGCACAGGGCGATGGGTAGCAGAATCTTCAGTTCGTCAGAGGACAATTGTCGCTTAATATACTTTATACCAAAATTGGGGACACAAGCCAATCGTGGTAGCTACGGCGAACGTCCCCAAGAAAAAGAGAGGCCTATGTCCAACCTGATTATAAATACTGTCCCGTCCATTGCGTAGCTGCT
Organism: Chloroclysta siterata; assembly: GCA_932294275.1. NCBI lineage: Eukaryota > Metazoa > Arthropoda > Insecta > Lepidoptera > Geometridae > Chloroclysta > Chloroclysta siterata. The sequence continues at coordinate 2,368,143 of OW028607.1, read as the reverse complement.
GTTAATCAAAATGTTGCGAATCGAGAGTAGTATGAAAGATTGAAAATTCAAAATCTTTGTCACCCTTCCCACACACCCTCTAGCAGGGTACGTACCGTCGCCCCTGGACAGAGACGAGGTTGCGCGTTTGCAAATATTTATGCGAAGAAAAACATTTGGTCTTGGAATATTATTGAAGGACATGATTGGACGACTGGGTAATTTTAACAAGTGATTGATATCTGCTTGTGGATGCAGTGTTGTTTTCGCGATAAAATGACTTCCTAAGTACTTTGTGCGTTTTGTGTTTTTTGTTCCTTGCAGTGAAGTCAACAATCTTCAGATTACAGACAGGTATGGTAGCGTCATTATGTCAAAAAAATTACAGATAATTGAGGTTTCAAATTTCAGATTCAGTGAAAAATACGAAAATAAACGTCCTCTGAAGGTTAGCTGTTTTTGTTCATATCTGACCTGACCTCAAATAATAAAGCTCAATAAAATATGTTGCTTTTAGCGTTATACCAAGTCATTATATTTACGCAAAAATACTATTTTCGTAATCAGCATACAGTGAAATGTATCGATTTTATCGTTAATAGTAAAAATGAAATTATACTGGCTCAGTTTAATTCAAAAAAAATTGTGAAAAAAAAGCAGAATGGCTTTAATCCGGTGAACATCTCCAAAGTATTGAAAAATATATTCCTTTTCCATCTTATGAAAACCATTAACGAGGCAATTGGTTTATTTGACTGCCTGTGGCGTAAATTAAACAGAACCCAATTATCTTACCAAGTACGAGAAGAGGTCAAAAAGTCCGCGGAATGGAAGGGTTAGAAAGGGGGTGGGGATATTTTTTTTACTTGGTTCTCTCCAAGTACTCAATACAGGTTTAAATACCAAATTTTAGACAAATCGAGTCATTAACATTTTAGTAATCACTACATTAACAGTTCAATCGGGAAATAATCGCTAAACAGGAATAACATTGAGTTTCGTGTCGTTATAAAGTTCCTTACACCTCAAATTATTTTTGGAGAGATGTCATCTGTTTACGGGGACTCTTGTCGTGGAAGAACAATGATTTATAAGTGGCATGGTTTATTCAAGCAAGGCAGGGAGTCAATCGAAGAAGTCCAACGCCCGGGCCGGCCAATCGTGGCCACCTCCTCAGACATCATCGAAAAAGTCGAAAAACTTGTTTTTGAAGATCCTCGATTAAAGAAGAAACAACTTGCAGAAATGGTTGGAATATCGTCTCCAACCATTTTGAATATTCTCCACGACCATCTTGGCATGTCTAAGGTCAGCGAAAGATGGGTACCGAGAATGCTCTCAGCGGTTCAGAAACAGTAGGGCATCGAGTTTTTGGATTTTTTGGATCTCTTTAGCGAGAACAGAGACGAACTTTTGAACCGGATTCTTACTAGAGACGAAACTTGGTTTCATCACTATGAGCCTGAATCAAAACAGGAATCTATGCGGTGGCAAAAAAAGACACAGAACCCTCTAAGAAATTTAAGGTGTCACAATCGGACGGAAAGACATGGCCACTATTTTTTGGGATTTAGAGGTGATTATTAATCGACTACAAAAAATGGATTGAATATCATTGGGGGATACTATGCCACTTTACTGAATAAATTAAAAGATGCCATCAAGGAAAAAAGACGGAGAAAATGGACTCGAGGACTGCTGCTTTTGCACGACAACGAACCAAGAGCCATGTTGCAATGGCTTCCTTACAAAAATGTGGCCACGAAACACTAAACCACCCGCCCATAGTCCAGATCTATCTCCCCCTTATTATTATTTGTTTCCAAAACTGAAGAAATAACATTCTGGCATTTTTTTTACTGACGATGAAGAATTTAATTCGGCAATTTTAGTCGATTTTGAAGGCCTTGACAAAACATTTGTTTTCGAAGGCATAAGCAAACTTTTTTATGTATCTGTAAAATGTATTAGGCTTCAGGAAGAATATATTGAAAAGGAATAATAATAATTCGTTTAATTTAGCCCCCTTTCCCTGCCCTTCCGCGGACTTTTTGACCTCCCCTCGTAATATATACCTACCCAAATGTATAAAGCCCACACCTACAATTTACATCCCAGCTATGGGGAATGAGTGCTACCAATTTATTTTTTTTGTCATCTTTATTTACCTACATTGAAGCAAATAAATGATTTATGATTATGATTAATAAAACCTAAAAAAAAAAAAAAAACATAAGTTTACCAGATGAGAATCAGGAGTGACGTCACAGGCGGATGAGCCGGCTGCATGGGCTCCAATGGGCAGCTTACCGGACCTCACGGAGCGGTCACGGCCCCCGCCCCGCACCCCCGCCATCCGCACCACTTCTGACCCACACCGCCATAGAACAATCATCACACAGGTAAAAAAACTACTGACATTTCTTTATCTATTTTTATCACAGCCAGAATCAGCTGAAGTAGCTTTTTCAGCATATCCACCTATGATGTGTTGTTTATTCAACATTCGAAAAAGAGGAATTTCTTAATTCGGTGCGTGTTTTTATTTTATACAGATTCCTGTGAGCACAATTTATAAGAAAGAATGGCCATGGAAGAAGCCGAAAGCGCAAACCAGATCCACAATTGCTAACACTGGCCGCAGACGAGAGTCAACTGCATCCTCATTGGGAGCGGCTTCCGTTCGACGATTACTGTCACGCCAACCTCCCAAACTGCCCAGGCCTTTAGTGCGCAGGTTTACACTGCTATGTTTATCAACAGGCATTTGTGCTTCTGCTCTGGTCCCATTCACAGCATATGCCGGTGCAGAAGCTGGAGCTCTTCCGCTAGCAGTCATGCACACGGTAGCGGCTATAGTCGCGCCATTCTCTCCACTGATACTCCAGAAAACCGGCGCACGAACTGTGATAGCGGTAGCTCATGGACTCGTAAGTGTCCTGCTGGCAGCTCATACGGTCCCAGCTCCGCTGTCAATATTGCTGGCATTGTACGGGCTATGCGGTGTTACGCTTTCCCCGATGACGGTGGCTTTGGCCGCAGCAGCAACGTCCTTAGCCCAATCTGCTGGAGATGAAGGACGTCGAAAAGTTGCATTGCGGCGAGCACTGCGTGCTCTTAGAGCAGCGCAAGACGCTGGGATGGTATTTGGAACGATGCTGCTCGGAGCTGCTCTCCTCATTTGGCCAGAAGACCGAACGCCTCCAGAATTCACGCTGACGCCGACAAATGCTACTATAGTGAGGTGGCCACCATCGCAGGAGTTCTTCACGGATGATGATGATTATGAGGTAAGTATCGATTACATTTTAACCGTGGTAGGTTAGGTACTTAAAATCATACACTGATAGTTAAATTATTTTTCTTTCTCTTTTTATAGGAACGGACATGTGGCGCTGCGGGTTGTCCAGACACGCAGTCAGTACTGGGCATTGCTCTCAGCTCGCAGGGTCGCTGTGTCCTAGTCGCAGTGTGGGCTACCTTGGCTCTGATCGCGTCAGGGCTAGCGGTGTACGGCGCTACATCTACACCGTCCCCGCCACCGGACGCCAAGTCGGTGGTGCGGGACCCTCGGGCACTGCTTGGCGCTCCCATGGGACTATTCATCGGGCTGCAACAGGGATTTATATATACGTCTTATATTAAGGTGACAGACAGAAATTGACAGTTGGGTTTTTCTGATATGTCTGACGTGCATATAGACCTACTCCATTCTTGTGTTCTTATACTTGAGTACATTTTGACTAGGTTTTTTTTTTTTATACTGATGAAACAAGCAGATGACCCACCTGATGTTAAGTGGTAACCATCACCTATAACAAAGCATTGCCTCGCAAGTCACGCACAATAGGAACGTGCCCTACGATGCACTGCCCTGTGTCCATCAACTTGAGGCATACAGATGTTAAGCCTCATGTGCCTGTAATTACACCGGCAACCACACTCTTCAAACCGAAACACAGCGTTGCTGCTTGGCGGCAGAAAAAAGCGTGGTGGTAGTACTTTCCCGGACGAGCCCTTCACAAAGAGCTCTACCACTCTTATCTACACTAATATTATAAAGAGGAAAGCTTTGTATTTTTGTATTTTTGAATTTTTATATTTTTGTATGTAACGAATAGGCTCAAAAACTACTGGTCCGATTTCAAAAATTCTTTCACCATTAGAATGCTACATTATCCCTGAGTACTAGTATTCTCTTATCTGTGCCCTGAGTAACATAGGCTATATTATATTTTCAAAAAAATCAGGGATCCTTACTAAAACTCCAATAATGTAACCCAAGGTGGAAACCAAAAACAATTTTATAGAACACGTCATCATCTACAAAAAATGTCGCGACAGCATATGTCTAACTATTATAGTTATGTCACAATAAGTGTTCTTTTATTATAAAAAAATAATTGAAATGCCGCCGCTAGAAAAGGGTCTTTATTTGTACCTTGGTATTAATCCTTATCCAAATAAATCATTTCATAATTAAGACGGTTTCAATAGCTATAGATTACTTCTTAAATTTTTAAAATCGGACATTCCATTCAAAACATATGACGAAATTAAAAACGTTAACGGGTCCACGGGTCACGCTCGGGGTGCGATTTCAGTCTCTGGCGTGCAAATGTATGAAATAAGTAGACGCGAGGCTTGAACCCACGGTCTAAGTTTATCCTAAAATATTCAAAAAATTTATGACCACCCATGCGAAGCTGGGACAGGCCGCTAGTAGGTATATAGTTTTGAACTTCGAATCGCAATCTTTATTTGTAATCCGCTGAGATTTTCAGAGTTCGTAGGCCTTGTCTGGTTTTGCACATCCACCATCCTTTAATTAAACTTCTCGGCAATCTGTCCACCGTGGATATTTCATTATTTTCTCTGTTTTAGTGGTACGGGGTCTGCGTAGATGGCTGGTGGTGTGCCTGGCGGGCGTTGTTCGGAGCCGGAGTGCTACAAGCGCTGGCGGCTGGCACACTCAGCATGGCGGTGGCGAGGGGTAAACGAGGCTCGCTGGCCTGCGGTGGGGCAGCGGCGCATGCGTCGCTAGTCCTGGCATTGCTGAGGTGGCGCGCCGCAAGAACTGATTTAGCATTGCCTGCGCTGGCTGCGGCTGCTTGGGGAGCTTGCGCATCACTGTGGGATGTGTTACAGGTACGTTTCCACCGACCCAGCGGACGACATAGCTTCCTGTGGGGTGCGATTTTCTTTGAAGATATATAATGACTCTCTTGAATACTTTTTACATTCACGTTCGTCCCTTCCAGGCTGGAACATGCATAGGCGGGGCTGGATGGCGAGGGCCGTGGGCTGTGGTAGTGATGGCGCGCCACGCTGGTTTAGCCATTGCGTGCGCGGCGCGACACTCGCTATGCGTGCGCACGCAGCTGACTGCGCTAGCCATATCCCTCGTCATGGCACTGGCATCCCAGGCGCTACTCGAGTGGAAACTGCGGAAGAGTAAGTTCCTCTATCAACTGTGTCATCGGAATAGACATAACTATCTAGAAGAATACTTTAGTATAATTATGGTGGAGCAACTGCCCTCTCAATCCTGTCTTACAGAGCCAGATTACTCAAATCATGACCCACACAACGACCACGGAAGTAGGTACGGGCGCATGAGGAATTCTGCAACTGATCACTTGATTAGCAATAGAAACTGATGGTAGACAATGTTTATTACAGATGAGCCCCCTCGCCACAGATCCTAGCGAAGAGCAACGGCGACGCAGCTGACTTTCCTCGGGGCGGCGTCCGATGACGTCACCGAGGGAACAGACGTCGCCACACACACATTTACCTAGTTCCCTCATTGTGATTGGTTGAACCTTCAGTGAACCTTCAGTTTAAAGTGTTTTTCCAACCTATAAGTCTGGCACTTTTTTGTACGAGTAAAAGTGATTTAAGTGAACAAGTAGGTGGCCCAGTACTTGAAGTCTGCCGTTTTTGTATGGAGACTTGATAAGCGGACGTGGTCAGAATTCACGAGTCAATACAAAAACTGCCTGAAGATACAAAAAACAAAACTTCGACTTCGGGTACTGTTGCTATGGACATGTTTAGTTAACTTAAGCGTCTTAGATCTGGGCCTCACAGTTTTATATTTTAAACAAGTTGGGCTGGTGTTTTATGATTGTACCTAAATGTTTTTTTTTTGGTAACTATTCTGTTTTATGCACTTACTCGTAACATAGAATTGGTGTTATATCTAGACTGTTTTATTACAATTGTTAAATGTTGAGTAGCTGACCTTTTACGAAGCTAGAATTCGTTTAATGTGTCTGAATGACGCCATCCGTCAGATATTTCAGTCTCCGCTGCAGACTTGTCAAAAAAAGATGGATTTATTTTTATCTGATGGTTAGTGTTACTTAATAATGGTAGCCCTTCTAGGACAAGATTCCCAGGACTTCTAGGGCAGTTTACTATCACAGAGAGATTCTAGCTTTTATTAAAAGAGATTATGCTCTATAACTGCCAAAACCACTTCTAGCGATAAAAGTATTTAGACGAATTCTGTTTTCATTCCCCTTTTACTCTGATTTTACAAGAAGTGGCGAGTTTGGTTTGTCATGGCCAAAACATAATTTAAAAATATTCGAAGAAAACAATTATAAACAATATCTTTAAAAACAATTTTTAAGGTTAATAACCAGAAATAATCATCTACTTTTGTCTCCGACATCAAAGTAAATGCTGGTGAAAAGTAGCCGTGAAAAAAAGGATAGAAGATGGATAAACTTACGGGTTTAAAGAACTAGAAGTAAATTCTCAGTAAAATTTTATTATTGTAAAGAAACTCTATTATACTGTTAAGTCTAATTAGGTACTACCGAAATAGAAGAATATACAAAAATGTTGTACAATTATAAGAAATGTAGGACTAATTTTGATACCCAAATGTTAGCGTTAAGTTGGACATGCACATCAGCACCGGTAGCCAAGTCGCATTTTACATTGTGACGAAAAAGTAGCTGGATTGTAACGGGAAAAATGACACGTGGTCACTAAAAAAAACCCTAGACAATGCGCAATTTGATTTCAGGAATCAATGAAGAACGTGTACGATTGCATAGCGTTGTTACAAAGACGTGTAAATTTTTAGAACATTTTTCTAAACGCTAAAGCAACCTTTTTCTTTCATCATCATTTTTATTTGTTTCTTATGGTTCCTGTAATGAGTAACCGCTCCATCACTTTCTATGGGTTCCGTGAGAGGCGACAGCGAAAGCGCCACAGGGCTCCATTATCCAGGAGACATCTCCAGAGTACTTACCATGGCCACTGCGGTCACCAATCCGCCTGCCAAGGCCCGTCACTTGCATCGGGTTTCGCCGTCGGGTACTTCGACACTGCTGCCGAATCAGATCGCCCGACGTTGTCGTTTCCATACAACTGAACGGTGCTGTAAAACACACGCGATTCTAGACGTTGGGTTTCAAAACCGTGGGCTTGCCGAAAGCACGGGCGGAATCCGTTACCCAAAGGCGCTCTCGCCATAAATTTGGTATGGAGCGCTACCACCTCTGGGTTGATCGTCCGGTTTTGCATCATAACGCCACTCCGGCCCAAGCATATCGACTACCACAATTCCCCAAATACGAGCGAGCATTAGATCCTTCAGCTGGACCTAAGGCTCGCCCATTATGGATCCAAGCTGATGACTACGATGACGATTGTGCAAATATAATCGCTTAAAAGTGAATGCGTCTTGGCTATGTCCTCGAATTGTAACTAAGTATGATGCTTTAATTATTACTATTGTAAGATAAACAAGAATGTTATGGTTGTTATTTGTATGTAAGGCAAGTTAAGTGTTCTAAAAAGGATGCTGTCGCTCTACTGTCACGAATAGTCTATGAACTAGGTATCTTTATTATAAGTCACCTTTGTACTTCGACTCTGAGTGGAGCTCTTTAGGTAACCTACTTATAAGAAATGTTTTGAATTCTTCTAACAAGTTAAATAACCTTCACGACTTTTTTTATGAATACTTCGTCATATGAATTATGTTAAAGTACTTACATTATTGGTGTTTGAAAATTTATGTACTAGGTTGTACAGTTGAGATGCTTCAGAAGTTCGTAACTTTTAAATTACTTTGTGTTCACATCTGCTAGATCTCTCCTTAATGTTGTACTTATAATGCCTTACTATGAGTAAGCCACATGTGAATTCAAGAGTGAATACAATATCCCAAACAAGAAAACAACATTAGGTTCTATGATGTAATTATTAAATTATTCTAACCATATACGTTCAGGCGAGTAAAACGATTTGAATAAAACTACTAATAATTGTTGACTGAATTTCATATTTTCATTACCTACTGAGGTGTTCATCAAATATGACTGCATTGACACTACAATATTGTAAGTATATTTATAGAAAGTTAAAGTGTGTTAAAGAAAGTTAAAGTGAAAGGTTAAGCTAAAATAAGGGTTCTCAAAATGGCGACCACGAATTGGAAGACGAAGCATAATACAAATTCCTCTTAAGTAATAAATAGTTACGATGACTTACGGTGCCGAGACATGGACTCTCACGCAGGAGACTATGTACAAGTTGAGGGTTACACAGAGAGCCATGGAGCGTGCCATGCTCGGCATCAAACTTGTAGACCGAGTTCCTAATGTCGAGATCCGAGGGCGCACCAAGGTCCAAGACGTCGGAAATCGATTAAGGCGAAGACAAGAGCTAATGTGACTCTCGCTCGCACGTTTCGACATGTTGAAAGATATCCGCAGCCCGATTTAGCCCACTGCTGGGCATAGGCCTCTCCATGCTCTTTCCATTTAAAACGGTCTTGGGCTACCCTCATCCATTTAAGGCCCACGACGCTGACAATGACGTCAACCCATCGTGTAACTGGACGTCCGACACTTCTCCTTCCAGTCCTCGGCCACCACTCTACCAATCTTTTGCACCACCTGTCGTCACCACGTCTTGCCAGGTGTCCCGCCCAACTCCATTTGAGTTCCATTAAGGGGCTGACAACTATCAAACAACTTCTCGCTCGCACGTTTCGACATGTTGAAAGATATAAAATCACCAAACTCATTTTCGAAAAATCGCAATCAACCATCTTGTGTGCAATCACATTGCACACAGTTAAGTAAAAAAATCATTTTGATCGATTCATGTTTTCCTACTCAAAAGTTTGCTTTACTAGTTTTCGTACATAAGCAAACTTTTAAGTAGGAAAACTTGTATCGATCAAAATGATTTTTTTACTTAACTGTGTGCAATGTGATTGCACACAAGATGGTTGATTGCGATTTTTCGAAAATGAGTTTGGTGATTTTATATCTTTCAACATGTCGAAACGTGCGAGCGAGAAGTTGTTTGATAGTTGTCAGCCCCTTAATGGAACTCAAATGGAGTTGGGCGGGACACCTGGCAAGACGTGGTGACGACAGGTGGTGCAAAAGATTGGTAGAGTGGTGGCCGAGGACTGGAAGGAGAAGTGTCGGACGTCCAGTTACACGATGGGTTGACGACATTGTCAGCGTCGTGGGCCTTAAATGGATGAGGGTAGCCCAAGACCGTTTTAAATGGAAAGAGCATGGAGAGGCCTATGCCCAGCAGTGGGCTAAATCGGGCTGCGGATGATGATGATGATGATGAATAAATAGTATCTTAAAACAAAAATATAACGTAAAATGATTGGTTTAAAATTAAAAAAATATATATGATGACGTTCGAAAAATATCGATATTATAATTCCATAGATTGCTTTTATTATTAAGGAATAACGTAAAATTTATAATTGTCATCATAAAAATACGGAATGTTTTTTTTCCACATTTGAGTCGGTTCGATTCTCAGACGAAGGAAGTATTTTCTTGAAAATCTTTGAATGTTGTATTCATATCTTTTAAAAATAAAATAGTCTTCTTTCAGCAAAATATCCTATCTACAATATTTAAGGTACTTTCCCTTCATGTCGCATAGTTTTGGGACGCCCTGTATAACTGATGTATTTATGTACATGTTGGCAATAAATAAATACATCTGAAATCTAACTTAAAAAATCAATAAAAAATTTGATAGGACCCCTCTTGGTTATAAGCCTCCTCCGGAAGGCCTATAACTAAAGTGATATACAACACGTATTTCTTAATTATAGGAAGGCCAACAGCTTTTCAAACATAATTGTTAAGTAATATAGGTTTTCGAAGAAACCAATTAGAAGTGTCCTCACGTTTCAGAGTAGATGAAAAAAAAAAACCCGCAAACAAACATTTACAGCCTTACTTGTCAAAACATAATCAGTGCTTATTACTTCCACTGGTGGTCTAGTGGTAGCGGCCCCGCCTTCCGATCCTTAGGTCGTGGGTTCTAAACCAGTCGTGATCCAATGAGTTTTTCTGTTCCAAAATGTATGTGCACAATGCCAGTACTCTGAAACGTTGAAGGAAAACATCGTGAGGAAACCGGCATGTCGTGGAACCTTAAAAGTTCTATAACACGTGTCAAGTGCTCGAAAGGAGCCTATTGAGGCTCTACACAGTACACACCACACTGTTTCGAAAGAAACTAGTGACACGACAAGACATGATTATGCTTGCCCTCTCGTACCAATGTGTAATTACCTACTTAGGAACAAAGTTTCAAAAGCGTTAATTATTAATCCACTTATCGTACTGCTTACCTACTTGTTGACTATATTCATGTACATTTGCAAATATTTACTTTGGTAATAATAAATCATATTTAGTAGTGTTTCAATAATTGTGTATATAAACTTCAGGGGGCTGAAGTACCAAATAAAGTAATTGAAAGTAATTGAAGTACCCATCAATATGAATAACTTTTTCTAAGGAACCAACACTGTGAACGCGAAAAAAAAACAGCTGTTTCATACAAAAGTTCAATACCTACCAGGCCTACTACCTAATGTATGAAACAGCTGTTTTTTTTTTCGCGTTCACAGTGTTGGTTCCTTAGAAAAAGTTGTTCATATTGATGGGTACTTTAGCCCCCTGAAGTTTATATAGGTACACAATTTATGGAACACCTTGTATATCGTACTCATTGACTGTTCTTCGTTAGCAAGTATTTAGGCACTTTGGTAATAACTCTAAAATAAAACGCACAATAACATTAACACGATAATTTATTCACCAGTTAATTCTATGACTAGGACCCTATTACATCGTCGTTATAGAAGTAGACAGACATTGCCATGAAAAAATTAAAATGCATTTTCCTAGACATGTATACGAGACTTGTATGAGAATGTTACAAAAGGACGGTGGTATTCAACAAATGTTGTTTATTTTAATCTAATAAGTTAGGCCAAAAAATCATTTGTCACTTGTACATTTAAAGCTTGATATTACATAGTATTTGGCTTGAATTTTGCTGCGTATTCCGTACCTTCGTTTATATAACAAAGACATATAAATAAGCACTACAAGATATCATATTTGTCTTTGCTTATATTATTTTTGATTATTGCTTTTTCTAGGTATGTTTTAAAAGCTGTGAAAAGTGACGACCGTAACAGGGCAAAGTAGAATACCTACCTACATAAGTACGACACTGTGTTACAATAACATACATTTATTATTATTGTCTGCAATATTTAGATTAAAATCGCATTTATATCCACATTCATACAGTCGACCCGATCTTCTGTTTCTTCCACTAGTAAGAAAAGAGAGGAATTATATTTAGATTCTTGACTCAGTCATCTCAAAATAAAGTTTTAAGTTTTAAGATTTCATAAATAGGTAAGCCCATCCAAATAACGATAACTAAACGGTAAAAATAAAATAAAATAAACATGTCAAAACAAAATTTTGTCTTTATTTAGAAGTCTATTCATAAAATAATCTAAAAATAGCATCACAATAAAATTAGTGCACATAAAAAAAAATGTATAAGTAAACAGTTTTATAAATTAAAAAATAATAGGAAAACAAAAATAATACAAAAACAAAACACGCAATAACTTGGACTAATACATCACTAATACATCATTGATCTAAGTAGTTCCATTTACAATGATCCATTTTAAATACGGCAACACTTTAATTCATAACGATAATTACATTACACACATTTTTTTATACATTATCCAAGCCTAAAATTTTGTGAACGGTGAGATACATAGATTTAAGAATAACAACGTTATTGTATCATACCGTAATTTCAGTGAACAGTTGTACCCGCGCCAATGAAGAAACTAAAAGGTAATAAATAAAAAGCGCCGCTATTTCTCTCACTCTACCTCATCATTAACTATAGTGTGCGAGTGAGAGGTGACGAAAGGCGCCGTTTTGATACATTTCTTTATTGGCACGGGTCATACGTACCTAACTAAATTAAGTAGGAACTGAGCACAACTAACTTTACTATCATACATTTACAATTTATAATTCAAAACGAGGACACATACCTAAAGGCTGGTTTCCACCGCGAGCGGAACGGACCCATTAAGGACAACGTTTAACTCGCAAGAATAAACCGCATATTGCTCGACTATTTGTTGGTGGAAATTCAATTATTCAGTTTATTCTTGCGAGTCCTTAATGGGTCCGCTCCGCTTGTGGTGGAAATGGCCTTAATTGTTAACAGATGGGCTTAAATTAAAGTTGCGTAAAAACGAAAGTTATAATTTGAACTGTCAAGCTCTGACGTAAGCGGGACAAATAAACTGTCAACGCTAAAACTGAAATGTGATCTAATTTCTTATTCAATTGAGTTTCTTTTCTTTCATTCCAACAGCTTCTAAGACACAACACGTGACTTAACAAAATAAAATAATACAGCGATAATTCAACCAAACTAGACTTAAAAAATCCTGGAACACACAAAAATGCATTATTTTCACCGTGTATAGACTATCCGATGATTATTATAGTTTATTCGATATATCAAGGGAACATTGTGATATTTCTTCAAAAATCGTTTAATATCACAAAATATATAAATGTATATCAAATTGATGATTTGACAATCTCATATAGGAAATACAGGTAAATAACTTCCACGTGGGAACAAAGCATATTGAGTCATTTAGTGTATGTACGTTATTTATATCAATAGTCATTCTGTTAGTCCCAAAATTATCTCCATCCGATTTAGATTTTTATTTTTTATAATAATAAATTACGGGGTGTAAAAAAACTACTGTCGAACACATAAAATTTTGATATTTATGGGTTATGTTTTCAAAAACTAACGTCATAATTCGATGTTTGTTTCGATTTGTTATGTATTTTCGGTTGAATTAAAAATCACTACCTCATTTTCAGTTAATAGACGTGCTATGCACATCTATACGATATTATTTTAAAGCAGAACTTTATTAGAATTTTTGATCCAACTTCCTTCAGTTAGAGGTGATTTTTATGTACTTTTACCTCAAGATCTATGTCAGGAATGTTAAACATATGCATTAACTTATTTTAATAGAGCCTATTTAAGGTTTGAGCATACGTGTGTGTGTACCTTTACAGAACCTTCGCAAGAACATTTTAATATATGCATGTACATATACAAGGTGTTCCATAAGTTGTGTATGTAAACTTCAGGGGGCTAAAGTACCCATCAATATGAACAACTTTTTCTAAGGAACCAACACTGTGAACGCGAAAAAAAAAAACAGCTGTTTCATACATTTTAGCCTGGTAGGTATTGAACTTTTGTATGAAACAGCTGTTTTTTTTTTCGCGTTCACAGTGTTGGTTCCTTAGAAAAAGTTGTTCATATTGATGGGTACTTTAGCCCCCTGAAGTTTACATACACAACTTATGGAACACCTTGTATATTTTATATAGAACCTATGTTAAGTGTGCCTACGAATGTACCTTCTTGATGTAGATTCTAAGAAAGATGGATGTGCAACTTTCCGTTTTCTGTAGTCGTCTTTTTACACCCTGTATACAAGTAACTAAACTGTTAAAGGACGTGTGAATATGAAATCAATACGTAACCATTAAATTTTAACAACTACATTTAAATACAAATAACAGCGATCTAACGTTAACACTAAGTTATAAGCGTCGTTAAATAATAACTGATAATTACATAAATAATAAATAAAATACTGTAAGAAGCATGATTCCGATTTATAATATATTTGATGTTCAATTGCGTCTTTCTTTCACTACAATAATAGCAAAACATGTCAACGAATAACGAGAGCAGTAACGGTTATGTAACAATGTAATTATCGTTATCGTTGACATAATTTTTCAAAAAAGTCTCGCAAAACGTGTCAGCAAATAAGCGATGTAAAACGTAAATGTCAAAAACTTCAGCGAAAAACGTTATTCGCCGACACTACTCTACGAAACGATCTATTGACGCAACACTTCCAGACTCCCAGATCACTCACTAAACATGCTCATTGATTTACCTCAACTCTGTGATACCTTTCATACCCACAGACAAACCAATACCCCACCTATTCTGATGGACAGAACAGGCCAGATCCGACCAAACTGTGTGTAAACCACTCGGCACTGGGCACTCGTTCCGCAACCAAAACAACACTAGTGAAACTAACTTATCAGATCGGTTATTTAGACAGGCGTGTAGTTGCCGACCGGTTTGTAGAACATCTGTCCGGTGAAGACTCGGCGGATGATCTCCTTTAGGATGAGGGACTTCTCCTTCTTGATCTTCTTGAGGAAGCCACGGTTCTCGTTGGCGCGGCGCGAGAGGTAGGGCAGGACTTCTAGGACCGGTCCGTAGGGAACGTACTTGTACGCAGAGTAGCCCGCTTGGCCTGGAACGAGATATTTACATTGAAGTGACTTGGAGTTATTTAGGGGGGTAAGAGTAGAAGAGCTCTTTGTGAAGGGCTGAAGAAGTACTGTCACCACGCCTTTTTCTGCCGCCAAGCAGCAACGCTGTGTTTCGGTTTGAAGAGTGTGGTTGCCGGTGTAATTACAGGTACTCATGAGGCTTAACATCTGTATGCCTCAAGTTGATGGACGCAGGGCAGTGTATCGTAGGGCACGTTCCTATCGTGCGTGACTTACGAGGCAATGCTTTGTTATAGGTGATGGTTACCACTTAACATCAGGTGGGCCATCTGCTTGTTCCATCAGCTAGTAGTATAAAAAAAACCTATTTTGGAGATAGTCGTAACTTGATGCATAATTTTACGTTTAAGGATCATTTTTTTTTTATTTACCCGGTCATACCAGGTACTTAAGCTGAATATTCCAAAAATAAAATAGATCAAAGTACAACCCTAAGGGCCGGTTTCACCATGCTCTGTTAGATTAACAAAGGATTAAACGGCCGTTAAAAATGACAAAATGTACGCGTTTGACAGTCAAGGTAAGATTTAACGGCCTGTTAATCCTTGATTAGTAACTAACAGACCATGGTGAAACTGGGCCTAAACGTAAGAAGATCAATATTTCTGACAAGGTAATGATTATTTTTGGCTTGAAGTCGTGCTTCAACAGCTGGGACTGACAACACGCTAGTTGTCTCGCTCTAGCGCACATACAGTGCTATAGGAGAGATATTTTTATGGCTCGAAATCGTGTTTCATCAGCTGAGCCTGACAACACGCTAGTTGTCTCGCTCTAGCGTACAGACAGTCCTATAGGAGAGAGTGAGACTCACCTAGCGGGAAGGTAATGTGGTCGCACATGCCGAGCAGCTGTCCGAAACAGACGACGCGGTCGTCGGGCTTGATGTTGTGTTCCTTCATCATCTGGATGGCATACCGCACTGTGTCCTCGTTGTGAGACGCCACCATTATTCCGAGGTGCTCTGGACCGTCGGGCTGGAAGAGAACACAGTATTTTAAATGAATGGTACTTGGTGCTAAGGGATTTGAGAGGATCTTACAAAGAGGGTATCAGAATCGTCAAGCTGTTTCAGATGATTATGACTAATTATAATACTAAGTCCATAAAAAAAATGCGAAATATTTCTGGCTCAAGCACAGCGCAACTGCAGAAACGATTAGAATGAAACTTAAAATAATTTTAGTACAATAATATAATAGCAGTATAACAGTAAAAAATAAAACCAAGCCAAGGCCAAGTGCACGTCCGACTCGCGCACGAAAGGTTCCGTACCATTATCAATAAAAACGGCAAACAAATCACGTTTGTTGTACGGTTGGCTCTTAAATCTACACTAATATTATAAAGAGAAAAGATTTGTATTTTTGTTGTTTTGTTGTTTTGTATGTAACGAATAGGCTCAAAAACTACTGGTCCGATTTCAAAAATTCTTTCACCGTTAGAATGCTACATTATCCCTGAGTAACATAGGCTATATTATATTTTCAAAAAAATCAGGGATCCTTACTAAAACTCTAATAATGTAACCCAAGGTGGAAAAAGAAAACCTTACATCGCGTGCGGTGCGAAAACTATTGATGATAGAACAAAATAATGTACTACGATTTTGTAGAACACGTCACCATCTACAAAAAATGTCGGTACAGCATATGTCTAACTATTATAGTTATGTCACAATAAGTGTTCTTTATTTAAAAAAATTAATTGAAATGCCGCCGATAGAAAAGGGTCTTTATTTGTACCTTGGTATTAATCCTTATCCAAATAAATCTTTTCATAATTAAGACTGGTTCAATACCTATACATTACTTTTTGAATTTTTCAAATCGGACATTCCATTCAAAAGATTTTAAAAATATAAGGTCACGGGGCGCGTTCTCACCCAGCGCGGGCCCGGGCAAGGCGCGAGTTAGAAGTGACGGTCTAAGTTTATCCTAAAACGTTGAAAAAATTTATGTCCACCCATGCGAAGCTGGCACAGGCCGCTAGTATTTAATAAAATTCTATTTTTTGGTATTTGTTGTTATAGCGGCAACAGAAATACATCATCTGTGAAAATTTCAACTGTCTAACTATCACGGTCCATGAGATACAGCCTGGTGACAGACGGACTGACAGCGGAGTCTTAATAGGGTCCCGTTTTAACCTTTGGGTACGGAACCCTAAAAATAGCTTACCAAAAAATGGCTTCTCAAAATATAATAGGTTCTACAAAGTAGAAATCGAATGGACCCTGGAGAGCTAGCGCCTTAAATAATTATGTTAGCAACTACCACGTGAGAGAATCTGCGGCGGCAGCATACACATTTTTAAAGAAAACTTACTACTCACGTTTCATTTTACGTTGCTGTAATCTGCTACTGAGTGAGGCCATCCACTGTGTTTTTTTTTCATATTTTATGTGTAGGCACATTATAGTTTCTTTCAGTGAGGTAGGTACTAACTTTGACTCGGCTCAGGATCTCGTTGAGGCATTTGTGGAAGGAGACTGTGGTAGCCTCAACGCTCTCGCAGGTGGGGTCTTCGTAGCCCATGGCGGCCGCACGCGCGCGCTCCTATAACGTAAGCACATGTTAGCATCATAAGAGTAGGTATACCTACATTTCTTTGAGGTTTTCAGGCTGTGTGAATGGCTCGTCCGGGGAAGTACTACCACCACGCCTATTTCTGCCACAAAGCAGCGTTGCTGTGTTTTGGTTTGACGGTTCTTCCCGGTGAAATTACAGGCACATGAGGCTAAGAATCCGCAGGGCTGTGCATCGTAGGCCACCTAGCGTGACTTAGAAGGCAATGTTTTCTCATAGGTGATGGTTATCATCACTTAACATTAGTTACACTAACTTAATATGATCACAAAGTAGAAGTTGCACATAATCTTTTATTTTAGTTGAAGGATTATTTTTTTTGTTGAATATTACAATGTAAAATTGAATCTCCGCATGAAACCATGAATGAATAAATAAATGCATAAACTATTCCGCTCTTTGTGACTCACAAGATAAACAAATGCATAAACTTTTCCACTCTTTGTGACTCACAAGATAAACAAATGCATAAACTAATCCACTTTTAGTGACTCACAAGATAAACAAATGCATAAACTTTTCCACTCTTTGTGACTCACAAGATAAACAAATGCATAAACTAATCCACTTTTCGTGACTCACAAGATAAACAAATGCATAAACAATTCCACTCTTTAATACCCACAAGATTTGACAAATGCATGAACTATTTAGAATAGAATAGAATAGAATAGAAAATCTTTATTTTGTCTGTTAAAAATCGAAATTTACAAACAAGCTGTTACAATTTTGATGACAATAAAGGCCACCACTCAGCATTTGCTGTAAGAGCTCAAGCCCTTACAGCGCTGGTTTTCAGTGGCATTTCACTCCATAAGCAAATGCATAAACTATTCCACTTTTTGTGACTCACAAGATAAACAAATGCGTAAACTGTTCCACTCCTCGCGAGTCCTAGTTATAGTAGGTACTCACCTGCTCGATATAAGCGCCTCGCACAAGCTTGGCCCCCCAGTAGAAGTTCTGTCGCTTGGCTTGCTCCAGATCTGTCACGATCTCATTGTACGTATTCTTCAAGTAGGTCTGGTAGGTATTGAACACTAAGAATTTATCCTGAAAGGAATAAATTAATTAAATAAATATTGTGGGCATTTATCACAGCGCCATCCTGTCCCTAACTAAATAAATATTGTAGTATGAGAACCCAGATTGATACAATACGTAAAATACTTCCAGTAGGTGTCAGTTTGCCATCGGAAAGGCTATAAATAATATAGGTAAACATTTCACACCTTCTAGTCATAAAAACTAAGAAACCTACAGACACCGCGACACTGCCTTAGGCTGCGTTTCCACCAGAGATGTGCGAGGATGCGTAGCGAGGGATGTGTTTGTAAAGAACCAATAGAATCGCTTCATTTACCTCGCCTCGGTCAGCACAGCTCTGGTGAAAACGGCTCAGCGGAGCTAGATTTTTGCGCATACAAAACAAGCGAGGGATGTGTGCGAGGGATGTGTACGAGGGATGTGTGCGAGGGATGTGTTGCGAGAAATGTGTGTTGAGAAGGGTGTGTTGCTAGGTTGCGAGGTTTGACACATTTCACAGCTCCGCTACACATCCTCGTAGGCTCATTTTGATCGCACAGCTTTGGTGGAAACCCCCACACATTTTCACAGCACAGCAAGACATCCTCGCACGACCCATTTCCATCGCACATCTCTGGTGGAAACGCAGCCTTATACTGCCTTTTGTGTTCTAAACAAATATTTGTTTTTATTTGATCTATCTTCTTAGGAGTAGAGAAAAAATGGATGGACTTTGTGAAAGATGACATGGGTAAGAAAGGAGTGACGACTGAGAAGACGGATTATAGAGGAAAGGGGAAAGAAAAAACCTGTTGTGCCGACCCCACATGAAGTGGGATAAAGGCAGGAAATTGATGATGATGATGATGATGATAATGATGATGATAATGATGACGATAATGATGATGATGATGATGTTTATGATGATCCTACTAATATTATAAACGCGAAAGTTTGTAAGTATGGATGGATGTTTGTTACTCTTTCACGTAAAAACTTCTGAATGGATTTCAATGAACTTTACAATAATATAGCTTATACATCAGAATAACACATAGGCTACAATTTATAAAGATATTGAGTGACTGATCATGCGCAGACGATCCCATGTTATAAATTGCACGAAGTCGCGGGCGCTTGTTATGATTATGATGATGATCATTCGATCAACCTTCTGACCTTGTTGTATCTCCTCATCATCTCCAAGCAGATCCTAGAGATGGCCGGCTGGAAGTACGTCTGCTCGGCGTCTATCATCACCCGGACGTCGACCTCGTTGGCCGCCTTGATGATGTGGTTGAGCCGGCGCAGCATGTTGCGGAACATCTCCTCCTCCTTGGTGGAGATCTGCGAGATGAGACGCCGCATCTGGCCGGTCTTCGGGTCCGGCACGCGGAACGAGTCCGAGAGATTCATGTCCTCGTCGAGAATGTTCGACCACGGAAACAGGTGGACGATGCTGGAAAAACGGACAGACTTAGTTTAACTTTTTGTACTTCAAGATTTTGATGAGACTTGCTGATGGAACGAGCGGATGGCCCACAACTTAATACAGCATTACCTCGCAAACCACGCTCGATAGAAACGTGCCCTACGACGCACTGCCCTGCGTTTACCTGAGCCTCATGTGCCAGTAATTTCAACGGCAACCCGAACCGAAACACAGCAATGCTGCTTGTCAGACATAGGCATGGTGGTGGTAGGTACATTCCCGGACGAGCCACACACGTAGCTCAACTACTCTTGTGAGATTGAGATGACAAAACTCGCGCCAATAAAAAAAGGGCGCCATGTATCATTCCTCTCACTTCCACACTATCGTTGTCAAAAATGTAGAGTTAGAGTGAATAAAATATTTATTAAAAAAGTCAAAAAAAACCGACTGCCCAAACTAAAAGGATGGAAACAAGATTATGTTTTAAATTTCTTCTTGATAGTGAACTCCAGTTGTTCAGTCTTGACGAATGATACAATTTAATAATCACAGGCAGTCAGAGGCGTCAGAATACTGCTAGGACGGACAGGATATACACGAGCCTCCGACTGCATGTGATTATTAAATTGTACCTATAATTCGTCAAGACTGAAGCACTGGAGTTCACTATCAAGAAGAAATTTAAAACATAATTAAGTAATGTTGTTTCCATCCTTTTAAGCCCGATCGAAAGGGTAATGAGCGAAAATGGTTAGCGGAAAGGACTCCTTTTTAATAAAATAGGTTTAGGTACATTTCCACCAACAAAGAGTTTTATCTTTTGATTTCCACTGCAAAAGGAAAAAGAGCTGAGCGTGTTCATTTCCACACTTTCTGCTCGCTCAGTCCTTTCCGCTCGACTATTTATTTGTGGAAATACAAGTATGCAGTTTATTCTTGCGAGTTAAACGGAGTCCTTAATGGATCCGCTCCGCTCGCGGTGGAGACCGTGCTTTAGTTTGGGCAGTCGGGTTTTTTTTATTTTTTAATAAAGATTTTATTATTCGATTGTACGAACATGGAAAATGAAACAAGAAACCTTAGTTCTGACTTAGGGCAGCAATTTAAATACGGGGTATGGACATTGTAAATCTGATAGAAAACGTGAGATGACCTACAAAGAAGGTATTGAGTATCGTTGATGATTTCGTAGAATAGCGTTGATTATACAGAGCTATTATAGTTTTCGCACGATAAAATTAAATGTTTCACAAGTAGGTATGTTCTACTTGATGGGTTTAGCATAGTTACATGATCCAAGTTCCAAACGGTATCTAGGTAGTGTTTTGGAAATGATATTTTGGCAAATACGGATCACTAATGATGGTAATACAGCGTTGATAACTGGCGATGTTTACGACAGCGCTTACAACTTAGATAAGATGTCGCCACTGACCGGTCCCATTGGAATAGGTGCAGCACACTGGAATAACGGTTTACTTTCCACATTACTATCTGTGCTGAAGATGCTTCCAAATAAAAAAAAAAATGCCCTCCCCAATATAAAAAAAGGCGAATGATTTTTTTATATACAACTAGCTGATGGAACAAGCAGATGGTCCACCTGATATTAAGTGGTAACCATCACCTATAACAGAGCATTGCCTCGTTAGTCACGCACGATAGGAACGTGCCCTACGATGCACTGCCCTGCGTCCATCAACTTGAGGCATACAGATGTTAAGCCTCATGTGCCTGTAATTACACCGGCAACCACACTCTTCAAACCGAAACACAGCGTTGCTGCTTGGCGGCAGAAAAAGGCGTGGTGGTAGTACTTCCCCGGATGAGCCCTTCACAAAGAGCTCTACTACTCTTAGATAATGGCAACTAAATTCTCATAATTTAACTAATACGATAAATTCAATGGTAGTTATTAAAGCTGTAACGGCTGAACCAATTTAGATGTAACTTGCAATAGATATAGCTAAGCAAATATTTAATTTGTTATTAATGTAAAATAACTAGAATTTTAAAGTGTACCTACCTACCTACTTGATAATTAATGCAATTGGGTTTTAAAACCGCTCTAGTAATACAAGGTGTTCCAAAACTTGTATTTAAAACTTCAGGTTCCAGGTTGTTGGTTCCTTAGAAAAAGTTATTCATATTGATGGGTACTTTAGCCCCCTGAAGTTTTAAATACAAGTTTTGGAACACCTTGTTTATATAAATAAATATTTAAAAAAAAAACTGATCTATCTTTTTAGCCCATGAGAACTCAGTGCTGGGTATAGGGCCTCCTCTGCAATCTCCGGACTTTACCCCGTTACTTTTTGGGTACTCCGCACGAAGCCGCAGTTGAAAGCTAGTTCGATGGTCTGAACTCACCCCTCCTTGTCCGAAGTAACATGCTTCATGAACTCCTGCACTTGCGGCTTGGAGGAGAGGTCGCCGAAGTACCGCTGGAAGTCCTCGATGGTCTTGTGGTGGGTAAGCACGTTGCCGTTGCCGCCGCCGATCTGCTGCATGTAGTTGCGGGCGCGCATTATCACTTCCGACAGTTGCAGCTGTGGGCGACAACTTTATTTTTATCCAATCACATTATATTCGCAAAAAGCTTAGTTTGTTCGTAAACAGGGATATATAGCTCTTGGATCCCTAGGCAGTAAAAGTGATTTGAATTTGGAATGTGGATATTGTATGTTAAAGTTCCAATCACCAAAGAGATCAATTACGAGCATTGTATGAACTAGTAACAGGCTGTATGTTAAAATAAAACGCGCGAGAGCTAAATAAAAACAATAATCAAAATATAAAAAAAGCGTGAATTGCATTCTGCCTTCGTTCGTAATTGAAAGAAAAAAGAAAGAAAAGGCATTTATTTATACAAACTGTACTAATTGTTTGCTTAAATTCGGATTTTTCTTACGGGTACTATTTTATTCATAAGTTGCACTTCCTTATTTTTTCATAGAGGGTGATAAAAAGTAGAGTGTCCACCTCGGGAACAACACTATTTTAAGCTCGAGTGAAGTCCTTTAAATCCCTCACTACGCTCAGAATTCTACTATAAATAAAGAAAGCTCAAAATCGTTCTTCCTAGAAATATATTATGAAGGCTTATGATGATAAAAATACTTTATAGAAACCAATATTTGAATTGATGAACCCAGATGGTACGTAAATCCACGACCTTCCCTTCTTCGAATTATTTCTTTCGATACAGCCTTATTTAATTTAAACAGCCAATTTGCTATCAGGTCAATAATTTTGTTTGATTTGGCATGTCACTCCCATCCGGCGAATAATTTAATTTGGCATGTCGTTTCCCAAAAATGGGGTAAAACATAAAACCAATAAAGATATTCTGAAACTTACAAGCAATTGCGGCCTTCCTAGAGCTGTAAGTTTCACAGCCATCAGCCCCGTGCTTCCGGTGATTCCTGAAAATGTAAACGGGACTTCATTAGTAAGTTAGTCTTAGTTATGGATAATTTGTTGTCTGAAATAAAAACTTTTTATTTTTATTTTTATTTATTTTTATTAGGTACATACATTTATTAAAAATATTTGTTTACAGTTCCATTTCAATACATACGATAAACAGTACCTAGGTACATAACGTCATATTCCATTACATTCACATTTTCTTAATTTGTTTGCTTCGGCATCCTACGTTGTGTGTTTAACAACAATATTTCAAGGGAGTGGCGATGTGTCAAATCAATCAACTATGGAGCGACTCCATTCTTTCTAGCAAAGTAGGTAATTAGGTAGTATGTACTTAACTACTTACCTAGTTTATTATATTCAACATCTTACTGGTTTCTAAGAAGCGAACGGCCTGGTAACATCGGTCGTTCGCTTCAGAAGTTACGAGGAAAGAAAGTACCTAATTCCGCTAACATTTAAGAACGGTTACACACTCCGATTGTAGCAGCGATTCAAAGACGCGTTTGTTCCATGTGCGAATGCGTCGTGTGACAATCAATTTTACAGTGGTAATCGTGTTTCGATCCAATATGTGATTGTATCGATTCAGTGGCGCTCAGCGCTAGGAATCGATATAAACTCTGTGTAAATTTTCTTTTCATTGGGTAAACCATTGCATCGCGACTAAATCACGGAGCGCTGTTAAGCCGCAGTGTGTAGCCACTCTAAGGGCCAGTTTCACCATGCTCTGTTTGATTAACAAAGGATTAAAGGGCCGTTAAGCTCTGATTTCACCATGCTGTGTTAGAATAACAAAGGATTAAATGGTCGTTAAATATGTCAAAATGTACGATTGACATCTAAGGTTAGATTTAACGGCCTGTTAATCCTTGATTAGTAACTAACAGAGCTTGGTGAAATCAGCTCTAAGTGACTTGACGTTTCTACGCGACATTATGAGTTACGAGCCTCTTGAGGCGCACTTAAAATCCTTTCACCACACTGTATCGAAAGAAACTAGTGACACGACAAGAAGAAGAAGAATTATGAGTTAGAAGAAGCCTCTTCGTCCCACAAAATTTATTTCTAAACATGTTCAATTGGTCCACGACCAGATTTGAACACCTTAGGATTCAAGTGTTATTGAGAGACATCAAGTAAGCTTGAAAGCTGATGATCAACTCTGCAATCACTTTCATTTGATCATCTGACCGGCTTGATTTGTTTTTAAGCAAGATTGTCATTCATTATCATCTTGATAACTAGCGACTCGTCCCGGCTTCGCACGGTTATTGTGGGCTATCCCTAAGAGATAAACATATACCATCGCGGACTTTTTTGTATAAGATGTACAATACTGTAGTACATTATGTTGATCTATCTCGTAGGGTTCAGCCAGCGTTTGCAATGTAAGCGCATAAAATGTGTTTATTGACGACATCACATTAGAAACCTCTAAAATTATCAGTGTTTCTCTACTATATTATGCATACATACCTACATATAAACTTTCCTCTTGAATCACTCTATTTATTAAAACACCGCATCAAAATTCGTTGCGTAGTTTTAAAGATCTAAGCAATTCATAGGGACAGGCAGACAGCGGGAAGCGACTTTGTTTTATACTATGTAGTGATGAAATATAATAAAAGTGGGCGAGATCTCACCAGCCACAGCGTCGATACTCTTCAGGAAAGCCGTCATGTTCTTCTCGCACGAGGCTTCGTTCAAGTAGAAGTATGTCCTAGCGCTGGTGACCTTGTACCGGCGATCCGCGAACCGTTGCTCCACGTGGTACTGCTTCAACTGACCCTCCTCCTTCTTGTCGCCGAACGTCGAGATCGAAGCACTGTGGAAAGAGTACTGCTTAGAAAGTTTTATTTATACCATTTGCTGATGGAACAAGCAGATCGCCCATCTGATGTTAAGTGGTAATCATCACCTACAACAAACCATTGCCTCGCAAGTCTCGCACGATAGGAACGTGCGCTACGATGCACTGCCCTGCGTCCATCAACTTGAGGTTATCACAAGATACTTCGATCTTGCGGTTCAATCACGCTCTAGTTACAATGGATCTTATATTATTTTAAAAACAGCAAACATAAACCAAGCCCATTGCCAGTTTTTATTGGTTTATTCGCGAGGAACCAGTTTAGATTTACCTACTGCTTAAAGGCAATTATAAAAGCAGAAATTATGCAGTTTGCATAAAACTATGTTTGCGCAACCTTTGCCTCACTAGATCAAGCTCATTTTAGGGACTTTTCTCCTCAGCTAGTATCAACGGCTACCCAACAAAGTCGGAAAACGCACACAACATACCTACCTACTCTGGACACGGGCGATTGACTGCAGACAGTCGAAAAGCCAGCAATCACACAAACACTGGCACGTCGTCTAATAAACATACAGTCTGAACCTCCAGAACCAACGTGAGAACCCTGACAGGTCAATATCCGATTAACAAATTCCTCTACAACATCGGAGTCACAAACAGTCCACTCTGCTGTTAAGTTTGCTCTTGTAAACTCGTCATCAGCATAACATTTGGAGAGATAGAATTGATAACGAAAATGTTTAAATGGCAATTGCTTTATTATATTAATTACCACATAGACTATAAGTACTGTTTCATTTTCTAAGAAAAAAAAAGAATCAATGGAACATGCTACGCTTTGGTCTCGTGCGTATTATTTATAGTCAACCCAAATTATACATTTCTGGAGAATGCGCAAGCCAGTGGAATACTTTGTATAAGCGTGTTGTAATGACTTGGCACTCTTATCATTTGATGAAACGGCAAAGGAGGTTGTTATCATGAAGGAACCGGCATGTCTCTGAACCAGTTTACAACGTTAATTCGTTCCTACATTTAGAATTAAATTCAAAAGAATCCTATTAATATATTCGAGAGATTTTTTTGATGTTTCTTACTAAGCGAGCACACTAATACACATTGGACAGATTTGGATTTTAGGAATAGAAACGAGTATATGGACATGGAAGAGCATAGAAAGTTTTTATATGGGTAGCTCAGACAAAATAAAAAAGTATTTTATTTTGTCTGAGATGGGTAGCAAGCAAAATTACGTATGTATACGGAGGCGTATTTTAGATTTTTTTAGAGTACTAGCTGATGGAATAAGCAGATGGCCTGCCTGATGTTAAAAATCAACTATAACAGATCATTGCCTCACGTGTCACGCCCGATAGGAAAGTTCCCTACGATGCGCCTCTTGAGGCATACACATGATAAGCCTCATTTGCCTGTAATTTAACCGGCAAACACTTAGCGAGCACGATTTTGAGCACCATTCGCAAACACACCCTTCAAACCGAAACACACCAACATTGCCGTCGGAAGAAATACGCATGGTGGTACTTCCCCGGACGAGCCCTTCACAAAAAGCATCTCTCGGAAACAGAAAGAAAGTGAAACCATGACTTGCCAGATCCAACCGATATTATTAGCTCTGGCAGACCGACTGGCCGATAACCTATTAAAACAACTCGCTGTCAATCACCGTGAATCATCACGCAGCACCTTGAAACCCCTTGAAACATCCGAGAACTTTCACTTTCAAAATAACTGCTCGATTTGGCACGCGTGAAACAGAACCGTCATCAAGCGGCCTGATTTTAATCTAATGTCTCTATATAAACGGTACAGTTTTGACAAATGCTGTTCACATGACTGATGATCTCAGAAGAGTCTAGACAGATCCAGGTCACCTCATGTCACCGGTTCATAAGTACTTTCTTTAGTTTAAGAGTAACAGTAAGGTTTCAAGAGTAGAAGAGATCTTTATGAAGGACTCGTCCCGGAAAGAACAACCATGCCTTTTACGAAAAACAAGGGTAAAAAAATTTACAATTTTTTTGCATGACAATTTAAAAAAAGGCATTAATTTGTAAAAAAAAAGTGGTTTAACCAATCCCTAACTACATCACATCTATCTATGGTTTGATATAAAGTTTTTTTCGCTATCTTGACCTACTTGGCTCTATGCCCTAGTCGCAGATTGAGTAGGTAGATATTTTACAGTATCGAACGAAACATTAAAATGCTCAAATAATTTTAGTTAAATCAATGAATTTGATAGACAAAGCCCAAAGCCATAAAAAATACCTTATAAACTATTTAAGACGCTGACAGCTGTCAGACTGCACAATTTATCCTATAAAAAATATTTTAAATGCATACGAAAACTATAAAACGAAATTTTTTATTTATTTATTGAGTTTTATTGTTGTGTTTCCCAGAAAAAAACTTTTTCTTGGAAACTTGTTAGAATCCAAATAGGTAATTTTTTTGTTACACCTTTGCACATAATGTTACTATCCAAAAGTATTTGCTTTTTTTCATAACTACCTTCAAGAGCTTTCAACCTTCAAAATCATCAAAAAAATCTTGTAATATGGGAGCAAGAAGTTGTCTCACGGTTATCAGCATCTAAAGTAGTAGTAGTAGTTTGTGAAAGAGTTCGTCCGAAGTAGGTATACCGAGGTAGGTAGGTTAGTAGGTATACAGTAGTATATGTATACTACCACCGTACTGTGCCTATTTCTGTCGCCAAGCAGTGATGCATTGTTGTGTGCCGCTTTGAAGGGCCCGTACAATTACAAGCACATGAGACATCTTGATGAGAGTGATGGATGCAGTGCAATGCAGTGCAGTACAAACAGAGCTCGTCCACAGTGAACAGACACGGAGGTAATGCAATTGTTACATGCTGTGCTCATAATTAGCAATGGAGGTTTAGTGGTAGCGACCCCGCCTTCAGATCCTAAGATCGTCGGTTCAAAACCGGTCAGAAATCAGAAATCAGAAATTATTTATTGTATAACTGTAGTACAAAAAAGATCTTATAGCTATGGTTATGTACAGTTTTAACAGTTTGTCCGTTCCGGACGTACAACAAAAACGCATTGTTGTACCAATAAGTATTTCTGTTTGAAAATATAAGTGCCCAGTGTACTCTAAAACAGTGAAGGAAAACATCATGAGGAAACCAGCATAAAAAGTTCTAAAACAAAGTGTCAAGCGCTCAGAAGAAGCCTTTTTGAGGCGCACCTGAAATTCTTTCACCGATCTGTTTCGAAAGAAAGTACTTACAAGGCAAGAAGAAGAAGAAGCTCTAATCAGATCATTTTTAGTCTCGTTTACCGACAGATCCACCACCAGATTTGACCAGATCACCGATCTGGTCAAATCTACAGTGAACTCCAACATGATGAGAAATGGAGATTATACAATTCAGAATACTGTACCTATAATACCTATACAGCGTACAGACGTTATTTTGCACGTAGAATATAAATCTGTAGCTTCTACGAATGTCATTCTACTTTCAGGCAATTCTATTTTAGAATGATACGCCAAGATTCGTGCGATTGACAATATCGTGCTGACGTCATCGCACCCTGCTGTCAGCCGAGTGAATCCTTGCGAGTGTATGTATGGTGGGTAGATAACATGATTTGCAAAACACGCCTACATCATAGTACCCTACGTCTAATAAAGATTTGTGAAAGCAGAAAGTATAAAAGTTCTAGGTAATTACGAGATAGGCAATAATGATAAGTAATTTACGATTTTGCTAATAACTACTGTAGATGAGTTGTTACTAATTGAATTACTAATGCAACACTAAGTTACTAATTAAATTCTGGGTTCAAAATTATCGAGTGTAACTAAATCCAAATCGATAAAGTAGTTTATGAACTTGACTATTTATTTATCTGCGATAGCTAAAATCTTTCTATTATTTATTTCTTATTCACAAAACCTAGGTACCCAGTACAGTCAGCAACGGAGGAAGATTAACAGTTGTTGATTAACAATCTTGAATCTCCAGAATCCGTGGTCTCATAATTAACATTTTGGAAAAAAATTGAAGATTCGTCTCATACCTATTTTTAAGGTTTTATAATAATAATAATAATAATAAAATCTTTATTTCAGACAACTTACAGGTCCATAGTAGGTACACATCAATTACACAAAAACAGAATAATAATATAGCTTAAAAATAAAATTAATAGTTACTTACCAATTTATCTTCATAACGCGAACAATATTTCAAAAAGCTTAAACTGGTAATCAACTCTCGTTGCTATGCTGACTGTACTTCTTACTACTCAATCTTGTATAGCATCAGCTACTTACGTTAATGATATTTTGTTTACTAAATATGGTCTAGGAGCAAGTAGGACTTGCGTAAGTAGTGTTCCGAGTAAAATAACGTAGTAACATAGTAACGGTGGTTTCGTTCAATCTCAACTGAAACCAATATTAACATGAGATATTTATACAAACTTTTAATGATACAACAAGGTTTTCGTTTATCGCGGAATAAGTAAAATTTTCAATATTACCTAGAGTTTGAGTAAAGTTGTCACAACACTTCCTAATAGATTTAGAAGAAAGGAGTGATGGCTGGAAGAGGAGATGGTACAGTAAAATCTGCCTTGAAATGGGATATAAGACCTTACTTCTCAGGAGAAATTACTGTAGACATTTTTTCTCAACAATCTTTCTGGGCTGAAAATATTGGCCAAAGTACAATAAAACTTGCGTAAGATAGTGTTCTATGTAAAGGCTTGAAATTCCTAACTTAGTAGCTAAGAACCTGTTCTTTTCACTGAACCGAAACCGATATAACGCTTAAAGCGAAGACAAGAGCTAATGTGACTCTCGCTCGCACGTTTCGACATGTTGAAAGATAATCCCTAAATTCATTTTCGAAAAATCGAAATCAACCATTTTGTGTGCAATCACATTGCACACAGTTTAGTATAAAAATCGTTTTTATCGATACATGTTTTCCTACTCAAAAGTTTGCTTTACTAGTTTTCGTACATAAGCAAACTTTTAAGTAGGAAAACTTTTATCGATCAAAACTGTGTGCAATGTAATTGCACACAAAATGGTTGATTTCGATTTTTCGAAAATGAGTTAAGGGATTTTATATCTTTCAACATGTCGAAACGTGCGAGCGAGAAGTTGTTTGATAGTTGTCAGCCCCTTAAACACATTGTAAGAGTTTAAATATAGTGAATAAATTAATAAATATTGGAGGACTTTTCACACAACGACACCTTGTCCCAAACTTAGCAAAGCTTATACGATGGAAACCAGATAGCTAATATAATACTTAAGTCCTTTTTTTTTGTAAAAATACAGAACAAAATCACACAAATGTTGGTCCTAGGTGAGGATCGAACTCACAACCTACAGCGCAGAAGGCATAGCTACTTTCAACAGAGCAATGAGTCCTGTATTTTTTTTTGATGTGTTGCTGGGCACCTTATTATAAAAATCAATGTAAAGTTATTCATACTATAGTTTATATGCTGTAACGCAGAGCGGTGACAGACGGACAGATAGACCGAGTGAGCCCATAAGGATTCCGTTTTTCTAAATTTGGACCAGAATGCTAAAAATAAACAAATAACCCAGCTAGAGCCAGCTCTTGCAAGTTTCTTGTCCCAAATTTAAATAGCTCCTCCAATCTTTCGCTTGATATACTTCCACTGAAAAATGTGAAAAATGCTGTTATTAAAATATCTATGAACAAAATAGGTATATTATTTAAAATAAGACAGGATAAGTGATCTTGGAATAACCACAAGACTTTTAGACAGTTCTAGACATCTGGACTATATTAGTCCTGACGGTCTGGGCAAACAGCCCAGGATCGCGAAGTGTGGAAGGAAGTCTTTGCCCAGAAGTGAGACCCGGAGGGCTTATAATAAATAAATAAAATATAAATAATGATGGAATAAGCAGATGGCCCAGAAACCATCACAAAGCATTGCTTTTCAAGCTACGCAGATAGGAACGTCTATTTATACCTATTTACACAAATCTATCTTTACCTTCTAGAGTAGTTCCTATAAGTTTTGGCAAAAACTAAACTATGTTAATTCAGCGTTTTACAAAATGTGGCTGCTTACATAACGTCGTACGTCACGGAGACGAACAAAAGGCCAATAAGTTTTACCATCATAAAGACTTCGTGCTAGCAACGATCACGGCCGCGACTTGGCATCGGTACATATTATGTAACTACAACAATGTAGTTTACATTTTTAGTTTAGTTCTACAGAGTAATTTATAGTCCTGCCTCTGCCCTGCGATGACATTTAAGACGAAAACTACCTACCCAGATAATGTACTTCGCGCCTGCACAATTCATGATTTTGAAAGATATAAAATCACTGAACTTATTCAGCTAGCTAGAAGTTAATTGACTAGTGTCAGCCCCTTAAAAGTTCTAACAATATGGGTCTTATAACAAAACGAAGTCGATACAGCATTTCTTGTTTTTAAAGAGCTTTACTAGTTTTCGTACTTAACATACATTTTATTATGACAACTTGTTTGGATCAAAATGATTTAATGACGGGTATTTAAAATATAAGAATATTTGAAATATCAACTTTAAAAAAGGTTCTACAATTGGACGAGATAATCGAAGACGATAAAATAAACAACACATTTGTAGCCTTACCTACCTTATCTAATGTATATGCGCCACATAAAAACATACCATCATAAACCCATACCTATTGCAACGCCATAAAGTGCAATAAAAAATTTCGATTTCCATAGACTTTGTACCTACTAAATTATCCATCATTGAGGTACAATATACAATGCCTACATTACATTTCTAGCGTTTATTGACCACATACTGATAAAACAGCGCGTTACCAATGAAGTTTATAATGCTATTTCTAGTTTCCCAGCCCTTAATCAACCGTGTCTAATAAGCTTTGTTTACGCCTAGACACCTGCCTAGTGCACAGTGAAACACCATACGTTGCACTCACTGTTTTTGAGTGCGAGCCCGTTTCCGAGTAAGTTTGTATACAAGATGTTCCAATAATTGGGTTTAAAATTTCGGGGGGCTAAAGTACCCATCAATATGAATAACTTTTTCTAAGGAACCGACACTGTAAACGCGAAAAAAAACAGCTGTTTCATACTAAAGTTCAATACCTTCCTGGCTAAAATGTATGAAACAGCTGTTTTTTTTTCGCGTTTACAGTGTTGGTTCCTTAGAAAAAGTTATATTGATGGGTACTTTAGCCCCCCGAAGTTTTAAGCCCAATTATTGGAACACCTTGTAGAGTCACAATAAGCGCCCCTGGCGGACATGCAGTGGCGTAGCTAGGTGGACAAGGGCCCCGGTGCATAGAGAAATAATTTTGTGAACAGGCTCAAGGTTTTCTAGCTTCGGGAGCTGGCTGACCCTCTCTTTTCAAAGCTTACGTTAGAGGGCCCCTGAGCTCCGGGGCCCTGGTGCACTGCACCACCTGGCCCTACGATAGCTACGCCACTGCGCACATGTTAAAAACTCTCGTGACTCATTATTGGGCTATTCATTTCTAGCGATCGGATGGATTATCAAAGTTGGATTATCAAACGTATAGGTCGCGTTATGTAAAAAGAATGCTGAAAGAAAGAGGGGGTGTGTTTGCGCATGTGTACACTCGCACAGACACATCCCCTCCACTTTCTTCCAGCGTTTTTTTTTTTGCAATACGCGACCTATACAATTACTGCACGCGTTATTTTCAAAGGCAATGCAGACAATTGATGATAGTTAAAGTATTACCTGACTTCTCGCTTCTCGGCCTCTTCCTGAGACAGATCTTCCTCCACGGAGTAATCCAAAATGGACTTCACTCCAAACGAACGCAGTCTGAAACAATCACAAACGATTTAGATACACGAAGATGCAAATACTTTCATTGACTTTCATGTCATGGCGGATACTTTTCGGCGGTCACTGAACCATAGTTTTGGCAAATTTTATACGAGCTCACTGCAAACCGGTTTCTAAGATCGTTGTTCGAATTCAGGGACTTTGTTGCATACATAATGAGAAATAAGGAAAACTGGTCCCCAACCCAGTTCAGTACCAGAAGTCTGAGTTTTTACAACGACGACCAGTACCCCAAGTATGAGTTTTGCTTACCATATTTGGTTTTTCGTTTTACGTTTTTGTTAACGTGAAACAGTACAGAGAATACAGAAAACGAAAAACAAGAAACAAAACTTAGACTTCGGGTGCAGTAGGTATAATAATTATGGGCAACTAATGAAGCAGTCGTATGTACTCAGCGATATCGCGCGCTTATGATCGCGTGCATTCAGCCTATCATAATATCATTAGACATCTATTTTTCTAAGGAACCAACACTGTAAACGCGAAAAAAAACAGCTGTTTCATATAAACGTAGGTATTGAACTTTTGTATGAAACAGCTGTTTTTTTTCGGGTTCACAGTGTTGGTTCCTTAGAAAAAGTTATTCATATTGATGGGTACTTTAGCCCCCTGAAGTTTTAAGTACAAGTATTGGAACACCTTGTATACCAATTTTTCATGAGAAATAGCGAATGAGAAAGTACCTTTCAATGGTGGGTTTGATGGTGTTCTGGTCTTCGCCGGCCACGAACTGGCCGTAGAAGGTGGCTTTCATGAACATCTCGAAGAAGCGCTTTCCGATCACCTGCTGCATCCGCTTCATCAACTGAAAAACAAAAACAAATTAGAAATTTAAATTTTGTAAATTATTTAGGCCCAAATGGAAACAATTTTAAAGAGCTTTTACAACACTATTAAAGCTCCTCTACGCTATTGTAACTATATGCAACCCGCTTAAATTTCCATTGCATTAATATTGGAACAAAGATAAGTTTGATACTATTGTGTAATTTAAATTAACCTTTGATTTAGCATCCCAGGGTGTGAGATTATTTTCAAAGCCAAACCAACACGTTGGACACCAACGTGGGTAGCTATCAACCCACGTTGGTGAACCCAGAAGTGTGCACTTAGCGTGGAAACAATTGGCAGATATCAGCGATAAAACCAATCCTGGTGATAGCATCTCCAATTAACTACAGTGTCCTTCACATAACGGCAGGCCAACAGAGGAAGGTTACGGCCTGATTATGCGATAAACTGTACCTATCGAACAGATGGGAATGTCCCACGTAACGAATGATAACTGTCAACGAACTCATGGACACATGGTCACAAATACCCAGCAGGTCGGCGGGCTACCATTAAATAAACCAGTACTACCACAGAAGTGAAACTGAAAGTTCAAAGTAGCTCAAAATCAAAATCAAAACGGTCTTTATTCAGTACAATCACAAGGATCACTTTGAAACTGATGTTTCAAACCCAACAATCTGTGCAAAGGACTTTCTTTATTCTTTTCTTTATTGTACACAGTAACATAAAATTAAATTTAAACACAAAACATGTACAAAATCGAGCTTAACCCCAAAGTTTAGGGTGAAGCCTTAAAGTAATTCTCTTCCAGCAAACCTTAATTATTGAATGATAGAGAAAATTGAAATAAGAGGTACCCACCTCTTATTTATATTTTCTCTATCGTACGTATACGATGAGAGAAGAAAACTAAACACAATACGAATTATGATGAGAAAAATCCGAATCAGTTAGTATAAACGGGCGTGAACTTAATACCTACCTACTATTTTGTTAATTAATACGCAGATAGTGACTAACGTAACCCAAACTAGTTGACGCAAGTTTTCCCTACCTGTACCCCAAGTATGAGATTTGCTTACGATATTTCGTTTTTCGTTTTACGTTTTTGTTCCGTGTTTATTGCGGGTTTTGTATGAAGACGCGATAGAGATACCGATACGGAACCCGCAATGAACACGGAACAAAAACGAATCGTTTTCGCTGCGTGCTCATTGCGGGTTTTGTAAAGTTCCGTATCGGTATCAATATCGCGTCTTCATACAAAACTCGCAATGAACACGGAACAAAAACGTAAAACGAAAAACGAAATATCGTAAGCAAATCTCATACTTGGGGTACTGCTTGTTCCATCAGCTAGATGTAGAAAAAAAAACCTAAAAGTTAGATATGGTAAGTACGAAAATTACGATCGATTTTTTGGAGAGGATAACTTGTTTGGGTCAAAATTATATTTTTTTGAACCCTAGTATTTATACCGAAATATTTGTTGTTTTCGATTTTTCAGTACTATCTACACTAATATTATAAAGAGAAAAGATTTGTATTTTTGTTGTTTTGTTGTTTTGTATGTAACGAATAGGCTCAAAAACTACTGGTCCGATTTCAAAAATTCTTTCACCATTAGAATGCTACATTATCCCTGAGTAACATAGGCTATATTATATTTTCAAAAAAATCAGGGATCCTTACTAAAACACCAATAATGTAACCCAAGGTGGAAAAAGAAAACCTTACATCGCGTGCGCTGCGAAAACTATTTATGATAGAACAAAATAATGTACTACGACTTTGCAGAACACATCATTATCTACAAAAAATGTCGCGACAGCATATGTCTAACTATTATAGTTATGTCACAATAAGCGTTCTTTTATTATAAAAAATTAATTGAAATGCCGCCGCTAGAAAAGGGTGTTTATTTGTACCTTGGTATTAATCCTTATCCAAATAAATCATTTCATAATTAAGACGGTTTCAATACCTATAGATTACTTCTTAAATTTTTCAAATCGGACATTCCATTCAAAAGATATGACGAAATTAAAAATGTTAACGGGTCCACGGGTCACGCTCGGGGTGCGATTTCACTCACTCAAGGAGAAGGACGTGCAAATGTATGAAATTAGTAGATGCGAGGCTCGAACCCACGGTCTAAGTTTATCCTAAAATGTTCAAAAAATTTATGACCACCCATGCGAAGCTGGGACAGGCCGCTAGTCTTCAATAATTTTACACTTCAACAATGTTGAAATGTGTGAGCGAGAAGATTTTTGACGGATTTCAGCCTGTTACCAAAAAGCGATCCCAAAAGGTGATCCCAACAAACACGCGACACGGCGCGCTAACTACAAAGCACATTTTGGTATAAGTGTTTCTCTTCGCTGTGGCTTAGTTTATTTGATGCCACTGCCGCTATCTAGCAATTCAGTATAGGTCTATTACGAGTATGTCAAGACCTGTTCGAACATTGATGTCTGTTCTTGTCCGAGGCCGCTTTTTACACATCTATGTAGAATTTGCAATGAATATAGCATTACTAAGTAACGTTGTGTCTAGCAACTCAACACGTGATTTAGACTAAGTAAGGTAATAGTTCGCCAGCTATATCTCTTACAGTTTCTCTCCTTTTTCTTTAAACCCGTTGATGTGAGAACACAGCAATCACACGATGTTTTGACACTATCACACTAATAACAATTAAATGTGAAAGTTTTCGGTAATGTATGTTGTCTCGCATCTCATTCAAAATCAAAATCAAAACGGTCCTTCTTCAGTACAATCACAAGGATCACTTTGAAAGTAACTTGGAAAACAAATAGTCCACCACAGTATAGCGATGCCGCGGGCTGATGCTAGTATCTACATAACTACATGTAATCCACAATT
The DNA here is from genome assembly GCA_932294275.1 of Chloroclysta siterata. Taxonomy (NCBI): domain Eukaryota; kingdom Metazoa; phylum Arthropoda; class Insecta; order Lepidoptera; family Geometridae; genus Chloroclysta; species Chloroclysta siterata. The sequence continues at coordinate 2,331,494 of OW028607.1, read as the reverse complement.
CGTACATAGGCATCAAACACACACACTTGTATCTACAAAACCTACCTCTACCTAGACGAAGACGAGCGAATCGCCAACATTATAGACTGACATTGAAACCAAAGGACGTCTGAAGGTCTGCCGCATAAAAAACGATGCAGATATGAGCTAAAATATATTTTGCGATGTCCGGAAAGGGTAAATAAGTCGAAAGTGCAGCGACTTCTATTCAAAATAAGAATTCTTTAGACTACTATTTATGCAAATAAACATCTTGCATCTTAAGTTTCCGTCCGATGTATACAGGTACAGATCAAGCTACACAAAGACAAAGAAACATTACGCTTACTAGAAAAGGACATAAAAGCGAGCTGTGTATAGCCAACAACCTCTCCGTGTGTACTATTGTCTAGTATATTCTAGATTATATATTTTATCAACAGTCCGATAAAGTCCACTACCGGACATAGATCTATAAGGGTGGAAAATCTCCAACCGTAGATAGTGGAAAATGTTTACAATTTCGGGCTGTTTACATCCACCGTCTTCCCGCAATCTTTATAACGTCAGCGATCCATCGAGTACGGAGCGTCCTTTGCTACGTCTTTCGGTTCGTGATCTCCATTTGAGGACTTGTTGTTGTTGGTTCGACAAACTATACCTTACCAGGCTACCCTTGATAATTTATCTCAATAAATTCAAAGAGCAATATCGGTGACAGATTATATCACGTACCTAACCCGTCGTAAAGTTCTCTCAATAGCGACTATCAGTTTGTGTAATGAGGGTATAGCTACTACCTATATATGTTTTTTTGTGATTACCTAAAGCCTAAAAATTTAAGTCAATAGGTATTTATTCAATAAAATCACAAAGATCACCTTGAAACTTCTTAAAACTAGGTGCCAGTTCCAAGCGACCAAAGCCTAGAAGAACAGGCAATAAACTTACCGTTCTTTTGTATGATCCTTGTTACAATGTATACCTAACACAATATTGGAGCTCCAGTGTAGTACCAATCGAATTTAATGAGGCGTAGGCATAACATAAAAAGGTAAATACAATCAAGTTCATAAAACAGCACACGCTACGCTTCAAACAAATAATACCTAATGCATATGTACCTACAATCTATTAAAGTTGAGAAAAAAAAGACAATAGTACAGACATTGCAGACATGTTGGCTGCCGATGGGCAGAGCGACCGGGACGTCGGGCCATGCATTTTTATCATTGATATACCTACCTAAAGTATAGTAAGCTTTCCTTATTCGATTATTCTTAATGTACACTTTAGATTTTCTAATAGGAAGCCCAGTGACACCTTCTGGAAGTTTATTATAGAAAAGTTCCTACCTATACGATTCTCCATAAACGAGCCATTGAACGTTACAGAAACGTATCACGCAAGTGTAAACTTCTTCACTTGTATTCACCTTGATCTTGGTCGTGAAATATGAAGTGATGGTCACATTGACGATAACTCGAATCGACGTCATCCAACGCATGTGTGGAATTATTTGGAGAGTTCAATAAATTAGAAACATCCTCTCTAAATCTGGCATCTTACTAGTGGAAAGCTTTTGACTTCAGTCGCGCGAAATGATTTCTTGTCTACAGAGTTCCTTAAAACATTAACCGTTCAATTATGGATTTCGGATTTTTTTTTATTGACAAATGTTTTGTTACATTAGCTGTAATCTTCAATAACACCAGCTTAAGTGTCGGTGAACACGGGCGTACTTTCCTGACTGCTCATAAACCAATTTGCGCAGCCTTGCCATCACAGTTTCCGATTCTCTACAGTTACTATGCCAATACAAATACGTTGGATATACCTAGCTACGTCTGTGTATGTAACATTACATGCTAACTATATTTATGTTGGTAGGTAGGTAGGTATTTGGTGATGACTCCGCCCAAAGCTAGTTCAAATTTAGGCCTCACCGGGCCGACGATTAGGCACAGATTAGGTAATGGGGACACGAAGGTCACCCACGTTACAGCGACGTAGTTGCTAAACTTGTGATAGACATTTGGTATGTTTTAGTGAATTTGCAAAGACAAAACTAGCGAGCACCCGTTACTGAAATCAAAAAATCGTTAGCGACTCTGTTGCAAAGTTGCAATGAAGATTACAAGGTAACTGGTCAAATCAAAATTATAACGGTTCCAAGCGAGATCGTTAGCATTACCACAGATAAAAGAATACTAGGCATTACTATGGGTAATGGAAATATTGAAATGTGGTGCTGGCGGAGGATGGAGAAAATTAGTAGCCATCCTTTTGAGTCTAAAGGATGGCTGGTGGCTAAAATCATGCTCTAAAGTTTAGACCATGATTTTGGAACCTCCTTTTCAATGTGGGAAAACTTCTAAGAATGCTAAGTTTGACATAGTACTTAGAAGAAAACAGGCTCAAATTATACCAAAAGAGGTTCAAGTAGACAAGGCTTTAGTTGAAGTACCTACATATAAGTAGATTTATGCCAAGCTGCACGCACATGCATTTTATACGACAATTGCGTGTCGACGGTTCATTTCCAGAAAGCCTTAGATAAATCAATTCAACATTTTTTTATGTAGGTATCCACCTACTATCTAAGTAAAGACGTATAATATGATGTAATGCTATCCAAGACCATTAGTAATTATCGATTCAGCTGCTCGTCTTTCGTCCTTTAAGAATGCATTTGGCCGAAAGGTGTCGTCTACAGATGCTTCCGTGGGCGCCTGCGAGACACCGTGATATTGCGGATTACGGTACAGACAATCTATGTTAATTAATTACCTATATGTATTGAAGTTTTCATCTTTATTGTTTAGAAAGATGGATTCTATTCACAGATCAGTGAAATAGAGATCCTGGACTCGAATAGAAGAGAAAATCAGCAGTCATTGTTACTATGTCCTGTCTGAAACACTGGTTAATGACACACCTCCCAAACTTATGCCAAAATAATGGAGCCAAAAAGAAGTGCTTTAAATAGATCCTGAAAAAACAAGAGATGACAAAACTATGACATCTTCGTATGTATGACTAGTGGCTTCCCGCGGCTTCGCACGCGTTGAAATGGTGAGCCGTGATTGAGCCACAAACATCCAAACATCGTAACTTTCGCATTGATTTGTATATTATTAGGGTAAGATTTTAAATACCTACGTAGGTATAAGAGATACCTATAGGCGTACATTACCTATATTAGGTATAGGTACTGAGTTTAGCACAAACATGACAAATACAACAAAGGCAACCTTACACGGAAAATATGTAGTTATTTGTTCCTAGTTTCTACCCTAAAAACAAACGAAACAGCTTCACGACTTTGATCCCCAGGCAGATACCCTCAGATCTCAACGTCATACCAACTCAAGATTCCCGATTTTAGAATGTCCCTTACAAACATTGACGCCTCGTTGTATCCTTTTTACTCGAGCGCAACGATGGAGGCTAACGTTTTAGGGGTTGTTTTCGAAAATCAAACTGTCTTTTTGTTATTTATCCACAGAACACATTTTCTTTTAGTTTGAAGTTACACTACGCGTTAAAAATCTCCCATAAAAACCTTGCAACTTTGGCAGTCTTTTGCACCCTTTGCAGGGGTAGTTTTCAAATGTTGAAATCGTGATTTTAAATTATTTATTGTGGAGTATATTTACTTTAAGTTTGAAATCAATCGCACTATGCGTTAAAAATCTCCCATACTGACTTTTACAGTCATTTGCACCCTTTGCAGAGGTAATTATCAAAAGTAAAAAGCGTCATTGTTAATTATTTATTTCTCAGTATATTTACCCCAAGTTTTAAGTCAATCGCACCACGCGTTAAAAAACTCCCATACAAACTTTGATATCCCTTTGCACACTTATTAAGGGTAGTTTTATAAAACCAAAAATGGCTTTCCTATTTTTTTGCCTTGAAGTACATTTATTTCAAGTTTCAAGTTTGTAGGTTCAAGAAATACAATTTTTCATGCAAACGTTTTCAACCCTTCTACACCCTTAGGGGGTTGAATTTCCTAAAATCCCTTCATAGTACACCTCTACCCCATAAGACCTATGTACTCTTCAAATTTCAAGTCTCTAGGACCAGCGGTCAAAAAACTCCCATACAAACTATTTCATCCCTTTGCACACTTATTAAGGGTAGTTTTAAGAAACTAAAAATGCCTTTCCTATTTTTTTGCCTTGAAGTATATGTACTCCGAGTTTCAAGTTTGTAGGTTAAAGGAATATTTTTTTCATACAAACGTTTTCATCCCTTTTTACACCTTTAGGGGTTGAATTTCCAAAAATCCCTTCTTAGTACACCTCTACGCCATAAGACCTATGTACTCCTAAAATTTCAAGTCTCTATAACCACCGGTTTAGGCTGTGCGTTGTCTATATGTCAGTCAGTCAGTCAGTCAGTCAGTCAGTCAGTCAGGACCTTGATTCTTATAGTATTAGAGATAGATTGCTAGATAAAGTTACCAGTGGGTAGTTACTGAACACCGAATGCTAGAACTTATTAGGTACGAGCAGGAAACATACGATTGGTTCTAAGAAAACTCCATAAAACAAAAGTGAACATAAAACAAAAGAAGGTACCCTCAATGTGAAAACATTATTTTCTTTTATCCGATCCATCAGAGGATCTCAAATATCGAAACACAATGTCTGACGGCAACAACTGCACATGTTCCGACACAAGCCCCTTCATCTTCCCTCATTGATAGCTGTAAACTAATAGAGAATCTACACCCTCAAACACAAGGCTCATTTTGCACTGCCTCAGTTGATAATAATTGTTAAAATTCTTTTGACGTTTGCGAAACCAGTTCCTTCAACTATGGCAAGTTCATTGACAGCGATTCTTTATAGATGTAACGACAGCTCTCTTTATGAAGTTCAGTCAGCTGAGTTTTTTCTTCTGGTATAAATCGGCCTACCTGACTCATGTCCTGTATTGTGTACAGAATGTAAAATATTAAAACATACACCACATCACCTGAAGACAGAACTCACGCATATGGCAAAGTAATAATTAATAATTATATAGCGCATAGCTTCCTCACAGTTGCTAGGCCGAACTCGTATCTACGATCACTTTTTATTCTTTCTAGTTTTGCTTAATTGTGCTTTTGTTTTTATAATCGTTTTTGTGTGTTTATGTTGTAAATAAATTAATGTCTATGTCTTATTGGTTCTGTAGGTGTCTGCTCTTTCCTAAATTGGAATAGCACTACACTAGAACGTCGTTCTTTTACTATTTTGTAAAAAGGATCATACAAAAGAACTTTAGAGAACAAACCGCAAGTTTCTTGCTTTTTATACCTAGACTTTGTCACATGGATCTGGCACCTTTATTCACCTAGCTCAAAAACGTGTGATCCTTGGGATTCTATTGAATAAATACCTTTTGATGTAGACTTTGATAGAGCCGCTTTAAAAGGACGAGAATTATGAACAGGCCAAATAATTTTTCAAACTCTAGGGTGTCATACACTTTCTAACGATGACCACATGGCCACCGTAGGACAAAAAGAAACGACGATAGATTCTTCTGAACGTAAACATCAGCAACAACCATTAATTTACGACGATAGCAACGAGCCAAACTAATTAACAGACAGACAGAGACAGGAGGTAAGATCAATCAATTCTCTAAGATCATAATCGTTAAAGATCTAAATTCGTCACAGATACACAGATTCGGCAAAGACAATAGACAAGTCGCGCCGAAATACTTAAAATTTAAACAGGTGCAAAATGAATGGTCACACGTTCGTCCCATGATCGGCAAACAACAATGCTTACCTTACCGTCCGCTAACCACATAAAGAACCAATTTCAACTAGTTTTCACTGGTTATTAACAGCATGTAGATAGGTACGTACACGACCTTTGCAAATGTTATTATTAATAGGCACGTATGGAAATCTGAAATATTTTTTCTACCAATCAAAATGAATTTTTTCTTACATTCATGAATTACCACATCGCAATTTAATTACTACCTAATAATAAGTCATAGTTAGAAAATAAACAATTCCATCTCTTACCATACCAAAAAGTAGACCGTACCTAATTAAACTAAAAGGTAAATTTAAAGCGATGTTTTAATTTATTTAACGTAAAAGTATTGTGTTCACCTATATAAATTTATTTTATATAATCTACATAAAGCTATTTCTAACCAAACAGTTTTAACTTTCGGGTACCTAACAAATAACTACGAGTCTCGGCGCCAGAAAGTCTACCATCATAATCATTTGATAATGATAACGCAGGCTGAGACAGTATCCCATGTTATCTATACCTACAGCCTAGTTAAACTACATTATGGCAGTATGTGCGGCATCTATTTGTGTATCAATAACATTATACTACGAGGGGACACTCAGCCCGGGCGGGACATCGCAAACCGGTGAGCTAATTTAAGGAGGACGAATTTACTAACCTAATTTCATCATCATCACCATCATCAGCCTAAAGAAGTCCACTGCTGGACATAGGCCTCCCCAATACATTTCCAGGAATAACGATTCCGAGCCCTCTCCATCCACCGACTTCCCGCGATCCTGACAATGTCGTCAGTCCATCGGATAGGAGGGCGTCCCACGCTTCGTTTTCCCGTTCGTGGTCGCCATTCGAGAACCTTTATTCCCAACGGTTATCAGTCCTTCGAGCTATATGACCACTTTAACTTGCTGATTCTGCGAGCTATGTCGGCTACTTTGGTTCTCCTACGGATTTCCTCATTTCTGATTCTATCCCGTAGTGAAACTCATAGCATAGCTCTCTCCATAGCCCGCTGAGCGTTAACCTAAGTTATTTATCGCCAATGAATAATACACAAATCTTAGAGACTTCAAAGAAAGCAAGAAACCGCTCTGTGCTCACTCACTCTGTTCTGGCAACCAGAACGCCATAACTAAATTCTAAACATAGGTATTACAAAATTACAGTGATCCCTCCAGTTTCACCTTTTGCCTTAGATCGTTTAAGAAGAAGATGCAGAAGAAGGATATACTGAGTGAAAGATGACGTGAATAAGAAGTAGTACCGAGATGTCGAATGATAGAACAGTAGAGTAGAAGAAGCCTGTAGCACTTAGCGTGGGAAGAGGTACTTGCAGAATTACAGCCAATTTCTTTCGAGGTTTTAAGAGCAAAATGGCAGTCTTACGAAGGAAAGAAGCATCTTGAGAACCCACAGAAAAAAGCAGACAAAAATTACAATTGAAATGTAGATAGAAACTATTAGGGCACATGTGATGCAGTCGGAACCGGTAACCTTTTAGAACCTGTTTGTCCCCTCGTAATGTAAGGCATTGGCTCATTCGCAAAATGATGCTCCGTGATCGCTTAATAAATATACTAAGACCTCTGTCCACCGACGCGGTTGTGATGGCAGTTGTTGAATCTGCTGCGAAATCATTGGAGTTGTCTAGCATGCTGGTTGAAGTCTGCCAATACCGGAAATGTCTAGTTAATTAGGTCTTTGTTTTTCTTCCTTTTTGTTTTTTTGTATGAGTGGAATCAAATGTATTATCTTTTTAACCGACTTCAATAAAGGGGGAGGTTCTCAATTCGAAAGTATTGTTTTTTTATGTTTGTTTCTCTATTACTTGGCCAATTTTGAATTGATTCTGATGAGTTTTTTTGTTTGGTAGACCATACTTTAGAGGTGGTCGATATAAATGTTATCGAAATTCATTCAGCGCTTATTGGAAAAAACAACACGAACAAAAAAAATATATGTATATGGTTACAGCAAAACTTTTTTTATATTGTTCAGTGTAATTAATCGCTACCGACCCGTGGTCCAACCGCTATGTCCCACTGTCTGCTAATGTTAGTGAAGTTTTTGATCATAGAATACTACATAACATAAATTTTCTTACTTAACATAATCATTATCTCATTTATTCATTGTCTCATGTTGTATACAGGTTCTTAAATGATAACAATATGTCGACTTTTAGTGCTTTAGCAGACGATGGGGTTGAAATTGAAACGATGATAATAAAATTGGATTCTAATCAATTTACAACGATTTGTAACGAAAACCAATGGTACAGAAAGGTACCTACAACAATAAAAGGCCGAGCAAATTAAATTATTCACCCCGTTGACTTTTGATACATAGATAATTCAACTTAGGGTGAAATGAATCATACTTATACCGACTAACATGAAAATACCTAACAGTAACCATGAAAAACAAAATAGCCGACATATCTAGCAGTATTAGCATAGTGGCAATGGGCAGGCCATATAGCTCGTATTACAGCCGCTCCAACAACTCGCGTGGAACTGGCACCCACTTTCACCTAGTTTTAAGACGTTTCAAAGTGATCCTTGTGATTTTATTGAATAAATACCATTTGACTTTGACTTTGACTAACCGACAACCGGCTGAAGAATACAGGATTCTCGAATGGTAACCATGAACCGTAAGGCCGAAAGGCCCAAAAGAATTCTCCCTGGACATTTCCAAGGAAGGGTATATTTCCAGGAATTGAAGGAGAGGCCAATGTCCAGCAGTGGACTTCTTCGGCCTGTTGATGATGATTATAAGCGATGGAAATTACTTATTGAGAAAGAACCAATGTACGTTCCATACCATACCAAGTACATGTTTCAGGTCCAAAGGCAAAGTATCGACAGCCTTCACAGCTCAATTGGTAGTAGCTCTGCCTTCTGTGCCGTAGGCCGTGGGTTCGATCCCCAACGAGAACAAGCATTTGTGTGATGAACATAGATGTTTGTTCTGTCTGGGTGATATTATCTTTATCTATATCTATAAAAAAATCAATGCCACTTTTCATTGTAATTTTATAACTCAAGAACGGGCTCACCTATCCAAACCAAATGTTTAGGCTTTGTTCGGATTATTTAGAAGATGATTTATATGAAGTTTGCACAAAATCGGTAGAGCGGTTCTTAAATACCCGTGCGAAGCCGGGGCGGGCCGCTAGTCTACACTGTTGTTCTACATTTGTATTTTTGTATTTTTGTATGTAACGAATAGGAATTTGTAAACTACTGGTCCGATTTCAAAAATTCTTTCACCATTAGAATGCTACATTATCCCTGAGTAACATAGGCTATATTCTATTTTCAAAAAAATCAGGGATCCTTACTAAAACTTCAATAATGTAACCCAAGGTGGAAAACAAAAACCTTACATCGCGTGCGCTGCGAAAACTATTGAAGATAGAACAAAATAATGTACTACGATTTTGTAGAACACGTCATCATCTACAAAAAATGTCGCGACAGCATATGTCTAACTATTATAGTTATGTCACAATAAGTGTTATTTTATTGTAAAAAATTAATTGAAATGCCTCCGCTAGAAAAGGGTCTTTATTTGTACTTGGTATTAATCCTTATCCAAATAAATCATTTCATAATTAAGACGGTTTCAATACCTATAGATTACTTCTTAAATTTTTCAAATCGGACATTCCATTCAAAAGATATGACGAAATTAGTCACGCGCGGGTTGCGATTTCACTCACTCAAGGAGAAGCGCGTGCAAATGTATGAAATAAGTAGACGCGAGGCTCGAACCCACGGTCTAAGTTTATCCTAAAATGTTCAAAAAATTTATGACCACCCATGCGAAGCTGGGACAGGCCGCTAGTATATTATAAGTATGTATGTATTTACAATAACAGAAGTATATATGTATTATATCTAATTCTCATATTACAAGCGTAGGCTTAGTTTGGGGCTTGATAGTGCTGTGTAGAAAGTCCACCAATATTTTTTTATCTATCTACTTAAGTACCTAGAATATGTTATAGCATCATGACCACGACTTTCAGAACGTGTCTCAAACCAGACATTTCAAGGATTCCGGCTAATCTCTTACCTTGTTTCTAACTGACTGATCTTAGACATATCAAACATTTTACAGCGATCGTAATGAAAATCCGTTGCATGATCCAGAGATAAGATGGCACGCGCTACACGTTAAATAATTAAGAGGCTGATAAACCGTCAACATCTCGCTCCGAAACTTAATTGGATCAAACTGATGTTTTGTTGGACTTTTGAAGTGGTATTCTTCGTTGTTTGCGATTTTTCATAACTCATCATCAGCTTCCTGCCCTTATCCCACGCTGCATGGGGTCGGCACAACAGCTTTTCTTCTTCCACTCTCCTCTATCATTCGTCATCTCAGTGGTCACTCCTTTCGTACTCATGTCATCTTTCACACTCCATCCATCTTTTCTTTGGCCTGCCTCTCCTTCTTAAGCCATCCACATCCATACCTAACACTCTTCTCGTTATATGATATATGATTTTTCATAACTACCTTCTGTAATTTTATTGATCGAGTGAGCGAAGCGAACGAAGATCTTTCTGAGAACTTGATTTGGGCGAGCATAACTTACGAACCGTTGATCCAATCTCCATGAAAATTGGTAGGGCGATAGGCGGTAGTCAGAGCCCATTCCAAACATTGTATTTGGCATGAATGTAACACTACTGTAGCGGACATCACGAGATTTTAGTTCGAGGCACACCAAGATACTAGATCTTCAAAAATGTTAAACGTACAAGCGAGAATTTGTTTGAGAGTTGTCTGCGTCTTAAGTAATTGTCTACGCTTGATAAGCAGACAATTTACTTTGTCATTGGCAGTCGAGGATTTCGAGATAAAATTCATTGAATTAAACCAAGAAAAGAGCAACGAACTTACAGAATTTCGTATACGCAATCACCTTGGTAACCCATGTACAATATTAACTGCTATTTTATTGATTTTAGATAAAAACTTCAAAGAGTTACTGAATATGAATTGAGTCGGGAAATAAGTTAGTTACCTACCTCACGATATATTGCTGGCTATTAAAGTTTGACAGTAAAATATTCAGGATTTACGAATGTCTTTTAATTATTTCAGTTACAGTACTGGTGGTAGAGAGTTTCGATCCTAAGGTCGTGGGTTCAAAACCGGTCGTGCACCAATGAGTTTTCTGTTCTAAAATATATGCACACAATGCCAGTACTCTCAAACCGTGCACAAAAACATCGTGAGGAAACCGGCATGTCTCGTAGAACCCAAAAGTTTTAAAAAATGTGTCAAGTGCTCGAAAGGAGCCTCTATGAGGTGCCCTTTCAATCCTTTCACCTCACTGTTTCGAAAGAAAACTATTGACACGACAAGAGGATTTCAGTAACATAATTCCTAAATGTTGGAGTCCTTCTCAGTTCCCGAGTTTTATTGTAATCATGTTAACCCTCCGATCTTTGATTCTAATAACACGTCAGATCTTTCGTATGAATATTGTGGTATACATATAACTATAGACCAACAAAGTATAGCTTGAAGTTAGAGGATTGTGCGTAAACGACCAATGGATAACAGCAGATTCGACAACCGGCAAGCTTCAGGGTGCTTTCAGGCTAGCTAAGTTATGCTTGAACTGTAATGATTACTAAAACTGTTCATTTCATTCATTTGATGATTTTCATTGACCTAGGAAGGTAGGTTTCCTATAAGGAGGTCATTGTGAAGGTAGTGGGTATTTATAATCATAGGCTAGTGAAATGTACTACAAGATATAAAGGTTACTTTACTATATTCACATTCAATGTTTAAAATATTTTTTTAAATTGAATTTTAAACTAGTAGTTCGCCCCGAACTGAGATCTCGTGATGCGACCCGACGAACGCACCAAAACTTTGAGTAGGTGGTAGTCAAAGGCAAGTCCAAACATTATGTTTGGACTTTTTTCTGACTACCGCCTACTAACTCAGTACGGTAACCAAGTTTCAACTCTATTGGCCTATTTATTGAAGAGTTCCGTTGAACAGACCTTGGCTCCATCATCAGACCTGGTTGTTGTCACTATTTTATGAGAACTGAGTACCTCCTTAATTTATTTCAAGAAAAAAAAATAAGAAAAAGCAAAGTAACTGACCTACCAGTAGAAAAACCTTGATGCCAACGAAACTCTTAGAGATGGGAGCTCTTGGGTCGCTGGTTATCTTAATTTAACTTTTTTGTTGTAACTCAAAAACCGAGCGTCCCAGAAAAAAAGTAAAAATTGTTTTGGAATGTCCAAACAAAGCCCTTTCGTATGACATATAACTTGATTTTTTTATGTCACTTTTTTTATTTTTGCCCTCTTAAAAAACCCCATATCTCAAAAACCCTTCACCCGATTTTACTCATATACTTACCAGTAAATTTCTCAAGTACAAGCTATCGACTTATCAAATTTCATGCAGATCGGATCAACGGTTATAAAGTTATCGCCAGACAAACATACATACATACATACATACATACATACATACATACATAAAATGCCAAATCGCCCAAGTTGAAACTAAGATCTTCGTTCGCTTCGCTCACTCGATCAATAATCAAGAGATTTATCAATTTGAAAGCAAAAGTTACCATCGTATATTAATAACAGCCATGCCTGAAGTCTGCGGCCGGTCTATGAACTGCAGTACGATTTCAAAAATGAAGAACATTAGTAGACCGGTAGATACTCTCAGGCACATCCTACTCATACGACGTTTATTAGTTGCATAGACTTTGGTAGTTTCTCATACAAAGGTAGATTATATGGATCTTGACAGTAGAATATTACCTATGCTATTATGCCTATCATTTATGTTGATGATACCTACCTTGGTTATTAGGTACCTACCTAGGAACCTAATTTATGAACGTGATCGAGTGTTTTATGAACCAAAACATAATACCTACCTACGCAAACAACTAGGTAGGTAGGTACCTACCTAAGTACCTATAATTAGGTGCCTACTTTTTTGTTGTAACTCAAAAACCGAGCGTCCCAGAAAAAAAGTAAAAATTGTTTTGGAATGTCCAAACAAAGCCCTTTCGTATGACATATAACTTGATTTTTTTATGTCACTTTTTTTATTTTTGCCCTCTTAAAAAACCCCATATCTCAAAAACCCTTCACCCGATTTTACTCATATACTTACCAGTAAATTTCTCAAGTACAAGCTATCGACTTATCAAATTTCATGCAGATCGGATCAACGGTTATAAAGTTATCGCCAGACAAACATACATACATACATACATACATACATACATACATACATAAAATGCCAAATCGCCCAAGTTGAAACTAAGATCTTCGTTCGCTTCGCTCACTCGATCAATAATCAAGAGATTTATCAATTTGAAAGCAAAAGTTACCATCGTATATTAATAACAGCCATGCCTGAAGTCTGCGGCCGGTCTATGAACTGCAGTACGATTTCAAAAATGAAGAACATTAGTAGACCGGTAGATACTCTCAGGCACATCCTACTCATACGACGTTTATTAGTTGCATAGACTTTGGTAGTTTCTCATACAAAGGTAGATTATATGGATCTTGACAGTAGAATATTACCTATGCTATTATGCCTATCATTTATGTTGATGATACCTACCTTGGTTATTAGGTACCTACCTAGGAACCTAATTTATGAACGTGATCGAGTGTTTTATGAACCAAAACATAATACCTACCTACGCAAACAACTAGGTAGGTAGGTACCTACCTAAGTACCTATAATTAGGTGCCTACCTTGGTTATTGAACGGTAAATAGGTATTAGGTACCTAATTATCTGAGTAAGGTGACGTAAAGTAACCTAGCAGATGGTCGTTTCATAATCCTATCGATAAAACGCACACGTCGTCGCTCCGCGCGCCTCCTATAGTCTACCCTACCCAGTCTAGCCCACCCACCCCTGCATAAGGGTGTTCGTTCACGCATGCGCATAACCAACGACCAAAAATCCATTCCATTCATTCCCTTTTCCCATTAGGTAACCACCTAGCCGCGGCCCTCTTACCCCTTACCCCTTGGCCGGTAGTTATCGATCGACGAGCCAACATTATACGCAAAAACGTTGAAAAATCTCGCTGAAAACCCGTTCGTCAATCATCTACCTACACAGTGGAGGACACAAAGCGATTTTTGTATGCTATTTCTGAACGGTTGCCGGCGTGTAAACACGGTTATGCAGGCGCTCTTACGTAAGGCATCAGCTGTGTACTCACCATATCGTTGTTCTCGACCAGCCAGTTGACGGAGCAGATCTGGTAGACGAAGTACGCCCTGACCAGTTCGCTCGTCTTCTTGCTCTTGAACGCATCTTTGGGGCTGTTGAAGTTCAAGTCGAGATCGTCCGTGGGCCTCGAGGCGGCCGCCGGGGGCGCTGCGCTCGAGAGCACCCTCGCGTGTCGGGGCGCGTTCACCGCCAGCCGCTTTAGCAGCGCCATCGTCTGAGCTCCGCGGATAATGTACGAACACGAGACACAACACGCGCCCGCCGTGCTCGACTGACAACTGAAACTGACACTGACGTCCGCTCGATACAGACTCGCTGCGCACGCAACCGATCCAATTTTAAAACTGCCGACGAGCGTCGTCGTCGTCGCGGAGGTGTGTCTTGAACGGCCGCAGCCATTGGCTGTACCCTCGTGCACAATGTTTTAATCAGCACGCAAATCTTTCTGCTGCACTTGCATTTCCAGACACGTGGTTTTATGTGCGTTTCCAGAATGATAAGGATATAAAAACCATTTTGCCAGTTGAATAATGAGGAAAGTACATACCTAACCATAGGCATAATTTTCTGAGATTTAACTGATATTTTTAACAGTGCCTACTAAGCACCTCATACTAGCAGATTACATAAACGAGCGGTAAGTTAGGGTCAAAAACCGGACGTGACCTAGAAAGCCTTCGACTGCACGCTTCGGGTTGTTTAGAGAATGCTGAAATTTACTGCCAGTTCGTGATTGGAAGGCAGCCAAATACCGCAATGCTTGGGCTTTTTTATTGTTAAGTCTATTGGGTGGTTAGTGACAAAAAGTAGGCCTGAAAAACCAAATTTTACCTGCAGACACAGTAAACTTAATAAGTAATAGGTACCTAAGTTTGCATGAGAATTACACTCTCTCTAGTCATGTGGCGAATAGATCAGTCACATTTGATTCGCCGACTATATAGTCATGTGGTGGCCAGTCGCTGGAAGACAATGACACATGGCACAGAGCCCAGAAGTCCTATCCTGATGGAGTGACTAGAATTGATGAGGTAATTGCGGGAAATCCGTGGACGGAAAAAGCCCAAAACCATTTTA
The DNA here is from genome assembly GCA_932294275.1 of Chloroclysta siterata. NCBI lineage: Eukaryota > Metazoa > Arthropoda > Insecta > Lepidoptera > Geometridae > Chloroclysta > Chloroclysta siterata. The sequence goes on along the minus strand of OW028607.1, from coordinate 2,316,385 downwards.
TGAGTGAAGCCTTTTGCTTACTAGTCTTTCAGGTTGACGATCAACAGCCGTATTCAAGTTTCAAGTATCCCAAGAAGGTACTTAGTTCTTGAATCTTGAAAAGTTCTCACAAAATTCGTAGGTAGGTAACTGAAGATATTAATAGTTTAAGGGCCGGTTTCACCATGCTCTGTTAGATTAACAAAGGATTAAAGGGCCGTTAAATATGTCAAAATGTACGTGTTTGACAGCTAAGGTTAGATATAATGGCCTGTTAATCCTTGATTAGTAACTAACAGAGCATGGTGAAACTGGGCCTAAGAGCTGATTTCACCATGCTCTGTTAGTTACTAATCAAGGATTAAGACGCCGTTAAATTTAACCTTACCTGTCAAACGCGTACATTTTTACATATTTAACCGCCCTTTGTTATTCTAACAGAGCATGGTGAAACTGGGCCTAAGATTTGGAAATCCATCAAAGAAAATAGAGATCTAAAGTGGTTATTCACATCACTTGGATTTAAGTAGGTACCTACGAAATACACTTAAGACTTCTGTAGGTACCTGATATATAAAGTAACTTTTGAAAGATGCGCGTAAAAACATAATTCATATGGAATACCAACTACTGCTAAATGATGGTATACGCCAAATGTCATTATTTCGACGTTCCTTCGACTTGTGTGTAAGTACTTGGAACTAAGCGACCAGGGGCCTTATGCTCACTTCGAGCGAGATTATCTCACGGTAGAGATGACGTCATATCTCGTTCGATAACTATTTATCCCCATTCTCACCGTCCTATTCCCCAATTTTCTCATACAAAATTCATGCGAGACGCAACGTCAACGAGTTATTGTTATATTTGAGTTATATCTCGTTCAATAACTCGTTGACGTTGCGTCTCGCATGAACTTTGAATGAGAAAATTGGGGAGTAGGATGATGGGAATGGGAATAAATAGCTATCGAACGAGATATGACGTCATATCTACCGTGAGATAATCTCGCTCAAAGTGAGAATAAGGCCCATGAACGGACATCTAATACCTAATTTATTGTGGATGGGAATCTCACAACCGGTTTCTGAAAGCTCGATCAAACGTTATCAGATGACAAAACACTCGCCATTTCAGCTATTACATCGAATTAGATAAAGACAGCAAGTGACTTGACGTTCGATTAGTTTTGATCGAGCTTTCAAAAACCGGCCGAAAGTCTACTTTTCTGTTTCTGATTAACTCTTCGTTTCTGTACCTACCTTAATAAAGGTTAGTATTTTGATTCATGTGTCAAAAGGTTTTTTATAACTGTTGATGTATCTAAATACGTATATTTGTGCTTATTGAATGGTATTTTACCCACTAGGGTATTTATATCTCTAGATAATTGATATTAATTTTGCATTGTGGTAAAACCGTGACCAAATTAAACGTATTAGACTGTGATTTCATAACTGAAAACCACAATATTATTCATCGGGAAATCATAATTAATAATATACCTACCTAGTAATATAAAAAAATCCTACATAATATGAATCAAGTACCTATTAGGTAAATGGTTATGTGGCTGTGGACTTGCGGTGCTGTTACCTAAGGAACTAGGTAGGTACAAGTAGAAGTCAAAGTTGTTTGTTGAATAAGCAAATCTCACGTTTATCGCTATCATTGTCTATCGTGGTAATCGATAGTCGTACTGTCATCAAAGCTTTATTTCAGTTAGGTACATCGATTCTCCGACAGAGGACGAGGCATCAAATCGACTGTCCTTCTACCCCTTAATTGTAAATTTGTAAATTGAAAATTTGTACCCCAAGTCCGAGTTTTGTTTTTTAACGTCAGGCCTTTTTTGTATGAAGATTCGATATGCGCGTCTATCGGGCATGCTGAGAACTCATCGTCGAGTCTCCATACAAAAAAGGCCTGACGTTACGAAAAACTAAAAACAAAACTCAAACAAAACGGGGTCCTGCTATCGCTATTGTTTATTCTGGCGATAGCTCTAACGGCCGGTCGGGAATAATAGAAAATGTTTAGTTTTCATCACTAGAAAAACTAAGCCCGAGTTTTGTATGGAGACACGATAAGCACGATATCGGGCGTACCTACTAAGAACTCTGCCTCGCAATACAGAAAATAAAACACAAAACTCGGACTTCAGTTGAGTTCTGACAGAACTACTGGGATATTTACTCTCACTAACTTAGACTAAGTATATTTACCTCCATGCTCACTCTCTCACTACTCTGCTGTGGCTTAAAAACACATCCTAGCATAGAACTAGTAGTGGGTCTCGTAAGTCTGGCGGTCGTGATAGAAGGCCCAAACAAAGGAAGGACCATGGAGGTAGGAAGAACTTTACAGAAGTGTTTGAAGTCGGGCTGTCGATTATTATGATGAAGTAATAGTAGATTGTTTACCAAGGGAGCAAACAACTATTTTTATGGCGAGAGTGTTTTTTGAATCCAGAGTGGAGCGAAGGATTCTAGAGTAGAATCCCGAGCGTAGCGAGGGATTCTAAAGTAGAATCCTAAGCGTAGCGAGGGATTCAAAGTACTTCACTCGAGCTTAAAATAGTGTTGCTCCCGAGGTGGACACTCTACTTTTTATCACCCTCTATGAGAAAATAACTTAGTGCAACTTATGAATAATCATAACCATAGTCACAAATTCACGAAGTCACGAAGTCACAAAGTCACAAAGTCACAAAGTCACAAAGTCACAAAGTCACAAAGTCACAAAGTCACAAAGTCACAAAGTCACAAAGTCACAAAGTCACAAAGTCACAAAGTCACAAAGTCACAAAGTCACAAAGACACAAAGTCACAAAGTCACAAAGTCACAAAGTCACAAAGTCACAAAGTCCCAAAGTCACGGAGTCACATAGTCACATAGTCACATTGTCACAATGTCACATAATCTCATAGTCATAAGCATGTGTTTATTGTAATTTTATTTATTTTCATAAAACTAAGTAAAATCTGAATTTGAGTAAACAATTATGAACAAAGGTGGAATGCGCGTTTCACGTGTTTTTGTTTATTTTTATTTAGTTCAGGCGCTTTTTTTTTATCATAAAGCCTGCTTGTTCATACAGTGTTCGTGATCTCTTTGGTGATTGGAACTTTTACTCAATAAGCACATTCCAAATTCAAATCACATTACCGCCCTTGGGCGGTAAAGTACTTTACCGCCCTTGGGATCAAAGTGCTATTTTGCTACCTGTTTTCGAAGAGCAAACTATCTATTTTCGAATTGATGTGATAAAAATAACATTACAATCAATTCCAGACGTCAAGTTCATCAATATGCCATCTGCTCATATGGTAGATAGATAAAAAAAAATATTGCTCACCCCAAGGACATTTAACCTCATTTAACACATTAAAACAAGGTTGCCTGGAAGAGATCGCTCTCAGCGATAAGGCCGCCCATTGTTTTACCTAAATGTATGCCTTAACCCTGTGTTTTGTTTCTGTGTGGTGAACAATAAAGAGTTATCTATCTAGTAAAGTTCAAAGGTTTCAGTGAAGTACAAACGGCGGTCTTATCGCTGAGAGCGATCTCTTCCAGACAACCTTTGGATGGACTGGATTTCACTTGAACATTTCACAATTGCAATTTGATTGATGATTATGTAGCAGTTTGAAGGAAGGCGCTGGTGATCGGGATACAGAATCTCTCGATCCCAACACACTACAAAATTTCCCTGTCGAGTGCCTACCTTTATACTAGTTAGTACCTATTATTTAAAAACTAGCTGGTGCCCGCGACTTCGTCTGCGCAGGATTAGTATTTCGAGTATCTTATATTAGCGTGGCGTAGTACATATTATTTTGTGTAATTCTAGCGGTTTCGGCAGCGCATATTTTTTACAATTCACACAATATCTTTCTAAATGGTAGCCTAAGTGTTATTCTGATGTATAAGCTATATTATTGTAAAGTTTCATTAAAATCCATTCAGTACTAGTTTTTCGTGAAAGAGTAACAAATATCCATCCATACTTTTAATATTAGTAGGATATAATTATATTTTTAGGTATGTATACTCAATGTATATTTTGCATGAATGAATTGAAATGCTCAACTTGGAATCTAATAACGTTTTGATTTATCCTCGTGGAATGCAAATATAGTCATTTAAATCCTACCTATGACAGGTATAGGAAAAGAGCTATAAATAAAACATCAAATATCTATTTATGCCTCATTTATTGGCAAGGAAAATAATATTATATTTCTTTTTAAATAGAAATCATTATGTCGGCGAAAAGCATGTTCACTAAGGCTTATTTATATATCTATCAATATAATAGTTGACTAATACACCACGACCACGACAAAATATATTAGCGAATGTATCAAGTAAACGCGTCCAGAGCAATAATTTATTAAACCTTTTAAAGTCAAAGTCAGAAGGTATTTATTCAGTTGAATAACTTTGAAAAGTCTTAAAGATAGGTGAATCTATGTAGGTGTCAGTTCCACGGGACCAAGCCTAGAAGAACAGGCAACAAACTTACGGTTTGGTTCCTAACCGGTTTGGTTTCTACAGTTAAAATGTCTGTTACCTCTTCTCGTTATAAAAAGTGCCAATAACAAGAACCTAACGGCCGGTTTCTGAAAGCTCGATCAAAACTAATCGGATTTCAAGTCACTCGCCATTTCAGCTATTACATCGAATTAGATAGAGATAGCAAGTGACTTGACATCCATAGATCCGATTAGTTTTGATCGGGCTTTCAAAAACCGGCCGTTAATATACCAAACAGTTAGTAATAGACTAGCTGTTTCCTAGTCTGTTCTCTAGTTACTTTTTTGGTTTAAAGGCTAGTTAAACTTATCAGACAAAACATTTACATCTAAATTCATGACTTTCAGATATTGGTGTCGATTCTGTTGTTGCATTATTCTAAACTAACCTAATCCGACAGCTCTAAAATTATAGCCGTCCTTGTTGTTTCGGTCTTTTGGAAAGGGACGGCAATATTTTTTGGGCTGTCAAATTAGGTATAATTAGGAAAATTAAACAACAGAACTGACACCAATGTTCTTCTGGAAGATGGTAGTAGTACTTCTGTAGTTTACATTGATACACACGCTGTTTATACACAATTTTACAATGATCGTGGACTATTTTGTATGGTAAAAGAAACACATCTAAATATAATCTTAAATATACAAGTCTATAATAAAATAATAGAAACTTAAAACTACATTCACCTAAAACTATTATGTACAATTTTAATATATTTTATTTATTGATGATATAATATAATTAATTATTATTGTGATTTTTCATAGACACTCCACTTATTATTAGGGAAATTATACTAAAGCTATTTTGACGACAAATGCTTTATGGATTTTATGTATATAGTTTAAATGCAATGTATAATCCTGAAAAAACAATGCAGTTTTATAAAACACACGATACAATAATCAAATGTAAGCGTATGCTTTTCGGCGGATTGGCGCAACTCATATCTGATTTGTTTATCCCTCAAAACTATTACACTAGCGACCCGCCCCGGCTTCGCACGCTTATTGTGGGTTATCCCTAAGAGATTATGCATATAGACCTTCATCTTGAATCACTCTTTCTATAAAAAAAAACCGCATCAAAATCCGTTGCGTAGTTTTAAAGATTTATAAGCATACATAGGGATATAGGGACAGAGAAAGCGACTTTGTTTTATACTATGTAGTGATGATCATTTCAATTTTAATATTGCTTAAAATTACCTCATCGAACATTTTTTTTATACATCGTGGAAAAAAAAGGAATTCTTCTGTACCATAAGGCCGCATTCATATGACGCGATTTCAACGCTTTTCATCAGCGCACGCGCATAAGGCAGCTCATATGAACGCGGCCTAAGGGTACATCCACCAGATCTACTTAGCTCATGGGGACTTTACTACCAAGACTTTTGTGTTCTGTGAAATCATTTTACCAAAACTACAAAGTCATCTGAACTGATAGATGAATTTAAATGATGTAGAATCCGCGCCAATAAAGTTACGAATCTTAAATGACATCGCTTATGACTATCTCTCACTCGCACAAGTGATAGCGCGACTTTAGGAAGTGATAGGTATTCATTAGCGTCGCTTTTTATTCGATTCGTTTCTTTGTCGTACGTACCTATCAGATTCCTTGAAAATTTTATGAAATTGATTCCAATTTTTTTAAACCGAAGACACGACAAAAAAGAAGAAATATGGATTCAGCAGCTAGAGCTTCTAGCATTATTGTCTCCAGTGAAGTATTTTTTTTATACAACTAGCAGATGGAACAAGCAGCTGGCCCACCTGATGTTAAGTAGTAACCATCACCTATAACAAAGCAATGCCTCGTAAGTCACGCACGATAGGAACGTGCTCTACGATACACTACCCTGCGTTCATGAACTTGAGGCATACAGATGTTAAGCCTCATGTGCCTGTAATTGTGGACGAGCCCTTCACAAAGAGCTCCACTACTCTTAAAGTATTCTTCAATTGAGGCAATATCCGACACCCGAAAGAAATCTGAGGAATATCAAATCAAAGCTTGCAAAATATATTTGTGTATAACAACGCTTATCCGTATTTCGTGAGATTCAAAACTTTAATTCTTGCATTTCTTTTTATATTATCCCATATGTTTTCGGGAGTAGTCCTTTTACTACCTACGGGTAGTATTAGTACCAATAAAGCAATTAGTCAGCCAAGATGTACAGAAATAAAATCATGAAAGGAACAGTTTATGTAGAAAGATGCGAGTGAAAGCAATTCAGAATATCAATGAATCTTATGAAGGTATCTCTCTATTAGCGAGAACAATACACGAAAACATAATAAAAACGCGAGAAAAACACCAACATTTACAACCTCAGAGTAATCGGTTCTGCAGCTATAAAGGCGCTTCTAAAGTTTCAGAATCGTATGGCAATCTCGTTTACGCAAATAGCCCGTTAGCGAGACCACTATATTTGCAACTAGAAATCATAACAACCCATTAACGAGCCATTAGGATCTCCACTCTTAAGAGAAACGATGTTCATACCGAAATAGTAGAAAGAGCACTGGTGGTCTAGTGGTAGCGGCCACGCCTTCCGATCCTAAGGTCGTAGGTTCGAAACCGGTCGTGTCCCAATGAGTTTTTCAGTTCAAAAATTTATGTGCGCAATGCCTACTCTCAAACGGTGAATGAAAACATCGTGAGGAAACCGGCATGTCGTAGAACCTAAAAAGTTCTGTAACATGTGTCAAGTGCTCGAAAGGAGCCTCTTGAGGCGCACTTAAAATCCTTTCAGCACACTGTTTCGAAAGAAACTAGTGACACGACAAGAGAGAAAAAGACCGAAATAGTGCGTTCAGAAACACCGAGTCCTGCTCTCTAGATTTTTATTATTCTGATGTTAAAACAAAAAAGACAAAACACTAACGTAAAACGAAGAAGGAGGAAAACAAACGAAGGATAACTTTCATGTACGATATAAATAGGAGATTTACAAAATGTTTGTCATTGTTTAAAAATAGGATTTCAAAAGCGGTCGTTAACATAAAATATAATTTATATATTCTTTCAAAATAATTCCGAAAATAATACTAATAAATTCGTGTCGTCTCTTATTAACTGCCAATTTTATAATTGATATTTCAAGACTAAGAGCTGATTTAACCATGCACTGTTAGATTAACAAAGGATTAAAGAGCCGTTAAATATGTCAAAATGTACGCGTTTCACATCTAAGGTTAAATTAACGGCCTGTTAATCCTTGATTAGTAACTAACAGAGCATGGTGAAATCCGCTCTAAATATGGATCGATAGATTTGTTAGTTGGTCTTCTCGAAGTACTTTCAATATTCAATAAATGAATATGGTATGAATTCTTCAACTGCGCTTATTGCTTATAGAAATCTAAATATTTCATAACTCATGAAATATTCAATAACTTGTAAACTTTATAACAAGGTAGTTGCAAAAAACTTTAAAATCAATGACAATAGTACTTTTTTGTTTTATATGCTTCGGTTCAACGGCTCTATGGCTAAGTTACAGAAACGAAACTTACAGTGAACCGACGTTTGTCTGTCAAATAGGAAGCATTTCGACAAGCAAGCGTAACACGCTCAATTTCGCCTCTCAACCTTAGCCTATCTACCTAAAAACGCAATCATAAACGCGTATATACAAAGCTGACAATACCAATCCCAATAACTTGCGGACATAACGTAATTGTTTTCGGAAACTGTCATATTTTGTGATTCATCAGCATAGGGTTTTCGAAAGTTATTCGGACCAGGCACAATCCCTGGGTAAGGCCGACCGCATACTTCAGGTTTCGGGACTTAAGCGCGAACGAACGCTTGTTAAAGTTTCCAGCCGTAATGTTTGTATAACAACTGTCAAATAAAAACTTACGGCTGAAAAACCTGACGTGTGCGGCTGGATTAATAAATTGTAACATGTAAATAACTGTACAAAAATAACGCAGGCACACAACTATGTATTTTTCCGTATATACAAGACCTAAGTAAATAACGTCTTGGTGTCACCAATATTTCTTGAAATTTCTATTAAATCTAATACACAACTTTCGATTACAAGCTAGAGTACAAAATACTTCAACCAACATAATATTATTTCGGCTATAAAAATGAAAATGTAGATCTAAAATACGTCACACACACATATTAAATGTAATATAGGCACAAATGAACAATATTGCTGCTCGTTCTAAACAGCGACTCCTAAATCTATGCGACAATTTACGCAAATAACAATTTTACAAAAGAAATTCGACAAAAAATTGTCACATTGGGCGTAAATTGTCGTAAATGGTCTCCCTAAATTTAGGCGTCGCTGTTAAAACAGGCATGAGTGCCCTTAAGCATCTACCAATACTTAAAGTAGGCGAGGGATTTAATTCCTACAATATAATCGATTCAGTAGAATCATTGGTTTGGAAATCACTCAACAAGTTTACAAAATTATTTTTCGTTGCCACCACAAATAGCAAAGAAAATTGGACCCTCTTCTACAGGAACAGAATCGGGTTTCTTGGGGCCAGACAGCCGTATTCAAAAACCCTCTTAGCTATTGTAATTTACTTTCTCCGTTTTACTAACTATGTAATGATATAGCTAAGAAGCGCCTTGAACGCGGCGGTAAATTTAAGATTTAAACTACATTCGGTCATCTACGCGGCTGACAAAGTATTCTATTTGGGAAGACATCTCAATGAAAAGGTAAATATGTAAAAAAAACTATACTTGCGACATTCAGTTCGGGCTAGATAAGTGTTAACTGGTATCTTTACCGCACTGAAGGGTGCGTTTATCTGTATTTTTAAAAGAATTCAGCGCCGTTTTGTCCTAAATTTATATAAAATTATATTTTAAGACTGCTACTATAGCTGCCAAGTTATTGTTACCAGCCTCACACTTGTGCCGAGATCAATGAAGATTCGTCTACAAATGAAGTTTATTTTTTTCAATGATTTTCTGATTTAAATAATAAAAGGATTCATTAATGTGATTATTTTGATGCAACTTTGTAGTCTTTATACTTGGAAAAACCAACATGAAATTGGCGCCTAGATTCACCAAGTTTAAGACGTTTCATGACGATCCTTTTAACTTTATTAAATACCCTCTGATTTAATACAGAACAGCCTTTATTTTCTCCAAGTTTCCAGGGTTTAGATATCAATGGCAGCTCTATCAACCCCTTTTGTACATTATGTGTATCCGATCCGAGGTCGTGGGTTCAAACCGGTCGTACACCAATGAGTTTTTCTATTCAAAAAAATTATGTGCACAATGCGAGTACTCTGGAACGGTAAAGTAAAGCATCGTGAGGAAACCGGCATGTTGTAGAACCTAAAAAGTTCTATAACATGGGTCAAGTGCTCGAAAGGAGCCTCTTGAGGCGCCCTTAAAATCCTTTCGAAACAGAAAGAAACTAGTGACACGACAAGAGAGAGATTATGTGTAGTTGAATCTATATTTTTCTCGGCACAAGTACTGCCTCAAAGCTAAATCCGAAAAAAACATTTCTTCTAAACCACAGTAAATTGGTGTTAACAGTATTACTCCTAGGCTAAATGTTGCTATCCCACTTTGTCGATATAAAGTAAAACATTAAAACGATTTGAATTATAACATTCGCTTATTGCTTTGTGTAGTATCTATCTCCGCGAAGTTACAACATCATTTAGATTTTATTACTTCGTAAAACTTTTAATTCGCGGAATTAGAAGACTCCACTTGAATATCAGCAATATCACAATAAAATATACCTATCCAAATTTATTTATACGGGTACCTACTGCTAAGATTGTATAAATTATCACCAAATAAATTATATCTATGAATCCCTTGCTGGTCTTTCGTGAAACACGATAAACGAAGTTTGGTATTGTTTTGAGATACAAGGCTGCGATAATTCAACTGTGGAACGATTACTAAGTTGCCCAGCTTGTAACTGAACAATAAATCCAATATGTAGGACAATTTCGCACAGGTTCATCTAGCCCCAAATTAAGCAAAGCTTGTACTTATTTGTAAATACATACTTTTGAGCCGGCGCCAGACTTTGCTTCACTTGTTTGAATACCTGTTTGATTGCTAAGTATGGCACGAGACTTTGTATTCAAAGTCTCGTGCCAGACATAGCAATCAAACAAGTGAAACTATGTAGCCCAGTCTCCATCGCGAAAGGGTAATGAGCGAGAAATGGTTAGCGGAACGGACTCCTTTTTAATGAAATAGGTTTACATTTCCACCAACAAGGAATTTTATCTTTTGATTTCCACTGCAAAAGGAAAAAGAGCTGAGCGAGTTCATTTCAACACTTTCTGCTCGCTCAGTCCTTTCCGCTCGACTATTTGTTGGTGGAAATACAATTATGCAGATTATTCTTGCGAGTTAAACGGAGTCCTTAATGGCTCCGCTCCGCTCGCGGTGGAGACCGAGCTTTACGCCGCGGTTGGTACAATATAACATCCAAACATTGATGTTCATCACACATATGTTTATACTCGGTGGGGATCAAAACCGCAGAGCGCAGAAAGCAAAGACCAACTGTCGAGGCCAGTCAAAATCTCAAACGGGAATACTAAACTCTGTTTATAGTTTTTCGTGGTAAACCGTCTGGTCATATTTATGGGGAGAGAGGATACTACACATAGGAATAGAGGTACTTCTGCACCATTGATTTATTTTATTTGCATTTTGCACACAAATTTCTAACCTCTCCTGCCATGCCACATTTTATATTCAAATTGTAAAAAGCATACTTTGCCATCCTTTTACTGCAAAATGGTTATGCAGTAAAAGAATACAATCAAAATGAAGAATCAACCTTATTTAGAATTATGTATGCTAAAGTTATGTGACATATCAATTGAGGTTCGACGTTGAACTGTATAACGCCACCAACTTATATGTTCAGCTGACAAAGAAGGAACTAATAATGCTATCCCAACTTTTATTCCACAATTCTCGATGTTGGCGTCCCTTTCTGCTGAACATATAAGTCGGTGGAACTTTAATTGGACTAAACTGTAGCGGCTACAGACACAAAACATATTATACTTTATGCGTCTCAAACATTCTGTACGGAAACGCAATAACGTAGCTTGTTGCTAGACTCAATCGAGCCCTGTTTTCAGGCTAATATGTAACACACATTCTACCACCACTCATTCACACAAACGTGTTCTCTGTGGAATGAAATTCTACCTTTATATTTTTCATCACTTCAATATAAATATCATAGAAAGAGTGAAGCATACAATAATGAAAATTAAAAAATCGCATGGCCGTTCGTCTACATACCACTGTTCGTATGAACATTTCTGTTGGCCGTTTTGAAGTTAGCCGTGTGCCGTCGCGATATTCCGATCGCATTTCACCTCTGCAGCCGCTACATTACCACTTTCATATAAATCCCACTTACGCAAATGAACACTACGAAATTTCGACGTAACGACCTAAATTAGTAGGAAATAATCACGAGTACAGAGTACTTTTATAGAGTTCGTAGTACCACCGCCGGTACTGTATAGTCCGTAATACCTCCGTCGAAGCACTTTCTAGAGGTTCCGATCCGATGTTACCTTTTCGTTCTCGAGAAGTTCATCGAGAACTTTAGGGTTAAGTCCTGCAATCAAAAAAAATCGTTATAAATTAGAATGTTTAAATGTTTCACGTCCACTTTGATTGGTGATTACAAGATGTAAGTCACGCACGATATGAACGTGCCTTACGATGCACTGCCCTGCGTCAATCAACTTGAGGCATACAGCTGTTAAGCCTCATGTGCCTGTAATTTCACCGACAAGTACACCCTCAAACCGAAACACAGCAACGCTGCTTGGCAGCAGAAATTAGGCATGATAGTACTTCCTCAGACGAGCCCTTTACAGAGAGCTCTCTTACTCTTAAAACACTTTTACTGAATTCGCACCAATAGAAAGCGCCGGAGACAAGCAATCCACTCCAGTACAGGAAAGACCTCTTCTAGACGTGACCACGATCTTCAGTTACGAAGTGCCCAGAGAGGCATGATGCATGACGCACGTCGTTAAGTACATACCTAGTCAGAAGAGATCACGATGCGTGCTGAGTACATACCTAGTCCGAGGAGATCACGATGCGCGCTGAGTACATACCTAGTCCGTGGAGATCACGATGCGTGCTGAGTACATACCTAGTCCGAGGAGATCACGATGCGTGCTGAGTACATACCTAGTCCGAGGAGATCACGATGCGTGCTGAGTACATACCTAGTCCGAGGAGATCACGATGCGTGCTGAGTACATACCTAGTCCGAGGAGATCACGATGCGTGCTGAGTACATACCTAGTCCGAGGAGATCACGATGCGCGCTGAGTACATACCTAGTCCGAGGAGATCACGATGCGTGCTGAGGACATACCTAGTCCGAGGTGATCACGATGCGTGCTGAGTACATACCTAGTCCGAGGTGATCACGATGCGTGCTGAGTACATACCTAGTCCGAGGTGATCACGATGCGTGCTGAGTACATACCTAGTCCGAGGTGATCACGATGCGTGCTGAGTACATACCTAGTCCGAGGTGATCACGATGCGTGCTGAGTACATACCTAGTCCGAGGTGATCACGATGCGTGCTGAGTACATACCTAGTCCGAGGTGATCACGATGCGTGCTGAGTACATACCTAGTCCGAGGAGATCACGATGCGTGCTGAGTACATACCTAGTCCGAGGTGATCACGATGCGTGCTGAGTACATACCTAGTCGGAGTCGTCGTCGTTGACACTGGAGCGCAGCTTGGATATGTTCCGGCGCGCGGCGGGCGTGTCGTCCTCCTCGTCCGACGAGATCACGATGCGCTGGCGCGGCTTCACGCCGGTAGCGCCGCGCGTCATTCGCCGCGTCGACAGGTCCTTCTCCGACACTGAAAAAAAATATATCATTTTAATAAAATAAAAAAAAAACAAAAGAAAACACAAATAAATATAAAACTCGTCATCGCTGACGTTTCACTTTTATTATTATGTATGTTAGGTATATATTTGATATGGACCATAAATGTAATTTTGTAATTGTCTGAAATAAAATTTTATTATTATTATTTATTATTAAAACCAATTTACTACCTTTTCCCTCCTTGGTTTCAGCTGAAAATCAGCGTTAGTGGTAACACACACAACATTTATGCTGGGCTGAAAACCTTTTTAGTATAGGTACCTATTACTGTTCTATCTTAAGCCGCTGAAAATTTATTGTTAACCCTTAAGTTGAAGCCAGGGTAAAGATGCAATATCGAGGCCCTACCCTCTTTTTTATTAAACGTTGAATCCGACACTATTTGGAAGTGCCTCTGACTAATATCCTCAATGAACAAGTACCAAAGGTTTTTTATATTGTCCCAAAAGTTATTATCCAGGTGGGATGCCCCATATCAACGGGAATGTCGTGGGTTCAAATCCCACCTTTGAAAAAAGCAAGAAGAAGACAAAACTGTGTGAAATAGTAGGTATATAGTACCATGCCAAAGGATTACTAGTCGTGAACATTATCGTAACATTGAAGTATAATGCTATTTATGTAATGTAATTGTTATAATAATTATGTATGGATTAATTATTGATCTGAAATAAATGAATAATGATAATACTGACCATCGCTGTCGGACTTGTCTTTATGCTTGGCCTTGGCCTCCTTCTTGGCCGCCTTCTCCTGGTCGCGCTTGTCTAGCTTCGCTTTCTTGATGGCGTGGCACTTCTCGAGCGTGGGCTTGCCTTCCAGCCCCGCCTCCGTCAGGAGATCCATCATCTTCTGGACGCGGTCCTTGTTCTTTGTGCAACCTGCAATTTACATATTGGTCAGAATACCAGAGTATTGTATTTGTGTTCTTGCAACTCAGAATACAAAGTCGGATGTAATTTCAAGATATTATTGAAGAACGTGAGTTTTAAAAGACGGTACGTACGTACGGACGTTACGTATCTTTTCACTATTCGATTTTTTGATTCGCGTGAACAGAGAGTGTGGTTGCAGGTGAAATCACAGGCACCGGAGATTTCACATCTGTATGCTTCAAGTTGATAGACGCAGGGCAGTGCATCGTAGGGCACGTTCCTATGACTTACGATGCAGTGCTTTGTAATAGGTGATGATTACCACTTAACACTAGGTGGGCCATCAAAAACGGTCGGACTCGCGCACGAAGGGTTCCGTACCATTATCTATAAAAACGGCAAAAAAATCACGTTTGTTGTATGGGAAGGTGAAGAATAAAATAAATATTTAACGGGGCTCAAGGGGCTCACTTAAATATTTATTTTATTCTGTTTTTTAATATTTGTTGTTATAGCGGCAACAGACTAACTCTCACAGTTCATGAGATACAGCCTGGTGACCGCAGACAGATAGACGGACGGACAGCGGAGTCTTAGTAATAGGGTCCCGTTTTACCCTTTGGGTACGGTACCCTAAAAAACACTGTAAACGGGTGCGAAATTAGGGACTACGTCTAGAGCGTACCTTCAGTGAGTTTCTTGTAGTCGATGCGTATCCCGGCGGCCTTGCAGAACTTCTTCATGTCCGTGATCCCGGGCCCGCGCAGTTCTGGCGGCACGGGCGGACGGCCGCGCTTGCCCCCCGCGCCCCCGCCGGCGCCCGCGCCGCCCGCATTCTTGCTCGGCGCGCGACTCGGCGTGCGAGCCACACTGCCACTCTGCAATGTTACATTAACTATTAGCATCCTACTAATATTATAAACGCGAAAGTTTGTATGTATGGATGGATGGATGGATGTTTGTTACTCTTTCACGTAAAAACTAACTGAATGTATTTTAATGAAACTTTACAATAATATAGCTTATACATCAGAATAACACATAGGCTACAATTTATAAAGATATTGTGTGAATTGTCCAAAATATGACGATAAGTGTCAAGTAAGTAGGAAAAAATCTACCATCTGCGAGCTATTTAGGCGTGCGCTGCCAGAACCGCTAGAGTTACACATTATGTACTACGCCACGCTAATAAGCTACTCGAAATATTGATCTTGCGCAGACGAAGTCGCGGGCACCAGCTAGTTACATATACATACATATCTGCCCATTGTTCATATCTACAATTGTTATTATTTGTTTCTTATTTTGCTACCATGTTATTCATATTGGTCGCTGAGTGCTCCATTAGCTTAGCAGACTGATAAGTATGTTGCTGTTTCTTTTTGTTAGCATGAAAGTGACTGTGACAAGTATACTCTATAGAGCCGCTATAAATTGGCAGGGAATATTAATACGGGCCTTAGTTTGTAATGTGTACAATAAATCATTCTAATTCATTCATATTTCATTGAGAATTTGAGACGCAAGCTACCGCTAATAATGTACTTTTCGTTAATACATTTCAACATTTTTGTAAATGTAATCTATAAATAAGGTTATGACAACCAAGTTGAAGAACAATGGTGCCAGATACTCACTAGACCTCAGATCACGTTGAACGAATGCCCCAAAAAAATTGCCGTGTGGTGGTAACATAATATTGAAATATAATCAAACAATATCGCTCAGCGTTGAATTTAAACCAGCGCCTTAAGGACGCTCTAGATCGGTTTTGATTGAAATCAGTTAATTTAATATTATTTTTAATAGCTTTATTTTATTTTTAGTTTAGTTGGAAAACATACAGATTAATAGACTAGTAATGGTACAAAGAGGTAGTTTAGTACAGATAAAGCCTAAATAGTTTTCACTGAAAGAATAGTTTCACTTTAATTTATCATGTGGCACATTTCACAAAATGTTTACGGAAGTCCACCCCCGCAATTGGCCTTACTACAAAAATCTGTCAAACGATAAACTAGGCTTAAACTATTGCCATCTCTTACCAATGCGTAAAGGCAAACAGAGACAGCGCTAATAGTAAGCATTATTTAAATTTAAACACAATTTTATAGCATGACCCTTTTAGTTTTATGGTATAAAAAAAAGATAAATTTAATTTACCTCCTCTTCTTCATCCGAATCGCTTTCGGAGCCCGACGAGTCGTCCGACGAAGAGGAGTCCACCGTCGTTACCTGAAATTAATGACTGGCATGAGAAACAATCTGCGAATGTTATGAGGAGAAATAGCGGTTCAAGAATATAAACTTAACGCTGGCGAGCTAAGCGAGCCGAGAATTTGGCGTCATAATTATGCTTTCATAACTGTCGACCCGCATAACTGATCATCGCCGGTTGGGTAGGTCTTCAGGCCATTAGATGGTTCATAATTGGTTGTTAAAGAGATACGACGAAAATGAAATTGTAAAAACCAATATAACGTGAGTTCTCATTTGAATTTCAATGAGTTCATAGTTCAAGTAAGATTGGCTCAGTGCAAGATCTCAATTCGTAATTACAAGATATATGATATTCATTCGCAGAAATAAGTGTTACATAAGTTCTTATTATAGTAAAAAAACACTTCTTTCTTTCAAAAAGTTCGAGTACCTACATCTAACCATCATACTGGCAATAGACATGCATTCAGCCCCATTGGGCTGACCAAAGAGGTCGCTTTGCTATTCAGCCTTGTCTTCGTGTGAGTATAATAGTCATCAATTTTAAATATCGATTTTTTTTTTAAATATCGACTTTGAAAAAAAAAAAAAAGTTCTTTACTTGATTCTTTTTAATGAAAAAAGGCGAGAATAGAAAACTTTTACTTTAAATATTGTTTATTCTTGTAATTCCGGTTTTTTTCTACTTACCTCACAATCGAGATGTAAAGCAGAATAGTTAGCTCGGGTGTAAGCACCCTCGAACTATAGGCGCCAAATATCTCGAAAAATATCTCGGGCTGCAATTGATGCCTTACAGCCCTTGGCTACTAATCTACTATTAAATGTGTAGTTAACAAACTTAGCTAAACACCTAGGTATTTAATTATTCTTTGAGATATTCTCCAACTGCGACAATGAAGCGATAGCAGTATGTAAGGATCGTAGCAACGGGAATTCGGGGTCTGTAATTTTCTCCAATAGAGCAAATGATTACCTCCGCGTGTGGTCGTCCAGTGGACTGCAGCCTGGCGGCATGCAGTTTGGCCGCGGCCGCCTTCTGCGCGGCGATATGCGCCGCCTGCGCCGCCAGCCGCTCCCGCTCCGCGTTCGCGTCGTAGTAGTTAAACAGCACCTCCATAGACACCGGCACGTCGCCGAAGAAAACCTCGTTGGGGATGTGCGAGGAATCCAGGCAGTCGTCGCTCCATCGCCTGAGGATACTTATTTAATTAAACCACGGACAAAACATGCGTAGAGGAGATCTTTGTACCATAGGTACAGTTCTGTGCCAAGTCTGTACTCAATGAGCGCCTCTATCGGACGCTCCGTTCATGGGATACCACTAAGATATAAATAGGTACCTATAAACCTGTATATTTTAGGATACACGGTCAAAACAAGCTTAAAGGAGTTTTTGCTCTGGACCATAGGTACCGTTCTGTACCAAGTCTGTACTGGATGAGTGCCTCTATCGGGCGCTCCGTTCATGGGATACTACTAAGATATAAATAGATACCTATACACCTGTTTATTTTAGGCTACATGGTCAAAACAAGCTTAGAGGAGGTTTTACTTTGTACCATAGATACCGTTCTGGTTGGCTCGATAAATAGGACACTACTAAGATATAAATAGATAAGTGGTTTTGAAAATGTTTAATACTTAATTTACTAGATGAGATTAAACTTTAATAGGCATAGGTCGATACAACGCGAGCGAAGCTGCGGACCGAAGCTGAAACAAGTGTTTCCACCAGAGATGAGACAACCAATTAATCAGAAATACACATAACGTCTTACGAAAAATAAACTTATTGGTAATCACGAATCCGCACCGTTTCGCTCCATGTCAGTGGAAATACACCCTCTAGGCAGGAAGATGGGTAGACGAGTATAAAGGGTTATATACACTGATCTTACAAATTACTGTACCAAATGAACCAAGCCAAGATTGTGCCTGTTCTCCTAGCTTTAAGACGTTGGAAAGTAATGAAAATAAATACCTTTCGACTTTGACTGACCTTCTAAACTGTATCCCAGAGAAGTCCTTCCTGAACGGTCTCACAGCATACTGGTATCCGGTTCCCCTCGGCCGGCCTTGAGGCAAGGGCTGAGTCCTCGGCGGAGGAGGCCCTCGAGGCACGCCCCCACTTGTTATATTGGGAGACAGCTTCACGGGAGAGGCCCCCGCCGCCTTAGGCTTGTTGGTCGACCCCTTCGGACGCCCTCTCTTCTTTTGCTGCGAGGTAAAGCACTCAGATACCAACGAATGATTTTTGATGAAGATGGTACGTGGGAATGAAAGTAAGGAAGAAGTGACCACCGAGATGACAGACATAGAAGTGGAAAAAGAAAACTTGTTGTGCCGAACCCAGTTAAGACCGGTCTCCACCGCGAAAGGGTAATGAGCGATAAATGGTTAGCGGAACGGACTCCTTTTCAATGAAATAGGTTTACATTTCCACCAACAAAGAGTTTTATCTTTTGATTTCCACTGCAAAAGGAAAAAGAGCTGAGCGAGTTCATTTCCACACTTTCTGCTCGCTCAGTCCTTTCCGCTCGACTGTTTGTTGGTGGAAATACAAGTATGCAGTTTATATTCTTGCGAGTTATACGGAGTCGTTAATGGCTCCGCTCCGCTCGCGGTGGATTCCGGGCTTTAGCGTGGGATATGGACAGGAAGATGATGGTATGTGGAAATGAAACGTAGATAGCCGAAATCTTATTTACTTCTTGTTATTAGTGAGGGAGAGATTCGAAGTTTAGAATACAATCGTACACCAATGGATTTTGTAATTTTGAAAGATATATGCCCACATATATCGTAAGGGGACAGTATTTTAGCAGCGGGAATGTGTGTTCAACTAACATATGAAATCTTGGTTCAAGAATTTAAAGATTTTACAAGTCACATGTTGGGCAGTTGCAGTCTAGCAGTGGACTAATAAATATGATGATGCATCTTCGGTTAATAAAGCAATTGATGAACGCTTTGGTTATTGTATTACGACGCTTGTAAACATGCTAGTTTTGTGGCAAATTGGTACTGCTATTTAAAGATGTCTTGCTTACGACCTATTCACATATAAAGTTATCTTGTATACGCAAATTGTTCGTGATACAATTGCAGCTAAAAATCGCCGCAATATCTATCTCATTTACAAGCGCTTGGAAACCTCATGACAGCTTACCTCCGAGCCAGGAGTTGCCTTGCCAGGCATAGTGCCAGATTTGGGCAAGTCTGGACTGCTAAACGGTTTTCTCTCCACTTCACTGTAAATAAATCACATTTCTAGCAACATTATAAGAATTTCTAGCGCTCTGACTCTTCTTTCGGTATATTCACCGATATTACAAGACTATATTCTGTTTTATTATATGTATTGTACTTATCATAAAGGATTCTAGATGCTTAGTGGATAGTTTTGGTATGGACCTAAACTATCCACTAAGCATCATACTCATATTGTTATGTCATCGTCATCATCATCATCATCAGCCTAAAGAAGTCCACTGCTGGACATAGGCCTCCCCTATACATTTCCAGGAAGAACGATTCCGAGCCCTCTCCATCCACCGAGTTCCCGCGATCCTGACAATGTCGTCAGTCCATCGGGTAGGAGGGCATCTCACGCTTCGTTTTCCTGTTTGTGGTAGCCATTCGAGAACCTTTATTCCCCAACGGTTCGGCTCGAAGGACTGATTCCTTCGAGCTATATAACCTGCCCATTATTTTTATCTATGCCGGATCAATCGAAACAATGTAAAACTTTAATTTCCATAAGGATACATACTTTTTTTTTTTTATACCATTAGCTAATGGAACAAGCAGATGGCCCACCTGATGTTAAGTGGTAACCATCACCTATAACAAAGCATTGCCTCGTAAGTCACGCACGATAGAAACGTGCCCTACGATGCACTGCTCTGCGTCCATCAACTTGAGGCATACAGATGTTAAGCCTCATGTGCCTGTAATTACACCGGCAACCACACTCTTCAAACCGAAACACAGCAACGCTGCTTGGCGGCAGAAAAAGGCGTGGTGGTAGTACTTCCCCGGACGAGCCTATCACAAAGAGCTCTACTACAATGCTACATGGATACAGATCAAGCTACACAAAGCCAAAGAAAAATTACTCATCCTACAAAGATATAAAAGCGAGCAGTGTTTACTGTTTAGCCTGGAACGTTTATGTGTGTACAACGCCATCTAGGTATCGATCAAGTAACATTTAAAAGACTTCCTGATTATGATACCTCTTTTCAGGTGGCTTAACGGTAGGCTCGGCGCGTTGAACTTCGGCGGCGCCCTCTGACGCACCCTCTGGTTTTGCGGCTACTGCAAACAATACAAATTACTATAATATACTCAGTTCCTGTTCACTTCCAACTTTCGTTATTAGCACTACGGGTCGTCATATAACTAGAGATCGGATATTCGGATGCATATTTACCTAAAGTTGAGATGTTGGCTATTATGGAAAGCACTTTTTATCTAAAAATCCAAGGGTCTCGGGAAATTAAAATTTTGCTTTTGTCTTAAAATCCCGGGATCCCAGGAAATTCAAATTTAAGTGACACGAATGACATTCATGCTATTTTAATTCTGGGCAATTATTGCCCTGTTACAACGTTATATACCCCTCGGGGCCCAGAATCACCCCCTTTCGTCTTACACATGTAACGTGGCACCCTGTATACATCCGATTATTTATGCAATCCCGGGATTTATAATATTAATTTTTATATAATGTTACTTTTATAATGTTAACTAGCGGCCTGTCCCAGCTTCGCATGGGAAGACATAATTTTTTTCAACGTTTTAGGATAAACTTAGACCGTGGTGGGTTCGAGTCAATTGCACGCCCTTCTACCACGCGCCTTGCCCGGGCCCGCGTTGATTTAGAACGCGCCCCGTGACGATGATCTTTTTTTGTTTGGTAGGTGGCCCCATTACATATTTTATCGAAATTAATTTAGCGCTTTTTGCAAATCAACGAAAACTAAAAATGTATACACAAAATACTACGTTTCAATTTGTTGTTCCCTTCAGCAAATGTTTATAACGTTTTCGAGTATATTTTCCCAAAAAAGTTATTATTCTTTAGGAACTTGGAGAACTGAAAATTGTGAGAGATAAATGTTTTCGAATGGTGAGCAAAGTTTAGATTTGTAAGAAGCATTGTCACTTACAAGCAGTTTTGTCGCCAGCATTTTCAACAATACCCTGGATCACATCTGGAAGTAAAAACATCTTGTTTATATCTGAAATGAAATTTATTATGAAATGAAATTTATTAAAATCAGTAACAAACATTACAGTTTAGTATTAAATTGGGTTTATGAATAACAATTTCCATATTTCCTGGTTGGACAACATTGGTACCCAAACTAGGATAACCCTGTGTTATGGCATACCAATGCCCTCCGCCGAACAGATAAGGCTTAATATTCACTTGAATTAAGAAGTAAAATACTGAATTACCATTACAATTTATATGACAAGAAGGAGAATTTTATTCAATCATTATTTAATACATTTTATTCCTAATGAATTTACTATTTTCCTGGCATGCAACAATTAATCAACATGTTTAAAAATTCTAAAAACCAATAATTCAATCATTTAAATAATAAATATAATATGTATTTATATATCTGCCTGTTTTGCAGCAGGGAAGTAATCTTGTCAAATGAGTTTACAAGCAACAACTTAGCAGTAAATTTACCTTTGTTGACATGTTCAAGTGGTTTTTGTGTGACATCCAATGCTTTATGTGCAACATCTGAAAACAAAGATTGTATCTATCATCTACAAATCAGCTATTTATGAACTTTCTTCACCAAAGAATGAAAAACATTCATAAAAAAATAGTTTTCAAAAGGCATCCCTGCAATGGACTAGGCACAATACACCCCATTGTGGGACGACAGTTCAGTTATTATTCAATTAGAATTAGGCATCCCAGCATATATTTTATTTTGATAAAAAATCAAATACATACCAAGAGGTTTATCAATCATAGGTCTGTGTGCTAATTCATCAGGCTTGAAGATGTCTGTCTTTATCTTGATTTTCGGCTGGTCCAAGTCTCCTGCCTGTTTATAACACTAATAAATATATTGGTGGACATTCCACAAGGGCACTATCTATCCCCAAACTAAGAAAAGCTTTTGGCATGGGAACCAGATAGCTAATATAATTATTATATACTTTTTTTTGTAAATACACACATAAAGTTGTTATATGTTTCACCAAGACAGAGAACAGACACTTATGTTAAATACACAAATCTTTGTTCTCGGTGGGAATCAAGCCCACACCCTACAGGGCAGAGCTACTATCAACTGAGCTGTTAAGACTGTGTATTGATAAAAAACTTTTCAACCAAATTTTTTTGAATTAGATTTCTATTGCTCACAAATGGTGAAGGAAAACTTTTTGAGAAACATAGTAGTGTTCTAGCAGCAGTGATGAGAGAGCAGCAGTGTTGTACTGCGAACATATCACAAGTTGTAAAGAATACCAATAACAGCAGCAAAGTGTGGGCATGTGCCAGTGTAATATTATGAATATGCCTTTCACAACCCCATAAACTTCCTCAAAGAATCTTCTAGATAGGTACTAAGAGATATGAAGGGATCCCTTCAGATCTTTGGTACTTATCTAGCCTGGCCTGGCAGTTGAGTAATGTAAGTTTAATTTTAATTTAGGTTACCATCAGCTCCTCTGGATGCGGTCTTTTTTGTGCATCAGTCGGCTCAAGCTTGATCTCAGGCTTGAGCTGTTTGATGTCAAGTGGCTTCTGGGCATCGAGTGGTGGAAGTAGGTGGGGCTGCGGAGGCCACGCCCCTTTGTGCACACCCACATCGCCATAGCTTTGCACTGGAAGAAAGTAATGAGCTTTTTCAATTTTCTACATTGTCCTTCAACAATGTTAATTGGAATTGTGGCAGACAGCCTATATGGCTTGTAGCATCTTCAATATGATTGATTTCATAAAATAACTTGAATTCCTAATGTTACAAAGTGGGTACTTTGTCTCTCTCTGTTAATTCAGTTAACTTTTTCTCTTACTTTTAACTATACAGATTGAAACAAGCATTACCTAAAAATCAGGAAGTTTCTAGGTGTTTAATTTAATTTTGAATGTCAAAATAACAATGTTGTCTCACTCACCCATATGTGACTGCATATGCAGTTGTGGGTGCTGCTGGAACGGCTGATGTTGGTAGTTCTGATGTGCAGGCGGTGCATATGAGAGGTTCTGAGGTGCATAGCTACCACCCGGTGGGGGGCCATAAGCAGCAAATGCATCCGGGGGAGGATAGTGGGTATTGTAGGCTCCAGCATAAGGTTGGTAAGGAATTTGATGTCCATTATCTGAAAAGGTATAAGCATGGTGCTTTTTTTAATCAATGAATTGTTAATCATCTTGTAGTACCTAAATAGAGATTTATTTTGTATCAAATGCTATGGTTTGTGATAAATCTGTAAGTGTTTGATAACCTTTTGTTTGTTTTGATTGTTGAACCAATAAAAATAAGTAAAATAGACCAATTTTGCGACGGAGTTTCAGCGCATTTCCCGCGTTTTCCGACAACATTTTCCTCCACAAGCACTCACCGATATAATTGAGCGGCAAACCGTTTCCTTGGACAACTCCATGTCCAGGCTCGCCTTCCATACGGAGCCTCTTCTGATTCATCGCTCTTTCAGCCTCATAGTTCATCTTGACTAAAACAAAAACCACTGTCACACTTTAGCACATCGTAACGCGTTATTATGTAGGTAATAATACGAAGTAACATTTAGTACACATTCTCTTGTGCTATGACGGACGCCAACCGGACGCTCGCACAAAACACAGGTTATAATGCACAGCAAAAGCAAACACAAGCGTACCTTTGTTGGTCAATGATTGTTATTGATTTTAGTGAAAAGACGCACTTAGAGCGTTACCCGCGATGAATTGGTACATAATAGAGCACGATTTTCAGTCAAATTATCTGTTGCACACAAAATATGCATCAAATACTCGGCCTAATGACAGAAAATTAGAGAAAAACAAGTGAAGCGGCGGAGTTCTTTCTTGTATTTTTTTTCTCATTCTTTCGTTTTTCGTTTCGTTGTATATTTTTTGTATGGCAACCCTGTACCATTTCATTTAATGTTGCTTTGCATCATTGAAAATTTTTGTAAATCTTGTAGGGCAATTTATGTTCTCCGTTTTATTATTATCTACGACAAAAATTTATTATTTCAGTGCAAAGTTTAAATGTATTAAAATGTAGAATGTAACATTATCATAATAGACAAGGAACTGTGGCCACTGGCAACACAAGCGGGTGTTTCTTTTCTTGACTGTCTTGATAGAACAGTAATAATTAATCCTAGAAGTCTTGCCACCCTCCACTTATACCAAACTGTTTTTTTTAACCACCCACGCAGGCCCGTTGTTGCATAGCTAATTTTAAACTGGCCTGAAATTGCCCTGTAGAGATCGAAATTGGCTGCCCATTGTGTAACTTTATGATTTATTATTATGTGTAATGTAGTAGGTCCTTTACTCCAGGGTCAAATCCTGGAGTAGACTCCAGTTCTTCGAATGAACAGGAACCAGGATATTTGAAAAGCTATATCGTCTTATTCAAGGTTTTTGGTTACATTATTTAGTAATATTATTTAGTAATGACAGTTTTTGACTTGACACTGACAGCAATATGGCTCTCTTTTTTATCCCTCCCTCCTTGGAGAAACCTCCCTCCCTGTCCCATCTTTCATCTCTCCCTCCTCCATTCTCCATTTCTTATTTTGTTAGTGATGTTCATAGTCATGTTCATAGTCTTATGCATGTATCGAATCGTCGATTATTCGTAATATAGTCTATACAGATGGCGTTTGCAAAGAACTTGTCAAAATCAATTCATCAGAATACATCATGTCAAAAATCTTTTATCTCAAAATAAACTACTCTCAAATAAATATATTTTTGTTAGATAAATATGATAAAACGTTGGCAAATCAGAATCCTGATGGAAATGCGAAGATACCTTAAAGACAAATAAAAGTCCAGTAGTAATCCTATGGTCACGTTTAAATAAGGTGCACGGGTTTAAAATTAGTAAAAATAACAAATAAAAAAATCTGTATTGTGTCAATATTCAGGATCCCAAATTCCGAAGCGAAAACCGATTGATTAAACCATAGATTTATAATACTATAGATTGCCTACGAGCGTATACCCGAGCAAGACGGACAACAAGTACATACAATTTATGGGTTGCCACATCTTACTATTTTCACCCAACCAAGCATAAGCTATGATGTCGCCGCGGCTCCAGTTGTTTGTTTAATGATGTTTAATTAAAGCTAGTTTCTGCAGTTTAATAGTTTGTACCCTCCTCTAGGTTACGTCATTTTAATATCTTCTAAGGAATGAGCTAGAAAAAAGCCTACACAGCTCAGTTGGTAGCCTTCTGCGCCGTAGGCCGTGGGTTCAATCCTACCGAGAACAAACATTTGTGTGATGTGATACTAGACGTTTGTTCTCTGCCTGGGTGGTTGTGATTTGGCTTATTTTGGGGCTATACAACGTGTTGATGAAGTTATGTAGGGAAACAAAGAGCGTGTATTTAGACCAAGCACTGGAATACTTTGACGTGTGCAACGGTTGAATACATCGTTTTCGAAATTCCCATAGAAAAGTAAAATTAATATTTTCTCAGAAATTTGCAACAGCCCTGTCTGTGTACGTGTCAAGGTCACACGCACGCGCGATTCTATCTAGGAAAGAGAAAAACAACGATAACCTACGAGATAATTTGAAATACTTACCTTTCGGTAGGTAGGTAGGTACGCCGCCAATCCCCTGACACGATATTTTTACTGGTTCCTACGGATTTTGTCATTATTTACTGGCTATAATAACACTGGATAAAACTGGATTTTGGTAAGTTTGCGAGATTTCGCACGACACAGGCTTCAAACTTCACACTAAACCATTACCTCGTAGGCACTGCTCATACACACACTGACTGACGACGGCTTTTTACATAACAATCACCATTTTATCACGTTTGATGACATTTTCTCAACAAAACAATGTACAACAACGCATGTAAACACAAACAGGGTGACCATCTCAAAAGTGGCGGTTCTACCACACACCTGCCAAAAAATCTGTCAAAATCTACCAAGCTTGACGATAAAAATACCAAAAATATGACTTCATACCATCTCCTTCGTGGCTACGGAATAAATTAAATACCTACATTACATTCAGTTACTATCTTTTGATCGTTTGTAACGGTTTGCAGTTATCTAAAACGAGATAGAAGTTGTTTAGAAACCAAATCAATAAAGGTAAAAAAAAAAAAAAAAGTTTCCAGTTCGGTAAAAAATAAATAAATTATAAATATTATTTCATTAAAAATTCAAACTAATAAGATTTTTCTTGAAATATTTAAAACCTGCCAAATGGCAGAAATCTGCCACAAATGGTAACACTGATCGGCGGCCGTCGGTCGGCCGTCCTGATTGGATATGCGTTTTTAAATGCAACCAATGACAGACAGGTTAGTCAAAGATTAAATAGGACAGACTAGACACTTCCCAAAATTGCAGTTGAATAATTTTGTCGTGTCAATGAACCATGGTGGTAAAGTAACATGTTACAATTTAAAGAACTATGAATATCATAAACATTGGTTTACGACATCTAGTAATTAAACAAAAATAAATATTCTATTAAATATTGAGTACGTAGCCACGTAGGTACCTAGTTACTGAATAGGTATTAGTACCAAAGATCTCAGAGAATATTTACCGTGACTAGGGATTACAGTCGCGAAAATATTTCTTTTACATACCAAGATCTTTAAAAACAGCAACATCATTATTAGGTAGGCACATTACTAGGTAATTGGTGGCAGTTCTGTTACCTATTTTATCTAAGGTTAACAACTAGAGGTCAAAGAACAGCTGTAAATAGGGCTGCCTCATGATGCGTTTAGATTCATTTTAGATAAAAGTTTAAGAGGCATTTCATGAATGAAAAACTTTGAAATTTTAAAAGTCGTAGAACAAAAGTTGTTCGTTATGACCGGTAGAATATCCTGCTTTCGGATCCCTACAATCTACACTAATATTATAAAGAGAAAAGATTTGTATTTTTGTTGTTTTGTTGTTTTGTATGTAACGAATAGGCTCAAAAACTACTGGTCCGATTTCAAAAATTCTTTCACCATTAGAATGCTACATTATCCCTGAGTAACATAGGCTATATTATATTTTCAAAAAAATCAGAGTTCCTTACTAAAACTCCAATAATGTAACCCAAGGTGGAAAAAGAAAACCTTACATCGCGTGCGCTGCGAAAACTATTGATGATAGAACAAAACAATGTACTACGACTTTGCAGAACACATCATTATCTACAAAAAATGTCGCGACAGCATATGTCTAACTATTAAAGTTATGTCACAATAAGTGTTCTTTTATTATAAAAATTTAATTGAAATGCCGCCGCTAGAAAAGGGTGTTTATTTGTACCTTGGTATTAATCGTTATCAAAATAAATCATTTCATAATTAAGACGGTTTCAATACCTATAGATTACTTCTTAAATTTTTCAAATCGGACATTCCATTCAAAAGATATGACGAAATTAAAAATGTTAACGGGTCCACGGATCACGCTCGGGGTGCGATTTCACTCACTCAAGGAGAAGGACGTGCAAATGTATGAAATTAGTAGACGCGAGG
Organism: Chloroclysta siterata; assembly: GCA_932294275.1. Taxonomy (NCBI): domain Eukaryota; kingdom Metazoa; phylum Arthropoda; class Insecta; order Lepidoptera; family Geometridae; genus Chloroclysta; species Chloroclysta siterata. Next base: position 2,288,080 of record OW028607.1, on the reverse strand, counting down.
CTCGAACTTAGACCTTAGCTCGAACTTAGTGGGGGTCTAAGTTTGTCCTAAAATGTTCAAAAAATTTATGACCACCCATGCGAAGCTGGGACAGGCCGCTAGTGTATGAAATAAGTAGGCTCGCGAGGCTCGAACCCACGGTCTTAGTTTATCCTAATATGTTCAAAAAATTTATGACCACCCATGCGAAGCTGGGACAGGCCGCTAGTTCTTAATAAACACGTTGTATAGTGCTGTGTGGAGTGTCCACCAATATTTATAAAAAATAAAATAAAAAAAACAGGGCGAACTGGCACTAAGCTGGCATTTTAGACATTGACATCAGAACCCTAGGCCCCGCGAGCTAGAGTCCTCGATTTTCCTAGTGAGGGGGACAGAGCTAGCGAGTGATGCTATTCTTCACATTCTACCACCTACCAATAGTTTAACTATGTTACTGCACCAGCTAGGTAAAATTTTTATGAATAAAAAACATGCTATAAATTTATTTATTTATCATTGATTTATTTATTCTACATCACTACTCATCAGAAACCGTAATTCAAAAGGTTAATTTATAACGCGTGCTTCAATTTTAAATTAAGTAAGTATAAACAATACATCTTAACAGGAGTAAGCCAGCTTATGCTAGAGCTGACCATAAGCCTGAGCAATGCCACCACTTTGCCCTGAAGCGCGAAGTGGTGGCATTATGAATAAAGCTATCCTCAGAACATCACTATGAATATGTCATAAATACATTAAAATATATCACGTGTAAGTACGTATTTATTTATTAGACGATAAATATTTAATAGTTTGTACATAACAATTTCAGATGAGAATATTTTCTTAATTCACACTTTTTAAAGCAAGATTTTTGAACATACTTTTTATATCCAGAAAAAAAAGTGGAGATACCGTTTATGTTGAAATAGCCCAAAAGTTTTTTAGTCCGTAAGTTTCTTGCCTGTTCTTCTAGGCATTGGTCGCGCGCGAGGAACTGGCGGTACATTCACCTAGTACCAATTTAAGACGTTTCAAAGAGATCCTTGTGATTGTACTGAATAAAGACCGTTTTGATTTTGATTTTGGAGCTTGGCGACCTGGAGCTTGGTAACCCGTAGCTTTAACCCACCAGCCCAAAGTAGTTGCATCTTTGGGAAATCTGTAAAACAAACATGTTATTATTAGGCTTATGTAGGTATTTAATCATACTACGCGATGGTGGTCTCAGACATAAAATAACTACCAACTTCTCAAATGAAAATCGTGTATATACTATAGATTGCCTACGAGCGTATACCCGAGCAAGACGGACAACAAGTACATACAATTTATGGGTTGCCACATCTTACTATTTTCACCCAACCAAGCATAAGCTATGATGTCGCCGCGGCTCCAGTTGTTTGTTTAATGATGTTTAATTAAAGCTAGTTTCTGCAGTTTAATAGTTTGTACCCTCCTCTAGGTTACGTCATTTTAATATCTTCTAAGGAATGAGCTAGAAAAAAGCCTACACAGCTCAGTTGGTAGCCTTCTGCGCCGTAGGCCGTGGGTTCAATCCTACCGAGAACAAACATTTGTGTGATGTGATACTAGACGTTTGTTCTCTGCCTGGGTGGTTGTGATTTGGCTTATTTTGGGGCTATACAACGTGTTGATGAAGTTATGTAGGGAAACAAAGAGCGTGTATTTAGACCAAGCACTGGAATACTTTGACGTGTGCAACGGTTGAATACATCGTTTTCGAAATTCCCATAGAAAAGTAAAATTAATATTTTCTCAGAAATTTGCAACAGCCCTGTCTGTGTACGTGTCAAGGTCACACGCACGCGCGATTCTATCTAGGAAAGAGAAAAACAACGATAACCTACGAGATAATTTGAAATACTTACCTTTCGGTAGGTAGGTAGGTACGCCGCCAATCCCCTGACACGATATTTTTACTGGTTCCTATGGATTTTGTCATTATTTACTGGCTATAATAACACTGGATAAAACTGGATTTTGGTAAGTTTGCGAGATTTCGCACGACACAGGCTTCAAACTTCACACTAAACCATTACCTCGTAGGCACTGCTCATACACACACTGACTGACGACGGCTTTTTACATAACAATCACCATTTTATCACGTTTGATGACATTTTCTCAACAAAACAATGTACAACAACGCATGTAAACACAAACAGGGTGACCATCTCAAAAGTGGCGGTTCTACCACACACCTGCCAAAAAATCTGTCAAAATCTACCAAGCTTGACGATAAAAATACCAAAAATATGACTTCATACCATCTCCTTCGTGGCTACGGAATAAATTAAATACCTACATTACATTCAGTTACTATCTTTTGATCGTTTGTAACGGTTTGCAGTTATCTAAAACGAGATAGAAGTTGTTTAGAAACCAAATCAATAAAGGTAAAAAAAAAAAAAAAAGTTTCCAGTTCGGTAAAAAATAAATAAATTATAAATATTATTTCATTAAAAATTCAAACTAATAAGATTTTTCTTGAAATATTTAAAACCTGCCAAATGGCAGAAATCTGCCACAAATGGTAACACTGATCGGCGGCCGTCGGTCGGCCGTCCTGATTGGATATGCGTTTTTAAATGCAACCAATGACAGACAGGTTAGTCAAAGATTAAATAGGACAGACTAGACACTTCCCAAAATTGCAGTTGAATAATTTTGTCGTGTCAATGAACCATGGTGGTAAAGTAACATGTTACAATTTAAAGAACTATGAATATCATAAACATTGGTTTACGACATCTAGTAATTAAACAAAAATAAATATTCTATTAAATATTGAGTACGTAGCCACGTAGGTACCTAGTTACTGAATAGGTATTAGTACCAAAGATCTCAGAGAATATTTACCGTGACTAGGGATTACAGTCGCGAAAATATTTCTTTTACATACCAAGATCTTTAAAAACAGCAACATCATTATTAGGTAGGCACATTACTAGGTAATTGGTGGCAGTTCTGTTACCTATTTTATCTAAGGTTAACAACTAGAGGTCAAAGAACAGCTGTAAATAGGGCTGCCTCATGATGCGTTTAGATTCATTTTAGATAAAAGTTTAAGAGGCATTTCATGAATGAAAAACTTTGAAATTTTAAAAGTCGTAGAACAAAAGTTGTTCGTTATGACCGGTAGAATATCCTGCTTTCGGATCCCTACAATCTACACTAATATTATAAAGAGAAAAGATTTGTATTTTTGTTGTTTTGTTGTTTTGTATGTAACGAATAGGCTCAAAAACTACTGGTCCGATTTCAAAAATTCTTTCACCATTAGAATGCTACATTATCCCTGAGTAACATAGGCTATATTATATTTTCAAAAAAATCAGAGTTCCTTACTAAAACTCCAATAATGTAACCCAAGGTGGAAAAAGAAAACCTTACATCGCGTGCGCTGCGAAAACTATTGATGATAGAACAAAACAATGTACTACGACTTTGCAGAACACATCATTATCTACAAAAAATGTCGCGACAGCATATGTCTAACTATTAAAGTTATGTCACAATAAGTGTTCTTTTATTATAAAAATTTAATTGAAATGCCGCCGCTAGAAAAGGGTGTTTATTTGTACCTTGGTATTAATCGTTATCAAAATAAATCATTTCATAATTAAGACGGTTTCAATACCTATAGATTACTTCTTAAATTTTTCAAATCGGACATTCCATTCAAAAGATATGACGAAATTAAAAATGTTAACGGGTCCACGGATCACGCTCGGGGTGCGATTTCACTCACTCAAGGAGAAGGACGTGCAAATGTATGAAATTAGTAGACGCGAGGCTCGAACTTAGACCTTAGCTCGAACTTAGTGGGGGTCTAAGTTTGTCCTAAAATGTTCAAAAAATTTATGACCACCCATGCGAAGCTGGGACAGGCCGCTAGTGTATGAAATAAGTAGGCTCGCGAGGCTCGAACCCACGGTCTTAGTTTATCCTAATATGTTCAAAAAATTTATGACCACCCATGCGAAGCTGGGACAGGCCGCTAGTTCTTAATAAACACGTTGTATAGTGCTGTGTGGAGTGTCCACCAATATTTATAAAAAATAAAATAAAAAAAACAGGGCGAACTGGCACTAAGCTGGCATTTTAGACATTGACATCAGAACCCTAGGCCCCGCGAGCTAGAGTCCTCGATTTTCCTAGTGAGGGGGACAGAGCTAGCGAGTGATGCTATTCTTCACATTCTACCACCTACCAATAGTTTAACTATGTTACTGCACCAGCTAGGTAAAATTTTTATGAATAAAAAACATGCTATAAATTTATTTATTTATCATTGATTTATTTATTCTACATCACTACTCATCAGAAACCGTAATTCAAAAGGTTAATTTATAACGCGTGCTTCAATTTTAAATTAAGTAAGTATAAACAATACATCTTAACAGGAGTAAGCCAGCTTATGCTAGAGCTGACCATAAGCCTGAGCAATGCCACCACTTTGCCCTGAAGCGCGAAGTGGTGGCATTATGAATAAAGCTATCCTCAGAACATCACTATGAATATGTCATAAATACATTAAAATATATCACGTGTAAGTACGTATTTATTTATTAGACGATAAATATTTAATAGTTTGTACATAACAATTTCAGATGAGAATATTTTCTTAATTCACACTTTTTAAAGCAAGATTTTTGAACATACTTTTTATATCCAGAAAAAAAAGTGGAGATACCGTTTATGTTGAAATAGCCCAAAAGTTTTTTAGTCCGTAAGTTTCTTGCCTGTTCTTCTAGGCATTGGTCGCGCGCGAGGAACTGGCGGTACATTCACCTAGTACCAATTTAAGACGTTTCAAAGAGATCCTTGTGATTGTACTGAATAAAGACCGTTTTGATTTTGATTTTGGAGCTTGGCGACCTGGAGCTTGGTAACCCGTAGCTTTAACCCACCAGCCCAAAGTAGTTGCATCTTTGGGAAATCTGTAAAACAAACATGTTATTATTAGGCTTATGTAGGTATTTAATCATACTACGCGATGGTGGTCTCAGACATAAAATAACTACCAACTTCTCAAATGAAAATCGTGAGGAGACTTAAATTATTAAAATATAACGCAAAGCTAAAACAATAAATTAAATGAAATTAAAATATATGTACCTACTACCTATACCTATATTATATTTTTTTTCATTATGTACTTAAGTCAAACAAACCTTATTTCTTTGAATAAGGTAATAATAAGTTGCGACATTGTCATTTTTTTCTAGATTATTGTGTGTATTTGAACTTATCCTAACATATCAGAGTCGAATCCACCCTAAAGTTGTTCGTTTCCCAACATTTTTGGCAAATAGATTTTGTTTTAGTTGGCAGCCCGAAAGATCGTATAACCCAGCCAAATTATCGACACTTCTACACTAATATTATAAAGAGGTAAGATTTGTATTTTTGTATTTTTGTATGTAAAGAATAGGCTCAAAAACTACTGGTCCGATTTCAAAAATTCTTTCAACATTAGAATGGTACATTATCCCTAAGTAAAATAGGCTATATTATATTTTCAAAAAAATCAGGGATCCTTACTAAAACTACAATAATGTAACCCAAGGTGGAAAACAAAAACCTTACATCGCGTGCGCTGCGAAAACTATTGATGATAGAACAAAATAATGTACTACGATTTTGTAGAACACGTTATTATCTACAAAAAATGTCGCGACAGCATATGTCTAACTATTATAGTTATGTCACAATAAGTGTTCTTTTATTGTAAAAAATTAATTGAAATGCCGCCGCTAGAAAAGGGTGTTTATTTGTACCTTGGTATTAATCCTTATACAAATAAATCATTTTATAATTAAGACGGTTTCAATACCTATAGATTACTTCTTAAATTTTTCAAATTGGACATTCCATTCAAAAGATATGACGAAATTAAAAATGTTAACGGGTCCACGGGTCACGCACGAGGTGCGACACTCAAGGGCGTATGAAATAAGTAGACACGAGGCTCGAACCCACGGTCTAAGTTTATCCTAAAATGTTCAAAAAATTTATGACCACCCATGCGAAGCTGGGACAGGCCGCTAGTGTTTCTATAGAACTGTATCGGTTTGAATAGCCATATCATTTGTGTGGTTTATAGTAACCTATACTCAATTTTACAAAATAATTAAATTCTAGAAATCTACTATGATATGCGATAGAAAGTAAACACAACCGTTAAATGATTAATTGTGGACACTGTGCGTTCTCCGTTTTATAGTTTAATTGACAAATAGAACATAAAAGTGCTACTTACCGAAGGAAGCTTCATTTTCAGTTTTCCGAGCTGTATCATTATCACAGCCTTAAATACTACAATGCACCACATTATAAACTTAACTCTACGTATACTGGGACCTAGGCACACACTATTTTCAAAGAACTTTGGCACTAAACACCTGTAAACTCACAAGCACCAAGCGGTTTACCACCAAACTTGGTGCTAAACAATCAAAAACGTATTCGCAGAAAGGGATAGAACATTTATATTATATTTCTCTCACTCATAGGTATAATTTGTATTATTGCGTCTCTCTTACTCTTGGTATTATTATTTGATGCTCTATCTATTGTATACTTGATCTAAGGATTAAACAGTATATGCTATTATTTATTTTTTATTTGTGGATTTCAGCTCTCCTTCGTCACAGATAAGAGAATAGCCTTTGTGGAGCGTGGTCGATTATTAAGAATCGATTTTAAACTCAACATCACACACGAAACGCTATCACTCACTCCCTTCCCTTCCCTTCCCTACTATCTAGTGTCTGAAGCCGCGCGCGCGCCTTGCTCGCTCGCGTGTTCCGCGTTTTGCTTTGCTTTGTGTGTGTTGGTTGTGTGTTCTTTCTTGAATTTTTGTTGATATTGGATTCAATGTATTAATGTTGAAGTTGTCCGACAAGTTTTCGAGCTTTTGTTTGGTAAAGTGTGTTTCAATTACTTCGGCGCCGTACGAACAAGTACCTACCTAACGACGAATAGTAAGTTATTCAGTTACATTACAAAGTTAACTTTTTCATTTACTGAGACTACATGTGAATTACGCGGTGTATGCAACCGGTTCCAAAGAAGTTCAGCATAAGTTCTGAGGAACATATCAAAACCGTTTGAAGAGAAGGAGTAATAGACGATTTCATCATCAATAGTCATCAGCATGCCTGTCTCGCCTCTCGTTAGAGAATACAGCTAGATCTTAATCCACTGTAATTTTAATGGACACTTCAATGTACGATAAAATTCAAATCTGTAGGTACTTTAGCCTGTTAAGTTTCATGTTTTCCAAAACTATTTGTGTTCACGTCTAGCAGATCTTCACTTAAATCACTTGTGTGTCGGTAGATTCAAAAGTGATGTAGAGCATTCAAAAGTGATGCTGATGACAGAATCTACAAATCATAAGCCCTAAAAGTTATGACGTAATTTGGTGAATTATCATGAAGTGTGTCTTGGTACAGGCTGCTCTAGCTCTGCGCTAATAAGAAAATTTCTTCAATATTTTAAAATACCTAAATAATAAGATTTTTCTTCCATAAAATGATTTTTAACATCAAAAGGTTGATTTTATTTCCAGAGCACAACCTTTATGAAGCAATCTTACTCTTCTAATCTTAAATCCAATGAAAAAAACTGATGAAATGGATCTGCATCCCTAATTATGTGTTGGCTGCTTAGAGTTTTCTCCAACCTTCAGCTGATGATGATGAATAAACTTGAAAGTTTTGCGAAGTAACAATGCATATTAAATTATTATGTAGATCTAACTTGTACTCCTGCAGCAGTAATAGGGCTCTTTGTATGTGTTGTAGGTTTTACCAACACATCTTACCATCAATACAAGTTTGAAGATAGTGATTGCTTGTGAAATTACAGGCAGATGGTTACACCAGCTTGCCTGAAGTTGATGGCACATTATACTTCTATTTTCACCTGTTTTTTTTCTGAAAATAAACCTAATTCAATTTGCGGCATTCTTATTGGCTGTGACTCAATACAAGTTCACTTACCCTGTAACAAATGTTTGCATGACCTGTGTCATGTTGATTCCAGATGTGGGTTTATTTTAGTACCATAGTTCTAGGTACATAATCTTCTTGTTGTGTCACATTTAACTTTCGATTTAGTGCGGTGAAAGGATTTGAAGTGCACCTGAGGCTTAACATCTGTATGCCTCAAGCTGATGGACGCAGTGCAGTGCATCGTAGGGCACGTTCCTATCGTGCGTGACTTACGAGGCAATGCTTTGTTATAGGTGATGGTTACCACTTAACATCAGGTGGGCCATCTGCTTGTTCCATCAGCTGGTTGTAATAAAAAAAAAAAAAATAAATAAAAAAAAAACCTTTAAGGTTTTTTTTTTTTTTTTTTTTTTTTTTATTTTTTTTTTTTTTTTTAGGCTCCTTTTGAGCACCCACCTGACACATCACTCATTTGGTGGAACATCAACATAATTGACAGTATTCCATTTTTACAGGAGAGTGATTATTGTGTTTTTTTTTGGAATTCTTTAATGAATTTGTAAGTAACTGGTGGTAGGATTATTGTTATTAATCATTTATTAACTTATTAAAGTATTAAAAAACTATCTCCAAATCAAGATACTTGTTACAGGTGTTCTGACATACTGAACTCATTATTGCCAAAAATGACAATTGCCTCATTGTTCCACCAAATGAGCGACATGTTTTAGTTCTTATTAGACATAGCTTCTGATACCCATAAATATAAAGAATCAATGTCCTAAATCAAAAAGTGAGAAAGTGAGGGATAGAAAAAAAATGTGATTGTGTATATTATTATTGTAATTTCAGAGCCATCATGTCGGGACAAATTGGTGGATATGACAGTGCTGAGTGGTACACTGTTACCACCATGGAGCAGCTTCCTGATGAGTAAGTTGTAATCAGAACATTTTGAAGAACAAAAAATCATGCTATAATTATTAACAATACTGATTTAAGGCCAGAAATAATAATTTAAGTTTAGAAGTTAAGCTTAGTTCAATTAAACACACCTAAACAGCTGTTAATGATACATCTTTCTGCACACCTTGGTTATATGTATAATGCTATTAACATTAAATAAATAAATAAATATTACTGGACTTTCCTATATAATTCTGTGATGATATCAGCTTCATTAGGATGGGAAGGACTTCTAATATCAAGTGGTCAGATGATATTAGCTGATATTTTTTTTACACAGCCCCAAACTTAGCCTAAGCTTGTAATGGGACCCAGATAGCTAATACATATAATTTCCTTTTTTTTTTGTAAATACATACTAAAAATATATAATAACACCCAGACAGAGAACAAACATCTAGGTATGTTCATCACACAAATGTTTGTTTTCGGTGGGGATCGAACTTACGGCCTACGGCGCAGAAGGCAGAGCTACTACCAAATGAGCTGTGAAGGCTGTGATTAGGACAACGGGAGCTAAATGGTTTCAATTGGCGTAAGCCCGGAAAGAGTGGCGTGCTAAACAGAAAGTGGAAGAACATAGGCTAATTGGGCTGTTTTATGTACCTTACCTTTACCTTTTTCTGTTATACCTACGCCTCACTAAATTCGATTGGCACCACACTGGAGCTTCAATATTGTATTAAATACAGTGTAACAAGGATCATACAAAAGTGCGGTAGGAACCCAGCCATAAGTTTGTTGCCTGTTCTTTGCTTTGGTCGAAGGTATTTATTCAATAAAATCGCAAGGACCACTTTAAAACGTTTAAAACTAGGTGCCAGTTCCAAGCCCTAGAAGAACTGGCAACAAACATAACATGGCTAATTATAAGCAATGTATACCTAAATGAATGTAACATAAGTATGGAATTTCTTTTTTCAGTTACCTCGATGGAAATGCCCTCATCAACGATTTCAAGTTTTCCGACAGCCTAATTGTTCCCAATGAGGATAGTATGCCCAACACCTGCCTGGAGTCTAAAAATGTATGTATGATTGTAAATTACTTAAAACTCAACCCGTTGTTATGACTATGTACATCATGATAGTTTATGACTATGTACTATGTAGGCTTATGCCAGATACAGACCGACCGCTCGAAGGCAAGGGAAAGCACGCCTTTTTTTACTTAGGCTAGAGCTTCCACAGCTGTGTTCGTTTGCTTTCGCTGGATCGTTTTGCAGACGCCATTACATTGTTCCTAGATCAATCTTGTGTTAGCAAATCACTTCATGACCATTACATTTTTTGTATAAAAAATAGTTGCGTCGCAAAACACGCGCGATAGGAACATGCCCTATGATGCACTGCCCTGCCAAGAACTTGAGGCATACAGATGTTAAGCCTCATTTGCCTGAAATTTTATCGGCAACAACACATTACAAACCGAAACACAGCAACGCTTGATGATTTTGTGTTCTACAGATGTAGGTACTGACATATTTTAATGTCCAAATTAGGGCCGGTTTCACCATGCTCTGTTAGATTAACAAAGGATTAAATAACCGTTAAAAATGACAAAATGTATGCGTTTGACATCTAACAGAGCATGGTGAAACTGGGCCTTAGGGTGCCTAATTTGTTAGTATCGTGTTTGGCATATAATCTCCGTTAGTATTTATGTTTATACATTAAAACAATTAATACACTATTTTTATTGATGACTAGCGGCCTGTCCCAGCTTCGCATGGGTGGTCATAAATTTTTTGAACATTTTAGGATAAACTTAGACCGTGGGTTCGAGCCTCGCGTCTACTTATTTCATACATTTGCACGCGCTTCTCCTTGAGTGAGTGAAATCGCAACCCGCGCGTTACCCGTGGACCCGTTAACATTTTTAATTTCGTCATATCTTTTGAATGGAATGTCCGATTTGAAAAATTTAAGAAGTAATCTATAGGTATTGAAACCGTCTTAATTATGAAATGATTTATTTGGATAAGGATTAATATCAAATAAAGACCCTTTTCTAGCGGAGGCATTTCAATTATTTTTTTATAATAAAAGAACACTTATTGTGACATAACTATAATAGTTAGACATATGCTGTCGCGACATTTTTTGTAGATGATGACGTGTTCTACAAAATCGTAGTTTATTATTTTATTCTATCTTCAATAGTTTTCGCAGCGCACGCGATGTAAGGTTTTTGGTTTCCACCTTGGGTTTTTAGTAAGGATCCCTGATTTTTTTGAAAATATAATATAGCCTATGTTACTCAGGGATAATGTAGCATTCTAATGGTGAAAGAATTTTTGAAATCGGACCAGTAGTTTTTGAGCCTATTCGTTACATACAAAAATACAAAAATACAAATGTTACGTCTTTATAATATTAGTGTAGATAAAAATAGTGTCATTCCTAATTCTTGAGACGATTCAAAAAGATCTAACTTGATTTATTCGTCTCTTCCAGGTACCCAGCCAACTAGTAGAACGCGGGCCACCGGACAGAAACATAATCGAGACGCCATTTTGTTTTACTGTTGAAATCAACAGTAACGACACTAATAAGAAGAAATATCTGGTGAGTTTTATATCTAAGATTGTGTGTTTCAATTGAATAAATACCTCTTTGTTTTTCACCTCTTGTAGGCGTTGCTCTGGTTCTTCTACAGAAAATGGAAACAGCTTCACGACTTTGATCCCTAGGCACGGTAGATATTCCCACAGAGATAAACATAAGATTTGTTACATACCCACATTTTGCAGTAGTAAGTATTCTAAACGTGACAGGTTGCATGGCCACGATGTTTTCCTTCACCGTATGAGAGCACTAGCATTACGCACATAAATTTTTCGAAGTGAAAAATCCATTGGTGCACGACCGTATTTGAACTCCCATCTCTACTAGACTAGACGACTTCCTCTAAATAACTTACTCACGTATTAAAATTGTATATCTCATACAAAGTTGTTTTTTATTTATTTTTTATACAACTTGCTGATGGAACAAGCAGATGGCCCACCTGATGTTAAATGGTAACCATAACCTATAACAAAGCAATGCATCGAAAGTCAAGCTCAATGGGAACGTGCACTACAATGCAGTGCAGATGTTAAGCCCCATGTGCCTGTAATTTCACCGGCAACCACACTCTTCAAACCGAAACACAGCAACGCTGCGCTGTTTGGAGCTTCACAAAGAGCTCTACTACTCTTAAAACTGTGTATGTTCGATTCTATCACGTATTAAAACTATAGCTCATACTATGTGTAAAAAATCCTAAAAATCCTGTCCATCCAAAGGTTGGAAGAGATCGCTCTTAGCGTACAGGGGCAACTTGCTGGCACATTTTACTTTTTATTTGTTTTTTTTTATCCACTTTGTTTTTTCTTTTTATGTATAGTTTCCTTATAGCTATTTAGTTGTAAGTTCTTTTTAATTTCTTGTTTTTATCTGTGTCAGTCGTTTTCTCTGTGTATGTTTTTATTGTGTGTTAAATAAAAATTCATTCATTCATTCATAAGACCGCCCATTGTACTTCACTGAAACTTTTGAACTTTATTTTTGTTTTTAATGTGTTAAATGTCCTTGTGGTGTGCAATACAGAGTTTATATCTATCTATGTGTGTTCCAGTACTCGCACCGTTTGAACCGCATCTACGTGGACAAGGAGTGCGACTTCTCCGTGCAGTTCAACTGGGAGGGCGCGCTGGGCGGCGCCATGTGGATCCGCGCATGCGTCGTGTTCGCAGACGACGCGCAGGCGCAGAAGCGGCCCGAGTGCTGTCTCCAGCATCTCCACCAGGGATCCAACACAGGTCTCACTCACCACACTTCTTCTTAGAATAGAATAAGCTTTATTTGCAACACACAAAAATAATAGTTATAAAACAGTTTTTTAATTCTAAAGGCTAAATATCTTAACGTATTATACATACATACATACATAAAATCACGCCTGTTTCCCATAGGGGTAGGCAGAGGCCACGGATTTCTACTTGCTACGGTCCTTACATACCTCTTTCGCTTCATTCACTCTCATAACATTCTTCATACATTCTCGACAAAGTATTTCTAATAAAATATTTCTTCTTCTTTTCGTGTGGTGTAACAATTAGGTGTAACAATTTGTTAGATTTATTTGACGACGTGGTCAGCCTTGTAGCCGTAGATGGATGAGGGTAACCCAAAATCGTTTAAAATGGAAAGCAATGAGCTAAGTCAGGCTGGGAATGATGATAATAGATTTATTTATTGCCAACATGTACATACATCAGTAATATAGCTTAGGTGTAAGGCGAAATGGCGAGGGACTTGACATCCGATTAGTTTTGATCGAGCTTTCAGAAACCGGCCGTAAGAGTAGTAGAGTTGTCTGTGAAGAGCTCTTCAGAGGAAGTTCTACCACCATGCCTATATATCTGCCGCCAAGCAATGTTGCTGTGTTTGGTTTGAAGGGTGTGGTTTCCGGTGAAATTACAACACATGAGGCTTAACATCTGTATGCCTCAAGTTTATGGACGCAGGGCAGTACATATACGAAAGCGAGATTAACCCTATAAAGAGTTTTCTTCCAGCAAACCTTTGAACTAAGTTGTATAAAAAAAATAGGCAGTCATAAGGACTGCCGACAGAAGTGGCAACTTATGTACACAGGCCGAGCGAGCATGTTTTTTCCCCTACCAAAAATCGCTCAACTCTGTTTAAGAAGCTTTCAAAAATAAGTAAATAAAATAAACATAAATGTTGGTGGACATTGTGTAAGTTCTCACTAAAGCTAACCTTACTCCGCAGATGTCAATAAACATATCGGCTTGAACGTCCTGCACTCGTCCCGTCCGCTGGGCACGCTCGGAGTAGAATACCGCGGCTGCGCCTCCGCGCCGGACTCGTGGCTGTCCACCGTGGTAGCGCTGACTAAGCCGGGCCCGGAGCCCGTCGCGCACGCATACAAGTTTGTGTGCAAGAGCTCTTGCTCGTCCGGGATCAACCGACGCGCAATTGCTATTATATTCACGCTCGAGGATCAGCAGTAAGTGTCCATTAATATTAGGTTTACCAAATTTAGAACTAGATGGCGCCACTACAAAGTGTACGATCATAGGTCGCGCTATCGTTGCGTTTTGTAATTTTTGTGACCTCAAGTTATGATTGCAATTAACACTTCCATGGGGAATTCTGTTGTTTTATTATAACTAACCCGACTATCTTATCGCTCAGTAGCGAGGCGTATATGTTTTTTATTGGCTGAAGGTCTTGACAAAACAACAGTGCCTAACCAATGGAATAATGGTGATATGCTGAGTCGAGACCCTTTTGATATTGCAGCACTTAGACACCTACATACATATTAATATATTAAATCTGTGTAACAATTTACTTGTTTTTATTTAAATTTTAATGTATTGTAAAATGTCTGCCTTATAAGTTTGTCTAAATGTATAGTATATAAATGTTTTCCTCAGAGGCACAGTGTACGGGCGACAGATGGTTGGAGCTCGGGTGTGCGCGTGTCCGCGACGAGACATGATCAAGGATGAGGAGTCTGAAGGTGTCTTCAAGGTGAGGCTTCTTTGAATGAATGAATTCTTCAAAATCTCCAATTCAATGTGATCGTGGCTTTGTTAGGTGTTTGTGCCGAGTTCAAGTCATAGGTGTTTCAGCAGGTTGTTTAAAAAAATAAAAAACCCGTCCGGCAACTTCAGGATGAGTTGCCCATACTAACAGAGACGCATGAGGCATACATCCGACACACCTGTGACACTCATGAGACAAATAACGCACACGCGACACACAATATGACACACACGCAACACACATGTGACATACATGAGACACACATGAAATGCAGGACACATATGTGACACACACCATTGTTCTAAGCTTTTGTGTGATCTAGTTTTAGAGCCCAGGTTTGTCAGCCATTAGTCAAACATGGAAATATAGCCATATCTAATACCTTTTTCTTTAATTTTGTTCAGTAAGGTACAAAATTGACAATAATTGTTCCAGGCTATTGTGTGATATAACTATTTATTTTGACAGACTGGCAAGAAACGCGTGCCAGGGAACATGACCCAGCCCAAACAGAAGAAGATCAAGATAGAAACAAGTGAGGAGCGAGTGGTGACATTGCCGCCCATCGGCGCTGAAGCTCGAGCGGTGACTCTGCCGCCGGTGAGTACCTACTTTAGGCACGGTAGATATCCCCTCAGATAGTTTAGTACCAACACATGACTCTTTAAGGTTATCTTAGAAGGTAGTCAGAGGAACATTCAAATATTACATTCGGCACATACCCACACTTTGCCATTGTTGGTATTCCATATGAGACAGGTTGCAAGGTCATGGCCGCTGTTTTTTCTATTTATGAGCTTTCTACACAGCACTATCTAGCCCCTATATAAGCAAAGCTTGTAATGGGAACCAGGATTTTGTTTTTTCTAAATTACATAGTCATAATTTAAAGTAAAACCCAGACAGCAGCAGTTTAAGGAGTTGGGCTGGCGGGGGTGAGGCTAACCTCGGGGGATAATGCACAATACACCCCATTGCGGGTCGTCCGTGCAGATCTTATTCCCCTACCATGAATTAGAATTAGACCCAAACAATGAACAAACATATACATTCATCACACAAATGTTTGTTCTCGTTGATGATCGAACCCACAGCCTACAGCACAGAAAGCTAATACGAACTGAGCTGTAAGGGCTGTTAAATTAAATTGTAACTTGTCCCTCAGCTGGAGATTATTGATGAGCGCATCGTCGCGGCCGGACTGGAGGTGATGCTCTCTATGACGGAGCTAGCGCGGGACCTGCGCCGCAGCGACCCTGAGGCCGTCCGCTACGAAGAATCCATCGCCAAGCTGAAGCAGACCATTCAACAACTCAAGGACAAACCGCCTACCAACTAGCCTATTTACATGCTAGACAATTCGCTTTAGTTAGTTTAAGGTAGTGTCCAAGAAACATCATGTGAAGTTTTATGAGAAAGTTTAAGCTAGTGTCCAATAGTATGTCAGTAAAGACCCAATAGACTCCCAATACACTGACCGCATTAGATTCCCCTGTGTCAAGCTACTAGTGCCAGAAACTGAGACGAACTTTGTGGTGCTGCATGAGTTCTGAGGCCACAAACATATTCCTGAAGACACAAGGTATCGGAATTTATTAATGCCATGGTACAGTCGCTTGCGTTAAAATGGTTACAATAAATAATAAAATCATTTTGTATATCCATAATTATTTTGAAAATGATTAAAACCATTGTTATAATGCAGTTGGGTCTGTGTTATTGGGTAGTTATTATAGTGAGAGTTTATAGAACTGAGGGCTAAAGGGTGTTTTCTATGGAATAAATAGTTCTAAATGACTTGTCCAATGCCAATTTCTATCGAGTCACTTGTAGACATGGGCGTTTTCGTTTTTTCCCGCAAACGGTTATCTAACCGATATACAGTTTGCGTATTGATATAGAAAACGGTTTTCTGATATCGATATTAGCCGTATGGGTTGCAAACGTTAACATGATTTTTAGTTATGGCAAACTAACAACGAAACGACAAACGCAAACTATTTGGCTATTGTTACGTCATATTCGCTTCATCTCTTTTTTACCAGTAAAAAAATTCATTCTTAGAAAGGGAGGTAGCGAATATCAATTGGTGTTTGTTTCATATCGTTTGGTTTGTGAAGTTTTCGTTTTGTTCGTGTGTCTATGTAACAGTTGAGGTTTTGAATAGTTTTTATGATATCGGATATGATGATATGAATATCGATATGGTATGCTAACTAACCCATATCCGATATAAGTAATGTTTTGATATATCCGACTCATGTCTAGTCACTTGGAACACATTTTTAGCTTGAAACAAAAAGCCCTCAATACTAAAAATAAATTGTCACAAATCTACCCATTTACAATTTTTGCTCTTACAGATATATTTAACGGCCTTAAACAAATCTGTCACAAGATAACCAGTGTTTAAGCTATAGCTAACTATTACCAATGAGTAATGACAAACAGAGCTAAGTTGACAGTGTTTCAATCTGAGTAGCGTTTCTAAGTAAGAGCTTAAAAGTTGATCCTCTAAAATACACTTTGGGTGCTAGAACTTTCTGTGAAATATTGCATCGGATGTTATTACTTATGTATGTTAATCTTAGCCTAAAAGATTGATATGAATATGATTATTGATGAAAATGAGATTAATATGAAGGAAAGTACAGTTTTGAGAACACCACTACTAGGAGTTAACTCTGCCAGCTACATGATCTGTAGGAACAAAATTGTTGTCTAATGCAGAGTAACTTCAGGAAGGTGTAGTTATATTGGTCAAACTGTGCAGGGTATTATAAACTTCCTCAAGCATTTAGTGCCTTGTGCCATAAGCGTATCTAAGGTTTATTCAAAATTGTTATTGTTTGAGTGTTCACAAAGGACTGCTAAGGCGTGGCTTGCTGACGCGCTCATATTGGTTCGTTATTCGACGTCCCCGCGCTAATGATCCATTTCTAAGCAGTTTGGTCCACCATAAAACCAACTATAGTTTGGCGCCTTCATAACCCCTTGATAATACAGTCAGGTCAGTGACCTTAGAGAAGACCAAAGAACCCTTTCGCGTCAGGAATCATCAGAACCATGATTGCATTTCCATTTTTTATTAAAATCATGGTCATAAAACCCACCTAAATTTATAAATTAGGGAGCTGGTTTTAGCTCATCATTTGTAAATCTTTGGACAATAAGTATGTATGTAGGTACTTATTTAGAAATTAAATACTTACTTATTTCTCTCGTTTACCTGTTCATAGGTTAGTTAGGTTTTATACTTATTTACTGTTGTAAGTGTATTTTAAGAATTATGTTATGGTAGTATTTTTTGATATTTTTGAGCCCATGAGCGTTGTATTTTTCACTCCAGTGAATTCAATAATGTGATTTTAAGACTTGGTGCCTTCAGAAAATTTAATATAATAAAATTGTTAGTGGTGAATTGTTTGATACTGTTTCAACAACTTGGAACTTTCTAATAACAGCAACATGTCCCAGTAAGATGTAAACCTAGAGTAATTTTTTAGGTTCTTATTTTTGTGCTAATTGGTAATTTACCAATAGTTTAGATTATGATAACATAGTTAAGTTTTAAATCTTTTTTTTTAATATGTGGTATGATTTGCTACATCATTATGTATAAGATTTCATCGAATTTTATACTTTCTCGAAATAGCTATTAAGTAATTTCGGATGTCTTCCTATAAATGGTACTGTCCTCTCTCAACTTTGATTTGGAACATTAAGAAAAGTTGTTGATTAAGTTTGTTGATAAATTCCAATTTGGGAACAATAAATACAATTTATTGAAAATAATTTGTTTGTATTATTTATTTAAACTGACATTTCATATAAATTGTAGGTACGAAAGAAATTTTATTAAAGGAAATCAAAGTTATAGTACTTATGTACATACCTTAAATCTTAAAAACAATGCAATGCAAGGTGGCCTGGAAGAGATCGCTGTCAGCGATAAGGCCGCCCATTGTATTACTATAATTGTTAGTTTTTAATTAAAAATGTGTATCTTTATTTGTTGTGGTAATCAAGAAAGTTATCTATCTACCTATCTAATGATCGTAAAATTACAAAGAAATAAACAGCTCTTAGTAGTTGTCATTGTTGTATCAGTCTATAGTTTTTAGTTAAATATTTAAACTATAATAACTTCAAATGTCCAGTTATTTTATCTATAACTTCCTTTGGAGCGGGACCCACAGCAAGACAAGTCAATGTATCGGGATCTTCTTGGGGTTTACTATCATCAATAACCCTGAATGTAACTATACCCATCTTCTCAGATTCCTCAGCTATTCTGTTCACCTCATCTAAGGAGTTTGATTTAACAGCAACTTTGGCTTGGCCTGTACTCTGCCATTTTCTCATGCTACGTAAATCAGTCTTCTGGATCTCTTCGAAGGCCCCGACTGCTGCATGACAGCACTGAGCCATAATTTTCCCCTTTGTCATGGTGAGGTCGTTTCTTACAACTAGTACCATTTTGTATTCAGATCTTGAAGAAAACTGAAAAATAAATATTCTAGATGAGTCATATGGAAACGAGAACAATCTTACTCATAAATTAGTTTAGTTAGAGATGCAGTTAGTTATGCATGCATACTTAAATTCAATTTAAGATAGGTAGGTAGGTAGGTACTCATGTCACGAGATTTTAAAACCACGTTTTATGCACTCTAACTTACGTTCGAAACGTTTGGCACTCTTCTAGGTCCTCTATTAGGTCCCCACTTAACCTAAACACTGTCACACTACCACTTTATTAAGTACTTACTTAATATACCTATATCATTAATAAAACCCTGTACCATACCTTAGGGCTGGCCTTCTTCACTGCTTTTACCACTTCAGGAGCAGCAAAAATATATTTTCTCAGAGCGAAATATGCAAAAGACATGCAAACGCCGCAGCTCAGTCCCGCGAAGAAATCGGGGTACAGGCTCATATTTTCTTAAATGGATTTTTAGCTAATTTGGTGCAGAACTGTTTAGTTTTTTAATTGGAATGAAATGTAAGTTTGGTAGAAGGAAAAATTCTTATAAAAAGCTGGACTATTTTCATATACAAACAAAAACAAACGGGTCCGGTTAATGTACGACCATAGATGACACTACCCGAGAATTCACAACCAGAAAAGCACGACAAGAAATAAGAAGCTTGGAATTCATGTCCAAATGTCAACATTAAATCCATGCCATGATACCAACACGTGCTAAATAAAAATTAATTGAATATTTACATCTAAAATATAAATAAATAATGTAGGCAGGCACCTTCTTTAATTCACTCTAGGTAGTAAATTCAATCTTCACTTCAAGACCGTCACCGTCAATCTTGCAAGATACTAAAATACTAATAATAACTAGTGGTTCACCCCGAACTGAGATCTCGTGATGCGACCAGACGTCAGACGAACGCATCAAAATTTAAGTAGTAGTCAGAGGCAAGTCCAATCATTATGTTTGGACTTCTTTCTGACTACCGCCTACTAACTTAGTATGGTAACCAAGTTTCAACTCTATTGGCCTATTTATTGAAGAGTTCCGTTGAACAGACCTTGGCTCCATCATCAGACCAAGTCGCTATCACCATTTTAAGAGAACTGAGTAGGTACCTTCTTAATTTATTTCAAGAAAAAAAAATAAGAAAAAGCAAAGGAACTGGGCGACCAGTAGAAAAATCTTGATGTCAATGAAATTCCTAGAGATGGGAGCTCTTGGATCGCTGGTTAATTTAATTTAACTTTTTTGTTGTATCTCAAAAACCGAGCGTCCCAGAAAAAAGTAAAAATTGTTTTGGAATGTCCTAACAAAGCCCTTTCATATGACATGTAACTTGATTTTTTTATGTAACCTTTTTTATTTTTTCCCCCTTAAAAAACCCCATATCTTAATAACCCTCCATCCGATTTTACTCATATACATACCAAATTTCATGCAGATCGGATCAATGGTTCGTAAGTTATGGCCAGACAAACATACATACATACAAATATCGTAAATGCCAAATCGTCCAAGTTGAAACTAAGATCTTCGTTTGCTTCGCTAACTCGATCAATTATGCGAATTAATGAATTAATTAAATAGATTTTAATAGTCAATTTTAATTTAGATTTCAATCCTATCTAACAATTTGCCTTTCAAGAATTTTTCTCTCAAGAAACCCATTTAATATTATGTTTACATGCTCTATAATTTCAGTTTGTACTACCTATTATACTAGATACTTTTATACACCTACCTTACTTTCAAAGTTTAAAATAAAGATTAAACTACTGATTCTGATACAGTACTTACTGCAATTTTTTCATAGACTAGATAGGTACAATAAAAAGACTTGATTTAACCTAATCTTAATTCTTAACTTTATTTTGTCTACATTCATATTCACAGCAGCTTCAAATGCCCAGTTATTTGGTCAATAACTTCCTTGGGTGCTGGCCCTACACCTAAAACAGTTATTGAATTAGGTGCAATTTGTGTTCTTCCAGCATCCCTAATCATTGAAGTAATAAGACCCAGTTTTTTAGCAGAGTCAGCAATTTCTTTCATTTCTTCTAAAGAGTCTGTTTTTACAGCAACTTTGGCCTGACCATCGTTTTGCCATATTTGCAAGCTGACAGGGTCTTTAAGTTGAGCTTTCTCGAATGCTCCCACTGCGGCATGACTGCACTGTGCGGCTATTTTACCTTTGGACATGTTCAAGTCTGTTCTGATAACTAAGACCATTTTATATTCAGCACTGGATTTGAACTGTAAAAAATTATAAAAATTATGTATTTATTAAAAGTAACATAGGTGATGTAAATAGGTTTTATAAATAATAAAAAACTGTAATGATGACCTATGGCTACAAAAACTAATATAAAATAAATAGAATGTTTGAGATTCAGATACAATTTTAAGAGTAGTAGAGCTCTTTGTGAAGGGTTCGTCTGGGGAAGTACTACCACCACACTTTTTTCTGCCGCCAAGCAGCATTGCTGTGTTTCGGTTTGAAGAGTGGGGTTTGCCGGTGTAATTAAAGGCACATGAGGCTTAATATCTGTATGCCCCAAGTAGATGTACGCAGGGCAGTGCATCAAAGGGCATGTTCCTATTGTGTGTGACTGACGAGGCAATGCTTTGTTATAGGTGATGGTTACCACTTAACATCAGGCGGGCCATCAGCTTGTTTCATCAGCTAGTATATTATAAAAAAAGAAACGATTTAAACTACCTACCTAGGCACTTATCAAGTACTAGTAGTTATAATAAATTATGATTTACAGAAAAACTTACACTTTTGATAGCTTGTTTGGTGCCAGGAACAGAACCAAGAAATTTTCTTAAGGCAAACAAGGATAACCCTAAACAAACACCACAACCAAGCCCCGTGAAGAATGTTACATTTAATTCCATCTTCTTTGAGGTTGAAATGATGAACTCTTTAATTGTCTTAGTATCTCTTATGTTATTTTAGTTAGATGGCCGATGGGTTCAACCGGTAAAATAAAAGCCGACCAACCAGCCTTTCTTTGTTTACGTATTAGCGTATATTATAGTAAGGTCATAGATTGATTGATCTAAGTCTTCTTTTCATGTGTGATTCTTCTTCTCTCAATTTATGGCTCCTGTCCGTCATTCGACAGACAATCTTGCCAGTGTCAAGTGAAAAATATTTATTAGTTTAATGAATACTTTTTAGTCAAGTCGGCTGTCATTTTGTTTTGAAGAAAATGGTGGCGGTTTTCTTCAAAACATTCGAAACATTTTCGGCCAAATCAGGATATCACATAATACACTTTCATTCCAAATGTTTACACTTTGTGCTAAGACCTCAAGTAATGTTGGTTAAAATACCACCGAAATTACACAACACAACTCAAAATAACACTAGAAAAACAATTAAAATGAAAAAGCTATGTTGCTTCCAGAAATGTCAGAAAACGAATCTCTTCTTCTTCTTCTCTCAATTTATGGCTCCTGTCCGTCATTCGACAGATAATCTTGCCAGTGTCAAGTGATAAATATTTATTAGTTTATTGAATACTTTTTAGTCAAGTCAGTCCATAGTCAAGTCGGCTGTCATTTTGTTTTGAAGAAAATGGTGGCGGTTTTCTTCAAAACATTCGAAACATTTTCGGCAAATCAGGATATCAGATAATACACTTTCATTCCAAATGTTTACACTTTGTGCTAAGGCCTCAAGTAATGTTGGTTAAAATACCACCGAAATTACACAACACAACTCAAAATAACACTAGAAAAACAATTAAAATGAAAAAGCTATGTTGCTTCCAGAAATGTCAGAAAACGAATAAATCGAATCTCTCTCATTTGTGATTAAAAAAATGAAGTTTGATTTGACTGACAAGACCGATCCGCAATCTCAGTCAAAGTCAATTCATTGTGTATGTCTACAGTGTATTTTTTTAAATTCTGTATTTAGATTGTGGTTACGGTCTTTTGGCTTCGAGCCACGAGGGTTTGAAATGTTTTTGAGCCAATCACATTCACCTAGCAACGACAGAGTACTTTGTTATAAATTATATCAAAACGATTTTTTTAGCTACATACACGGCGACGTGTTCATGATTTATCAAGATCAACAGCTTCAGGAATTTTGAAAACTTTTACAATGAAGAAAACCACAAAAGACCTGGCGCCCATCGCCATTCCTCATGGACCACCTGTAGAATGTACTGCAGAATATTTCAAGTCGTTGATGGAGAGTTTCAGTATGGTGAAGTAAGTTACCTAGGTATAGCTTTAAAGTTTAGGTACGTACCTATTACCTATTCACCGCCAGTAAAACATCAGCCAAACTCTCTCTTCTCCAAATGGTTTAAAAAAAAATACTTAGGTACCTCCCTAGTAGGTAATAATCTACTAGAAAGTTATTTATATATTTATTCAGTGACTATGTACCTACTCATAGCAGCTTGACCAACATGAACACCTAAACAAATAAATAAGTTTTTTTGAATACCCAGAAAATATCCAGTATGGGACGTGGCGCGGCCGACCCCGCAAGTCCTGATGGAGCAGGCGCGTCGAGACTTGATGGACGCAGACGAGAAGCTGGTCCTGAAGCGAGAAGAGGAGAGCAGGAACCGCGCAGTCATGGACACGAAGTGGGATGATCTCAGGAATAAGGAGATGCTGCTCAAGGAGAGCTTTATCAGCTTTAATAAGGTAGGTATAAGTGAAGCACACAAACTGTGAGGCAGGCGATGTTTATGAAGAAACAAATATTGTCATGAGCTCATAGTAAGGTTCACCGTCGTCGACGGAGGACATCATCATCAAACATCCCCTCAGATCTCATTGGTACCCACATAAGATTCCCTGTAACCCCCCACCATAAAATATTGAATGCTACTTCAAAATCTTTTGAATGTTTGATAAACGGATCACAGACACCGCGCGTCGTCGTAGGCTTAAAAACAGAGCGCTTATTGCGTCTGTCAATTGCATCGTACGTTAGAGACGTTTTAGGTATTTATAAAGGTTTTAGGATGTATCTATATGTATAGTATACCTACTCGTACATTATAAAATTACCATACCAACTATGTAGGTTTGTCGGTACAGTCGATTTTCTTCTTTATATAGTTTATCAGAGAAAACCAAGAGAAGAGAGATCGCGCCGAACGCAAGATGGAGGCTGACAACGAAGTCTTAGAGCGCAAGTCACGGGAGACCGAAGCGATGCGGCAGCGGGTGGCCGAGATGGAGGAGGTTAAGGAGATGATGGAGAAACAAGTGAAGGACTACACTATCTATGAGGTACCTACCTTCTAGAAACCTCGACCAATGGTACTTTTATGAAATAGTCGGACTGGATTAATTTGAAGTAGGTAGTGAAAGCAAGACGGGAAATTGCGAAAGTATCAAACGTAAATTTGAAAATCGGTCACACTAGCTCTGATTATTAACCGAGTGCCGAAGGCGAATTTAATTAGAAAGGCGGGTTATGTGTTTGGCGTGTACCTATGTATCTATCCTTCGATATTTCATCAGTAGGTATACTGCTTGGACGGACATAGGTAGGTACATGAGTCTCCGACTGCATGTGATTATTATATATGCATCATTCGTCAAGACTGAACAACTGGAGTTCACTATTAAGAAGAAATTTAAAACATAATCTTGTTTCCATCATTTTAGTTTGGGCAGTCGGGTTTTTTTATTTTTTTAATAATTATTTTATTACGTAGGTTTGATACATGCGGTTGTGCAAAAGATGATAATTATCATTTAATTACCAATTATAATCACAGGATTACCTGATGGCTGTTGTCCATAACTATCCAGAATTCAAGCAGCCATTGGACGTCTTGAATAGATACGAAGCTCTTGGTAAGTTACCAGGCCTATCTGCAACCTATACCTCATTTAAATTGTCCTGGCTTGTTTGGGACAGTCAGTGGGTGGGTGGTATTTCAAGGAAAATTTAAGAGCTAGCTGTGTATTTGGACTTTTGTAGAAAACTTGCTTCGAAAATAACTATATCGTCATCATCTTGATCTGTTAAAGCGGCAGCTAAAAGTACCTTAGCGGAGCGTCAAGAAAGAGACTTGGAAATGCTAGAAAATGCTCGCCAGGAGATCGCAGCTTTGACGGAAGAGAAGAAACTCTTCATCATGGGTTTAAACAACACGCTCGCTAATTTGAGGGTAAGGGAGATTCAAAAAGAAAGAAAGACTGTAACAAAAATAGGATCACGATGCCCGAAGCACGTTTAGGTAGTTCCTCCCAGATCTTTAGGCACTTCTGAATTATGATCTGGGATCTTTTATTAAATGGATAGAAGGAAAATTGTTCATGGTAGTCGTACATGAATTGGCACATACGTAGATTTGGTCATAGGTAGTCCATACGTGAATGGTTTTAACATCCGGCACCGCCACTAGCACTGAGTTAGGTATACACAGTGTTCTCCTTTAGCGTTTAGGGCCGTTGAATTCTTTTGAGTTCTACAATGACCTCCGTTCCCAACCAACATGCTTACGTGAATAATGACGTCAATTTTACGGCATCGAAAGAAGTCGCATCACGTCATTTAAGACAACAATTTTGACGTTAGGATGTCACAAATTAGTGCGTCATTAATGACGTGTTAGCCTACGTGATTTTGACGTCAACGTTAAGACGTTTTCGTCTAAAATGTCGTCGTAAACGTCGTGACAATCACGTCTTAAATGGCGTCAAATTTGTCGTGATTAGTTTACGTGATTTTACTATAACGTCTAAAATATCGTTGCATACGTCGTGACAATCACGTCCTAAATGGCATCAAATTTATCGTGATTGAATAAAGTACCTTACTAGGATACTTCCTATCCTAGTAAGGTACCTACTTGACTTTCATTTCAGTACCTTACTAGAATACTTCCTATCCTAGTAAGGTACTTTATTGCGAAATATCCTGTTTCAGTGGCGTTACGACAAGGTGCGAAACCGCGTGATAAAATGGGAGCTAGCACTCAACCGCCTCAAGGAAACCGCAGCGAAGCGTCACGTGGAGCTCTGCCACGTCAGATCAGCTATCTGGAGTCTGTACGTGAAGATCAGCAAGCAGAAAGGACTGGCTATCGACGTGCCTTCTGGTGATTTTGAGCAGCAACTGGTGGTTATAATGAGAGCCTTGTTAGAGTTGAGGAGAATCTACAGAATTGCGCAGAGGAGATCCAAGGAAAAGTGAGTCAAATGTGAATTCTAAGTCAATTGGTTAATAAGTCGGTAGGTACTTAGGTACTTACTTAGTACTATGAACTTGATTTATTGATATGACAGCCTTCACAGCTCAGTTGGTAGTAGATCTGCCTTTTGCGCCGTAGGCCGTGGGTTCGATCCCCACCGAGAACAAACATTTGTGTGATGAACATAGATGTTTGTTCTCTGTCTGGGTGTTATATAATATTATAATTATGTATTTACAAAAAAAAAGTATATATGTATTATATCAGCTATTTGGTTCCCATATTTCAAGCTTTGGCTTAGTTTGGGGCTAGATGTGTGGATAGTCCACCAATATTTATTTATTTATTGATTGCTATTTGAAATACGAATTTATAGAAAACCTAGTTAGGTACAATTTCCAAATTAGCGTCGGTTTTATAGAAAACTTAGGTCCATATCTTGTTTTTAATTGTGTGTAAGTAAATAATAACTATCTAGTGTGTCTTATTTTGTTTTCAGGGACGCGGAATC
Organism: Chloroclysta siterata; assembly: GCA_932294275.1. NCBI lineage: Eukaryota > Metazoa > Arthropoda > Insecta > Lepidoptera > Geometridae > Chloroclysta > Chloroclysta siterata. The sequence goes on along the minus strand of OW028607.1, from coordinate 2,261,383 downwards.
GATGCAAACGGCCTAAAGCCAAAGTAATAAATATAATGAACCACAATACCCTCCTAGGTATAGGTAGGACCTACCTTACCTAGTAACATTTTGTTACCTACTATACCTAGTCCTCTGTACCTAGTTAGTTTATTTTGAATGAAAACAATGTGCTAAATCTACACTTGCTTCTAATAAATTTTAATCAAACTTCTCTATTTCATTATTTCCTTAGTACCGAACTACTTAACTAGGTAGTTCCTCAAACTTTTACTAAGTAGCGAGTTATTAATTTTAGTACAATTATAAATTCTGAAGTTTTCAGTCAGCCGTTTAATAATATTAATGGGTCTTTAAAACGATTAATTTAGCAAAGTTTCAAACTCTCTTCGACTAATGACGATTCATTAAATTTTAAAGCCTTTAGATGTTAGGTCTGTTTTAGACGACTCATCGTTAAAAGTTAAGGACGTAGTTATGTCAAAACTCATATAATGAATTGAATCACGAGGATCACTCACAGTTCCACGTGACCAATCCTATGTATCCTAAGCTTATTACCTACTTTACCTTATGAAGACATTTACCTTTAGAGCACCGAGTGTCAGCTAACATATTTTCATCTGTCGCAAAACCTCTGTTAAAATTCTATAGAACAAAACTAAATAAAACGGTATAGTTCATTTATTGGTAATACAGTATTACATGTCAGGGGTACATACATATTATTATGTTGTATGAATACAATAAAAAAATATATGAAATAGTAGTTGGGGTTGAAAATCACGATCACTACGTGTATAAGGGTCTTTACGGTGTTTGAATGACACCGAACGAATAAATACCAAGGTTTGACTTCTAGCTGGTCCAATTTGAGCTGATAACTACACTGCAATGGCAGAATCATCTACGATCCACTCCGAAAAAATATATAACTACATACACTACGTAGAGTTACCGCTCAAGTTGGTAGCTTGCTGGGAATGGTTTCCCAAACCAACAACACGAAAAAAAGTGATGACAAACAACATCTATTTGTGCCTGGTCATATTCATGCTTGCAAGATTCGCAGTAGGCTTGTCGGTCTACCTGTATGCCGGATGGATTGACATAATGTCTTGCTTGCACGAGATCGCTGATTCCCTGCCTTTACTTGTTTCTATAATCATCGTGTCGTACTATACGATCCATAGAGATGAACTCTACGAGCTAATAAGCTTTATGAATGCGAACTTCAAGCACCACTCGGCTCAGGGGCTCACTAATATGACGATGAACAATAGTTATGAGGCATCGAAGAAGTTTGCTAAGATCTACACGGCCTGCACAATGTTTAGCGTCACCATGTACTCCACACTGCCTGTTTTTGTTCACTGTAAGTACAACTAGTTAAATTTTTCATGATCAAATCGATTGTCACGATGTAAGTATGATGATTTCAGGGTGGACGAAAAATCCTGTCCAAGGCTGGTTCTACGTGGATGTGACGAGTAACCCACTCCTTGTGTTCATGTTTCTACAATCGTTAATCACGCAATGGTTTGTAGGACTGGCTATGGGGCAATTTGGTAAGAGTCAACTCTAAATATTTTACTAACCTGCCACAGATGAAATCTTTGGTATCTACACAAATTGTTCAGAACGCGATCTTAAAATTAACCGTAAAGTTGTCTGAATTTAAGGTGTATTCTTCGCCACCAACTCTATCCTGATCTGCGGTCAGCTAGAGTTGCTCTGCTGCTCCCTCCGAAACCTTCGCTACACTGCTTTACTGCAACACGGGATCAAGCATTCGGCGATAGCAGCCGCTCATAGTGACATTCAATTGGACGAGACGCACGGATACATTTACAACCAGGCGGAGATGGTAGAGTCTAGCTACCATTACGATAAGAGAACTGTAAGTAGAAGTCGAACCAAGTTCAGCGGTACTTACAGAACTCAGAAAATTTACGTGGAAATAACCAAGCCATGGTAAAGCTAACATAATTGAATTTATCTTTTAATTTACCTATGGTTTCTACAGGTTTTGCCGGTCGTTAAGTCGGCCGGTACGGTGGATACTCTTTTTGTTGGGCAACCTTTGAAACTGACTATATTACTAACGGCTATATTGCTGACTCTCAATATTGTTACAGACCAACAACTTTACTAACATGAAATCGCAATTTGGTGAGTGATTGATAAATGATAATGAATTATTAGTTACCGATTTTAATTTTATTTTTGTTCTAATTGTAGAGCTTCGCCGAGTTTCTCGTATTTTTGTTCATCACCAAATTTCGCCTTCCATTTCTCGTGTATTTCTTGGATATGATTGCTTGATGATGATTGATGATACTTGCTTTTGCTTCTATATATTAACTCATTCTTCTATACATCATGTAGCTGCTTATCAATTCCGAATGATTTCCAAGGAATTGCATGCAACAAGTTTGTTCGAAGCTAGATCTACTGCCATTTTGTGTTGTTCAGATATCTACAGTCGCCGATACGACGAGGCAACCATGAATGCACTTCGCGACTGCGCCTCGATGTGTCAGGCTGTGATGGAGTACAAAAACAAATTCGAGCAGTTCGTGTCTCCACTTCTAGTACTGAGAGTAGTCCAGGTCACGCTGTATCTCTGTACGCTGCTGTACGCCGCCACTTTGGTTAGAACTCATGTTGATTACACTGCGTTTGGCGGTTACCAGGGTCACAAATAAGTAACAGGGTTTTTAAGTAAACCGCTTCTCGCTTCTTACAGAACTTCGACATGATGACAGTGGAATATCTGGTTGCGGTGGCTTTGGACATTTTCATTTATTGCTATTATGGGAATAGAATCATATCTCAGGTACGTATTTGTAATTCCGAATAAATAAAGCTTTGAGCACCGATTATAACCACTACAACTCAGATTATTTATAACCTATGAGTGCTTATACAATGAGATTCTTATTTGTTCACGCAGGCAGCAGAAACACATGTTTGCAAATAAATGCGTATGATTTCTTTTGTTTCGATCACACTTTCAGTAGGTACTTATCACATCCGCATGGCGACTTACCACACTAAAAAACTGTGCACATTGCCGGCGACAAAAAAAGGACGGCAACATTTCCGTCCACGCGAATGTCTAAATGTAAACGCAGTATTAAAATGGTCAGGCGGATGGCGTGTCAACGGCTGCGTACCAGAGCGCGTGGCACGCCGCAGGAGTTCGTCCGAGGCGTGCTTTGCTGAACCTGATGCTAGCCAACAGACGCCCCGTCATCGTCAGAGCCGGCCACTTCCTGCCCATGGATTTGCACACTTTTGTCGTTGTAAGTCATTATAAGCAGCCTAAGAGCTGATTTCACCATACTCTGTTAGTGACTAATCAAGGATTAACAGGCAGTTAAATCTAACCTTAGATGTCAAACGCGTACAATTTGACATATTTAACGGCCGTTTAATCCTTTGTTAATCTAACAGAGCATGGTGAAATCGGCTCTTAAGAACTTCACGTCTGGACTTAGGCCTCACCCATACATTATCAGGAATAAAGGTTTTGAGCCTTCTTTATTTTTCCATCGACCGACTTCGACGTCTGACTTCTTTCAGCAAAATTTCTTGTCATTTTAACAGTCCAATGCCGGTTTCCACCGCGAGCGGTGCGGACCCATTAAGGACTATTTAACTCGCAAGAATAAACTGCATATTGCTCGACTATTTGTTGTTAGAAATAAAAGTATGCAGTTTATTCTTGCGATTTAAACGGAGTCCTTAATGGCTCCGCTCCGCTCGCAGTGGAAACCGGCCTTAAGAATCGGAATGAGTAGTGAAACAAACATTATTTTATTGCTGTAACGTGCATTGTTGCTTTCAGATTATCAAGACATCATTCTCTTACTACACTCTGCTGGTGAATGTCAATGAAAAGTAGAAATCGATTACTACCTATTTGCAAGCACACAACACTAGTAAAGTTTGGTTAAGTGGCAGAACTAGGCATACGTGAAGGTAGCTGTTTTTCTGAGAGGCAGACAAATTACGACACTATACCATGACTAACTTCATGATTATCAAGCTCCACCGTACAATATACATTACACTGTACAATAAATATTGTACATATCAATTTTATCGACAGCCTTCACAGCTCAGTTGGTAGTAGTTCTGCCTTCTGTGCCATAGGCCGTGGGTTCGATCCCCACCGAGAACACAAACATTTGTGTGATGAACATAGATGTTTGTTCTCTGTCTGGGTGTTATATAATATTATAAGTATGTATTTACAAAAAAAAAGTATATAAGTAGTATATCAGCTATCTGGTTCCCATATCACAAGCTTTGGCTTAGTTTGGGGCGAGAGAGTGCTGTGGGGAATGTCCACCAATATTTATTTATTTATTTATTGGTCACCTGCCTACCATTTAGGGGTTCAGAGAGTATACTGAAATAAAAGCTTAGAATATTTAAGAAGTATTTTATTAAAGAAATTAATATACAATTTTTTTCATACATCAGTAGATCATTGATTCAATATTGTTCGGCGAACGCCTCGGTTCAGTCTACAATAAAACGATGAATCGCGACCGTCTCGCGTTTTGTCTATCGGTGGAGTCTCTACAAATGGTGGTTTTAATCATTACATCAATTCTTAATCGGCCCACTGAATTTAAACGTTCAATAAAAGATGACGATTATTCTATTTCAGGAAGTGTCTATCACATGTGCACTTTTAAAACCAGAATATTCAAATGGAAACAGATCATATAAAATTGGCGACGAAAGTATTAGTGTGCGCCTGCGCGTCGCAATTCTAAGATAAAACCACCATCCGATGACCTTTCTCACCAAGCCCAGTGGCTGATAACCTAAACCTTCAGTTCAAGCGCCACTAAGTCCTGGTGGTAGAGGGCCAGAATACAAAATTACCATTTGGGAACTGCGCGAGACAAGAAGCAGCTATAAATCGACGGTAGTTTATTACTATCTGCTTCATGTTCTACGAATTTTACGCTTACAACTTATCATTATAGAGTTTATTCTCAATTACATTTGTCATTAATTTTAATGCGTTCTAGCGGTTTCGACGCCGACTGGGGTAAAGTTGTACCTTGTATTTGGTAGTCATTTCATTGAATAAATCCCTTTTTGGCCCACCCTCCTCTTAAGCTTAAGTCACTTTATTCAACTTCATAAATCAGTTAAAACATTTTATAAAATACTTAAGTTTAAGAGTCGGTTGGTTGAATAAGTGAAGGAGTGCGTCAAATGTCACAGATCTAAGACAATAGGTAAGACAGTCGGTGTGAAACAGCGCGAAAACTTACATAATAACATACAGCCGACTTGCCACCAGTGGCAGCATAATAAACTCAACTTTTGTATACATACGCAAGTCACTTCAGTTATTACGCTATCTCTGGTCGTCGCAACTCTGCCTAAGTCGTAACCCGCACTGCGAAAAGCACAACTCGATTAGAAGAACATGCCTTCTCACAGTGCGAGCGTACGCTATGGATATAATACGACACAAGCAGACAGACATACAGTCATACGAACACTCACAGTAAGACATCCGTCCGCATTTAAAACGCCCTAAGGGAATACCCAGAGCCGATTGCTAAACTGCCTTTTAGCATAAAAAGAATTACTAAGTGTCTCTCCCACGTTCGACGGCAAAGTGACCTTACCGAACTTATTATGCAATCCTGAATATTCCAGACAACTTGAAGAATAACGGTGCTGGTATTCCGGCTATTTCTTGCTGCAATTGTGCCCTCTTTTATAAGTCATTTGAGTGAGCAGGATAATGATAATACAGTTAGAAATTCCCATAATAATCAAGGCTTATTATAAAAATAAGCTGTTTAAACAATTTTGCACACGAAACACATTTTAATAACCACGATGCGAATGCGCGTTCTAATGTTACTTGCCGGTACTATTTTAGATTCCAATACATTTTATTTTTGTGCTCGACCAGATCTGTGTTTAAAAGAACCCTTAGTTTTACGGTGGGTAGGAAAAGTGTTGTAATAAATACGGGAAAAAAATTGTTCTGGAATGTAGGAGTTTGTAAGTAAACAAAACTGATTCAAATCAAATCAAGATTGTATGGTGGAATCTCTCGCCACTGGTCTGCCGACGTCGGTGGAAGAGAAGCTAAGTGCAACACTGGCAGTTTACTCTACAATACAGAAATTAAATAAAAAATATCTCCATTAAAGTTACGCGATAAAATACCTAGTATTATATCGCGATGCCTAAATTACATTATAAAATAATTGGAGTTGTATAATTGCATTTACAGTAATGAAAAGAACATGATTACAAAGATTTTGAATGGAAATGTTACAATGCTCTAGTTAATTTTGGCAAACGTATGTATAGGCCTTACAGAAGAATTTATAATAACAATAATTTCGCCACGAAACTTGTCAGTTGAAGACAATTTTGAACAGTACAGACGATGCGCGACGTACCTTGGTCACCCTTTATGATATTAGGATCGCGTCCGAAAGAGCGAAATACGCTGGTAATACTTGTTACAAAAATTTAATACCTAATTTAAAACTGAAAAAAAATGCAGTACAAACAACTTCAAAGCATTCTATTGACAGTAGGCAACACTGGCCCAATCTTTCCCCACCCTTGTTCTTCTCATCGCACAACGGACACAATTAATAGGCTCTTTTTGGACACATACCTACCAAGAAAGAAACAGTGACGGCCTGAGAAAGCGCCTATAGCCTAATGTTAGCGGCACTAAATCTACCGGCTAGTTGATACAAAATCCTAATTATTTCGTACTTATTACAATAACTGAGAAAACGTACACTTCGTTTCGTGAGGCCTGTTCAAGTCGACACTAGTATTACATTTATTCACATCGGTGATACAAACCAGTAGTCACATCGGATGTTAGTGGCTTTAAAGTTTTCTGTCACATCGTCCTATCTCGCTCAAGCTTCTCACAACTGTACATGCGTGACAAAGACGCAGATTCACCAGTAAGATCCGTTGAGACTACTGTTAGGCTGGTCGTGTACACTGGTTTAACTCATTCGAACCGTTATAGAAATGCAAGGTCTGTGAGTCATTCGAAACAAAAAAAAACTCGAGCGTATGAATTCACTGCGCTCGGAGAATTCGAGTCCACAACTTGGGTCTCTTCATGGCAAGAGTGAATAGGCGTCTTCTAGACAGTTCTGCTCCATCGTTGGCTACATCGTCGCTTACCATCAGGTGAGATTGTGGCCAAAGAACAATCTATTAATTATAAAAAAAAGTCGAAAAACGAATTCGGGAATCGAATCAGGAAAACGAGTGTATGCGACCGACCTAAGGGTCTATGCAAACTACTGCGATATCTCAAAAACAGTGTAGATGCGGCTTTGTGCATTTGACAAATTGACGAGCGACAGCTCAGTACTTTATGTTCTACTACTAATTTTCATCATACTTGCAACATAGAGTTCCGTATCGGTATCTATATCGCGTCTTCATACAAAACCCGCAATGAACACGGAACAAGAACGAAAAACCAAATATGGTAAACAACTCATACTATGGTACACAACGGGTTCAGGTCGCTTGTTATAAATAATAATAATACATTATCTTTTTTTATGGATACTATTTTAGAGAAACTAACTGTGAGCGGTTACAATAGTGTTATGTCAACTTCACAAAAACAGCAACCAAACTGCAATTTTACAGCAGGTTTGCGGGTCAAAGTGTCTGTGGCGTAGTAAATTGTAGTGTCGATAGAAACAAGGCGTCACGGTATCAGCAACATGTAAGGAACCACATACATCGGGTAGGTAGGTGTGGGGATCCGTGCGAGTCAGGCCCGTCAGCGCTGCGTTAGCTGTAGGCAGGAGAAACCAAACGTTAGCGCAGTGAGGATAGAGGCGAGTTTTGAGTGATACTTATATCTTGCAACTGGCAACAAAGGAAAACATACAAATGTTGAAGTTATTTTCGTTCAATGATAAAGAATCGAGACTCACAGTTATTTAGATAGGTTACAGGTAGAGTTACCTAGCTTTAAGACGTTTCAAAGTGATCCTTGTGATTTTATTGACTTTGACTTTGGTTACAAATTGAGATGTTTATAAATTATATTCATATACAAGTTGTTCCAATACTTGGGTTTAAAACTTCAGGGGGCTATTCATATTATGGGTACTTTAGCTCCCTGAAGTTTTAAGCCCAAGTATTGGAACACCTTGTATAGGCTTTCATTACGGGTTTTGTATGAAGACGCGATAGGGATACCGATATGGAACTTTACAAAACCCGCAATGAACACGGAACAAAAACGTAAAACGAAATATGGTAAGCAAAACTCATACTAAGACTGACACATACTAATACTGTTCAACTTGAGTAACGTTTACAAGAAAGGGCTCTAATTTGTTTTGCAGTTTTTGTCTTAACTTTTGTTTTGTTTTTGTTTTAGTATAAAGCGAGACTCAAGAAGCATAGAATAAACTTTGACTTTTTAGGGTTCCTTACCCAAAGGGTAGAACGGGACACTATTACTAAGATTCCACTGTCCGTACGTCTGTCTGTCTGTCTGTCACCAGGCTGTATCTCATGAACCGTGATAGTTAGACAGTTGAAATTTTCACAGATGATGTATTTCTGTATAAAGGGGGCTCCCATACAACAAACGTGATTTTTTGCCGTTTTTATAGATAATGGTACGGAATCCTTCGTGCGCGAGTCCGACTCGCACTTGACCGGTTTTTGTTACATTAGTTCTACAAATAATTCGATCTTTGTGTGAGTCTCAATTCATATTCATCTCAAGTTCTCTTAAATGGAATAAAAACTTTAATACGATTACTCAAAATGCACTTCAACAACATACACAAAATAATTTGAGAATGAAAGAAAAAATCATAAATATGATTATAAATAAATTGGACAATTAAGGATATAACTATAGAAGGAATAAACAATGTAAAGGCTACCAACACCATGCTTATATTATAACATAACACCTTAATAATAATATTGTTACAATACATATGAAATTTCTCAAATGATACCACACGGCACTCTTCTACCTTTCATTTTCTGCATCATATATCTCTGTGGTGGCACAAAACTGGCGTTAATCAGAATATATTTAAATGATATTGGTTTGGATTAGACCGATTTGGAATTTGTCAGCTTCAATTGTAAAGAGTCCATTTGGACCCTGGTAATAAATTTTTTGCAAAGAAGATATTACATTCATGAGAATTTTTCTGCATGTCATACCTACTCCCGTATAGACGAAAAGATCAACATGCAGTTTGGAACACAATTCCGCGGAAGGATAAAATTGTATGAAGACAAAATTAGTTGGACAGATACTCCACGCCAATGTGTTGTCATTTTCATACAATTTTAAAGCAGGAAATGGTTCTTGTCTAAACCTCCAGGGTTATACCTACATTAAACCAATAAGGGCCGGTTTCACCATGCTCTGTTAGATTAACAAAGGATTAAAGGGCCGTTAAATATGTCAAAATGTACGGGTTTGACATCTAAGGTTAGATTTATCGGCCTGTTAATCCTTGATGAGTAACTAACAGAGCATGGTGAAATCAGCTCTAAAGGTGCTATTTCAAACACGCCTACAATTTCCGGTCTGCAGCCGTGTATGAAATAGCACCTTTAGGTGATGACAACTGCTAATGTACCTCTCTCGCTCATTTCAATATTTTTGAAGATATAGAGAACGCTGTGTTTAGTGATTTTATATCATTACAATTGTTGAAGTGTGCGAGAGAAAGTGAATTAGCAGTTGTCATCGCCTTAAAGTTAAAAGCATCAGTGTTCGGTCGAGTATGATGTCAGTACCAAACTACCAGAGCCCTGAATCTGAGTTGCGCTCACTGTTTTTGTGTGATGCGAGACCGTTTTCAAATGCATGGTATTGTATAGAGTGAGAGTTCTCGACACGTCCCCTAGAGACGCTTATCACTCAGACTCAGCACGTTGATTACTCTGAAGAGTATCTACCCACATACTTTATAGGGTTCCGTACTCAAAGGGTAAAACGGGACTACTATAGTCGCGTTAAACTTTCGCAGCAGGCTCGGACAGTGCTCAACCTATAGTCGCGTTAAACTCCCGCTGCATACTCGGTCATAAATAATCTTAACACGCGCTTAAACAAAAGGATCGTCCGTTCTCCTAAGTGCGAGAGAGAGAGAGCAATATTGCTGTCTCGTTCCGATAACTTATGCCCGAGCCTGCAGCGAGAGTTTAACGCGACCATAAGACTCCGCTGTCCGTCCGTCTGTATGTCTGTCCGTCTGTCAGATTATGTATTTCTGTTGTCGCTATAACAACAAATACTAAAAAAAATAATACAATAAATATTTAGGGGGGCTCCCGTACAACAAACGTGTTTTTTTGCCGTTTTTATGGATAATGGTACGGAACCCTTCGCACTTGGGCGGATTCACTCGCGGATTCGCATTGGCCGGTTTTATATTTAATTAGTTGACTTATGTTAACTCACTTCTTTTTGTTCTTGGGCTGCGCGCGCGGCGGCGTGTTGGGCCGGCCCATGTTGAGTCCGGAGTACAGCTTGCGCTTGTCCGCCGGCTTCAGGATCTGGAACGAGCACATGAGTGTCTCGTCCACTGACATCAGCGCGCCTGGAACACAGTTATATTGTTTTACTATCATACACACATACATACATGCTTACATACATACAGTATCACATTTTTTATACAACTAGCTAATAGAACAAGCAGATGGCCCACATCTACACTAATATTATGAAGAGGAAACATTTGTATTTTTGTATGTAACGAATAGGCTCAAAAACTACTGGTCTGATTTCAAAAATTATTTCACCGTTAGAATGCTACATTATCCCTGAGTAACATAGGCTATATTTGTTACTAGAAAAATATTAGGGATCCCTTCTAAAACTTCAATAATGTAACCCAAGGTGTAACAAATTTGCTGGCCTAGTCGGCTGACTAAGCCATTGGCATCTTCCGAAACGTTTTTTTTTTACAGTAAGGCCTTCCAGCAATTAGTAGGTTATATGTGAATGCTTACCGGCGTTGTCAAACTCGCCGCAGTAGTTGGGCGCGGAGAAGAGGGTCACGAGTTGCCGCTTCGCGAAGAACTCGTACCCGTCCTCGACCACCTGATGCGCGCGGCAGATCAGATCAAACTCGTGCTTCGACAGGAACTTGCCTACCACCTGTCACATACAACAACATGTGAATATTATGATACAAATGTTATGGAACCAGATGGCCCACAGAGTTGGTATTCTCACTCGTCGTTTCACTAGTTTCTTTCGAAACAGTGTGGTGAAAAGATTTTAAGTGCGCCCCAAGAGGCTCCTTTCGAGCACTTGACACATGTTATAGAACTTTTAGGTTCTACGACATGCCGGTTTCCTCACGATGTCTTCCTTCACCGTTTGGGAGAACTGGCATTGTGCACATACATTTTTGAACAGATAAACTCATTGGTGCACGACCGGTTTCGAACACACGACCTAAGGATCGGAAGGCGGGGCCGCTATCACTAGACCAACAGTGCTCAGAGTTGGTATTAAAATTGAATTACGTCATAGAGCATGTCCACCAAGGACGGGCCCTACGTGGCTTTTAACTACGTCCATCACTCTGAGATTGTTAAAAAATGTAAATCCGTTATTGGCTTTTAGCTATACTCATATGTTACATTCTATTTAAATTAAGAGCTGTGGATTTTGTTAAATAAATAAAATAAAAAAAAAAATTGATATAAAGTGAGGGCACCAGCAACTATACAAAAATCAGAACACAACAATACAATATCACTGCTTAGTGACAGAAGAAGGTATTAGTCTCCGAAATAACTTCTATTAAATTCAATAGAGTGGTTCAGGTCCAGCAGTCACGATAAGAGCGTGTTAAGAAGTCTCATGACTCCAAAAAAGAAAGAAAAGACCTAGAAAAAAACAATATTTTTATGTCAGATGGCACATTGTATCTGGAGACCTTTAGAATGCATCATGCGCCTATCAAACTTTCTAGCGCTAGTGAGTGAATGGGTGCAGCGATAGTAAACGCAAAGGTCGAGTTAAGTATGCGGACGCGTCTGTTTACCCACAGCTAGGCAGTAGGTACATGTACGTCGTGATAAAGACTGTCTCCGATATAGGAAGTGTCACTCACGTTGTGTGATAAAACTAGCAAGACAGATGACAATCAATTCCATATATGGTGATTGAACTTCCAATGATGTATTGTTCGTGACTCGTACCATCTAAACAGCAGCTGATTCCTTTAAAGCAATTATACTTAAAGGTGGTCACTGATTAGGGTGACGTTGAGAAGACACCTATTCACTCTTGCCTTAAAGAGATTGATATTGTAGTGGTCAGGAAAAACAGACTAAGGCCTGATTTCACCATGCTCTGTTAGATTAACAAAGGATTAAAGGGCCGTTAAATATGTCAAAATGTACGCATTTGACATCTAAGGTTAGATTTAACGGCCTGTTAATCCTTGATTAGTAACTAACAGAGCATGGTGAAATCAGCTCTTAATTAGTCACATAATTTACAGAGACAGTCAACAGAGGATGCTGAAGATTCTACAGTTGGAAAACTCTGATCATTTAAGAGCTCAAGAATGGCTTTGCTGTTATAGCCACATTTAGGCACACCAGCTTAATATTCGAGCTTCGCTTAAAAACTGACCTCAGTGCCGAAAGTGAAGCTAACTCCACGGTCGTTCTCTCCCCAGCCAGCGGTATCCTTATCGGGGTCGGACCACAGCAGGTCGCACAGCAGACCCTGGTCGGGCACGTCTGTCGGCCGCATGATCCGCCGGATCTGCTCCATGGCCTGCAGATCGGGGGATAGACCGCCGTGGCAACAGAATATCTTCTCGTCCACTGGAACAATAACAAACCTTCATTACTACCGTTAATAAGACAACGGAGAATATTCGATAGCCGGCGTAGGTTAGGTATTGATTAATAATGATAGCCACATTGTGATCAAAACTAAACTCTAAGGTACCGATGATCCACTGCGGTGATGTACGATTCACTCTTAGACCATAAAGTTAGTAATTCAATCCCACTATTATGAGGACTGCGCAAAACATTATGCTAACAATCAAGTTCTGATGAGACACACGATTTTTCCCAATTTCCAATCATAAGTTCGTGTCGAGTAATGATGAACTTTCAAGCTATGTCACATGCAAGAATAGTCCTTTGCGAAACTTGCTTGCATGTGCATGAGCAAGTGATGCATGTACTAGTTAATAAAGTCCTAATTAAGGCCGCTTCTTGGTAGATTATCATGCGAGAGAATGATGAGACAATGTGACCTCTCGTATTTTCTTACGTTTTAGAGGTCGCCTTATCATCAAAACGGTTTGTTTGCAAGACATATCAAATCACATGATAGTATGAAGTGTTTTATGCTATGTTACAAAAATAAGCTAAGCCAATAAGGAAACCATGAGTGTAGCTATATCTTCAATGGCAAGCTTTTGCGCAAGTCTGTATGTAGTTAACCATTCATCATTAACAATTTGAATTCCATTCTCATGCAAGTGTTACGTCGATTCGATTGATTGATGATTAATAATATTTTATGCCTGACAGATATTGATTTACAAATGATTCAACGTAGGGTTTTCCGGAAACGATCGCGTGACAGTCAAATGCGATACTGATACGATACGATAACCCTTTGATTACACCTGCTGGTTGTGTTCAGAAGGGTACAATATCTTTATAGGGTGCGTCATGTATCGCAGGTTGATATGAAAACCTCATTATCAGCCTTTGAATTATTGAATACCTATTCAGCAGTTGACTTCTGCAGGGTACCGTAGGCAGTGGATCTCTCTCACGTACATTTCCGTGAGGAACGATTTTCTATAGAGTTTCCGCGATCATCTGGTCATTCGTTATGCGGTTCGTAGTAGCCATTATGGTGCTTTTATTCCTGGGGAATAAAAGCACCATAATGGCGTTTGTCGATTCTACGAACTATATGGCCTGCCCATTGTCACTTCAACTTCAAAACCATATCAAATCAAAACTGCTCCTATTACACGCGTGAGTACTAAGGTAATGTGTGTATTGATGATGCAAACAATTAATCTATTTTAGTTCTCGTTACGAACTATGGTCTTGTCTATCTAGTACTGTGGTGAATAAATAATGGCCAATCATAATTGAACTTCAACTTGTATGAAAATGTATAGTCAAGTTGAAGGATCCGTGTAGCGTGTCTAAGACTAATCTACTACGATCAAAGCAAGAGGTACGAGAAGCTTATCCTTCTGTAATCCGAAATATTTCTCTAAGATGTTACGTAAACAGTCTCAGGCGATATTACCAAGGTTTACTGAACTAAGGAAATTCTGCATCAACATAAATCGGGCCGTCGCGTCGGTCGCGTCGTCGTCAGTCAGATGATAAATATTATGTTGGAAAGAAATGAAATAGTTTTTAGCGTAAACAAAATTATGTTTTTTATTATATTGTGTTATTAAATTTAGAATTCTCGGCTGCCGATGAAATCGAAAATCAATGTTTACGAGACTAGCGAGAGAAGTAGATCGGATTACCGCGTTACTCCAACGAGATCCCTTAAATCTAGTCTACCTCTCTTGTTAAGCAATTTGGGTTGGATGTCTCGCGGTTCGCGACTGGATATTTGCTTGTCTTACACGTTACGTGCTTTCAATTTACCGAAGAATTCTGACTGGTCCTAGAATGTCGTGTTACAACAAATCTGAATTTCTTATTTCACATGTAGTAAAATGAGTGTGGTCGAAAACAGAATAAGGAATACGCTTCTTATTTATATTCGAATGGTCGTAATTTCACATTTTGGTTTGAATGTCACGACCAAATTATACTGCCACCATTTGAATCCGCAGTCTCGATGTATATTTCAAAGCTTAATGAAACGTTTATTAGAAGGGATGAGAATCGTACCCTTGGCCCAGCAAAATACAGGCGTTTTGCTTGAAGGTCGCGTAAGGTCGACGAAATATATGCCATATTGTCGCTAAAACATAGCGGTCGAGGTCCTTTAAAGTATTGAGTTCTTGGCAAAAACAATCGTGCCCCGGGGAACAGTTTAACTTGGCTAGTGTGCGTGATCGGAAGACAATTTCTAAGCACAAACTGGAACAAACTAGTTCTACGCGGTCGGAAAGTAAATGATTGGTATCGAATCGATTTATTGGAAGTAGGCAATTTTTACAAGGGACTGACTTATATGGAGTTCAGCATACTGCAATAGACCTAAGACTTTTGCCTATGCGGTACTATGTTTTACACAGGGAAGAACCAAACAAAATGTAGAAACAAGAAGGCTGTATCAGTGATTTAGTTAAAGATAAAAGATATTTATTGTTTATGGAAAACTAGGTACAAATTTGGTGTTATGGTTTAGAATTTTTGTTTCACTAGTCCAGCTTGACGGCATAAAAACATTCAAATAAAACTAGTAGTTCGCCCCGAACTGAGATCTCGTGATGCGACCCGACGAACGCATCAAAACTTTGAGTACGTAGTAGTCAGAGGCAAGTCCAAACATTATCTTTGGACTTTTTTCTGACTACCGCCTACTAATTTGGTATGGTTACCAAGTTTCAACTCTATTGGCCTATTTATTGAAGAGTTCCGTTGAACAGGCCTTGGCTCCATCATCAGACCTGGTCGTCGTCACCATTTTATGAGAACTGAGTACCTCCTTAATTTATTTCAAGAAAAAAAAATAAGAAAAAGCAAAAGAACTGGCCGACCAGTAGAAAAACCTTGATGCCAACGAAACTCTTAGAGATGGGAGCTCTTGGATCGCTGGTTATCTTAATTTAACTTTTATTATTTTATCTCAAAAACCGAGCGTCCCAAAAAAAAAGTAAAAATTGTTTTGGGATGTCCAAACAAAGCCCTTTCATATGACATGTAACTTGATTTTTTTATGTAACTTTTTTTATTTTTGCCTCCTCAAAAAACCCCATATCTCAAAAACCCTTAATCCGATTTTACTCATATACTTACCAGTAAATTTCTCAAGTACAAGCTATCGACATATCAAATTTCATGCAGATCGGATCAACGGTTCTAAAGTTATCGCCAGACAAACATACATACATACATACATACATACATACATACATAAAATGCCAAATCGCCCAAGTTGAAACTAAGATCTTCATTCGCTTCGCTCACTCGATCAATAAACACAAAAATTAACAGTACAATAATTGAATTAAGGTTACAAAATACAATATTCAAAATGAAGTCAAAAATAAATCTTATTTATAGTTAGCCATCATTACATTAACAATAGTAATGTGTTTACTTTGCATAATATAGGTACCGTAACGAATTTGTACCAGTGTATAGCAATTTTGGGTATGATAGAGCCAGGTGAGACAGAGAGATGAAATATTTTCGCAAATGAAACATTAAAAGTAGAAATTGAAACAGCAAAACAAATTTTTATTTCGGCAATCAAATAAGGTAAAATGTTTACAAAGCTGTAGAAACGAATGACAGCGCATCAGGAGCACTAAACTCTGGACCAGAGCCAACTCTCCAGCGATTATATCTTAATCACGTCGATTAGATGCCTTAAAACATACACTTTAAGTTTTTAGTATTAAAATAACGAGATAAATACAAAAATAAAATATTTGTCTTTCCGCCTACGGCAGAGCTAGTATATAAAATTTGAGTGAAACACATTTTAATTTGAATGATAGAGGAGAGTGGAAGAAGAAAACATGCTGTGCCGACTCCTCGTCGTCAACGTGGGATAAGGGCAGAAATATGATGATGACATTTTACTTCTGTTCTATCAGGATTCATGAATGTCATTTTCTTATCTTTTCTAATCTTATGTTCTTATGGATTTATTGTGTAAGGAAATGATCTCGAGCCAGTATCATTAGTTCATTATGTCACTGGTTTTTTTTTCTCCGTTTGGTCAATGACCTGGTTGAAGTATGACAGCTTTGAAAGTTACTGAAAGTTTTTATTGGAGTGGGGTCTTGGCTTATCTTCCAGTCTCAGGATGAGCAAGTGCAGATGGTTAACCAACACGTGACTGCGCCGGCGCCGGCGCGGCGGCTGCCACGTGCGACGGTCAGACACGTGAGCATTGTTTGCGTCTCCAGCCCATAATTCTGCACGCAGTTCTTGGAGGGCTTGGCTTCGTTCTTGCTCAACAAAATTAGCACGTTTCTACGCAATGATATAAAAAATCCACATATTCCACATAAAACTCTTGTACTAATTTAATATGCCATCACCACATTGGTTAACCGCTACTGCGCAACTCTATTTATCATCGGTCATACTGAAAGAATTCGCTTCAGTTATTTTGATATGAATTCATGATTATTGCTTTCTCATTCGTCAAGTCAGTCAACTGTAAATTCGTTTTTGGTTATTTAACTCTTCAAGGATGCTTATAAGACTTTTGTGGATAAAGAACCTACAAGTGCAACCTACAACCTACAATTCACATTAAATTACAATGGACATATTTCGAATTAAACTGTATGAGGAAAATGAAATATTTTCCTTTAAAACCGTTCACAGTCGAGAGTACACACGGCTACGCATTTTTCGTGTCGAGGCAGGAAACATGGCAAATGCCGAGATAGGCAACGAGGTGCCATGCCACCCCACAGGGGGGTCGCCCTCTAGCGCTGTCTGTGATGACACTTCCGCCTGCGATTGTTACGAAACTTGCACAGAAATATGCCACTCTAGAAGAAGGGCCAAGTTTTAAACCACCTATATATTTTATACTTATAAGTGGATTGTAAGATTTCGAATCACCTGCTTGTACCCGGACTACCTAGTTAGATAAGACTAGTAGTTCGCCCCGAACTGAGATCTCGTGATGCGACCCGACGAACGCACCAAAACTTTGAGTAGGTGGTAGTCAAAGGCAAGTCCAAACATTATGCTTGGACTTTTTTCTGACTACAGCCTACTAACTCAGTACGGTAACCAAGTTTCAACTCTATTGGCCTATTTATTGAAGAGTTCCGTTGAACAGACCTTGGCTCCATCATCAGACCTGGTCGTTGTCACTATTTTATGAGAACTGAGTACCTCCTTAATTTATTTCAAGAAAAAAAAATAAGAAAAAGCAAAGTAACTGGCCGACCAGTAGAAAAACCTTGATGCCAACGAAACTCTTAGAGATGGGAGCTCTTGGGTCGCTGGTTATCTTAATTTAACTTTTTTGTTGTATCTCAAAAATCGAGCGTCCCAGAAAAAAAGTAAAAATTGTTTTGGAATGTCCAAACAAAGCCCTTTCGTATGACATGTAACTTGATTTTTTTATGTCACTTTTTTTATTTTTGCCCTCTTAAAAAACCCCATATCTCAAAAACCCTTCACCCGATTTTACTCATATACTTACCAGTAAATTTCTCAAGTACAAGCTATCGACTTATCAAATTTCATGCAGATCGGATCAACGGTTCTAAAGTTATCGCCAGACAAACATACATACATACATACATACATACATACATACATAAAATGCCAAATCGCCCAAGTTGAAACTAAGATCTTCGTTCGCTTCGCTCACTCGATCAATAAGAAACACCGAAATTCGGAGACGGACCAAGGTCCAAGATATCGAAATCCGAATCTCAAAACTTAAAATAGTTATTTAGAAATAGAAATATTAATATAAAGGTGACTTGAACGGCAGTGCGACGACAATTCAGGACATAAAATGAAGAATTTTATTAACACTTTTAAATTATGTACTTAAAATGAAAAACCACTTTAGCGAAAATTCAATATACCTTCATTAAGATAGTGTAAACCCACGTGATTTTGAATTTAATATGATAAACAGTTGGCAAAGATAAGAAAGTAAAACGCACAAAGTATTACCAAAACAATCACAAGGTGAGATAAAGAACGTATAAATATCAACCACTTCACTAATATGAGGTATGAATAAATGCAAAGCAATATATTGTACCGAAAATATTTCTGTATAGCTGTAACACTTTCATGATTTGTGCCTGTCTTTGAAAGCCAAAGATCATCCTTGTTGTGAGGATTATTTCTGTCACGTATTTAAGAGTTACTGATAAGATATGCTTTCTGTCTTCGAAATAATACCTTTAAGACCTAATGCGGGGAACAAAACCAACCTCGTAGTTATCTACACTAATATTATAAAGAGGTAAACTTTGTATTTTTGTATGTAACGAATAGGCTCAAAAACTACTGGTCTGATTTCAAAAATTCTTTCACCATTAGAATGCTACATTATCCCTGAGTAACATAGGCTATATTATATTTTCAAAAAAATCAAGGATCCTTACTAAAACTTCAATAATGTAACCCAAGGTGGAAAACAAAAAACCTTACATCGCGTGCGCTGCGAAAACTATTGAAGATAGAACAAAATAATGTACTACGATTTTGTAGAACACGTTATCATCTACAAAAAATGTCGCGACAGCATATGTCTAACTATTATAGTTATGTCACAATAAGTGTTCTTTTATTATAAAAAATTAATTGAAATGCCTCCGCTAGAAAAGGGTCTTTATTTGAACCTTGGTATTAATCCTTATCCAAATAAATCATTTCATAATTAAGACGGTTTCAATACCTATAGATTACTTCTTAAATTTTTCAAATCGGACATTCCATTCAAAAGATATGACGAAATTAAAAATGTTTACGGGTCCACGGTTCACGCGCGGGGTGCGATTTCACTCACTCAAGGAGAAGCGCGTGCAAATGTATGAAATAAGTAGATGCGAGGCTCGAACCCACGGTCTAAGTTTATCCTAAAATGTTCAAAAAATTTATGACCACCCATGCGAAGCTGGGACAGGCCGCTAGTGTTCTTATATTGTCTTACCTACATTTCTAATAGGTTTATGTTATTTCAAGCACCACTCTTTGACCCATAAACTATTTTATTTATTTCTTTATTGAACCTATTTTTATGCTAGTAAGGTAGAATTTTATCATCTCAGAGTAACTCCATCAGTCAAAATAAAATATATTCGTCATTGTTTTTGTGTATAAAAGAATAAAGTTGAGACGGAATTATTTAATACCAGTGGCCTATCCCAGCTTCGCATGGGTGGACATATTTTTTTTAAATATTTTAGGATAAACTTAGACCGCGCTTTACCTATTTCATAGATTTGCACGCGCGCTTCAGTGCCCCCTATCTCGCCGGGTTGCCCGCTGCGGTGGGTGAGAACGCGCCCTGCCTAAATTCGTAATATCTTTTGAATGGAATGTCTGATTTGAAAAAATCAAGAAGTAATCTACAGGTATAAGAACAGTCTTGAATACGAAATAATTTATTTGGATAAGGATTTATGTAAAGGTATGGATAACATGGTTTGATTTTGGTCGGCATTTCTATCAACTTTTACATACAAAAATACAAATCTTTCCTCTTTATATTGTAGAACTGTAGATAGACTAAGTATTGAATCCACCCTAAATAATAAAATAGCTAACAGGATGAACAACAGGGACGGATATTACTCTATTAATATCTTACAACGACAATAGTCTAGGTTATATCCTCCGGATGTTTGCTTATCTTACATACAGAATGGTTTCACACACATAGGTCTTCAATCAATACCTGTTTCATGGAAAAAGAGTACAAAAGACTTACGATTACGGTTTGGTTTTTGCGGTTGCCCGCTCTTGTCAGCATCATTTTGTTTAATATCTTTTTTGACTCTGACATCTAAGAAATCTCTTTTAAGAGGTTATTGACAAAAAAAGTCGCTCTAGTAAAACTTTACTCATTCAAGCTTTTAAGAGTTCAGTCAAGCGGAGTATAAATAGCCAAAAGTAGTTAGCGTAACCAAGCAAACATCCTTTGACGTCATAGCTCAAGGAAATGTTCAAGAGAATGCGACAGGTTTATTTCATGGGCCCAAATTTTTAGGTATTTAAACAGAAAGCTTTTAGTGGATCAGATAATGGAGAGGTTGGATAAAAATATTATCTTAAACGAGAGCGATGAGACAAGGACAATACTGTCAGAATGTTTAATACTTTGGTTTCAGTTATTTTATTAAATACTAGCTGGTGCCCGCGACTTCGTCTGCGCAGGATTAGTATTTCGAGTAGCTTATATTAGCGTTGCGTAGTATGTACATATGTGTAACCGCTAGAGTTAGCGGTTACACTTTACACGTAGCGGTTTTGGCAGCGCACGCCAGAATAGTTCGCAGATGTTAGATTTTTTCCTACTTACTTGACACTTATCGTCATATTTTGGACAATTCACACAATATCTTTATAAATTGTAGCCTATGTGTTATTTTATATAAGCTATATTATTGTAAAGTTTCATTAAAATCCATTCAGTAGTTTTTACGTGAAAGAGTAACAAACAAACATCCATCCATCCATCCATACTTACAAACTTTCGCGTTTATAGTATTAGTAGGATGCCTGTAAGGTAACATTTTACCATGTCTCTCTCTAGTATTATTATTCAAGTGCAGGTAAGAATCGAACGTGTCAAACGTGTTAAAGGAATATCCTAGTTATCATTTAACTGTAGTATTGACTTAAAAAAACCCGTTTTCAGAAAAGATCATTCGTCACATTTATTAGCAAAGTATTGATCTAGAAGTGATAAGTGGAAATACGAGTAGGAAGGAGCTAATTTATTGGTGCGATTTGTACGGATTCATGCATGAGCTTTGCGACGGAAAGAGCGTGTTACGTTACCGCTACATAATAAATTAGTAGGGCGGGCTCGCATGAATTGAGCTTGAACTTTATAACACTTGGAATTCCCTACAGAGAATACTTCACAAGATAGTCGCGTATTTTCCCAAATACGACGATGTGTAGTGACTAGTGACCCTATTCGCCTATAATTACCTATTTTTTACAAGCAAGACGATCACGAAAATACACGCAAATATAAACGCGAATACCGTATAACCATTTGAAGTGACACCAACTATATCCCACACTATTCTTTAATGGCCATTTAAGATTCTTTTCTTTAAACGAATCTTAAATAGCGGTATTAGTCAATCACTCACAGAGTGCGAGTAATAGGTAACTAACGAATGTTAACAATTGTGTGAGAGTTTCAACATTTGCTTCAAACTTTTGTAACTTAGCCCCATATAACTTAGGCGTTGGACAACTCACAAGATTATAAAACGACTAGCGACCCGCCCCGGCTTCGCATGGTTATTGTTGGGTATCCCTAAGAGATAGACATATACCATCGCGGACTTTTATGTAAACCTTTTTAAGGTGTAAAATACTGTATTACATTATTTTAATCTATCTCGTTAGGTTCAGCCAACGTTTGTAATGTAAGCGCAAAAAAATATGTTATTTACGGCATCACATTAGAAACCTTTTAAATTATCAGTGTTACTCTACTATATTATGCATGTTTTATACATATAAACCTTCCTCTTGAATCACTATCTATAAAAAAAAACCGCATCAAAATCCGTTGCGTAGTTTTAAAGATTTAAGCATACATAGGGATATAGGGACAGAGAAAGCGACTTTGTTTTATACTATGTAGAGATAGTGATAGAACACAAAACATCAGTGATGGTCTCGTTTCTTCTTACATAAGACATTCCGACTCAAGTGAAGCGTGGGTGTGAGACCACCCCTCGCCATGCCAGTTCGGGTATGCTGTCGACCCAGTTTGTAAAAGCTTCTCCATATGTCGTATAATTACACTGCTATCTAGCTATGAATGTGTATACTAGCTGGTGCCCG
Source organism: Chloroclysta siterata (assembly GCA_932294275.1). NCBI lineage: Eukaryota > Metazoa > Arthropoda > Insecta > Lepidoptera > Geometridae > Chloroclysta > Chloroclysta siterata. Next base: position 2,238,628 of record OW028607.1, on the reverse strand, counting down.
CGGCTTCGTCTGCGCCGGATTAGTATTTCGAGTAGCTTATATTAGCGTGGCGTAGTACATTATGTAACTCTAGCGGTTTTGGCAGCGCACGCCAGAATAGCTCGCAAATGGTAGTATTTTCCTACTTACTTGACACTAATCGTTATATTTTGTTATTCTGATGTATAAGCTATATTATTGTAAAGTTTCATTAAAATCCATTCAGTAGTTTTTACGTAAAAGAGTAACAAAAATCCATCCATCCATACTTACAAACTTTCGCGTTTATAATATTAGTAGGATATCGTTCGCTGCTAAGTGTCTTTGTTATGGAAACTTAATTGAACTGTCAATCGCATACCTTGGAGTACATAAAGATGAACACAAGACCAAAGAGGACTCCCACTCAGTTTATCTAGAAACCAGCATACTAGTCCAAGTATTGAATGGAGCTATGAGCTTATACTTCAAAGGAAGACTTTAAGCTGAAAATTTACCGGCATGTTTAATTCTGTCTGAAGTTAATGCGTGAACATAACTCGAAAGTTTGTTTGTACTCATTTTAGTCCAAACAAAAACGTATATGTAGTTTCGTTTTAAGTTCGTATGAGTTAGTAGATTGAAGACGAAATTGAAGGTTTAGGCTTTGATGACCACTAGAGTCGGGTCGCATAAGTATATGCTTGTCACCTATTCAAATGGTTACAGAACGTTTCTATACTGACACGATCGGTAAGCAATGAACAAGCAAGGCACGAGCGCTTCTGTTCCATTTTCATTCCTAGTTTGCATAAAGTTAATCTGAAGTTTACACTTCGGCTTTCAGACTGCCTTCGAGACACGCGTCGAGCATTGTTTGACAAAACAAAGGACTTTCAGTTCTCAGGAAACTTTCAAAGCGACATTAATGCCTCAATGATAACATCCAGATTGACATTAGAGCAGTTGGTAGGCATAGAACTACACATTTTTAAACGGCGCACGTAGACCATTATGAAGTTTCAAAGGCTTTTCATGAGAGCATATAACATTTTACGATCTATTCATGAAAGCAGTTTATTTTGTAAAATCAGGCATTTTGAGAGATTTCGGTGGGTCACCTTACGTTTTAAAGGTGACCTAGTCCTTTTGAAGAGCAAAAACGTCTATGTTAAGACTGAATCAAGAAAGATATCGTATGGAGATTTTTGTTTTCAATCTTCGATGCCTGATACTTTTTTAGGTTGAATAAACAATTTTTATGTTTATTTATAGCTATTAGACTACAATACACATGCTTCTGACTGCAATAATCTTCAATTATGTGTGTTACCAGTCACAACTCGAACTTGTGAGTAGTAACGTGAATCACGTATTTTAGGCGAGCAAGTTACGTCGGATCTGCTGATTTTAGTTTGCCGTAGACACTGTGCTATTCCCGCACCGAAGGTTATCCGTAATAGGCACTAGGTCGATTACTAGTTTGGGTACCGTTACCTTTCCCAAAAATTATCCTTCTCATTTCGACTCAACTAAAAAGGTAAAACTTCACCCTAATATATATTTAGCTACGGCTATTCAACCGTACAGGATAAACTTTAAAATTTTCGAGCAGTACCGCATGCTTTGAAGACCAAATATTCGGAAATGAGTCATCTCATTCTACCAATTACTACTGAGCGTTGAACATTCAATGGGGAGTTTCGTAATCTGATTTCGCAGCATCGGAATATCCGATTGTATGTGTAAACACTCTATTGTGCAGACAGAGGTAAATGGAACATACCGACGAGAGCGATGGTTAACGATTCGTTTCATTGGAGGCATCGGAACTGACAATTCACTGGGTGGAATGCAAATTAGTCTTGTTTGATATTTATAGTTCAATTAGGTACAGTACAATAACAAACTTTACACCTGATTTTATAGATTTTTTTATTGGAACTGGAACTCTTCTCACTAATGTTTATGGTAAACCACAAGTATATAGAAATCAATGTATCTTCTAGATAGGACTTGTGCGTAGGTTGGCATCCCAATACAAAGATATCAATAACAATAGATCCGTTAAACACACCTGTAAGATCGTGAAAATAAACTATGAGACACACCTGCCACGGTCTGGCATAAAGCCAGCTGCGACGATTCCTTTTAACATGGTCTCGACAAATTAGGTCTAAATTTTTGCCTAAAATTTCTTTACAAAAATGCCAGTGCCGACCTTCGCATTTAAGAATTTAATTATTCGCTCTCGTATTACGAAATACGATATGTTTTTCAACCGTCCTTTATGCTTCGACCTTAATTTTGCTGCGAATTGGGTCAAAATGAAAATACATTCGCTTGTTATCGCAATGAGGAACTTGTGTGGATAAACAGAGGCTATAAACGTGCTGCGTTCAACTCTAAAGTGTGTTTTATTTATCTTTAGGGCAGGTAATACGTCAGTTGTAACCACAAACTCATAATGTATTCATTTCAGAACACCCAGGCATGTATGCTATACGTCACAGCTGGCTGGCCCATGAGGAAAAAACACAATATGCACGTGAAATACTAATGTAAATAAGGTGCGTACAAAAGTTTCAAAATAGGTTCTGTTACCCTTCCGGTTATATCAAAACTATGATTAAATGGAGTTTGTTTATTATGAATTCATTCGAGGCACATCTGAATTCCCACTTTTTACCACATCTGTCGTACAGCCTTGTGTACTGTACTGACTGACGTCACTTCATGCCATGACGCCCCATGTTCGGACACGTGCTGCAAATAGACTTAGGTCTTTTGATGCCATTCAGCCTTGAACTTGCATCGGTAAATGGATAGGCGCATTCAAAACCGGTTATTTGCGGTTTCTGAATTGTTGATGCAACACTAATAAAAGCGCGAACAGTGCGGGTGTTTTTAATCACTTTGGTGTCCTTATTAATGTCTTTGACTAAGAAAATGTATACTGTTCGAAAATAAGTAGTATGATGGCAGCCAGGCCCATCTAATCTAGATAATGGCGAACATAAACGCTAGAGATTGACACTGGGTGTGCTAACGACTTGTTCAAGGTCGCGTTTTACAGCCAGAATGTAATCTTTCAAGTAGTGCTTCTGCGGTTTTCACGACATTCATTTCAATACAACTTCTATTCATTAAAATTGAGTGTCTCTCCGAGAAAGGGATTAGAATTGTTCAAAAAGTAATTTGCGTTCTTTATCGATCGATGCAGATTAGCCATTGACTGGTAAATGTATACTTTACTTTTTTACTGATATATAGCAGTTGCAAAATTAAGCGATTCAGGTTTATAATTTTCTCTTTTTGAGTAGAATTTAAAATTGGCTATGATAGCGACAACACTGCATTTTAATGGTCTCAATTTGCAAATTAACGTAAAAATCCGGTATTCAAGGTGGCCTGTTTAAGCGATAAAATTTAATTTCTTCTCACGAATTGCTAATCAGTCGGAAGAATCTGTGCTAACATTTCGAGGCTGATACTCTTCCTTGTTTACTTCCTTAGAATAATAATATTGATGCGTATCGTAGGCAGCTCGCTAGCAGTCGAATAAACTCCTTGTATGGCAATATTTCTAACTTAGGGGCAGAGTAGTCTTCTAAAGCCATGTATAGATGCGGCGACATCCTAGTTTGCACTTTTCAACACGGCTTATAGTTTGTAAAGTTGCCTTTGTATTTGCTTTTGTAACACATAACGAGTTTTAGGAGTAGTAGAGCTCTTTGTGAAGGGCTCTTTGTGAAGGGAAGTTCTACCACCACGCCTTTTTCTGCCGCCAAGCGGCGTTGCTGAGTTTCGGTTGCCGGTGTAATTACAGGCACTTGAGGCTTAACATCTGTATGCCTCAAGTTGATGGACGCAGTGCAGACTTACGAGGAAATGCTTTGTTATAGGTGATGGGTACCACTTAAAAACAGGTGGGCCATCTGCTTATGCCATCAGCTAGTTGTAGAAAAAAACACCGAGTAACAAAAAACAAACCGATGTAAAACGAATACAGAAACTAAGTAAATATTGAAAAGGCATCCATGTGGGTAGCAGCATGATTATGATTGCATGGTTTTACGCATCATCACTATTAATGTAGCTGCATTGTACTGTTACGTCAATGCTTTCACTGATTTTCGCAGGGTTACATAAGTCTCGTCATAAGGATCGTCGAGAATTGCTAATGAACGTTGTAGACTTCCTAAGCTCTTTTTCGTATTCATAAGATGCGTCTACCTTAAGATGCTACTGTCCAGCTTATTTATTAACTAGCGGCCTGTCCCAGCTTCGCATGGGTGGTCATAAATTTTTTGAACATTTTAGGATAAACTTAAACCGTGGGTTCGAGCCTCGCGTCTACTTATTTCATACATTTGCACGCGCTTCTCCTTGAGTGAGTGAAATCGCACCCCGCGCGAGACCCGTGGACCCGTTAACATTTTTAATTTCGTCATATCTTTTGAATGGAATGTCCGATTTGAAAAATTTAAGAAGTAATCTATAGGTATTGAAACCGTCTTAATTATGAAATGATTTATTTGGATAAGGATTAATACCAAGGTACAAATAAAGACCCTTTTCTAGCGGAGGCATTTCAATTAATTTTTTATAATAAAAGAACACTTATTGTGACATAACTATAATAGTTAGACATATGCTGTCGCGACATTTTTTGTAGATGATAACGTGTTCTACAAAATCGTAGTACATTATTTTGTTCTATCTTCAATAGTTTTCGCAGCGCACGCGATGTAAGGTTTTTTGTTTTCCACCTTGGGTTACATTATTGAAGTTTTAGTAAGGATCCCTGATTATTTTGAAAATATAATATAGCCTATGTTACTCAGGGATAATGTAGCATTCTAATGGTGAAAGAATTTTTGAAATCGGACCAGTAGTTTTTGAGCCTATTCGTTACATACAAAAATACAAAAATACAAAAATACAAAAATACAAAGTTTACCTCTTTATAATATTAGTGTAGACTAGACACAGTATTTTTGTCAAGCTTTAAAACTTACCTATCGATTTTTTTTTTATATTACAAACTAGCGGCCTGTCCCAGCTTCGCATGGGTGGTCATAAATTTTTTGAACATTTTAGGACAAACTTAGACCCCCACGGTCTAAGTTCGAGCCTCGCGTCTACTAATTTCATACATTTGCACGTCCTTCTCCTTGAGTGAGTGAAATCGCACCCCGAGCGTGATCCGTGGACCCGTTAACATTTTTAATTTCGTCATATCTTTTGAATGGAATGTCCGATTTGAAAAATTTAAGAAGTAATCTATAGGTATTGAAACCGTCTTAATTATGAAATGATTTATTTTGATAAGGATTAATACCAAGGTACAAATAAACACCCTTTTCTAGCGGCGGCATTTCAATTAAATTTTTATAATAAAAGAACACTTATTGTGACATAACTATAATAGTTAGACATATGCTGTCGCGACATTTTTTGTAGATAATGATGTGTTCTGCAAAGTCGTAGTACATTATTTTGTTCTATCATCAATAGTTTTCGCAGCGCACGCGATGTAAGGTTTTCTTTTTCCACCTTGGGTTACATTATTGGAGTTTTAGTAAGGATCCCTGATTTTTTTGAAAATATAATATAGCCTATGTTACTCAGGGATAATGTAGCATTCTAATGGTGAAAGAATTTTTGAAATCGGACCAGTAGTTTTTGAGCCTATTCGTTACATACAAAACAACAAAACAACAAAACAACAAAACAACAAAAATACAAATCTTTTCTCTTTATAATATTAGTGTAGATATTTCGAATATTGCCTACATTTAACTCTAAAACAGATTTTCAAACTTCTTTCCATCGTATTTGACGACTGACGTTGATCAAAATACTACACCCACTTTATTTATTTAGGGCGGCCCTTTTACCCAATAATAAAGCTCCATTTCTGGCCGAACAAATAAAAGTTGGGCAATATCTGGAATTTTATCACAAATTAGCCCGAAAAGGACGATTTTGGAAGCGGAAATGATGCCATGTATACGGAGGCAATTGGAGCACGACCATTTTGTTCCAATTTTTTCTCACAGAATCCAGTAACTTAATATTTTAGGCAAATTAAATAAGACTTTTTCTTTTAATGAAAAAATATATTTTGCTTTTATAAGGGTTCATATAGAGATAATTTAGTAGATACCGGATATAGGTACTACAAATTACCCTAAAAAGACGTAAGTACTGTAATTTTACTAATCTTTCACGGATAAGTTAATAGTTTTTACCAGAAGGTTCGTTGACCCGCCCGTAAATAATCAAAGATAAGCTTGAAACATACGGATTTTACACACGAGTAGTTCATTAGTCTAATGTGGATTTATGATTAAAGCCATGTATACTTCCTAATTCAATTTGTTCATTTTAAGGGTTCCGTACCCAAAGGGTAAAACAGGACCCTGTTACTAAGACTGTCTGTCTGTCTATTCGTCTGTCACCAGGCTGTATCTCATGAACCGTGATAGTTAGACAGTTGAAATTTTCACAGATGATGTATTTCTGTTGGCGCTATAAACAACAAATACTAAAAAAACATATTGATAACGGCAACAGGTAGACACTTGAAATATTCACAGAATATTTATAAATTCAATTAAAAAAATAAATAAAGAAATTTAAATAAATAATTTTTTGCCGTTTTTATAGATAATGGTACGGAACCCTTCGTGCACGAGTCCGACTCGCACTTGGCCGGTTTTATTCTTTATAGATCTCGTCGTGTTTGCAGTGGATCTAACTTGACGAGAATTTTTGATCCTTAAATAATTTCTACTTCTATTTTTGAACAATCTATAATAAACAATCCTTGAACAGGAACAAAGGCCAAAATTTATAATATATTTTAAACTAGGTCCTTTCTATAATCTGGGAGTGTCCCTACTTCGTTACAATATCTCGTGGTCTGCAAATTTACGACAACGGAGAAAACTGTTCAATATTCATAAACGCATACTGATCGTTATCGTTTCTAGTTTTCTATAATGTGATATCGCATTCTCCTAGTCATTCGAGGTGATGATGACATAAATCTTACGAGAAATAACTCTTATTAACACTTCAGAAGCATACTACGCTTTTTCGCTTCGTTCCTTGTATTCGTTATGAAAATATTATCTGGACCAGTTTTTAGCAATCGCGGTAGTCTATCCTGTAATATTTCACTCTGCGAAGAATGATAGTCAACGTGTCATGCAACGTTAAGTATGAACATACAACTAAAATGTCTAGAAAAGATAAATCATGTGACCTCCGAACTCTGACCACATTGGCGCCGCTCTTCAGACCGGAATATAAACATGATTTAAACGCGGGGTTACACTTGTAGAAGCAATGATAAACATTACACAGTTACCTGATCGCGACTTCGTATATATTTTTGCTCCAGAACCAGAGGTTCTTTAGTTTTTTTTTCTCTATAGAAACTGCATCGGTTATTTATATCTTTTGACCTTCAGCTTTCGTCCAGTGATTGCCAGCTTTAGATCAAACGTTGGATGACCAACCGTCAACATTTGGTTGGTTATTTATCTACGACCATGTAATTTATTTCAAACAGTTAAACGATCAGATATGAAACAGAGAAGGACGAAAGAGTGGTAAAGTGATTTAAGAAAGTTTTCAAATCGATGTTTGATTCAGTGAAACTTGGATCTCTCAAGAAAGGCACTAAATAACACGTATCAGATCGTACGCGTGCGTGGCTGGCGGTATCAAATATAGCCGGCCGACCTTCGCTTTGCGGTTGCCGTGATCTGATTATTTATACCACTTGTATTGCGTTAGATCAGACATGGGATGCAATGTTACTGGAATTTACAATTCTAAAACAAATTTGTCAGAATCATTAGCTGAGCAAGCCACTTCCAGCGTGAGTTGAAAATAGACTGTCGCCTACAAAATACAAAGTTCAGTATGACGTCAATCTCAAATCTAAAGAATATCAGCAGTAGATGCTGCTATACACCTTCAGGTATTTTACAATCTTATCTTTAATGTTGACATTGCTGAGGAAAATGCCCTATCAGTCAAGTTCAGCTAATGATGGTAGTGTTTTCATCTTCCGTTTAAAATGTAGGATTTTAAGTATTCAAAGGTAGTGTGTGAAGGTTAAAGAAAGGTTCTACGCTCAACGCTTCGTCTTCGAGTTCATGGTCAACATTCAAGAACCTTTTCGCCCAACGTTTGCCGGTTCTTCGAGCTATATGACCTGCCCATCGATGGGCCGATAGTAAAGCATGTGCATTGGATAAGGAAACTTCGATAACTGCAAATTAATGGATGCTGTGATAAATTGTGCATCGGGACCACGCTTCACGAAGCGACTAATCAAATTAATCACTGAACGATGTCTCTGTGCACAAGTGGGGCATTTAATATGGTTTCCGTTAAAACTTTGAATGCAGATTTCATGGAATATTTAAATTTGTTAAGCAACAATTTTTTTTCAACTCATAATCCGATGGTAGAACGGAGATGAGGGGATCAAGCTGTGGAGTTCCGTCGCACACTCCGAAATGCATCCTGTAAAATACCGATAAACAAGCAACTTTGCGGCGATGCTCAAGAGTCAGGAGCTTAGACTCGAACAACGTGTCGTTACCTATGAGCCTTTTGGCTCGTCTCTCAATAGTTTCCAAGGCCCCAAGCTGGTATTTGGCAGAGCTATCCCAGAGATGAGAACAGTACTCCATACACGAACGGACTTGCGCTTGGTAAGCTCTATGAAAATCGGTGTAGGTACCTTGTGTATATGCCCATCGAAACGAACTTTATTGTTTAAGTTTTGATATTTAGGTGACCGTTTAAAATGAGACAAATTCACGATAAAATGTTTATATGTTTTACACAGTTGACATGCTACGAAATGCGAAATTATCTGACGTTAGGAAGTCCTCCTTTTTTACCGACTAAAAACCCACCAATGTTCCCCCACTCATCTTAGTGCCAGTGCATAGTCGAACCACTCATCACCTGACGAATGGTCCGACGCTGCATCGGCACCAGACAGAGTCACGGGTTAGGAAGTCCTCCTGGCTCAACTTTCAATTTCCAATATATTTCTATCTTTTGTATCATACATCAAGTAATATGAAATCTAATATAACACGTGTACATAAACGTCTAATACGTCTAGGTAGTCAGGTGTCAGCAGCGATAAATTCACGTCCGTGAAGAAACTAGACAGTTTGCAGTGTCTGCTTTCTCCGCCCTATAAGACCTTATCAGGCACTTCTAGTACGTCTAGACAAGCGCGATCTAGCTTAATGGCTTCAGACAGTACCCTAAGATATTCAGTTTTATTCTTTACTGGCGTAATTCTGCGCGACGTCGTCGGTCACTCGCCTCTAACTATTTTACAAGCTTTTATTTAACTTACAATGTATTATGTAAATATGTTTGTTCGGGTGGAATCTTGCAACTCAATTTTGAAGCAGATATCTTCAATCGATTGAGGTGCAATTTTGTATACACGTTTAGTTTGAATGACAATTCATGATGAGCTACGCATTTAAGTAAAAGCTTGTTTTAAAAAAATATACTTATTATTTATTATTTATACTAACTTTTGCACCCCGACAAATATGTATATCCCTAAATTTTCATGTTTCTACAACCAGCGGTTTAGGCTTCGCGATATCTATTGCCAAAAAATATTTCGTTGTATTAGATCGTAGACAATAATTGTATTTGATTGTAGACATTAAATTACAATTCGAAAACTTAAGTTTAAGACAATGTCTTAGCTTAATACTATGTATAAAGGGTTCTTCTTCAACAAACAATTTTTCATTGTGAAATGTAAAATGAACACAGATATTTTCTGTAACGATGAGGTAGTGTATAAAAAGACACAACCGTTGAGTAGATACAGGTCGAGATCCTTTTCTCCGAACCCTTCACAAATCAAACATGTTTCAATCAGAAGATTGGATTTGTGTAGCTTCAAACGGACGGATTCTTGGTAATCTTGTTAGTGAAGCATTCGACGAGATCGAGAAACATGAAATAAAAATAACAAGTGTACAAAGTAAACTTACCTATCGCAGCTACAGGTAAGCAGTTAAAGCAGTCTGTGAACGTTTTCCATAGTTTGATGTTGTATCTTCGTTTGCACTCATCGTAGAATCTGGGGACAAAACACAAATGTCAGTTCAACTTTTTTTTGATACAACTAGCTGATGGATCAAGCAGATGTTACCTGATGTTAAGTGGGAACCATCACCTATAACAAAGCATTGCCTCGTAAGTCACGCACGATAGGAACGTGCCCTACGATGCACTGCCCTGCGTCCATCAACTTGAGGCATATAGTTGTTAAGCCTCATGTGTATGTATGTATAATACTATATTCTTTTGTAGGGACTTTCAGTCGGACGGACGGACAGCGGAGTCTTAGTAATAGGGTCCCGTTTTACCCTTTGGGTACGGAACCCTAAAAACATCGATTCTTGTAATCAGTACCCCAAGTATGAGTTGTGTTTACTATATTTGGTTTTTCGTTCTTTTTCCGTGTTCATTGCGGGTTTTGTATGAAGACTCGATACGAGATAACGATACGGAACTTTATGTTGCAAGTATGATGAAAATTAGTAGTAGAACATAAAGTTCCGTATTGGTATCTCTATCGCGTCTTCATACAAAACACGCAATGAACACGTAACAAAAACGAAAAACCAAATATGGTAAACAGAACTTATACTTGGGGTACTGTATTCCTCTACGGTGCAGACGTAAGCAATTACAAATTTCTTTCAATCAGATTTCAACCCACATCTCACACTAAACAAGCCTAAAATTCACCCTTTTGAAATCTCAACGTGTCCGAATATGTATTTGGACTGAATATCTCAGCGGCATACCCGCGCGGCAAAAACCCGCCGGCATAGTGTGTAGGACGCTTAAAATAACTAAGGACCTTCAATAACATAAACGACACGAAATAGACCGTAAGGCGCTTGCTTGTTCTTCTAGGCTTGGCACGTGGAACTGACTGTCTACATTCACCTAGCTTCGAAGATTCAAAGAGGTCCTTGGGGTTTTATTAAATAACAAAAAAATATCGTAACGTTATTTAAAACACGACCGAATATTCGATATATAATATTTAATAACACAGTTTCGATGTTATTTACCGAAAGAATGTCAAACAACTTCGTTACCGAAATCGATCTCAATATTGGAAACATCAACTTTTGACAAGGCAATTAACCTCGCCTTTATAACAGAAGGATGTAAATCCTTGGCCTATAATTACGATGTGAAACAGCTTTATAAAGGTCAAATCGCAAGGGTAAGTTAAAGATGATGCCCGGTGACGTCAGAAAGCACGTGCCGGCTATGGATTCAATGAACTGCGAAGGTAATCCTATTGGCTTGCTGGTGTAAGGAAATAGATTGGTAATATAAATATTGTTGCGAAGATCTACTGCTGGATATCATCAATACCAATTCGAATGGTGGCACTTGACATCGCTATTCGATATTTGCGTATTCGTCTTGTTCGTGAAAAACAGACAAATATAGGTGAATAGGGTGAATACATAGTATAGAATAAATATAGGGGAATACATAGTAGTATTTGGGAAATACGACGAATACGCGAATACGAATAGCCATGCGAAGTATCACCATTACGTTACTGATGTCGCGTTAAACACTCGCTGCAAACTCGGTCATAAATTATCGGAACGAGACAGCGATATTGCTCTCTCTCTCGCACTTAGGAGAACGGCACGATCCTTTTGTTTAAGCGCAGAGATGTGAATTAGTGGAGTCGATAAGAACTATCGATACATGATCTCTCCGACCGCGCAACCACCGGGCGCTCTCGCCGAGTCATTATTTTTATCGATAACGTGCATGCGCCCGCGCCGAGTACTCTCAACACTAGTGTTAAGATGATTTATGACCGAGTTTGCAGCGAGTGTTTAACGCGACATAACAATAAATGCACAGCATAAGTCAGTAGGCCAAGAAATCTAAAGAAATCTACAGAGGGTAGCTTCCTGTTTTAATGTGGATGCACTAAAAAAGCAAGTAACAAAACTCAACCACCTAAAGAGGTGCAGCAGTGTGGCTGAAGTTTAATCTCTCTCTCTTGTCGTGTCACTAGTTTCTTTTCAAACAGTGTGGTGAAAGGATTCTAAGTGCGCCTCAAGTCTCCTTTCGAACACTTGACACATGTTATAGAACTTTTTAGGTTCTACGACATGCCTGTTTACCCACGACCTTATGATCGGAAGGCGGGGCCGCTACCACTAGACCACCAGTGCTCTCAAATCAAATCTCAAATAGATTCGAATGGAACCTCTTTGAAGAGAACTTTAAAATCTTTTCACAACACCGATTTCGAAAGCTAAGGAAGTGAAGTAGCTTGATATTTCGCAAAATGAAGGACTTTCGACAAATAATACTTTACGTTTATTTGAAACCGGAGTACCTTTTGTCTTTGACTTCCTTAATTTAAAATTTCAAGGCCATTCGCCTTGATCTCTTTGAACTGAAGATCCTTGAAAATTATGACTATAACCTCTATTGACTTGAAAATCATTAACAGCATGACTATAACCTCTATTGACTGATCATGTTAGGGGAAACAGATACACCTAGTGCCATTTCGAGATGGCGAAAAAAAAAAAAAAACCTCTATTGACTTAATAGTTCTGTACTTAACTGAAAGATTATTCGTGAAACGCCGCCTAAAAGGTATCTTACTAGATCTGCACCTTATTCGTGTTCCGGAGGATACGATCTTGGGTAATCCAAGGATTTAGTCTTGCCAAACAGACATGGAAGTTAAGCAAAAGTGATCCACTATCTTCATTCGCATCGAAGTAATGAGCGTGCACAGGGATAAGAGGTTTAAATAAGAATGAGCCTGTTTTATCCCATTTAGGTATTAAATGAAATAAAACAGGGAGTAGTTTTCTCCGGAAGACCTCTGATCTCGCGATGTATGAACTAAATGATTTTGATAACTCTCTAGCTTACGTTATCCTAGCTATAATAGAAATCGTTTTGAAGTTTATCATCAAAAACCTCTTTCTATTGACACCCCACTTCATGTATTTATATTAGGTACCTTTTTTACTTCAATATCTCATACTCATGCTCATACCAGCAAAAATAAACCATCTCCTATTTGTTTTTCAATAAATCAAAATAGTTATAGATAATCTGGTCTATCAGGCTTCCTTGCTATCGTCGAAATGTTATCATGGACTTGCGTTTCACATTGCCTATATCTCTTTCCCAACGATGATCTACTTAGGTCTTATAATCAAACAAAAATGTTTTACAGGAAGCAAAATAAACTGTAAGCTTTATAAACCTTATCGATATGAAAATAAGAGCGTCAACAAGTTTAATCGATCGATCAATGAATGTAACCGTATCTCGCCTTATCTGGAGATACAGTCATGACATCATGCTGGATTGATATTTTGGGACAAAGAACTTTAGCTGTTTGATATATATAGTAAGACTAGCGGACTGTCCCGGCTTCGCTTGGGTGGACATCTATTTTTAATATATATTGGGATAAACGTAGACCAGTTTCAGTGCCCCCTCCATCGAATCGATGTCTTCTGCTTGGGGCCACGGCGCGGCGCGGCGGCGTTAATTTTACTGTTAGTATTTTGTTGTATTAGTATATTATTATGTTATAGATACATAACTACAATAGTTGGACATATGGTTTCGCGAAGTTTTTTGTAGATATTGATATATTATTTCATATTGTAGAACATTTTAATTTTCATCGATAGTTTCCGCACAGCATGTGATGAAAGACATTTTATTGCAAATTTTTTTACACCTCGAGTTGCATTGTTTAAGTTTTAGTTGGGATCCCTAATTTTATCTAGTAATAAATATATGCTATGTTACTCAGGGATAAGTAGCATTCTAATGGTAAAAGTTTTTTTTTTAATCGGACCAGTAGTTTTTAGGTTTATTCGTTACATACAAAAATACAAATCATTCCTCTTTATAATATTAGTGTAGATTATAATGACAACACTGATCATGTTGTAAACATTATAGGATACTACATTACATTACATTTGGTCAGAATTTAAGAAAAGAGTGAGTACTATCGAGTCAAATTTGATTTTGGCTGACCTCATATGATATGAGGTGATATGATTCATAATCCAGGTAGAGTTCTGCCAACCACATAGTGTGCTATGAGGGTTACAATATAATAATTGTTTGACTGAGTTCTTTTCAAGAACGTATTGAAGTCCTTAAAAATCCCGGAGTCAAGAAATACTGGAAAGCATCTTTTGCCTCGCAGATTTCTACGTGCAACAATTTAGAGCATCTCAGAGGCAATTACGATTTACGAGAAGACCATTCTTAATCTAGTGTATCATGTTACATTCAAGGTTATTAAAGTAGCTTCGATACCATACTAAATGCCACACACTGTTCTACTAAACAGTTCAATTAGCCAACGGAAGACGCAAGCTCATTGATACAATCGTTTCGTAAACTGCAAAGTTGGAATGCTCAACATTAATAGAAACTGTAACCTTGTAACATCGTGCAATTATAACTTCTTGTTTAAAATCAATGAGAACCGGGAATCCTTAAAGTGAGCCTTTGAAATGACCAAATTGGTTATTTTCACGAGTAGTGATTCATTGTTTCGTAAAATTAAAAGGGTTGCATGGTCGAGTGCTTATGTATCGTCATCGTCAAATTCTCAATAAAGATTGTCAATTCGCGATAAGAGGTCGGTTTTTAGCCACCTGTCATGTAAAACGAGGGTTCTAAGGTATGACGCGCTGGTGTTTTGAATTTTTATGGGATTGGGAGTAGGGTTGGCACCCGTACTTTATAATAAAGTATTGTACTTTATTTCAGGTAATTGTACTCTATACTTTATTAGAACAATAAAGCACACGAAAATACTTTATTTCGCATGATTTCATTTTTTTGGGACTTTGAAAAGGTTAGTTGTAAGTATTTTTTCGTTAAACGACTTTAACGATTGGTGCTGAATCGATGTCACCACTCGCCAGCGACATATCACTTATGCACTCGTTTTTAACAATTTCTGAACGCAACAATGAAAAATAAATTGTTATTTTGATACTATGTACTTTTTTTTCTTACCTAAAACATCCCATTTACTTTATCTGCAAAAAAAAAGGTGGCAACCCTAATTGGGAGTGAGCTCAGCTAGTATTGTGAACGATCGATGCAGTAAATTAAATTGAATCTACGTGTTTGACTGTATTCCGCTCAGTCTCCTGGAACCTAAGGTGCCTGCGTAAGGATGAAAGCGGCTTATACTAGTACTACTAGGCGCCGTGCACCTAGATATTGCGATGTAGCTCCAATTTTACTTGAGCTATGAAGACATTTCAATAAATGGGTAATATTAACTTTACAAATAAAAAATCGATTAATGAATGAACAAATCCCTCTGGAGCTTGACCGTTATAGTTTCTTTTCGACGATTTGCGAGTTCCTTCTCAGTTGTCGATGAGAATAAAACCCAAGAATTATTTGTAGTGTATGTATTATAATTAAATTATAAGCGACATGTTGGATACGAGGAGTTTACGCGTCGTGCTCGGATCCCGTGACGGCGAAACTACTTTGTCACTGCCATGGCTGGCGCATGTAGCGAAACGTACGTTTAGTATTTCAGAATGCAAGCATTCGAGGAATGGGAATCTGTACATGGTGGAATAGAACATAAAAATATAAGCTGAATACAGAACCTCCTTTCACAAGTATTATAGGTACTGACTTATACAACCTATGATGGTTAAGACTTGCCAAGCCATTTTCATTTAGGCTTACAGTCTAGGACCAAAACCCCCAAAAGTTTTTTTTTATACCTTACTAAAACCTAAACTAAACCTAAGTTAAAACTAAAAACACTCCTTTATATTTTAAACTAGCGGCCTGTCTCAGCTTCGCATGGGTGGTCATAAATTTTTTGAACATTTTAGGATAAACTTAGACCGTGGGTTCGAGCCTCGCATCTACTTATTTCATACATTTGCACGCGCTTCTCCTTGAGTGAGTGAAATCGCACCCCGCGCGTGAACCGTGGACCCGTAAACATTTTTAATTTCGTCATATCTTTTGAATGGAATGTCCGATTTGAAAAATTTAAGAAGTAATCTATAGGTATTGAAACCGTCTTAATTATGAAATGATTTATTTGGATAAGGATTAATACCAAGGTACAAATAAAGACCCTTTTCTAGCGGAGGCATTTCAATTAATTTTTTATAATAAAAGAACACTTATTGTGACATAACTATAATAGTTAGACATATGCTGTCGCGACATTTTTTGTAGATGATAACGTGTTCTACAAAATCGTAGTACATTATTTTGTTCTATCTTCAATAGTTTTCGCAGCGCACGCGATGTAAGGTTTTTTGTTTTCCACCTTGGGTTACATTATTGAAGTTTTAGTAAGGATCCCTGATTTTTTTGAAAATATAATATAGCCTATGTTACTCAGGGATAATGTAGCATTCTAATGGTGAAAGAATTTTTGAAATCGGACCAGTAGTTTTTGAGCCTATTCGTTACATACAAAAATACAAAAATACAAAGTTTACCTCTTTATAATATTAGTGTAGATAGTGTAGATAGTGTAGATGTAGCCCTACATTTGTAAAAGTCTTACATTTGTAGTACTCACCCATAAATCCTATTAATGCTAGCACACTCATGGTTGCCACGTAAAAGGAAGAAGTTTTCTGGGTATTTGATCTTGTATGCTAAGAGCAGACATATCGTCTCCAGGGATTGTTTGCCACGGTCCACATAGTCACCGAGGAACAGGTAATTTGACTCTGGAGGGAATCCTCCATACTCAAACAGCCTCAGGAGATCATAGTACTGTCCGTGGATGTCACCTGTAGAAATGGTTAAACATAAATAGTGGTATCAAACAAACAAAAGGCTTCTATACCCCAACTTTACCCTGGCTGGCTGGATCACACCAAGGGTAACTAAACTACCCCTTGGTTTCACCTTTCTTTGGTGAAACTTAAACCACTTACCACACATGATATTAATGTGGAGAACGAGATAAAGTCAAAGTCAATAGGTATTTATTCAATAAAATCACAAGGATCACTTTGAAACGTCTTAAAGCTAGGTGACTCTAGGTGCCAGTTCCACGCGACCAAAGCCTAGAAGAACAGGCAACATACTTACGGCTTGGTTCCTACTTGGATATTAAGGTAAGGTGATATGTGGTAACCATCACCTATAACAAAGCATTGTCTCGTAAGTCACACACGATAGGAACATGCCCTACGATGCACTGCTCTGCGTCCATCAACTTGAGGCATACAGATGTTAAGTCTCATGTGCCTGTAATTACACTGGCAACTACACTCTTCAAACCGAAACACAGCAACGCTGCTTGGCGGCAGAAAAACGCGTGGTGGTAGTACTTCCTCCGACGAGCCCTTCACAAAGAGCTCTAGGACTCTTAAATTCTTGTATCTAATTGCCAATCCAACCAAAGGATCAATAGTAATCTCTAAAAGGTCAAGTTTGTTTATTTGCATGAAATCAAAATTATCAACAAGAAAATGAGGATAATAAAATAAACTATAATAAAATAAAGAGCAAAGTGTGTTGAAGAATATCAAGGATCATTTTGAAATGTCTTAAAGCTAGGTGAATCTAGGTGCCAGTTCAACACGACCAAACAGGTTGAAACAAATTAATTGCAATGGTTTTCTTTTGATGGATACAAATAAGTTATCAGAATTATAATATTATAATTAGAAATATTATAAGTTATCATTATCACAAAATAATAATGAAGTAAACATTAACAAAGTGTAACAAGGATAAATAAACATTGGTTTAATTAATGAATTCAAGTTTTAATCTGAACACTTTGTAATAGTTACCTAAACTGACTGAACCCTATGTTTCAAAGTGAATCTTGTTATTCTACTGAATCATGGATTTGTCAATAGATTGTATATCACAATCTAATATTTTAGATGTAGATTTACCTATAAACCACATAATGTAGTAAATACTACTAAATCAATGAAAGGAATTAGTGTTGCACAATAATTTTCAATTAAACATGGCTTTGTAAACACTTGCACAGGATTTTGATCAACAAAACAATGGACTGAACATGAACAATAACTGTAGCAACAATTCTATGAAATATCTCAAGCAAGAAACACAATAATGGTTCAATCTAATTGTGTAAGTGGGTAAGTACCTAAGAATAGTTTAGATTGCAATAATATCAATGCAAGAAATCATTACAAACAGTGAATGCTGCAACTGTTTGTGAGCAAGTTAAGAGAAGGTAACTTAAACTTTATTGAATTGCTGAATCTTGAAATAGTGTTGAGTAGAATTACCTACCCTTTTTCTTAAGATTTTGTTTGGAAATCAAATT
Source organism: Chloroclysta siterata (assembly GCA_932294275.1). Classification (NCBI taxonomy): domain Eukaryota; kingdom Metazoa; phylum Arthropoda; class Insecta; order Lepidoptera; family Geometridae; genus Chloroclysta; species Chloroclysta siterata. The sequence goes on along the minus strand of OW028607.1, from coordinate 2,220,222 downwards.
TTGAGGATATTTACTAGAAGTTCATTTATGAAATAAAATAGGATCATAATATAATCCCCAGACACAAATATACCCTCAAATTACAAGCTCACATAACACTGATGATGTTTGTAGGGGGTAGTTATTGGTATACCAATGTACATGTCATAGGTTTTGAAGTAGTTTAGTAACAAATACACATGAGGTGGCTGGCCCACCACCACTAGAATACTATTTGATAACTACCTACTTATTCGATTACATTGACCACTGAGTAGAAAGGGAAAAATACTCATTTTGCTCCTTACCTCTAGAGACAATTAATAGTAGTTTAGTAAGTGTGGGTATATACTACTTACCGCATATTTTTAACGGGGCTTCGAGCTCCAGTAAAATAGGCTGTGATAAGAATATTTCCCTTGATTTCAAGCATAGCCCTTTGATTTCTATTTCGGTTAACTGAACATTCATACCAGGCTTTTCGCCTCTCACTGAAAACAAACGTAAACATAATCAATTTATCACTGATACACAAAAAAAACTTCTTATTCATTTCGATTTTACACTTTTGCACCGTGAACGACTATGTTTTCTTGCAAGAACACTATATTTTTGTTTATTTTCAAAAATATCAACAATTACCTTTCAGTAATTTTTTTATTACATTGTCGATGTTTAACTCATCTGTATCTCTGTCGGCCATCGGATATTTTGTTTGTGCACGTAATATGTCTAAATACAAGATAAATGAAGAGAGATTGCAATGATTTTTGCCGATTTGTGAAAGGTATCAACCTATTTCAATTCTCGGCTAGAATTAAAACAATTTCAATGGCGACGCGATGGCGAATGTGATAGCTGGCTGGCTGACAGAGACAGATACATTGACTTGACAGCTTGATATGACTGCCAATAAAATTGACATTCAAAGTAACGTCATACGAGAAAAATAATGTTGCCAACGGCAAATTACAATTTAAAACATCAGCCTATACCCAGAACAAATAGCTCGCAGTGTCCAATAAGTTTTAAAACGTTCCTATCGTGCGTGACTTACGAGGCTACAGCAAAATGACTTCACAGTAAAAATACAGAAAAATACTGTCTTTAAACATGCTAGAAGTCGCCATTTTTGTCAACTCAGCGCTACGAAGAAACTAAAAAACGAGGGCGTTGTCGTTCCTAAACAGTGAATCATCTAACGATCTGGATGGCATTAGACGTAATGGAAACAAGTTTCTTTCCGTTATTCATTTATTCTTGAATCAATTTCACTTCTGGCTTCCAACACTAGCTTCACCTGTACCTATCTGTGAATGTAACGGAATCTTTGAAGTAAATTTAAACCTACTTCTAATTATTGTGGTCTTGAAATAAAACTTTGTGTATGGGTCTGATGATTGAGCGCAGAGGTAGATCGAGGAACTCTCTTCAGTGGCTTCTTCTTGACTTTTTCTTCGTGGCTTTCTTTGAAGTTTGGGCTCATATGATTCGTTTTGACGAGTCCTATCGATTGGGCTTGGCAACGAAACTTTGAGGAGCCAGGCTCCTCATATATAGGATAGTAGATATCTCCAGTGGCTACTAGTAAGCCCCTCGAGTTTGCCTGTTTGTTTTGAATTTGCATTGCCCTTTTGTATTGTATTGTATTGGGACTCCTGTATCCGCATTTAGACTCCAAAGTGGTCCATTATGCGTGAGGGGTGATCTGGTTACACTTGTAGCCAGCCTAACTCCAACCAAAAGCGCAGAAGCTTCCCGGTGGCTTCACAGGCTTGGAGGAGTAAAAAGTAAAGTAAAGTAAAAGTAAAAATGTGTTTTATTGACATAATTAGATACAGTATTGTTATTGAATCCATAGGCTCCCGAACTAGTTAAGAAACTGTGTTTCAGGAGCCAGTGGCTTCTCCCATTAAATGAAGTAGTCAATGTAAATTATACAAAACAAGACAAAATAATAAACAAACAAATACAATTTTGAATATAAAGAGAAATACAAACTAGTACAAAATTTTGAAAATTGAATCGAATCCAACTAAGTATCGTGTATGACAAAGAAAATTACAAACACCAACAAAATGTAAAAAAAACCAACATGTTTAGTACCACACAATAAATAAACAAAAGCAATCAGTAGGCGTGTACCTATAATACTACTACTACAAATTAGAACCAATCAACATTTACTAGGGTGTGTACCTACCCACAAAATAATATATAAATAGATATATTTTATATTCACATACCTACCACTTATCAACATTGTCAGTGAAAATTTACGCCTACCACAAGATTGTAAAAGCGAAACGTGTATAGCCTGATTTATAATATCACATCAAACTATTATATATAGAGATTAACTAGCATTGTTTCGATGCCGTCGTAGTCAAATCCTTTCAACCAGGTAAGGACCACACTCTTAATACCATGGTTACTTATCTTTTTAACCTTATGTACTTTATTGAGTGCATTATAGAGGTGTGGAATCACAACATCAAATTGTTTTTGAGCGAATCGCGTTTTCACTCTGGGGACGGGGCACCGCTCTACTCTTCTGCTTATGTCAGGAATGAGAGGTACTACTTTTCTATGATAGCGGCGCACGCCCTCATATACAAACAGTTTCCTAACACTAAGTACATTGGCTTCTTCATAAACATCTGTGGTGGAGTGTCGGAAGGGTAAGTAGAGGATAACTTTAAGAACAGCGCGTTGTGCACGTTCAGCGGTGATGAGATAGGTTTTTGCCGCTCTTCCCCATGCGCATATGCAGTACCTTAAGATGCACTCGCACAAAGCTTTGTAAGTTTGGATTACCAGCTTGTTTTCAGCAACACTACGAAGGCTTTTAAAGACGTAGATAAGTTTTCTTACCCTTGCAGCCAGTGATTCTATATGAACGTTCCAGTTCAGCCTATCATCTATAATGACTCCAAGATATTTAATGGAGTTTACTCTGGTCAAAGTGGAACAACAGCATGATGTTGGGCGGCTAGTGAGGTTACAGGGGTATGTGTGTATTTTTAGTTTAATGTTGGATCCAGGATCTCCAGCTGCCGTTATGCTATAGCACATGTATTTAGTTTTATTTATATTTAGTGTGAGAAGGCTATGTTCCATCCATTTAGTTACCAACGAGAGGCAATCCTCAGCTAGCGCCATCACATTTTGCCAGGTTTTAGCATGGAGAAGAAGCACCGTATCATCAGCGAACATAAGCAAATCTAGGCCGGGCAGGGTAGTGTTACATAGGTCATTTATGTAGATTAGAAAAAGTGTCGGTCCTAGGGTACTACCCTGCGGCACGCCATACGTGCAGACTGCACTTTCACTTTCGTGTCTCTCAACACGTAGTGACCTGGGGTTTCCTAGGATTTATTGTCGTTGAGAAGCTACGCCCTCGCATTCCAGGACTACGTGGGCAGCTGATTCTTCTTCGGACAGGCAGCCTCTGCAGAGTGGACTGTCTGTAGCTCCGATGTTGTAGAGATGTTTGTTAAGTGGACAGTGACCTGTTAGGGTCCCCACGATGGTTCTAAGGTTTCGTCTATGTAGGTTTATTAGACGACGTGTCAGTCTAGGTGTGGTGGCTGGTATTGCTGCTCTTGACTGTCTGCAGCTTAGTCTGCAGTCAGTCGCCCGCGTCCAGCGTAGGTTGTGTTGGTTATGAGTGACACTCATCTCTATCTCTAATACTATAAGAATCAAAGTCCTGACTGACTGACTGACTGACTGACATATAGACAACGCACAGCCTAAACCGCTGGTCCTAGAGACTTGAAATTCGAAGAGTACATAGGTCTTATGGCGTAGAGGTGTGCTAAGAAGGGATTTTTGGAAATTCAACCCCTAAGGGTGTAAAAAGAGATGAAAACGTTTGTATGTAAAATAATATTCCTTGAACCTACAAACTTGAAACTTAGAGTACATATACTTCAAGACAAAAGAATAGGAAAGGCATTTTTTTTTTTAAACTACCCTTAATAAGTGTGCAAAGGGATGTAAAAGTTTGTATGGGAGTTTTTTGACCGCTGGTCCTAGAGACTTGAAATTCGAAGAGTACATAGGTCTTATGGCGTACAGGTGTGCTAAGAAGGGATTTTTGGAAATTCAACCCCTAAGGGTGTAAAAAGGGTTGAAAACGTTGGTGTGAAAAATTGTATTCCTTGAATCTATAAACTTGAAACTTAAAGTAAATGTACTCCTGTAAGGCTAAAAATTAGGAAAAGCTTTTTAAAACTACCCTTAATAAGTGTGCAAAGGGATGTCAAAGTTTGTATGGGAGTTTTTTGACCGCTGGTCCTAGAGACTTGAAATTTGAAGAGTACATAGGTCTTATGGCGTAGAGGTGTACTGAGAAGGGATTTTTGGAAATTCAACCCCTAAAGGTGTAAAAAGGGATGAAAACGTTTGTATGTAAAATAATATTCCTTGAACCTACAAACTTGAAACTTAGAGTACAGTGTGCAAAGGAATGTCAAAGTTTGTATGGGAGTTTTTTGACCGCTGGTCCTAGAGACTTGAAATTTGAAGAGTACATAGGTCTAATATCTCAATCAGGTCTCACCACTTCAACGCGTGCGAAGCCGCGGGAAGCCACTAGTAACTCATAAGAGGATTGGAAACGCTAATCGAAGGACCAACATGGGTTGGTCCTTCGATTAGCGTTTCCAATCCTCTTCTGGCTAGCTCGTCTGCAGAGTCATTACCAAGGGATCCACTATGTCCCTTTATCCATTGTAGAGTTACCTTGTTCTTGGTGGCAATACTCTCTAGTGCAAGGTGGCATTCGTGTATGAGCATGGAGTTGCAGTTGTGGCTCTCCAAAGCTCTGAGTGTTGCTGTGCTGTCAGAGAGGATTCGTATGTTGTAGTTATCGATTCCTCTCCTGCATTGCCCTTTGCCAAACCTTGAGTTTAGATTTCTGAAAGTCTGCGAGCGATATGAAAGAACGAGAATGATGCACATGTCCACGATTGCGTTTTAGTTTTATTGAAAGGTACTGCAGTAGTTCATACCTCAACCAGTAGGTCCTCCAGGCATACTCAGTAGGTACATATCGGAATTTCTTTGTCCTGTCTGCTTGTTGGAGGAAGGTACTTGGTCCTACTTAGTAAATTAAAATATTTTCAATGAGCACCAAAATAATCAATTTATTTTCGTATACTAACAACTAGGTACAGATAAAGTAAAATTTTCAGAAAATCACACTTTACTTAGGTATTCAGTCTTTCTTCGGTCCTCGGTACGGGTGGCGTTTTCTGTAAAACACAAGATGTTTTATCAGTTAGCTTACTTTTGTTGCTTCATCTCAGATGGTTCAAGATTGCTAATTTGTTCAAGATTTGGAAACTGGATGGGGATTTACAAGTCCAGGATTGGTTCTGATAGTAAGCATGCTGGTTCAAGTCGAAACACATGCCTAAACCAAGTAGTTAATCTTAACTTGATTTGGGACTAGATAGCGATGTGTGCATTGTACATTTTTTTTTCTAAAAGTAATAGTTCAACTAGGAAAGGGTAAAAATATAAGGTAGGTACCTACCTACCTTATATTTTTACCCTTTCCTAGGTAGCAGCCACTTACGCCGGAATGGTTAGAGTGTATATTCCAAACTTTGTGTTTACATCTTCCAGTCGGAATATTCCCTCAATATATTCTTTGTCAGCTGGTATGGCTGGTGTCTCGAATACCAAGTTCATTATGTAATCCTCGACGCAGCTGTAAATACATAATTGTCATAAAATTCAAAACCTAAAGCCTACAAATTTTATTTAGGTACTTCAGTGCTGCCAGCTCTAATGATCTTAAATAAATGGTAGAAATCGAAACTTACTAGGCACAAGGCTGGTACGGCACCAGTTTCTCAATCCTGTTTGGTCTAAGCGGCTCCACATATGGATCCGCGACCAGTTTGGCTGCTGGAGGCGCTGCAGGGCCTTTTCGAGCCTTTGGGGTTGGTGCGGGTGGCTGAAATATTTGAACAGTATGCATTTGTATGTAGGTCAACATTTTAATACCTACTAGGTTTTATTACGTTAACGCATTGATAGATCGACTATAAACACAGTTACCTTGACTGCTCCATAGGCAACTTCAATCAGGCTCTTGACCTCCGCCTCAAGAATTCTAAGGAATTTAGGCACATTCCACTTGGTAACCTCCTTGTGGTTTCCGAGGAGAGACAAGAGTGGAGTGCAGTCACATTTCGCAAGCCTTTAATGAGAGTTAACATTAATTGATTGAGTGATTGAAGCGAGTATCATTTCACTTCGTACATCATTCAAAGTACCACACTTTGAATGGTGTACGAAATGCCCAGGTAGGTAGGTACTGCTCAAAGTGTTTTTTCCCCGTGGAGGAACAAAACAAACTGAAGATATGCGTCTAACATAGTGTAGTACAAGGTAGGGCTCTTTGTGGAAGGTTCGCCCGAAGAAGTAATATCACCATGCTTACTCGTATTTCAGCCGCCAAGCAGCAATGCCATGTTTCGGTTTATAGGGTAGCTACCCGATGAAATTACAGGCACTTGAGTGAATCATCACAATATTGCACCCACATACAACTATACACCTCACAAACAACACATACACCCCCGGTGGGGGTCCCCCACCCTCTCACTCACCCACCTATTAAAGGCTGAAGTTCATGGATGCAGAGCTGTGCATCTTTAAGAAAGCTCATATATTATAGGTAAAGATTTTACAATATCAAACAGCACTTATGTACCACTCAACTTTTTTTTACTTCGTGCTGATGGAACAAGCAGATGGTTCGCCTGATGTGGTAACCATCACCTATAACAAAGCAGTGCCTCGTAAGTTACGCACAATAGAAAGGCGCCCTACGATGCATTGCCCTGCGTCCAAGCTTTTAATTGTAGCTTTAACCCAGATACCAAGTAGGGTAGACCGAGGCGAATCGGATCAATTTTTTTTTGAGCATTATAAAATCATACTTCACTGTATTATATGAAACTTTTATCGAAAAAATAGTATTCAGGAACTATCTAGCTACGCAATAAACATTTTAAAACTTAGATTGTCCATTAATTATCCAAAATATTAACTAAAAACTTGAAAGGCAGAAATATCCGAATCGCCCCAATTCTCGGGGCGAATAGGATCAAACAAAATATATAAAATAATTTAAATTAAGCTTTGGAATCATTACCAACATTTAAATAATGAATAATGAGTTCAATATTAATAAGCAACACAGAAATCACACATTATACAGGACTTTTTCTCTCTTAGAACAACACATTTTTTGTGGCACCATTCTTCGCATGCATGACATTGAATCCAATTCTCTGATAGTTGATGGGTATTATTTTCTTTTAATTTTTTGGTTATTTCTTTCCTTATACCGATGGAACCAGTGCTGACCAGCTATTCCTACTGCTCTGTTAAAATTGTGTTGACGTGTAAATTTTTGACGTTCTGCGAATTCAAATGCTTATTTACGAACCGCTTTGGGTGTAATGCCGAAGCCACGACTTGCTAAGTGCAGTAAACGGTTCGCTAAAATCTTCTCAGCAGTCTCATCTAAGGCTGGCTGTCCACCATGCGTTTTAATGACACATCTGGAGAAAGTAACTCTTCTTTGTAGAATAGTGTATGGTAATTCGTCAATCTCAGCAGCCTGACCTTTGACCAAAACTTTATTTGCAGCTTCTCTGACTTTTTCTTGGGACCATTCTCACGCATTAGTCTTTCTTTTGTATGTGCGAAGCATCTACAAGAAAATATAAACTAATCATTAACCTTAAATATAAAATAAATCATTTTAAAAAAGTGATCCAATTCGCCCCCGCTGACGCGATCCGAATAACCCCATATTAAAGACGTTTGAAATTAATATTTTACACATTAGCCTATAATATTTCGCTTAAAAACTATAATGTTTTCTAAAATATGAAACATCCCGATCAATATAAAACAAATAATTCAAAGTTTTTACACGAATCCTTAACATTACACAAAAAATGGTGAGTACCTACCTTAGATGCGCACTAAAATTGTAACACACACAAAAACCAGACGCACTGATCGCAGTTCTGACACTGATGTACAAGTCGAATAGAAACACTGATAACGGTGGGAGGTGCGGGGCTCGAGTGGGTCTTAAAGCGCACGTAGCTTGAGCTCCGTGGCAACGCGTTTTTCAAAATATTACCGAATTTCTTATTTTGATCCGATTCACCCACTGATCCGATTCGCCTCGGTCTACCCTACCTACTAATAAAATTTTTCGTAATTTCTAGGGGTAAAATTGAATTAGACTAGTGTAGGTACTTATTAGACGCACTTCGTCAGATCATCGATGCCTTTGAGCACCTTGAGGACGGTGGCGTCGGCGGCCGCGTTCAGCTCCAGCTGGTGTTGCGTGCGCGCGCGCTGCGCCTCCAGCTGCTGCGCCAGCTCGGCCATGCGCCGCTCCTGGGACTCCACGCGGGCTTCGTTTATGTCTCGCTGGTCCACTGAAAGAGTAATTTCGTACCTATTAACTATAGTTAGTCTATGCTATTAGTTACAAATAATTGATCGAGTGAGCGAAGCGAACGAAGATCTTGGTTTCAACTTGGGCGATTTGGCATTTTATGTATGTATGTATGTATGTATGTATGTATGTATGTATGTTTGTCTGGCGATAACTTAAGAACCGTTGATCCGATCTGCATGAAATTTGATATGTCGATAGCTTGTACTTGAGAAATTTACTGGTAATTTCTTATTGCAAAAGTGATCAAATGTTAAAACTTTTAGTTCGTTCTACTACCAAATCTACCTCCTATGAATTATCAGAGTAGGTAGGTACCGTGAAATTACGGAGTTCGTTGGGCACGAGTATGTGCAGTAGGGTACAGTACAATAATTTTTAAATCAGTGCAGTCCTGTATTGTTTTAAAGATTGTTTAAGACCATAATACAAGCTGATAGGCCTGATTTTAAGAGCCCTGAAATTTATTATGTGCCCTGAATGCTTTCTAAAGAAGCTTTTAGCTTAGTCACGGCAACTAGGTTTTGGTTGAACTTTCTGGTAGTATAGGTACCTATATACCTGCCGGATGCTATTCTTCTAGCCACAATAATAACTTCTTACAAATCCTCTGGCGCAGCTCTTCCAGTTCGCGTCTTAGAATGATGGACTCTTGCAGCACCTCGCACAGTAGGACGAAGCACGAGAAGTTCTCGATCTCCGTGATTTGGAAGCGGTTAATGATGCTCGCTACTCGGTCTGAGCCGAAGTATCCCTGGAAAACAAAATCACAACGAAACTCCATTAAAACGCTACTATGGGTCTCTCAACATTTATCGTCTCAGAATTCTCATCATTCATTTCAACGTGTCTAATACATACCTATACTCAGCCAATAGATGGCGCAACTAGTATCCAAATGTACAATGTTGTGTATAATTTCGGCAATAATGTAGCACTGCTCGATTAACCGCATGATAATAATCAGTCAGTCAGTAAAAAAACAATGTTTGGACTTGCCTCTGACTACCACCTACTTTAGTATTCTGATCCCCGAACGAGATATGACGTCATCTCCACCGTGAGATAATCTCGCTTCTCGTTTATGAATTGAATTAACCAAGGGGTTATTAGGATAATATGGGGTTTTCAATGGGGCATAAAAAAAATTGTTTCACAAAAATGTGCCAAGTGAATGGGTTTGGTTTGTATATCCCAATACCATTTTTATTTTTATTCTAGGACTTATGTATGGTTTTTGAGATACAGCCAGTCATGTCAGTTACGTCAGTGACTTACGTCAGTCTAATACTGGGTAAGTTAACTCACGTCTACCACTGAACAGCCACAAATAAAAGAAGAAGAAGAACTCACGTCTACTGCACGTAGGTATACCTACTGCAATGTGTACCAAATTACCTCTGACTCTAAGGGGAGTTAAGACTCTTTAGACCCTTTAGACCCCTTACTTATTTTCTCATAGAGGGTTTAGAGGTAGGTAGGTAACCTCGACCATGACTAAAGTTTGAAAAGCAGTAAAGTTGGTGCTCACAAATATTTCTTCTAATAGCGCGTCATGCCTAGCTATCTCCTGCTCACACCGCTGGATCTCATCCTGACGCTTGATCTCCTCTTTCTCATCTGCCTCGCAGATCCTCCTTGAACCCTTCACCCGTAGGAACTCCTCCAACTTTGCCAGGTGGTTCAGCTCACCTTCATACGATTGCATTTCCTGGACAAATAAGGTAGAATAAAAGACATTGCGTCAAGAAAACAGTACCTAGACTTTTTAATAGGTGGCATACAGAAATGTCCCTATTGAGCTGAAACAGCCCCTTCCACTTCACTGCTTCTAGTTTACGGCAGCATTCATCCCGGTCTCCGAAGGCAACGGTGGCAATCTCAAAGATGTCCATCAGGTACTCTTTGCCTTTCACCAGCTTTCCAATCGTGCGGTTCCATTGGATGTTGAAATCATTTCTGTTTGAAATCAAAAAAATATTGGAAGTCAGTGGATTAGTATTGTATTACACGGGTATATTGAGTCTGCCCGCGACCACGTCTATTGCAACATAGCCGAAACGTCGGGAAAATAACAAAGGTAAACGCGATAAATACAGATGTAATATTTTCAATGAGGTCAGTAGATTATTTTAAACGACAAGGGATTTTTTTATTTATAGAAATTAGGATAGGGGCCAGCCAAAGTCCCAAAACAAGACTTGACTGAAAATATGAAAATACTCTGGTTAATTCTGTGGAACCTATCTATCAGATGTGGGATCATATGGTTGTCATGATGCTGACTTGAAATGGATGAACCTAAAATAAAACTCAATATCAGTCAGCTAAGTAGTAGGTAAACTGAAAGCTTAGGGGTTTTGGGTAAGTTTGTACAACCTCTCCACCAGCAAACGGTGTATTTCCTCTCGCACGCGCTTGTTGTCGGAGTTTACGACGCAGAACCTCTTGGTGGCCAGGTCCAAGCGGTTCTCCATGCGCCGGAGGCGGTTGCTCGCGTTCTCGATCATCGCCAGCTCCTAAGGGCGTGGTCATCGTCAGCTGTCTTTATGATATTTAAAATGCGAGAAATGGATGGATTTATGTTTATCGATTTCTAGAAGAAAGATTATGAGCCTTCCTCAGCTACGCCGACTTCTTGTGATCTTCAAAATATAAAAGTTGCATCGATATGTTTAGCTATGGAAGGTCAGACGGCTGCTCACCCAATGGACCGTTGACATCAGGGAGGGTCTCTGAACGACGAAGGGTGGTTTCCAAAAGAAACAGTGGATACAAAACAGTCTTCGCTATGACTGTTGTTTTGGAATGGAGATGCATTCCAAAAAATACCGACATAGCGAACATCGAACCCACACGTGCAAACCTTGCAAAACTACTGTTAGACCGATAGATGCCAATGTTTTACCCGTTACCTTTAATAAAAGGTTAGTTACCAAAGGTTAGGAACCAACGCTGTGAACGCTGATTCATACATTTAAGCCAGGTAGGTATTGAACTTTTGTATGAAACAGCTGTTTTATTTTATTTGCGTTTAGTGTTGGTTCTTAAGAAAAAGTTATTCATATCGATGGGTCCTATAGCCCCCTGAAGTTTTTAAACACAAGTATTGGAACACCTTGTATATCCTATGAGACTTACATCAGCCTCTGTGGGCACTCTCTTCAGCAGCTCGACCAGCTGCTTCTGCGCGAGGTAGTTTAGGCAGTCGAGTTCCTGCTGCTGCGCGCGCTCCTCCCGCAGCACCGACTCCAGCTGCTCGTACTCCACAATGGAGTGGCACGTGCCCTTCTTCACTTGCGAGTCGCGCAGCGCGTGCTGCCCTTTGCTGGCCAACTGCAAAATAACTCCAGTCATGAGGCAGTGCCATTAAAGTGTCCTTGCGAATGTCAGTCTTTTGAAGTCAAGAGCCATGACCAAACACATTTTTTGACACAACACTGAGTACCTTACCTTACTCTACAGGTTTTCAGCCCCTCGCTATCATTAGAAATCATCTTGTTTTTGTTTCCTTGGCTGGGCACAAATTAATACCATTTAAAATAAACTTCAATGCATTATTTAGTGCAAGAAATTATATGTATATCAGAATCTATCATGCCATTAGGCTGTTAGGTACTTTTAGTAAAACCAAAATAGGGAAATACCAACATTGATGCATAGCAAAGTTTCTTTGAGCTCATGTGCGAGGATTCCCAGCTGCTTCTCTTGTGGGGCCAGCTGCGGTATGCCACCAGCTCGCTTCTCCACGCTGCACGTCGGCGCCAACTTTTGGAACTGGTAATGAAAAGTAAAAGATCTGCATGAATTTGCATTTACTTAATTGGTTTTTTCTACTCAGTCAGATGGAAATTCAGATATTGATATGTAAGTTAAGTAGGTAGTTAAGGCCAACTAAGCAACCCTTTTCTTCTGCTTTCAACTTAAAGAAAGAACTTAACGCGATGCCTGAATATACTAAATATTATTTTTCTAATCTCTAAGAACGAAGCAAAGAATAAGATGTTTGGCAGACATGATAGTGAAGACAGTCTCATGCTCTGTTTAATATGGTCTTTCAAACGACGATCTGACTAATGAGATCATCTTATGTTCTAACTAACTAAACTAACTTCTAAATGTTAAGGTAGAATAAGTACTAACCGTTCGCTGAACATTGCTGAGTTCCGCTTCGGGGTCGATAGTCTTCTGTTCCACTTGCTGAGGCATTTTACCTCACCACGTTGTTGGAAATAAATAGATTATTAAAATAACAAATTCGTAAAATATTTTTCTTTCAAGATGAAGTGACATTCACTTGGCGTGTTTCAGATTATTTAGTTCATATTTTCTTCTGTTTGACGTTCTGGGTCTCTAAGGTTTAGAATTAAACAGGTCTTCTTAAAAATCTTTATTAAGAGTGCAAAAATTCGCATACCTACTCACGTGGTATCTGGATAAAAATAATTATGATATCTTTCTTTCGCTTAATAATTCAAAGTTTCATCAATATCGGTTTGTATTGGATTTTTTTTTATACTACTAGCTGATGGAACAAGCTGATGACCCAGCTGATGTTAAGTGGTGACCATCACCTATAACAAAGCATTACCTCGTAAGTCACGCACGATAGGAACGTGCCCTACGATGCACTGCCCTGCGTCATCAACTTGAGGCATACAGAGTGACAAACATCTATCATCTCAACTTTAGATGATAGATGTTTGTCTCAATCTCTTAAGTCAGGAGAAATGCCTATTTCAGGAGCGAAATCAGGTTATTCTGTGCCTTATTCTGAGTTTAATTGGTGTTACTCTGAAGATTGCAAGAACTGTCTCTAGAATAACTACACCAACGGCTACAACTATCTGCCTATCTTTTGGAACTGAGCCCCCACAAACTGCAGACTTTCTATCGGCCGATGCATGGTTTGGTTTGGTTGGGCTGCTAGTGCATAATGTGGCCGATAGTGAATCGTTGTAGTATGCGCACTTGCATAAAGGTAGGTAGGCCGGTGAAAATCTGTGGTCTGAGTCTGAGAGGGCCAGAGGGCTTATTACGAGTTTAGTGCCGATTGAGTGCGATTCGGTGTATCGTACTATTTTGGGGGCGGTCACGTCCCCTGTGATCCCCTCGCCCTTCATGACTTCGGACCGCGCCCTGAGCAACTGAGCTATCCGTCATATAAAAATGTTTCAACCCATGTTTTTACGAGTCTATCTATAGTAGATACGTCCATAATAGATAGATAGATAACTCTCTTTATTGATTACCACAACAAATTAATATAAGTATACATTTTTAATTAAAAGCTAACAATTGTGGTAATACAATGGGCGGCCTTATCGCTAACAGCGATCTCTTCCAGGCAACCTTGGGATGGACAGGACTGAACATAAAAAAGAGATAGATAGAAAATTCTTTATTGCACAGAACAAAATGTATCGTACATAGGCGAACTTAATGCTAGAGAGCATTCTCTTCCAGTTAACCTTTGTGTAGTTTTGATAAACCTAAAGGGTAGTGCACAAACATGGATGTTATGGAGCTATTGTTATGGAGAGAGGGGGGAGAGTCTTGTTAATATAATGAAACAATAATTTTAAATTCATTCTTTATTTATTAAATCCACAAACAAATGATTTGATGATAAGTAACATATTCTAGTCACGATTAGACCTTGCATTACAAATTAATAATTAACTATTTATGTACTAATTTAAGTACACTTGCACTTAACACTAAAATGCTGGGTTAGGTATGTGTTATTTTTTTTTCATCGGCCACTTCTTTTTATAACAATGAAATTTCATTAATTGGTTACATTTTATTTCAAGATTTTTAATACATTCATTGCATTACAAAGAAATCATTTAAAAATTGGAATGCTAAAGAAGTTTAACTACTAGGTATGTAAGTAGAGGTAAGTTAGTAAATTGTGCTTAATAATATTTATAGAAAACTAAACCAATATTGCAGAATTCCGATCAATTATTATAATTATTATTGCAAATATTGATCAATGTTGAAAAATATAAGAAATATTTCATAATTAGTTCAGTCTTAATAATAAATTAATTATAATGTTTATATTAAATTTTATTGATGAATATTTTAGAGTCAAAGTGAGAATAAATTGAAACTGTTGACTTCAAGAAAAGTGTGCACTTAAAAACAATTAAAAATGCATGGTTCAACATTAAAACTTAACCCTTAAAGAAAAAAGTTTTACAAAATAATAATTAAAGAAAGCGGTCATTAAACTGTAGCTATTTAACAAAAAAATAGCCAGTAATGCATCGCTTTCATTTATTTTATTTATTCGAGAACATCTTCACACGAATGTTATCATACACCTAGGTAAATAGGTAAGTGTTTTAGTTCGTCTCTTAGTCGATATGTAGGTACTGTTTAAGAAAAACAAATTAAGCATAGTATAGTATTGAGCATGTTTTGTAGACAGCATTACATACTAAAACATAAAATATACATATACCTAGGTATGGTTCTTCACTGTTACTTCACTGTTTAAATACATTTTATTTCATTATTTTTTTAAAGGCACTTGTTTGATCCTGACGCCAGGTACTAAGGCACGGCGTACACATAATTGCACGTTTTTGCATTAATACAATTTAATTTATATTTACCTAACAGGTGAGTAGGTACATTATTCATTGCAACAGATCATAATCGTTTTAGTAAAATTGTAAATTATATGGCTTATATTTATTTTAAGTGGTACTTAATTATTGTAAATTATGTTCCCGTTGTTATGGTATTTCAAACAGCTTGATTAATATTGTAACTACATCTATTTTATTTCAATAAATGTGCACCAAACGTTTCACTCACAGTGAAATAATATTATATTATATTCTATAGAATAATCTCAATATTTAAAAGTGTTATTTACAAAGCGATGGATAGGTTAGAGTCAGATATTATGGTGTTCAATGGTCTGTAAATATTAACATGTACAATGAAATAAATTAGTTGAAAGTAATTTAAAATTAACCCTGTTCGAATCGTATCGTATCTCAACAAGTTCAGATATAAGCGAGTTCATAATATTCTATGCAACAGGTTTAGAAGCTCTCACTAGTATTCATTAAATCTGCTGTACCAAATCCGCACTAACCAATCCAATCTGTTTTAAAAAGTATAAAAATGTAGGTAACCCAAAATTAGTTTCAGCCACTGTAACATCTTGTCATGGACAATGTTGTGTTTAAAATAAATATACATACAAGTTGTCATATTTACAATCCTGTTACAATCTTTTTATCATTTCTCTATATTTTTCTACAAAAGGCTGAAAGCTTAAGTTTAATTTTACAAAATTCAATAATATTGCAAGGTCGCAACATAAAACAAGCTCAGGAAATTAAAAATACCGAGTATACTTACTACTAAAATTCTAACTA
The DNA here is from genome assembly GCA_932294275.1 of Chloroclysta siterata. Lineage (NCBI taxonomy): Eukaryota > Metazoa > Arthropoda > Insecta > Lepidoptera > Geometridae > Chloroclysta > Chloroclysta siterata. Next base: position 2,204,331 of record OW028607.1, on the reverse strand, counting down.
CGATACTGCCTATCACTGCAAGTGTGTAGAGATCGCACGGTTTGTACAACACGAGGGCGGTATACCCTAGGAACGATATCAGCGATCGAACGTCGAGAAACGCCAGAGAAACGAGTAGTACCTTCGAATGTCGGTATAGTAGGAGTACAGTACACGCGGGGGGGAACGTCGCAGCATCGTAATTCTTTATTGCAATAAGGTATATTATAATAGGTATGTCGATGGCTTCACGGAGCGTTAGGTAGGTACAGCAGATCACCTGTGAAAAAATCCTAGGAGTCTGGAGGCGCGGGTGGGGGCCGGCGGCGGTACAGGCAGCTTGCGTCGCTTCTCTGACGTCAGCTTGTGCTTCATCTGCTCGTCGATCAGCTCTTGCATGTCCATCTGGAATACACAAATCATTTGGCTGTGTAATTTGCACTCGGTAGACTTAATTCAACTGGAGTAAATCACCTGGGTGTCTTAAGTGCTAAGCACGGTAGACTTGGTGCACCTGGGAGAACTAATAAGCTGTGTGCTTTTAATAAAATTGAAGCCCCGATCCGGTAGACTTAATTAAACAAACAAATGACGCATTTTCTTTCGACTTTGTGACTGTATCTGAAGAAATGTGTCTGTGATTTATTTTAATTTTATTTGAGTGAACTTTTCTAAAATTTTGAAAAATAATGTCTTTACTGTAATTCCCAAAACCATAAATATATTGAAATAGTCGATGACGTTGCGAAGTTTGTGGAATTCTATTTCCTAGTATTTTACTGGCACCGGGTGGTCTAGTGGTAGCGACCCCGCCTTCCGATCCTAAGGTCGTGGGTTCAAAACCGGTCATGCACCAATGGATTTTTCTGTTTAAAAATTTATGTACACAATGCCATTACTCTCAAACGGTGAAGGAAAACATCGTGAGGAAACAACCGGCATGTCGTAGAACCTAAAAAGTTCAATAACATGTGTCAAGTGCTTGAAAGGAGCTCTTGAGGCGCACCTAAAATCCTTTCACCACACTGTTTCGAAAAAAACTAGTGACATGACAAGAGAGAAGAGACTGGCATCGTTCAATTGCTGGATATACGAAAATACCTTTCAAATTGGGATGTATCAGCAGGAGCGAGCTTACCTGCCACTGCTCCAACTGCTGGCCAAGGTCGACCTTCTGTCGCACCGCCTCGTACAGCTGACTGTTGGCCTGCATCAGCTCTACTCTAGTCTTCGCCAGGGCCACCTAGAAATCAGAATTAAAACACGTTAGAATTAAAAACCACCGAACTTGATCTAGGATTCCTCGATTGTAATTTTTGTCCCTGTTTTTAATGTTTACTGAAAGAGCGCGTTCATGTCTTTTAGTGGAAAATTGTCACTATTACGTAGAGGGTCTACATCTTCTGCGTAAGCAGAGTCGAAGACGCCTCCCCGCTAACGCTCCTTCAATGAGTGGAAAGTCTCTCCGTCATCTCCGTCGCTGGTAACGGCCTAAGCCTAGGGGTCTACACAAGATCCTCTTTCCAATTATGCGTATGAAAATGACATTAGTTAGTCGTGAGTATCTGTCAAATTATTTTCATAAATTTTATCTTGCTGCGCTCCTATTCCGCAAACAGAAAGTGAATCTTACCTATCTAGGTGCTCAGGTCAGTTCCTAAGTCACAACCTTCTGCTCGTTGGCAAATGTATTTGTTCATGCCAGAAGGGAGCTTCTGCGTTTGATAGTAGACGGTAACGCTGTTGTAAGGTATAAATTGTATGATGATGCGTATTCCCTGCATTATTTCACGTAGCGTCAGGGGAGTATGTAAAATCCGTTTCCACATAAGTACTGATTTATATTTGCACTTTAAAGTAGGTATTACATGTCTGAACATAATGAGCGGGGAGAGACGACTGGCGACGCTACATACAAAACCTTCGCGTCAGCCTTATTGCAAGTACCTGTGTGGCTGGCCGCCACAGCTGTCAAAAACCGCCATCCTGTCTGGTGTTCTTATTACGTGTCCCGAGTTCCATACCTCAACTGCTTTCTTCCGTTCGATGGCCTCGTCGCGCTCCTGCCTGGCGCGCGTCACCGCCTCGTCGTTCTGAAGGCTGCTGTAGTTCGCGTCGTTCAGCAGTTTGTCGCGCTCTTCGGCCGCGGCACTCAGCTCCACCTCCGCTACCGAGAGCTGAAACACACGGAACCAGGATCAATATTTGATTATGTTTACCTTTTTCTGAATGCCTACGCCTCACTAAACTTCAATAATATATTATATTATTACATTGTAAAAGGATCATACAAAAGAACGGTAGGAACCAAGCCGTAAGTTTGTTGCCTGTTCTTCTAGGCTTTGGTCGCGTGGAACTGGCACCTAGAGTCACCTAGCTTTAAGACGTTTCAAAGTGATCCTTGTGATTTTATTGAATAAATACATTTTGACTTTGACTTTGAATACAGTAATAACAACTTTAGTATCTACAAGCTGGTGCCCGCGACTTCGTCTGCGCAGGCTTAGTCACACAATAACTTTATAAATTGTAGCCTATGTGTTATTCTGATGTATAAGCTATATTATTGTAAAGTTTCATTAAAAACCATTCAGTACCTAGTTTTTACGTGAAATAGTAACAAGCCCATCCATACTTACAAACTTTCGCGTTTATAATATTAGTAGGATTAGTGGACAATATATTGAAATAAAGATCATGCAAAAGAACGGTCGGAACCAAACCGAAAGTTTGCTGCCTGATTTCCTAGGCTTGGTCGCTTGGAACTGGCACCTAGGTTTAAGACGTTTCAAAGTGATTCTTCTGATTAAATTAAACTAGTAGTTCGCCCCGAACTGAGATCTCGTGATGCGACCCGACGAACGCATCAAAACTTTGAGACGGTAGTAGTCAGAGGCAAGTCCAAACATTATCTTTGAACTTTTTTCTGACTACCGCCTACTAACTTGGTATGGTTACCAAGTTTCAACTCTATTGGCCTATTTATTGAAGAGTTCCGTTGAACAGACCTTGGCTCCATCATCAGACCTGGTCGTCGTCACCATTTTATGAGAACTGAGTACCTACTTAATTTATTTCAAGAAAAAAAAATAAGAAAAATCAAAGTAACTGGCCGACCAGTAGAAAAACCTTGATGTCAACGAAACTCTTAGAGATGGGAGCTCTTGGATCGCTGGTTATCTTAATTTAACCTTTTAAATTTTATCTCGAAAACCGATCGTCCCAAAAAAAAAGTAAAAATTGTTTTGGAATGTCCAAACAAAGCCCTTTCATATGACATGTAACTTGATTTTTTTATGTAACTTTTTTTATTTTTGCCCTCTTAAAAAACCCCATATCTCAAAAACCCTTCATCCGATTTTACTCATATACTTACCAGTAAATTTCTCAAGTACAGGCTATCGACATATCAAATTTCATACAGATTGGATCAACGGTTCTAAAGTTATCGCCAGACAAACATACATACATACATACATACATACATACATACATACATACATACATACATACACTAGTAGTTCGCCCCGAACTGAGATCTCGTGATGCGACCCGACGAACACATCAAAACTTTGAGTAGGTAGTAGTCAGAGGCAAGTCCAAACATTATCTTTGGACTTTTTTCTGACTACCGCCTACTAACTTGGTATGGTAACCAAGTTTCAACTATATTGGCCTATTTATTGAAGAGTTCCGTTGAACAGACCTTGGCTCCATCATCAGACCTGGTCGTTGTCACCATTTTATGAGAACTGAGTACCTCCTTAATTTATTTCAAGAAAAAAAAATAAGAAAAAGCAAAGGAACTGAGCGACCAGTAGAAAAACCTTGATGTCAACGAAACTTCACCTCTTAGAGATGGGAGCTCTTGGATCGCTGGTTATCTTATTTTAGCTTTTTTTGTTTTATCTCAAAAACTGAGCGTCCCAAAAAAAAAGTAAAAATTGTTTTGTTATGTCCAAACAAAGCCCTTTCATATGACATGTAACTTGATTTTTTTATGTAACTTTTTTTATTTTTGCCCCCTTAAAAAACCCCATATCTTAAAAACCCTTCATCCGATTTTACTCATATACTTACCAGTAAATTTCTCAAGTACAAGCTATCGACATATCAAATTTCATGCAGATCGGATCAACCGTTCTAAAGTTATCGCCAGACAAACATACATACATACATACATACATACATACATAAAATGCCAAATCGCCCAAGTTGAAACTAAGATCTTCGTTCGCTTCGCTCACTCGATCAATAAAATGCCAAATCGCCCAAGTTGAAACTAAGATCTTCATTCGCTTCGCTCACTCGATCAATAAATATTTAGTAAATACATTCACACACGGATTTATAAGATTGTCTGGGCCTGACTGACCTGCAAGTTATGTTCTTACGCCCCATCGATTTTATTGATGAGAAATCACACATGTCACAAGTTGTCGATCACTTACAATGATTCTGAATGAAGCATTGTAAGTGATCGACAACTTGTGACATAAACATTGTATGATCATGTAATGTAATGTATAAACCAGTCATAAGAAACGACTTCTTGTGCTATAACTTGTGGAATTTATCGCCTACCTAGTACTCTTACTGCAAGTTAGAACCAGATACTGTACTTTTTACCGTATTTCTAAGTAATAAAGTGATGTTAAATATTCCCGGCGGCAAACGATCTCTTTCTACATCGGCAACGCTTCCGCTGGTTACATTAAACTGCAAGAAATACTTACCTACCTACCATTGTTGTAAGTTTGTCACACTGCACCGTTAACATTGTCAATTATTTTGTTAATAATATCTTTACAGTATACTGGTAGGTTGCTGGTACGATGCTAGAGACTTTGTTCGCGTCGTGTTTTGTCTTGCAAATTTGAAATGCTTGCTGCTCGCCTTTGGATATTTTTCTTAGTCAAAGTCTATTCAATTGCATCACGAGAATCACTATGACACGTGTTCAAGCTAAGTGAATCGAGGTGCCAGTTCCACGTGACCAAGCCAATATTCCCTGTTACAGAACAGGGAATATATATTCGTTGCAACCCAAAGGGGTTGGCTGAAATTGCTTTCTGGGTCCACCTAGAGAGAAATTTCAGTCGAACTTGGACCTATGGTTTAGATTTAAATTTACCTACTGATTATCAGACAGTCAGTCAACCACAAGTTTTATGGAGCGCAAAACTGCCAATAAATTAATACGTTACGGCAAGTTATTATCATTATTATCTTCGGTTTTAGCATAAAAAAAAACAAGGAGTTAGCAGGTACCTACTTTTTATTTGGCGCAAATTTTTACCACCACCACCAGGATTTAGGAGAAAACTTAGTTCGCCGTTTCAACAATGAGATCTAAACCTTTTTGGTTTGATAGAGATAATTTTATTGCAGCAAAGCACGATCTCTTTGACAAAGTCTTTATACAAAAGAAAGTGGGACATTGCATGCTTCACACCCATCGGGGGTAACCCGAGCCGAGGTGTGGACCAGCTCGGTGCATAATTACTCAAACTAAAGCATAAATCTGCACATAAACGCGTCTCAAACGTGTCTCTTTACCGCAACTTTGACTAGGTTTCACCTTGTACTGATGATATTGTTTTACTTGTACTATAGGAAATTATTTGCTGTATTGCTGTAGCAAATATTCTTAAACTATTTCTGAAATGTTCATTATTTTCAGAATGAACATAGACAAGACATAATAGACATTTATTTCCGATCGTCATTGTCGTTTGTAGTGCATGGTTCATCATCTTATTAAATAGAAAGTGTAGCATAGCGGTGGGCCTTTGGTTTACGTAATTATAAGTAAACTACCTAATAACTCGGTTGCCGTGACCTATAAATGGAATGTTTACTTTGAAAGCTAGGTTGGCAACTGTTTTCTGCACAGTTTTCAACAGTCCAGGTTTCTCAGTCTGACCCCGTAGTATGACCCCTACCTGCGAGTTTTTCGAGATAGCTACCAGTGTTCCATACGAAATTGACAGCCAATTTGGAAACTAACAAAATATAAGAGGTTATTAGACTGGCAAGATCATAGATTGTCCGTCAAAATGACGATGGATTCATAAATGAGAAAAGAAAAGGTCATACGCTAAATGCTGTTTCTTAATAACAGTAAAAGCTTTGTTTCGAATGAACACTAAAACTAACATTCAAACAACTTAAGAATTCCAACGAAATAGAATAAATAAGTAGACATTTCGTCTAAAGTTGTTAAAGTTCCAAGCCCTCCGTGCAAGCCTCGAAGCTCCGCACGTGTGCGAGGTGCACTCCAACAACATAATGACGTCCGGTGCCAGCGGTCGCTGACCCTGCCGTGACGTCACTCAGGTCACGCTATGCAGGTTACAGGCTAGTCTAGATTCTCTGTCAAGATTCCTGCGTTCTATAAACTAAAGTACCTTTTGCCATGAAATCATTTGAGGTATTCTTGAACTTTATAATAGCTTCCTTAGGGTTATAAACCTGTCTCACACAAGTTACTTGCGTCAACAAACTTTTACGAGGCTACAGGGGTTTATTTATTCATACAAAGAGCTCAATACACTTCGGTTGTGGCTGGGAAGGTACTTTACAAAATTACTTTACCTCGCACGGGACCCGTTAAATATTGATAAAATATTGATCAGGATGTCGCCTACAAACTTCAAGAACTTTCTTTCATTTTCATTTGAAACCAATCTACCTGCGACTTATAATACTACTACATCGACTAATTATATGGTAAGTTATCGAAGTTTTATAAAGTCATGGCTTCTGATGAATATTGTTAGCAATTTTCGAGAGCGGGTTTTTTCCAAGACCTTGCAAAATGACATTCAACAGGTAATAAAATAAATGTATTCCGAGATCATTCGGATTGCGAACGTACGTTCGTGTCACAAAAATAAAAGAAGACCTTTGTCTGTCCGTGTGTTACTTCTTTGATGCAACATTGCACTGCACAATGAGTCATGCATTACAGTATTCAAGTGAAACTGCTATATCGAGTAGTACTTGCATTTGGAAGCAGTTTTATTGTTCCACAGACAAACGGAGGTCAATAGCTGAGGTCCGTGTTCGGATTAAGGATAACCAGAATAAGCATTATAATTTGGTGGGTGTTGGCGTGGGATTGTTTTTCAAACAAGCACCCAACGTTATATGACGCCCTTACGGCTGTAATACATATCAGCCAATAGGATTTCGAATCCATTTGACTATACGCCTAACTTTTTAGTATGTTGTTATGTATTTTGGATCAAAGTGATATACATATTTGCTGAATCAGCTAGTTGTATAAAAAAAACTGTGTTATTGCACACAACTGGGCGATTGCGATTTTTTGTAAATAAGTTAAGTGATTTTGTGATCTTTAAAAATGTCGAAATGTGCGAGGGAGAAGTACCTACTTTGACAGGTGTCAGTCATATAAAAAAAAGAGTTCTTTGCTTTATTGATGTCGTCATAAAACGTTGGCCGCTCCTTAGGAACCCAAGCTTTAATCACCAAATCTAGATCTAACGAACCGGTTCTTTGTGGGACGATGATTAAAGATAAAACCTCCTTTTATAGTGAAGCTTGTTGCTCCTTTAACAAATATTTTGAAGGTCGGTGGAAGTTAGTAGATGGAGAATGAGAAACCGTGATCGCAATGTAGACCCAAAAGTTTTCCACATTCAGTCCATACCAACGGTAATACAATTTTATTGAAAGTTACAATTTACACAGACATTAACAATTTGTTTCGATCACTGCCACGTGATATGATGATTTCCTACTGGTTCATGTTGGTTAGTAAATCAAAGCAATGATTCAGGAAAATATGTTGATATTTGCAATGCAATTTGCAGTAAACACCAGATAGCTATAATGATAACACGAGTGAGGCAATCGAAGATTAACGGTCGTGACTGAGCGAGCAGACCGCAGATAGGTAAGTGGGTGATGCAAAGTGCATCCATTCAATGCAGCATACTTAGTTTTTGGCGTGACTAAGTGGCCTGAAAGATGTTCAACATCTATCTTAGGATGTAAGGTAAAAAGCAATGTGTCACAATAATGGCCTCTGCTTTTTAAGTTGCTTAGCTTGGCTCGATGATCACGGGAAGACGACGAACAAACTAAAATAATTACTATCCAATTGATATAAAACCTTTAAAAACTACTAAACTCATTAAAATCGATGCAATCCAACTATACTGCGAATAACAAGCAACGCTCGTTTCGATTTCAACCAGAACGGTACCGAACACATCATTACACGGTTATATCTGGTACCGTTGCTGCTAAATCGATTATCTCTTGTATCCGATCCGATCTAGTCTGCTCTAGGTAACCGCCGAAGAACCGGACCTCGGGCTTGCGGTCACAGATTTAAAAGAACCGTATTGTTTGACCATAATCAATGCCATCACTACAATAAAGTTTACTCGTAATAAAGTCAGCCGCCCCGGCGCCGGCCGAGTGAAATGCGAAAGTAATCTTGTAAGATCTGAAAATATGTCCGCTAAAATATTGATCTAATCAATATTTGAAGGTTAAACTTAACTCTTTTCTTCACAGTGGTCACCAGAGATAACCACCTCTTTAAAGGCTCGTATTTGCCTAAAGTAATATCTTTACTAGTTTTCGTTCTTATGCGAACTTTTTTGTATGAAAACTTGTTTTGATCAAAATGATATTTTTTTTGGTGCATTGTGATTTTTTATAAATAAGTTTAGTGATATTATAATATAAAGTCCCTAAAATTTGCCAGGAATTTGATATTGAAACGTAACCGAGCGTACGGGCGGGTCCGCAAGCTTATTTAAGGCGAAGACAAGAGATAATGTGACTCTCGCTAGCACGTTTCGACATGTTGAAAGATATAAAATCACTAAACTAGTTTTCGAAAAATCGCAATCAACCATTTTGTGAGCGATCACATTTCACACAGTTTAGTAAAAATTTCTTTTTGATCGATACATGTTTTCCTACTCAAAAGTTTGCTTTACTAGTTTTCGTACATAAGCAAACTTTTAAGGCGAAGACAAGAGCTAATGTGACTCTCGCTATAACGTTTTGACATGTTGAAAGATATAAAATCACTAAACTCATTTTCGAAAAATCGCAATCAACCATTTTGTGTGCAATAACATTGCACACAGTTTAGTAAAAAAATCATTTTGATCGATACATGTTTTCCTACTCAAAAGTTTGCTTTACTAGTTTTCGTACATAAGCTAACTTTTATGTAGGAAAACTTGTATCGATCAAAATGAAATTTTACTAAACTGTGTGCAATGTGATTACACACAAAATGGTTGATTGCGATTTTTCGAAAATGAGTTTAGTGATTTTATATATTTTAACACGTCGAAACGTGCGAGCGAGAAGTTGTTTGATAGTTGTCAGCCCCTTAAGATGGAAAACTTGTATCGATCAAAATTAAATTTTTACTAAACTGTGTGCAATGTGATTACACACAAAATGGTTGATTGCGATTTTTCGAAAATGAGTTTAGTGATTTTATATATTTTAACATGTCGAAACGTGCGAGCGAGAAGTTGTTTGATAGTTGTCAGCCCCTTAAGGAGGGCGATTTGATGTTGTATGTCCGAGCACTAACTATAGAACCGCATGATATTTGAAGTAGAAAAAAGATACCTACTACTAAGATTTGCCGATAAATTATCAGTTGAATTGGCAAATGGGCAATTAACAAATATTATGATCCAAAAGAAGGTAAAAAAAACAAAGAACTAACACAAATACCTATAATATACTTTTTATTTAATCATACCGTTTTTAAAATACGAGTTGAAAAAAAACCTGCTCATTTATTGTACACACGGATACACATCAAGTTTCAAAAAACCAATGAAAAATGACGCTTACAACAAGGACATAGAAGCGAGCAGTGTGCCTGATGCAAATCCGTGTATAGTAGGTATACGAAAACATTTTTACAGCGAGCGGATGTCAAACGAATCATTGCTATAATACACACCACCATAACGTGATAATTGATGGCAAATGTTTGAACTGCCTTCAATACCTGAAAGGCTTTGCAGCAATAAAGGTCAAGCAGCTCAATTAACAGTTATTGTAAGTGAATGGAAGATAACAAATCGGCCACTCGAAAAGGACCCTTCACTTTTGCTGACTGTCTTATCACATGTATTGAATACTCTCACACTAACTCGTACTGTCGTTTTTTGTTTCGGTTGACGTACAAATACATACGTTTCATAACGTAACTATAGAGGTATATTTGGCATTATCCTTCAATATTACGTCTTCTTCTTCTTCTTCTTTCCATTTATGGCTCCTGTCCGTCATTCGACAGACAATCTTGCCAGTGTCAAGTGATTTGTATTGAATACTTTTTAGTCAAGTCAGTCCATAGTCAAGTCGGCCGTCATTTTGTTTTAAAGAAAATGGTGGCGGTTTTCTTCAAAACATTTGAAACATTTTCGGTCAAATCAGGATATCACATATTACACTTTCATTTCAAATGTTTACACTTTGTGCTAAGACCTCAAGTAATGTTGGTTAAAATACCACCGAAATTACACAACACAACTCAAAATAACACTAGAAAAACAAATAAAATGAAAAAGCTATGTTGCTTCCAAAAATGACAGAAAATGAATCCCAATATTACGTCGAAAACCATTGACTAATAGTTTTTATCAATGCATAACAACATCTCGCCACTCTAACAACCGTGAGAATCTGAAAAGACACTTTATTTTGACACAGTTTATGTATACCTAATGAATGATGTTTATTCTTTATTGCACAAAAATACACGATTTAAGACACAAGGAGTTTTTAATGCTATTGCATTTACTACGCCAGCCTTGGTGGTGGATGTTGGTTCCATGAAAGCTTAAAATATACAGTACAAATCATCATAATTTATCAGAGAGTTGGCAAACAATCATAATTGTAACTTTGACATTCACGATTATGTTTTCGAGTAAACCTCAATCACGGAGGTCATAAAAACTCCTCACAAGAGTTGAGGATATCTAAGGGGGGTAGTCTGATACATCCTAAAATCGTCTGAAGTTAGTAATTGGTACCGAGGGATCTGAGGGAATATCTACCGTGACCGGCGATCAAAGTCATGAGTCTGTTTCTTTTCTTTTCTTTTCACAAGAGTTAACCAACTTGAGTGGTGTGTGTGTGAGTCAAGTGCTGGAAAGAAGCATTTATGAGGCGCATTTAAAATCCTTTCACCACACTGTTTCGAAAGAACTACCTAGTGACACGACAAGAATAAAAAGTGGTGACTAACAAATCATGAAGTCTTGGGCCTTTTCAAGTTGGTTTCCTTACCTTGGAAGACAGATCAGCGATGAGTTCGTTCTTCTCGTCGATCTGTCGTTCCCTCTCGTGTGCGCGGCGAGCGTGCGCGGCGATGGAATCGCGAACTCTAGAGCCTTCCAGAGTGGCGTAGGCGGCGACGGCGTCGGCGCAGGCGGCGGCGAGCGCCCCGCGGCGCAGCGTCGCGGCGTCCTCCCCGTCCAGGGACGTGAGGGACAGGTCTGAGTGAAGCCCTGGAACGTCATAAAAGAGATTTTTAACCAAAATTACTTTATGATGAAAATAGCTGGTTCAACCTTCATGGGATGCACTAGTTTTGCAGCGTCAGCGTCGGTCGCTCCCGTCCTATTATATTTTTATTCATCCTGTTGTTGGATCTTCTTGCTGATGGCCCACTTGCTGATGGATGTTAAGTGGTAACCATCACCTATAACAAAGCATTGCCTCGAAAGTCGCGCACGATATGAACGTGCCCTTCGATGAACTGCCCTGCGACTATCAACTTTAGTTGCCACAAGTTGCCAAAAGTTACAACAAGCCTCTTTGCCTATCATTTCACCGGCATCCACGTTATTTAAGCTGAAACACTAATAACTAGTAGTTCGCTCCGAACTGAGATCTCGTGATTCGACCCGACGAACGCATCAAAACTTTAAGTAGGTAGTAGTCAGGGGCAAGTCCAAACATTACTTTTGGACTTTTTTCTGACTACCGCCTACTAACTTGGTATGGTAACCAAGTTTCAACTCTATTGGCCTATTTATTGAAGAGTTCCGTTGAACAGACCTTGGCTCCATCATCAGACCTGGTCGTCGTCACCATTTTATGAGAACTGAGTACCTCCTTAATTTATTTCAAGAAAAAAAAATAAGAAAAAGCAAAGGAACTGGCCGACCAGTAGAAAAACCTTGATGTCAACGAAACTCTTAGAGATGGGAGCTCTTGGGTCGTTGGTTATCTTAATTTAACTTTTTTGTTGTATCTCAAAAACCGAGCGTCCCAGAGAAAAAGTTAAAATGGTTTTGGAATGTCCAAACAAAGCCCTTTTATATGACATGTATGTTGATTTTTTTATGTAACTTTTTTTATTTTTGCGCCTTTAAAAAACCCCATATCTTAAAAACCCATCATCCGATTTTACTCATATACTTACCAGTAAATTTCTCAAGTACAAGCTATCGACTTATCAAATTTCATGTAGATCGGACCAACGGTTCTAAAGTTATCGCCAGACAAACATACATACATACATACATACATACATACATACATACATACATACATAAAATGCCAAATCGCCCAAGTTGAAACTAAGATCTTCGTTCGCTTCGCTCACTCGATCAACAAAACAAGCAGTGGCCACGAACTAAGACTATGTCAGTTTCAACAAAATTTGTCTTGTCGTTAGGGCGCAATTGAGCCCTAAACGTAGCGCAAAACAGGAAACAGCTAAAGTAACCAAGGATAGGTAGGTCGGGGAAGGTTGATATGCCGATAGCATGTACTTGAGAAATTTACTGGTAAGTATATGAGTAGAATCGGATGAAGGGTTTTTGAGATATGGGGTTTTTTAAGAGGGCAAAAATATAAAAAGTTACATAAAAAAATCAAGTTACATGTCATATGAAAGGGCTTTGTTTGGACATCCCAAAACAATTTATACTTTTTTTTTGGGACGCTCGGTTTTTAAGATAAAACAATAAAAGTTAAATTAAGATAACCAGCGATCCAAGAGCTCCCATCTCTAAGAGTTTCGTTGATATCAAGGTTTTTCTACTGGTCGGCCAGTTCCTTTGCTTTTTCTTATTTTTTTTTCTTGAAATATATTAAGGAGGTACTCCGTTTTCATAAAATGGTGACGACGACCAGGTCTGATGATGGAGCCAAGGTCTGTTCAACGGAACTTATCAATAAATAGGCCAATAGAGTTGAAACTTGGTTACCATACCAAGTTAGTAGTAGGCGGTAGTCAGAAAAAAGTCCAAAGATAATGTTTGGACTTGCCTCTGACTACTACCTACTTAAAGTTTTGATGCGTTCGTCGGGTCGCATCACGAGGTCACAGTTCGGGGCGAACTACTAGTTTATTCATGTTAATAAAGCTCTTTGCCACTGCTGTGACACTGTATGCCTAAAAAGGTATTTTTGCTAAAATTGTGAGGTGAGGACTTTCATACACACACATACACATACGCATCAGGATAAACATGAACGTGTATCCGATTGTTCGGTGACTAAAATGGTGACAAACAAAAATAGACTTGCGATTTGCAACTTCAAGAGCGCTAGATGGTCTTGGTTTAAGGATAAGATCTTTTGGCAACAAGTAACTACACAAATCTTCGTGGATTATTATTTGATTCACACTAGACCGCATAAAGTTTAATCCATCTCTAGATCGTTCGCAACGGTCTGCAGATAGTTCAACTGTTTCATATTTATTTTGACCATTTTGTAAATACAGTTTAGTCAATCAATATATTTCTTTATTTCATTGTTTATCGCGTTGCGTTGTTTAAACAAGCTTGGCGCTAAATCAAACAGAGACTATTGCCCGCGAAGTGTACTACAGTAACGAACGAGTACTATTACGAAGTAGACAATAAAAGAAATCCATCTTATTTACATACATTGCCCATAAACTAGAAACCCTACCATTCATTTCATTAATGCAATGATTGCGTAAATATTAGATAGGACGTGTTGACGTGAGTTGTTATAAGAGCGAGGTCAGTGGATAGAGAGCACGCGATGTGCTTGCAAATTACTATTTAAAGATAATATAACTTTTTTGCAAAAAAACCGACTCCAAATACATAGAAAGACATAAAACAATAGTTGAAAGGAACCAAAAAACAAAAGGTCATCTGAGTATAATTTTCGTTAAATTGATTTTTTCAAAAAGTCCTGAATAAATTTTTGATAACATTTTATGGGACTACCTCAGATGCCTACTAAACAAAAAAAAATCGTCAAAACTAATAATCAATAATTGGTGGATAAACATACAAAAATAAATTTTGAAGTATGTTAAAAACAGATCATCATAAAGTAGCTTGTGGGGCTATTAGTAGGAGGTGTCCAAATGAGTCAGTCAAGGTCTTACCGACTCTAACTTGGCCTATGCCTTCTGTAAAAGCAGAACAGGTTAATACTTAATAGGTACCAATTACCTAATAAACAAACACTATAAATTGATGATTTGATTTCCGTGATGTTATCCTTCTTTTTCTTCTTATCGTGTCATTCGTTTGTTCGAAACAGTGTGGTAAAAGGATTTTAAGTGCGCCACAACGAGGCCTTGTTGATTTTAAGTGCGACTCCTTTCGTGATGTTGATAAGTAGACTCGTCTTTTCGAATATTTTTCATAAATAGTTGAACATCGCGACTAATCGCTACAGGATCTTCTTTGCAAGACTGTAAAAAAGTATCGTATAGCCATTTTGATTTGCACTACGCAGCAACTGGGACCCCCAGAACTGTAGCCGTTTGGCGGATTCCTTTATTAGTAGTAGGTACAAATGTGTGCAAAGCCATTATGTACCGGATACTCACTCCCCGTCACTAACCAGATAACCCTGATGCAATACTCGTACAATTTAGTTCAAGATTAAGCTCACAAAGGAAGTAAAAGCAGCTTGTTACAAATAACACAAATATTTCTCGGATACTTCAAAGTCAAAAATGTCAAAATGTATTTATTCAATAAAATCACAAGGATCACTTTGAAACGTCTTAAAGCTAGATGACTCTAGGTGCCAGTTCCACGCGACCAAAGCCTAGAAGAACAGGCAACAAACTTACGGCTTGGTTCCTACCGTTCTTTTGTATGATCCTTTTACAATGTAATAATATAATATATTATTGAAGTTTAGTGGCCAGTTACTTACGTTAGTTGGCCAACTTTACGAGCGAAAAATTCGAAAACGTTAACAAGTAATATATATATTATATTCGTATCTTTAGTCGTTACTAAATAAATATCAGTCAGTATAATTTCAAAAATTAACTATTAGTCGAATCTTATTTCAAGTTAATACGAGAGAAAAGATGACATATGACTTAAAATACTACCAAAGCGAGAACGCAGTAAGTATAAGTTTCTTTTAAACACTTCCTGCAAGGCCGACACTAAAGTATCATTGTTTCAATGATGTACAATAACATACGTATCATGTTACATTCAACGTATCAGCGACACTTTCCCCGTGGTTGACAAAGTCGACTCAACTGAATTACACTATGAATAAAGCATTGTTTACGGCACATCACGACAAAACTGGGAAAAGATGCAAATTCAAGCTAAGCTTAAGCGACTAAGAGCATAAGAGAATACTAGTATTAAGCTGTTTGTTTGACTTGCTTGATTCTTTACCTTTTAGACGCCACACCTTATTTCATTATTTTTTTTATTTCATTTCATTCTTTATCTATATTTTTTTTTGTTTTATATTGTCATTCGGGAGAGTACTGTTTCTTGGGCCACAGCTAGGGTTGCCAGATGGCCGGGATTTCCGGGAAAGTCCCGGAATTTCACGTGTGGTCCCGTGTCCAGTAATTACACTTTACTGTCCCGAAATTCATGATCACTAGTTTTTTTCCACAAAGTAACGACACCAAGGGGCGGCGCGCATACTCGTACCTCGGACGAGCCGAGATGATTTTTATTTAAAGAGTAGCTTAATTTTAATTTGGAATTAAAAGATTGTGAATATGTGATTGTGTATGGTATGAATACAAATTACAGTGTGTTAATTAATATCTACCTATAGATTTTATAAAAAATAAATATTCCTTTTAAAATAAGTACCTAACTAGTATTTTTGTATTGCCCGTCCATCAGCAAACATTTGTAGTTGGATTCGGACTCTAAAAACTCCAACTTCGTTTGTAACCCCAGAAATGTCCAGGAAATAATAAGCCCGTATCTGGCAACCCTAGCCACAGCTAACGCTATTCCAGGGGACAGAGCCTCACACTTTACTGTTGATCTTATTATTATTAATAAACATTTTCCATTTTCTTTTTTTATTCTATAATGATTTTCCAATTGAATTTATTTATGTATTCAGTTAAATAATGTTTGTTTATTATAATCTTTTGAGTCAAATTGTCCGCAATATTTTATATTTCCAGCAAATTTGCTTTAACCCAACCAGTAGAGCAAGGTGTATGCCTAATAAATAATATAAAATGTATAGATTCGATAAGATTATGCAGCTCTTAGGTTAGTAATAGTTTTATGTTTTGAATCTAAGTAGTTTGCAAATAAATGTTTTCTTTCTTTCATATACTTTACAGGCTTACGGCATAATAGAGATACTAAGGGTAAGTCGGCCAATTTCCTAACAAAAAACTACAATACATCGGCAGTGCACAGAACAACCTCACCGTTTGTTTGGATCGCAAGATTTTGTAACCAGTTACGGAATAAAAAAAAGGTGGTCGACGAAGCATTGTTAGGTCTAGACTGGTTTGAGAATGATACTTGCACAGAATTCAAGCAATGATTCAAAGTCTGCCAAGGAGCCAGTTGAAAAGTTTAAAAAAAGTATTTAAGTTGGTACTGTAAAGGCCCAATTAAAATGATCAAACGTTGTACCGTTAGCAACGGAAGTTGGTTAATTGATCGAGTGAGCGAAGCGAACGAAGATTCTAGTTTCAACTTGGGCGATTTGGCATTTTATGTATGTATGTATGTATGTATGTATGTATGTATGTATGTTTGTCTGGCCATAACATTCGAACCGTTCATCCGATCTGCATGAAATTTGATAAGACGACAGCTTGTACTTGAGAAATTTACTGGTAAGTATATGAGTAAAATCCGATGAAGGGTTTTTAAGATATGGGGTTTTTTAAGGCGGCAAAAATAAAAAAAGTGACTTAAAAAAATCAAGTTACATGTCAAACGAAAGGGCTTTGTTTGGACATTCCAAAACAATTTTTACTTTTTTTCTGGGACGATCGGTTTTAGAGATACAACAAAAAATAGTAGTTTTTAAACTAACACATATTTAAAAGTATTACACGGGTATTTATCGCGTTTACCTTTATTATTTTCCCGACGTTTCGGCTATGTTGCAATAGCCGTGGTCGCGGGCAGACTGGAGCATTGAACTTGAGATCTACCGTCGTCGAGAAGTGGAAGCAGTTTCAACAACTACCCTCACTTGAACGTCAGAAACCATAATGTCCGTGTTCACACTACGACACACAACACTGACAGTGTCCGCACACTTCGATAACACATCGCGACGTACACACCTACCAATGACGGGATTCCACGTAGAAGAAAGTCTGAATCCGTCTTCACGATTGAAATTAGGATATTTCTTAATTTCAATCGCCTCACGAATCATCCTTTTGTGGTAGTGTCGTTCATTGGACAGTACCTTGGGATCATGAAGTTCAATCCAGTGATTAGGTCCTGAATCCACAAGGTGCTCTGCTATGGCTGACTTTGTTACCTGGCGGTTTTTAACTGCAGCAATGTGCTCCTTCACGCGCTCGGCTATTGTGCGCTTAGTCTGCCCAATATAGGCGCGGCCACAACTGCAGTCGACTTTATACACACCAGGTATTTGCAGAGGTATGCTGTCTTTTGGTGTCCGCAGTAGCTTTGCCATCTTCGTGAGAGGGGTAAATATCGACTTGATGGAAAACTTCTTCAACACATTTCCTATTCTGTCCGTTACTCCCTTCAAATATGGCAAGAACGCGGGCTGTCTGCTAACACCAACTGGTTTTCTACTAGTCGTACGTGTCTGCTTGCTTCTGTTGACATTTCCATACCCATTACGTTTTAGAACCTCCTGAACATGCGCCAACTCTCCGTCTAGATGTTCAGGGTCACAGAGATTATACGCTCTGTTTGTCAGAGATGAAATGACAGACTGCAGATGTAGAGGGTGGTGGTGTGAAGCAGCATTCAGATATCTATCAGTGTGTGTCGGTTTTCTGTAAACGTCGGGAAAATAATAAAGGTAAACGCGATAAATACCCGTGTAATACTTTTAAATATACAACAAAAAAGTTAAATTAAGATAACCAGCGACCCAAGAGCTCCCATCTCTAAGAGTTGCGTTGGCATCAAGGTTTTTCTACTGGTCGGCGAGTTACTTTGCTTTTTCTTATTTTTTTTTCTTGAAATAAATTAAGGAGGTACTCAGTTCTCATAAAATGGTGACAACGACCAGGTCTGATGATGGAGCCAAGGTCTGTTCAACGGAACTCTTCAATAAATAGGCCAATAGAGTTGAAACTTGGTTACCGTACCAAGTTAGTAGGCGGTAGTCAGAAAAAAGTCCAAACATAATGTTTGGACTTGCCTTTGACTACCACCTACTCAAAGTTTTGGTGCGTTCGTCGGGTCGCATCACGAGATCTCAGTTCGGGGCGAACTACTAGTAGTTAAAGTTTTTATTTAAATACTTATACTTCGCGTTATTAATATTGTTATGGACAATCATTAAAATATTTGTCAATATTTTGACAATTGCTACGGGTTCCATAGTTATTCATGGTTAAAATCGCCCGTTGCTGACTACCCTTTCGTTATATCAAGGCAGTAAAGCAAGGAGTCCGCGTGAATTTGTCTTAATGAAAGAGTTTAAAACTACATTTAAAGACTTTTCAAAGTCACTTTTGCCGACACCGGTACTAGAACAGTTCAGTTTTTGCTGTTCATTTAAAGTTTTATGGGAACAGGAATACTCAGCGACGTTCCCGATTGAAATCGGCCGAACGTGCATGACGCTCGTGATGAAGCGCCGAGCTTCACAGTTATATGACTAAACTGACGGCACGAAGACTGCTCGGAGGTAGGTCTAACTCGTCATTTAAAGGCATTTTTGTGGTATATATACTGCTGTTTTGAGAGTTTCAGTTATTTAATTTAGTTATTTAACAGATGAGAATTTTAAGAGTAGTAGAGTCTTTGTTAAGGGCTCGTCCGCGGAAGTTCTACCACCACGCCTTTTTCTGCCGCCAAGCAGAATTTCTGTGTGGTTGCCGGTGTAATAACAGGCACATGAAGGCTTAACATAGGTGTGCCTCAAGTTGATGGACGCAGGGCAGTGCATCGTAGGGCACGTTCCTACCGTGCGTGACTTACGAGGCAATGCTTTGTTATAGGTGATGGTTACGACTTAACATCAGGTGGGCCATCTGCTTGTTCCAGCAGCTAGTTGGATTAAAAAAAATGGTGTTCAGCTAAATTTGTTAACTTATTTATACGTTTAGATTGTACCTACTTAATTAAGTTTAAGCGCCCGATATAGAAATAGAAATACATTTTGCGATACCCAAAAGGGTGAATAGTCTAAAGTGCAGTGCCTTCTAACATAAAAACATATGTAACACTTATTTCTGTGAATAAATTTCTTGTATCTTGGTTATGAGAAAGATTTTTCATGAGTTCACCTACCAATACGTTCACATACCAATAATACAGTCTATGTTGCAAAGTGATTGTAATGTCAGTAATGAGAGGTATAATTAATCCATGACGGTCGATAGCATCAATTTAATAAAAACGCATTGAAGTCGTTTTCTTTAATTATAAACATACGAAGCACAAATAAAACATGAGGAATGAGTGCCAGCAACCTCCTTGCATCGATGAATTCGAAGTAACCTTCATAACTAGTTTCAGTAACACGCGATCAATCCCAAAACACGCTTTAGCTACATTATTATTTACTACGATTAATCTGTAAGTTATAAATAAGTAGATAAGTGCTAAAATGGCTTGAAAAGAAAACATGTCTGATCCTCACCTCTATATGGCGATAACAACTTTTGCAGCGTGGGATTTTGTTCTCATAGGTGACATCCGATGATCTCATTTTAAAACAGGAAATACTGACAAGCTTTTATATGCGGTCGTGTGGTCAGCTTTGAGTCATAAATCATGACTATCCTATTGCCATCATGAATAACCTCAGAACAAAAAAAAAAGATTTAACAAGTAAAAATAAATAATATTTTTAGTAAAAACAATGCACGCACTTGAATCATACTTTAAATCAATGCTTATTTTAATTTCTTCCAATTACCATCCAGGATTTTTTCCCATGGTTTATTAACCAAAAGCTAACTGGTTTCCGCTAAGTGAGTAAAATACTCACGACCCGACACGGAAATGCATAAACAAGCGCAAAACTCGTCGCGTGACCGCTTTGTAGGGCAATAGGCATCGTGATCCTGCCTTACCGTGGTCTTTGTATCCTTCACAATTAGTGCCTGATTCGCCTGGCACTTCGAGCAGCCCCGTAGTGGTATGAACATCGGGTATCTGATGTAGAGCGATGATAGCGTCGTTATAATAGGCTCTGATTCGCGATTCGGCAATGCAGCCTTGACTCAAATGTAGAGCGCCCTTCTTTGAACCGTGGTTTGTCAGCAAAAATAGCGAATAGCGAATTTTGTTGTACAATCACATTTATTACTGTCGCTTGGTAGCCTAGATTCCAAGCAATTATACTTTTCGGATGAAAGTTTTTCTGTTCTGTCAAAATTTCTTTGGGGTGTTTAGTCTTTGGCACATGAGTATGAGACCTACTACTTTAGTGCACCATTCATCTGATCTATATAAGCACTAAGCAGCCTAGTAATGGAGCCCTACCATACTTGGCTGGTATTCTTGATAATTTAAGCTCAAACCTAATGTGGTTGAGCTTAAATTATCAAGAATACCAGCGAAATATGTTCATGGTTTTTAGGGTTTCGTACCCAAAGGGTAAAACGGGACCCTATTACTAAGACTCCGCAGTCCGTCCTTCTGTCTGTCCGTATCTCATGAACCGTGATAGTTAGACAGTTGAAATTTTGATGAATTATGATGTGTTTCTATTGCCGCTATAACAACAATTACTAACAAACAGAATAAAATAAATATTTAGGGGTGCTCTCATACAACAAACGTAATTTTTTTGCCGTTTTTATAAATAATGGTAAAGAACCCTTCGTGCTCGAGTCCCACTCGCACTTGGCCGTTTTTTATAGGTCATAAATATGTAAAATGTGCGGTGCAGTGCCTACCTGAGTCATCATCATGTCCGGTGTTGAGCTGCAGCGCCAGCGCGCGCAGTTGCTTGTAGACCTGCACGGCCTCGCTCCTCAGCCAGCCGCTGTCCTCCTCGTCCGGCTCCGACTCCATCTCGGCGTGCAGCGAGCGCGTGGTGGTGTTCAGCTCGGTGGGCTCCGGCCCGCCGATGCGCTCCGCCAGCGTGTCGTGCGATCTCTGCAGCCGCTCCAGCTCCTTCAGCGTGTTCTGATACAGATGTTCCTAAAGGAAGATAGAATATTAAATGCTTCATTTGGAAGTTTCTGTCTAAGCGCTACGAGAATGTGAACTGTTGAATGTTATTTCGACATGTTTCGCATGGGGATTGCAGTTGTACCTAAGCTGTTTAAACTGTTTAAACTGTTTACCACTAGCCAATATAAAAACACAAGCAGACCGAACACTGAAAATCGCAGTAGTAAAAACTGTGTCGTAAGCTTATGT
Source organism: Chloroclysta siterata (assembly GCA_932294275.1). Classification (NCBI taxonomy): domain Eukaryota; kingdom Metazoa; phylum Arthropoda; class Insecta; order Lepidoptera; family Geometridae; genus Chloroclysta; species Chloroclysta siterata. Next base: position 2,182,534 of record OW028607.1, on the reverse strand, counting down.
TAGGCCACGGAAAACTGCCGTTTTAGTAACTAAAAAATGTGGAGGTTAATGTCTAAAAACTAGAATTACAAAAGCACCTGCTACCTAAGAAATGAAAACACACGATACATTATTCATGGCTATATTAAGACATAGGGAGTATGTAAATTAAATAGACCGTCTACTACGATGATGCAACCTTCTAACTCTATAGGCTCTTACGTGTGTTCAGAGTTGAACTTGACACTTTGGTTGGACACACTTTCAAATTAATGTGTAATAACTAGTTTAAAAAATACTCAACAAAACGCGAGTTAAACCTGCGCGTGAGTTCCTGAATGACTGGATAGGGAATAAGTGAGTGATCGTTATTGGAAATGAAGGCTTATCAATTCGCCAGGACCAATAGGCACCGATGCCACCTCATTAGTTATTCCATTGTATCGTAACAGTCATGAAACGCATGAAAATAATGAATTGTTTAGGTAGTTGAAACCATATCGGTCCATTATCAATGTCAGACTTGCGGTTGTGCACCTTCCATATTTTTTACACTTCTAAAACAATAGGTAAGTAACTTAAATCATATCGTAAATTTAAGCAATAGTTTAAGGCCGTTATTTAGTACAGTCTTCTTCATCTTGTCTCGAGTTACTAGTTCTTTCGAAACAGTGTGGAGAAAAGGCCCCTTCCGAGCACTTGACACATGTTTTAGAATTTTTTAGGTTCTGTTACATGCCGGTTTCTATTCGATGTTTTCCTTTACCGTTTGAGAGTACTGGTACTGTGCTTAACATTAAAAATTGGTGCACGATCGGTTTTGAATCCACGAAGTCCACGAACTAAGGATCAAAAGGCGGGGCCGCTACCACTAGATCACCAGTGCTCTCAGTTCTTAGTGCCGTTTAACAGTATTTTGAACCGTCATATAACAGCGAATGTAACTTTGATTCTCAATTTTATTCTCAGTCACAGTTTCTTAATAAAGCTCTGCTGGACTTGCTACGTGTGCAATTCACATGCCTACGATTTCTATCCATTGCAACACAATTCACTAACTTCCACACAAAGTTTTTCCTGTCGTAGGTACAACATAATAGAGTTGTATGGATGGTATTTCCCAACGCGAACCTTCAAGTCGAGATTAGTTCTTAATTACAGCTATTGTTCTCATATCAAATCAACGGAAATTACATGGAACGCATTACCCCCCTTTTGGCTACTTTTAAAGTGAAAGGGCCACTAAATAGTTAGAATTTCGGTGAGAATGAGCACGATAAATGAGAAATTAAACTATTCTAATGTAGGTATCATCTATAAACAACGACTTAACAAAAGTTTTTAATTTTCGTCGTTCGTGGTCGCTTTTATGTGTGTATGAAAAATGACCGTAATAAAAATCTCTGCTGCATAATGGAAAAAACAAGAAATCCATAATTTGTGCAATTGCTATGAAAGTTTATGCCTAGAATAAAATAAGGGTTTCCTATTTTGTAATAAAATACTGAGAAGACAAGGAGTTATCATCAAAGTAACTGTGAACCGATGAACAATACACTGAGAAACTCTCCAAAGTCAAAAGGCCCCTTAAAGATAGTTGAATCTAGCCAGTTCCACGCGAGCAAGCCCCGATATAATAATAATAATAAAATTTTATTTCAGACACTTTCTGTATTACATTTGTGGTCCATATTAAATATATACCTTACATAATAATATAAGTAAAACTTCAGCGATGACGAGGGTGTCTCATGTCATGCTCTTCGCCCTCACCTGTTCCTTGAGCTGCCTCTCGAGCGCCACTATCCTGTCGTTGGCCTCGTCCAGCTGCTGCATAAGGTTGTCTTTGTCGTGCATGGAGGAGGTCAGTCGTCGCTCCAGCTCCGCTCGCTTGTCGCCCATCAGAGCCAGCTCCGATTTGAGAGACTCCAAGCTTGTGACATGGTCCTAGAAAAACATGAGATTGTGGTTACATGAGCCCGCTAGTGCTACTGGGCAAATGTGTGCTTTTAAGCTTTTAAGGCTTGATAAGCTGTTGGACCCCGCATGAAACATAAACAAAAACTTCCATGGCTATACTACAGCACGTGTTTATTTAGAAATGTGAGAATTTGATTTAGAGAGCCTTTAACTGACGGCGACGAGACTCACTATACTTAAGTCTGTCAAAGTGAAACATTTCTTAAGTCACAAAAATAAATTTGAAACACCTGGGGCCCTATCGTCAGCTCTAAATTTTTACTGTCAATATTAGCAGTTGTGAAAACAGTCTTGCAAACAATGCTGAGCTAAACTGGCTTGTATAAGTTGACCTCTAACACACACATGCGTAGATTAGCTGACATAGTGTTGTTCTTTCTGGACATCTACTTAACTTTTTTGACATCTCTAACCTTTTTTTTCGGTAATTTTCGATTTTATTTATCAAGGAGAAGAAAAAGAATAAACGACTCTCTCCGCGGGTTTACACATGGCTAAGCTCTGTTCACTAAATTTAGACAGTAGCATTTTCGCTCGAGATTTATGTAAGTACTAAGTAAATTATCTTGCAGATTAACTTAGTAGATCTGGTGAATTTCGAGGATAAAGGCAAAGTCAAAGTCAAAAGGTATTTATTCAATAAAATCACAAGGATTACTTTGAAACGTCTTAAAGCTAGGTGACTCTAGGTGCCAGTTCCACGAAACTAAAGCCTAGAAGAACAGGCAACAAACTTACGGCTTGACGGCTTACCTCTCTTTTGTCTGATCCTAGTTACAAGGTGCATGCAATATTGAAGCTCCAGTATGGTGACAATCGAATTTAGTGAGTCGTAGGCATAACAAAAAAAGGTAAAGGTAAACAAATTCATAAAACAATACACGCTACGATTCAAACGAATTATACCTAATGCATACAAACAATTTATTAAAGTAGAGAAAAAAAACACAATAGTACAGACATTGCAGACATGTTAGCTGGGTAGAGCGAACGGGATATCGGCTCACGCACTTTTATCACTAATATAGCTAACTGAAGTATAGTAAACTTTCCTTATTTAAGTTATTGTACGTAATAGCTCTCTCATATTCGAAAAATCTAAAATCTCGTATACCATCGCTTACCCACTAGTGAAACGTCGTGAAATTGCAGATATTATCTATTTGGGTAAACTAGCATTATCTCAAATTGACTGTTGTGAGCTGTTTAGTGATGTGGAATTCTACGTTGCTGGCAGCTTCCGAAGGTTCTTATTTGCAATCTATCAAATCGTTGTATTTCTTATTTCGAGAAGCATTCCGCAGACAGTAATTGGCTCTGGGGTAATGCGATCATTGATCATGATCTTAGTTTTATCTAAGTTCATACCCAGGCCAATCCGTCGTGAGGCAGCAGCTAGGCTGTTCAGCATCTGTAGTATGTCCTGCAACGATTCTGCCAATACGACGATATCATCAGCAAATCGTAAGTGCAAGATGTATTTGCCGTTAATGTTGATGCCCATTCCGGTCCAGCTCAGCGTCTTAAACAAATCTTCCAGTGCGCATGTGAACAATTTGGGGGATATGACGTCCAATTATTATTATTTTTCAATTTATAGTCCACTAAACTTAGCCATATGCAAAGCCGCTGTAAGATCTGTCAACTGAATAATTATTATAATCAGACTAGTTGCTACCCGCGACTTCATCCGCTCCCAATAATTTACTAAAACTTAAAACGAAATTTAAACATAAGATTTGGTTCTGTAACTATTACATTTATTAAATATTCTATTCAATCACTTCAGCTTGCTTACTCAAACAACTTCAGTCACTTGTTCGAGATACTCAATCACTTAATTCTGTATCAATAATAAATAACCCACGTAGTATTTTGCAGTTTACTTTTTTTTAGGGGTGCTCTGCTCTGACTACCCCTACCAAAAAAATAACGATATGCTAACTAAGTTTCGGTTCAATAGGCCAATTTATTCCGTTCAACATTACTAGGCTCCATCGCAGAATCATCAAGCTGTCACTATTTTAGATTCACAAAATACTAGTGGTTAGCCACGAACTGTATGAGATCTCGTAATGCGATACGAAGGCTTCGAAAGTGGTTGTCAGAGGCAAATCCATATATTATATTTGGACTTGCTTCTGACTACCGCTTTCTAACTATGGTATCCAAGTTTCTACTCTATTGGAATATTTATTGAAGAGTTCCATTGAACAGACCTTGACTCCATTATCAGACCAGATCGCTGTCACCATATTATGAGAATTAAGTACCTTCTTAAATTACCTATTACAAAAAAAAGACTACTATGTTTTATCTGGGTCAGACGATCCAACTAGGTAGGGCCAACTTCGATAAAGAGGTCAGCCGACGAATCCAACTCGGATGGGCAGCGTTCGGGAAGTTACGCCACATAATCTCGTCACAGATACCGCTGAGGCTCTCAAGACGAAAGTCTTCAACCAGTGTGTGTTGCCAGTGATGACTTATGGAACTGAGACGTGGTCGCCTACTATTGGCCTCATCAACAAGCTCAAAGTTGCACAACGGGTTATGGAGAGAGGAGTTTCACTACGGAATGGAATCAGAAATTAGTAAATCCGCAGAATCAGCAAGTTGAAGTGGCAATGGGCAGGTCATATAACTCGAAGAACTGATAACCGCTGGGAAATAAAGGTTCTCAAAAGGCGACCACGAACAGGAAAATGAAGCGTGGGATGCCCTCCTACCCGATGGACTGACGACATTGTTAGGATCGCGGGAAGACGGTGGATGGAGAGGGCTTGGAATCGTTTTTGCTGGAAATGTATAGGCCTATGTCCAGTAGTTGACTTGTTTGGGCTGATGATGATGATGATGATGATGATGATGATGGAAAAAAAAGTCAAGTATAAATCAAAAGTAAAAGTATAGGCCTCGATCAAGTATAAAATAAGTAATATAATCATTCAATTTCATCAGCTATAATCACTCATTAAATTTATAAAAAAAAACCATAGATGTAAGTGAACGTATGAGCGTCTTGTATTTAAATGTTTAAAATGTACGTATTAGATCATGAAATAAAGTATCCACCCTCGGGATTCAAGATATCTGTAGGTTAAAGCATAAAATACAAACAGACATACCTACAGACACACTTTCGTTATCGATGGTATGGAGGAATGTCGGATGGATATAGAAATGGAATTTGTAAAACTCAGCCTTTCTTGTAGCGATAGATGTGTTATTGCGACAGAAAGGTATTAAATGTTTGTGGACCTCTCTGTGGTAGGTAATTGTTAAAATAGTGACCGCAGTTTTTGTGTTGTTTGCTTCAAATAAACTATCCTAATTTACAAGGCACTATAAAATGTAGCAGTCTCTTTCTTCAGCTGAAACAAAACTTATATGATTTCAGGATTTAAATATGAATCAATTTAAGTAGAAAAATCCAAGCCACACCTAGCTACTGAATAAATTCGATCAGATTTTCAGACTTCAGAAATCTTACCATACAAGCTCGAACACTGAGAAGCATGTCGAAGCATGAGCATGAATTGGTTACAAAATAAAATGCCTAATTAATTGATACGAGTACGTCATCGATAATTTATTGAGTATAAAAAACACTTCAACACAATTTTTCAAACACTGAGTTTTTTTATTGACATAATTCGCTTAGCTTAGTTTAGTAGAACAAAAATATCTAATATTCTGTGCAAGCAACGCAAGTACTCATTCAATCATTCAGAAGTCCCATTGCAGTTGCCTGGTGCTAACAATCTTGTTTTCGGTGCTGTGTATCAGGTGTGTGTGTGCAGCGTTTCTTATTGGCTCATCATTATCCATTGCTGAACGTAACCTGGATATATCCTGTAATAAAATATATTTATAGAAGAAGTAATCGTACCTGTACTTACTTTACGTAAAGCAGATTGTTACACAAGAGGTTGTTATTACTATGAAGGCGAAATATTGAACCCAGAGATCAACAAATTAATGGGTTCTCATCACCACATATATTTTCCATATTTTCCGCCGTTTGAGCATAGCTTTGAAATACAAAGATTGCGAGCACTTGTGGTGTAGCGACTTTTCCTTAGAATGGGCAAAAGGATGGCTCAAAAAAAGACTTTAAGATAAAATTAATAGTAAACAATTCTTAAAATTTTTACATTATTTGAGATGCTTTTACCAAACTAGTGACATAATTCAAATTGACAGCTGGTTTTATTTTTCGCAGATCTAGGGTTGCATAAGTAGGTATGTATATTATGAAATATTAGAGTCGAATATTACCTACTGTCATAATAAAAAGAGTATTTATTTGATTTTGATTTTGCAGTAGGGGTAAAAGAGCTGAAATGTGAGTAAAAAATGCGTTTGTATGTTTTTTATTTGATTTTTAGTATACAACTAGCTGATGGAGCAAGCAGATGGCCCACCCGATGTTAAGTGATAACCATTACCTTTAACAAAGCATTGCCTCGAAAGTCACGCACGATAGAAACGTGCCCTACGATGCACGCCTTGCATCCATCAACTTGAGTGTTGCCTGTAATTACACCGGCAACAACACTATTCAAACCGAAACACAGCAACGCTGCTTGGCGGCAGAAAAAGGCGTGGTGGTACTCCCCGGACGAGCCCTTCACAAAGAGCTCTACTACTCTTTAAAACAACAGTAATAATGATTATAAAATTTACGATGATAATACTAAGTTAAAGTTGGCTGGTAGGTAGATATATGTATTAAGTACCTACTATTAGGTATTATAGATCGAGTGAGCGAAGCGAACGAAGATCTTACAATAAACTTGGGCGATTTCGCATTTTATGTTTGTATGAAAGTTCGTCGGGCCATAACTTTCAAACCGTTTATCCAATCTGCATGAAATTTGGTATGTTTGCAGCCGATTATATTATAGTTATAAGTATTCATAACAAAGCCTTTATAGTCGTTACAAACAAAGCTATTTTTGTCGCGACAAAATGATATATGAGTGCGTTCAAGGTCAGAAAGTTCTTCATAATTTTGTACGATAATTTGGTTTCATATACGAGTAGAAGTAGTTCAGTACGTAAGTAGTTAAAAATCTTTGTAGTTCAGTACGGTTAAGTTTCTGATTATTAGGCCATGCTCCACCATGCAGGGACAATGAGACCACCTCGGGAGCGACTTACGAGGCAGTGCTGATGATGATTATAGCTGATGGTTACCACTTAACATCAGGGGCCATCACTTCCATCAGCTAGTTGTAGGTATAAAAAAAGGCTTCTGTCCCACGCAAGCTGAATAAAAATATAAAGTAACAGTCTCACAAGAAAAGTTATCGCTCATCAATAAGAACATAGTAGGTACTCATTGATTCGAGCATATTTGAATATTTGATTTGATTGTAAGCCCTAATCGCAAATGGTCTCGAGGAATTGGCGTTATATTTACTTAGAAAGTTCCAAAATGGTCCTTGTGATAGAACTGAATAAAGACCATTTTGCTTTTGGTTGCCGGCCATTATGTCATCTGAAAAGTTGTGAATGTCAAAAATAACTAACTTGTTTGCCTAATATATGGTACCGTGAGCTTTCTTAAAGCTGACCTGTGTGAGCAACACACTGACATGTTTTTCAAGGTCAAGTGACGTTCAGAAACTAGGTAACATAAATTTTCATATATTTATCGGTAATTTGCGGTTTTTGGATTTTAGTACATATTAAACCTTTAGTCTATGAAATTCACTTTGTTTGGCAAATTTAAACTATGAAAGATACTTAACAAATTTTTTAAGAAGGTTTGTGGCTCTAAAGTTGTATTTAAATTGTTTGAAAATGATACAAACTATTTATTGCTAGAAGAGATTTTGAATGCATCATGTCAAATTTATCCAACCTGGCGAGAATAAATTTGGGTCATTACGACCCTGCTGTAGGGTCTGAAAGATATAATATGCTGATTTATTTTTATACAAGCATTCACGTGATATCTATTGAAATAAAAAGTAACCTATATGCTTTTCCGGGTCACAAATTACGTTTCAGCTGAATTCGATAAGAAGGTTAGTGGGAAAATGGAATTTATGGTATTTGTTGGATAGGCAGTAGTTCTAAAACATGATTTCGTTCCATTCTTATTACGCACTAGATGCCGCCCGCAGCTTCACTGTGTTAGTAGTAATAATAAGCGCTCAGGAACGAATAAAACTTAGTGAGTTTTATTCGTTCTTAGCAATAACCTATATCGTATATATTTTTTTACACTTTTACCATAACAATTACAAACTGGATAATAATATGTCATTTTTTTAATACAAAACAAACGAACTCGATTCGCGTTAGGCGCATCAATCCCTTTTTTGCTATCTTGTACCGCCACGTATCGCCAGGACACTTTGGGCTACTCAGGGCAATTCCGGCTCAAATCATAAATTTGTATGCCTCAAGTATATGGACGCAGAGCAGAGCAGAGCAGAGATCTATCTTACGAGGCAATGTAGTGACGGTTACCACTTAACATCAGATGGGCCATCTGCCTGTTCCATCATATTTTATGCTGTGCCGTAATTTTATACAGGTTAAATAACGGTACAATCATATCTTTTTATAGGATTAAGGCACCGTTAAGATTTTTCAGTACAAAAATATGCTAAATAAATATGAAGTAATTATGTAATTTCATTATGGTCATAATGACCAACCTCAATCTAGATATGCTCTTTTTGGAACGAATCTTCGCCGGGTTAATGTCATTACTGTCAGTCAAGTGTGTCAATTGACAGTGTTCCAATTTTATCGCTATAAGCGCTAGATTTAACACTTTTATGGCACAAATGGCGAGCATTTAAAAATGTTATTACTATCTTAAGAATAGGCGCTCTCTAGACCGTCAATGTGACTAATTATCAAATAATGTAAATTTATTCATAATCAAGAGTGTTGTCTATAAAACTATAGTAAAGGGTATTTATTGATCGCCATACCTAAAATATGAACTTATTATGAGTACACAGCACTTATTTGAACTAAAAATCAACTACAAACGGAGTAAATCACAAAACAGTTGTGAAAAAAGTACCTCTTCACAGACCTGCTAAAAATCTGTCCAGTGTATGAAGAAACATTGCCACACTGATCGCATAAAGATAGCTCACGATACGAATATCTGTCAAATAAACCTGGTCAGCTTTTCCAAGAACTCACACATACGCACCATGCATGTAAACGTATTTTCTGATGTGTTCCAAATTCAAAATTGATAGAAGGTTAACCCGTCGACGGTGGTATACGGCTGGAGGCGGGACTATTGATATCAAACTACTTATTTCAATAAATTATAAATGGATGTAATATGTACATAAAATTAATACTGAATTCTTTTGAAATAGACAATGCTATTTTATGAAAAAATAACCTATTTGCCTTCGAAAACTACTTACGATCAGACTAGACTTGTAAAAGATAGCAAATGTATGCCGATCCATTATTTTCGCAGCTTATGAATTCAAATTATACATATCTTCCAGTTTCAAATTAAAAACTGCAAGATTACAGACATGTGTAATAAAAGAGGCCTAGTAAGACTACCAAAACAACAAAGAAACCTTGTTTTATATCCTTGTGTATTTTTATAACGAATAATATTGGTTAAAGCAGTTGAGATTAGTTTTTTACGCATAACTTGAACAGCACTATATTAAACACGCTTCATTTTTATCCAATTGCTGCCGCCGATAGGCGGTCTGAAACTTGAAGCACTCGACGGGTTACATGAAGCCATCACGGCACAACGAAACGTCATCTAGTACGAAAAAACTTGTCAGCTATTCTTTTATCTGGTTGCAGTTGAACAGACTCGATGACGTGTAATATTTGGTAGGTGCCGGTACGAAATTGACGTTTCAAGAATGTTAAAAGACATGGCGATAGCCCCCCTGGCTGAGTGTCAACGGTGAAAGATGGAATAGGGGTAGATAAAATAGAAAATACATACCCACAAATATTAACCCATGTGTTAAATGAACAAAAATTTGAAACAATTAAAATAGCTTTTGTTAACAACAATATCTCAACGAACTATTTCCCAAATATCTTTTAGTGACTTTTGACTTTTGATTCTTCAAGTTTGGTTCGACAGTACATTTAAATAGTTTTGAATTTGGAAACTAAATTTGATTACTTTGATTTGCTTGTTACCTGCAAACTAGTCTTTCTCATAGAACATTGATCTTTGAGTCCCTCGAGCTGTGCAATGAGACTTGCTTCTACGGCGGACGACTCCTTCAGCTGTGTCGTCAATCTCGAGTTCTGTGCTGTGAGCTCCGCTATTAGGCTGGCTTTCTCCTCATCACGCTGTTGGCAGAAAATAACATTTATTGGACCACATAAGAGTTTAAAGATGAAATACCCAGGCACAGAATAGAAGTACTACGAATATAGGTAAGCACTACGGCCCAAACTCAAATACATAAACAAGAGGCATTTTGGTCAAAACAATTCCAGGCTTTTCTGACACCTTTATGTTAGTTACAGATTAGAAATATTTGTATAGACAACATTATTGAAAACTGAAACAGCTTCAAGACTTTAATCCCCAGGGTAGATATCCCCTCAGATCTCTTAGTACCAAGTACTAACTCCAGATTTTTTTGAGGATGTCTTAGGGGGGTAGTCAGAGGTACGTCCAAACATTTCATTTGGTACATACCCACATTTTGCAGTAGTTGGTATTCCATACGTGACAGGTTGCAAGCCCATCGCCGCTGTGAGAATACTAACTTGTTTCCTCACGATGTTTTCTTTCACCGTTTAAGAGCACTGGCATTGCTCACATAATTTTTTTGATAGGAAAAATCCATTGGTGCACGACCGGATTCGAACCTGCGACCTTACGATCGGAAGGCGGGGTCACTCCCACTAGACAGACAGGTGCTATACAACATTATAGACAACATTATTGAATCCGAGAAATATTTTTCTATTTCCATCATTTAAAATTTAAATGATATATTATTTTTCCCATTCGTTTTAGCCAATGTATTCATACCAATGTAATCTTAATATATTATATAAAATGCTAATGTTCGTACGTGTGTCCACGGTTTTCTCTATGATCCGCAACTTCGATCAACTTCCCGTTGGGATGGCAAATACCCCTTGGTCTCCTGGTGTGCATAAGGGAGTTTGGTCGGGGTGGGTGGAAGAGGGTGGTTGTGGGTGGCGAAAATGTGGAATAATATATATCTGTCCTTCTCCAACTAAACATGTTAGAGAAGGACAGAAAACTTCTGTAAAATTCTTAAAATCTCGGGAATCTCGGGAATGATCTAGAATGTTCCAGAATGTGTGCAACTGATGAAATCAATCTAGAAAGTTCTAAAGCTTTCTGGAATGATCTGGAAAGTTCCAAAAAGCCGTGCAATTATTGTAATCGATCTAGAATATTTCAGAAAGCTTCTGGAATGATCTAGAAAGTTCCAAAATGTGTGCAATCTTTAAAATTGATCCGAAATGGTCTAGAAAATTCTAAAAATTTCTGAAATGATCTAGAAAGTTCCAAAATGGTTGCAATTGTTGTAATCGAACTAGAATGTTGTAGAAAGTTTCTGAAATGATCTAGAAAATTCTAAAAATGCTGAAATGATCTAGAAAATTCTAAAATGGTTTCAATTGTTGTAATCGATCTAGAATGTTGTAGAAAGTTTCTGAAATGATCTAGAAAATTCTAAAAATTTCTGAAATGATCTAGAAAATTCTAAAATGGTTTCAATTGTTGTAATCGATCTAGAATGTTGTAGAAAGTTTCTGAAATGATCTAGAAAATTCTAAAAATTTCTGAAATGATCTAGAAAATTCTAAAATAGTTTCAATTGTTGTAATCGAACTAGAATGTTGTAGAAAGTTTCTGGAATTATCTAGAAAATTCTAAAAATTTCTGAAATGATCTAGAAACTTCCAAAATGCCTACAACTTGAAGATCATTCAAAGTTCGAGTGAACAGTAATAAAACAAATTCAAGCAATTCCGAGAAACAAAAACGACCGAACTATTTGAATATTCTAGAGTGTTTTGGTACTAGAAATTTCTATATTTGACGATATATAAGTACTTGACTTTTCGTCAGTACATGCGATGTATTTTAACCCGAGCAACGCCGGGTTTCGCTGCTAGTTCCATATAAAACATAATTTTATTTGAGTGCATCAAACTTAAATTTTGAGTTTATAAATCTCTATTGTTAGTCACTCTGTAGCGTTTCCAGGAACCCAGTGCCGGAACACATTTCCATCCACAGGTTAAACATCCCAATACTCAATGTAATCAAGTGTTTAGCCATATAGAACTGCATTGTTCTAAGCAAGCCTGGTTAATCGTGTTAATGGGTGTAACCGAATCTTTTGCCACGGAAAACTATTCCTTATCCTGTTAATTTTTGAATGTATAATGCTTGTTAGCCTTTACAAGTCGAAAACCCGCCTTAAGCAAATTTATGTCTTCAAAGGTTAGAGATAGAGTTGAAAATTTGTATTGTAAAGTTATGCGAAACTTTTTTTAAATCGCTTGGGAAGGACGTCCAAACCGTGACGATTCATTGCGACATTGTTTTGGTGTAAGATACGAGTTTGTGTCCGCTTGGTTGATCCATCGTGTGCCTCGCAACTTTAATCAAAAAGATTTAAGAAATCCAGCAGCCCTTGAAAGGTTTCAACCTTTATTGCTTTTTTTTCCTAGGCAGAGGCCATGCAAATTCCAACCAAACCAAAGCATGCTTGTTTTCTATCAACTTGAGAAAACAAAAAATGTTTGGGGCATGTAGAATGATCTGTTTTCGTTTTGCCCACTATCTGGTTTTGCCCAATACTTCATGAATTTATACAAATTGTAGATAGGCGCCCTTTTTTGAAATAATATACGTTTTATTAGTACTTGACAATTACTCTCAAGAACTTCTACATGTATCGCTAGGTCTAGACCTACCTAACAGGCCGTAAAACAATTAGTAAAGTGTGAAGCTTGATGGAATACCACCAGACTGGGTGCGGGCGTGCCGCTAATTACCTCATCGACCCTGGAAGCTTCCAGCAGGTGTACCGACAATGGGAAACTCACATAATTTTGTAGCCGTAATACCAAGCCTTGGTGATGACCTTGCTTCGACAAATGATGGCCACAATTCTGGAGGCCATATGACGTATAACATATTCCTTTTTGTGGAGGCTATGAGGGAGAATTTGGGAGAGTAACGTATTTTTACTATTCACCTGTCTAATCGTTATTGCCAAACCAAATGCTGACAAAAGTTGAAAGTGTTTGGCAAGATTTAATAACGCACACAAAGCAAACTATTGAATTATTATTGTATGCACGAAGTTTGTCTCTAAAGCATGGACGTAAAAAAATATACGCCCATGCCTCGAAGGTGACTAATATTAACAAGTATAAAAACGTGTGCAAGGACGTCACGGTATAGCCGCTTATATAGGTAACAAATATAAATAGGATTAGAATCTACGAAATGACCGACACGTTTCGTTCAATAACAATAGGGTTTCGCTAGGCTGAAGTCACACTGAAAGCCGTAAATCGTGTAACGTGATGAAAGTAGGAATAGAAAAATACTCCAAAGGAAATAAGACTCCTAAAAAATTTAGTTGTATAATGTATCGACCAGTAAAAACGATTTTTTTTTCAATATTTCAGTATGCAGCACAAATTTCGTGCCATAGGTATCAGAGGGGCATGTGTTTTGATCAACGTTGAAACGCTTGATGTCTGGCGATAATTGTTAAATCTAGATGTTAACTCGTATTTGTCCTCGTTTCGTTCGTGGTAAATAAAGAGCTGTAATAAGGAACTATACCACGATGCCCAACTCAGCGCTCTGTAACGCCCCAAGCAAACCTTGGCTTAGTTCGCAGAACAACACTGTCCAATTTCAATGTTAATTACTTACACCTAAATAGCGAATATTGGACAAAAGAGTTTTTGTGCTACCTAGGGTCAAGGGCGAAGCTATATTGTCTTAATCTTGCTACGTTTCAAATAACTTTATCAGATTATAAATAACTAGTAGTTCGCCCCGAACTGAGATCTCGTGATGCGAACGCACCAAAACTTTGAGTAGGTGGTAGTCAAAGGCAAGTCCAAACATTATATTTGGACTTTTTTCTGACTACCGCCTACTAACTTGGTACGGTAACCAAGTTTCAACTCTATTGGCCTATTTATTGAAGAGTTACGTTGAACAGACCTTGGCTCCAACATCAGACCTGGTCGTTGTCACCATTTAATGAGAACCGAGTACTTCCTTAATTTATTTCAAGAAAAAAAAATAAGAAAAATCAAAGGAACTGGTCGACCAGTAGAAAAACCTTGATACCAACGAAACTCTTAGAGATGGGAGCTCTTGGGTCGCTGGTTATCTTAATTTAACTTTTTTGTTGTATTTCAAAAACCGAGCTTCCCAGAAAAAAAGTAAAAATTGTGTTGGAATGTCCAAACAAAGCCCTTTCGTATGACATGTAACTTGATTTTTTTAAGTCACTTTTTTTATTTTTGCCCCCTCATAAAACCCCATATCTTAAAAACCCTTCATCCGATTTTACTCATATACTTACCAGTAAATTTCTCAAGTACAAGCTATCGACTTATCAAATTTCATGCAGATCGGATCAACGTTCATTTTATGTATGTATATACATACATAAAATGCCAAATCGCCCAAGTTGAAACTAGAATCTTCGTTCGCTTCGCTCACTCGATCAACTACCTATTGAATTGGATTCAAAACAAGTTTTTAGAATGCTTTTGCTTTTTACTAGGTTACCAATCTTTTTTCTGGTATTTATAAATGAAAGACTCGTGCAGATATTCTACAAGAAATATACGTGAGGTTGATAAGATCAAACCAACACAGAAAATAAACAGTAAAACCTCTGGTTTTACGATTTTAAATTGATAGGTGATTTAAAACCATAGATTGCTGTTATATACTTGTTATATGCTTGTTGATATACCTCTAGTATGCGTTTTGAAGAAATTCAAAATCAGATTACTTTCTTCCGGTTCTTCCTCGTCATGAATTAAGTATGACAGATAGGAATTGTTGTTCTTTCTATAACTCTTTGGGAGGTGGATTGAGGTGACATAGGTAGAGACACAAACTCTGATCACTATTTGCGTACCATACAGAGATTTATTACTAAGAGAAGAACCACTTTTATTTAATGTCCATCGTCCAGTCAATGAACTAATCATTTCGTGTCATGAAATTGTTCGTGTGAATCAGAATACTTAAAGATGCGACAAATTACCTGAATATCGTGGTAACTATTTTTATTTCGTAGTTTTTTCGCCAATGACGAAGTTAATACTCCGTAAGTTTATATAGATTAAACAACAATCGTAAGCGGGACAAGAACAAATAGTTCTTTAGATAGGAAATAAAAGACAAGAATTAAGAGTTTCAAATTCTTTTTCTCTCTATGTTTTAATTATCAAAAACCAAGACAAAAATATTTTTATTTCACGGAAAACTTTAAGATGCTAAAACCACCGCTAAGAATAACAATATTTGAAGACGTATATTATAGAAACTCAGTGGCTTAAGTTGAGTACCGGATTTGTCATCCGACGGTGATTGTAATATTTATTGCAACAACCATTTTGCATTTAAGAGTGGTAAGTTAGGACACTGCTAATGATCTAGACGTCCTCTAAATAAGAAACACATTAAAGGACCATTCTCCGGTCTGGCTAAGACATTAGACTTAGATTATTGTTGGTGTGTATGAATGTATCATTAGAACACCTGTGGAAATTAATGTCAATTGCATTTATATTAGATTTGAAATTTGAATCTCAAAAACAAGTTGGTTTCGAAATCAGCGCGTGAGTTTTACTCGCATTTAATGTTTTTACATCGGATGTGTCTGTGATTAGGCTTAGGTTTCTCAGCTAAAGATCACCGGAAAACATAACGGGTAGGAAGCCGTCCTAGATAAAAACACGACCTCGCAGACCTAGTAGTGGAAGCCGCTGAATATAGGTTTCAATAGTTCGATCTATCTCTAATAAATCTATTTGAAAATTTATGAGGAGACCTATGTTCAGAGAACAGTGGATGTCTTACAGCTGATATTATGATGATAAATTGATATACCGTGCCTGGGATCAAAGTCGTGAAGCTTTTCAGTTTTAAGAAATAATTGTACGAAGACAATGCAACTAACCTGTTTAACAGAAGTGTCTCTATTGCCAATCTTGGCTGTGAGCTCCTTGATATCATTGTGCAGCTCCAGTATCCGGGACTCGTACTCTCCCTCCGTCGTGTCCAGCCGCCGGCGAAGGAGGTGCTTCTCCTGCTGCAGCTCCTGGAAACAAATACAATTGCTAAGGTTTTTTTTGACGAATAGTTAAGTTGTGGTACAGGGATGCCTTTTTGAATAATAGCATTTTATTTAACTGCTTAGAAAGCTGCTATTTTATTTGTTGCAACTGGAAGTTCATATTGAAACTTGAAAGCGTTACTTCTTATTTTTCTGGCCTTATCCCATCTTTGTTCGGGTCGGCTCTCCTTCTTCTTCTTCTTCTCCAAACATGTCTTTCTTGGGTCGTCAATGGGTCAATATTGTTATTTTTCAAGCTGTTCCTAACGACAGACATCCACAAACTTGAAAGCGCTACGAGAACATAATAAAACCCCATCATCTACCAGAATTCATATAAACGTGAGAAATGAAGGCATCATAACATCCCAACAGCGCGTGCGAACCAGAGACAGTGTTAGATTCGAGGAATTAAAACACATGTAAGTACAATACTTTCTAGTCGCAGACAGTATTTAGGTACCTACTTCACAATAGATGGGAACAGATGGCGGAAACCGTGCTGTACTTCCGCCGCGCATCACGACTTTTTGTCAGTTCTACCTCTAATTAAAATGATGACAGTGTGACGAATTGAATAAGTCAGAGCCTTCATAATCTATGCTATCTTTTCGTGTACCTACGAGCTACTACCTATGACGAAACCACCTCAACTACCACTATCACAGCCGTCATCATCATCGGTGTCGTTATTGTCATCAAAAGCCTTAAGAACTCCACTTGACAAAAGCCTACCCCATTAATTGCAGGACTAACTCTTTGGGCCTTCTCCATCCATAGATTTCCTGCGACCAATGTCGTTTATCGGATGTGGCAACATCCTCACAGCCATAACTATACTAGTTACGTCAATTTCATCATATCAAGTGAGCATTAAAAGTATCATTCAAAAAGATATAAACCCAATACAATAAGCAAGTTAAAACAATTATATTTTCCAAGTTGAGATTAAAACAAAAGCTACAATGCCAAACAATGAACCCTCTCACAGCGCAACAAAACACCGAAAATACTGGCAGTATAGATCTCGGCGGTTGCAGTGGCACTCGTGAATAAGATTAAAAAAAAACTCGCTGATTGGCTTATTTTGACTGGAAAACTAGTCAAACAGGGAACCCTCCTTCTGCCATACCACAGGTAATACTGTGGATTTGAATCTGTATCAGAGGATTTCTTTAAAAAAAAAGTGGAACACCTTGGGTAAAGGAACCTAATTTTAATTTATGAATGAGGAATTGGTAGTAAGTAAATTATTTTTCATGCATCATCTATTTTTCATACTGACTAATCAATGTCAATGATAGTCAATGACAAAAACAATCATAGTCAATGGATCTTAATATGCCAAATACATTATGTGCCACGTTAAACGCCGTGCATTATACTATACAGTGTGCCGAATTGATGCTTGCGCATGAACGCCCAGTTTTTACGGAAGCCGCGCGTTGCCCAACCGATTCGTATGACCTTTGTAACGCAGTGCAAACCACGAGCGAACGAGATGTAGGCCTTACTTCAAAAAATCTAACAAAAGGTCAAAACAGTTGCCATCACTTACTAATGGGAGATGACAGACAGTGACAGAACTATAATATTTTTTTACATTTTAAATAACATTTTATGGAGATCAGCATCAGTCTTTAGTTTCTCTAAATGATAGAAAATATTAGATCTAGAACAATTTGTAATTCAGAATAAATGACTACAATGAAATGCGATAAGGATATCGCTTGATAAGTCTTGATCTCTTTTTTTCCTTTTCTGACTTCGCAAATGATCTGAATGTGCGTATATTCATGTGCTATCTATAGACTGTTTGCAACGGTCTGCAGATAGCTCAATACCGTGTCCTATGAATTTTGTATAACTTAAATATACTTCTATTGTTTTATGTTTAGCTGAAATCTAAATCTTCGACGATCCTAATATTGAGATGAGATAGAGAAAAAAACAGACTGTAAACTACAAAGTACAATGACTTTGTAGTTTACAGTCTGTTTTTTTTGATAGATCCATAAGTTGTGTGCAATAAAGTATTTTCTGTCTATCTATCTATCTATATCAGACACAGATCTTAGTTGTTAGAGTATTTTATCAGACTTTTACATTTCGGGGAATGTACCCAGGAACTTCACGATATTATACCGCCATCACCATTCCACCACAGGACTAGTAGACGCACGGCCGGGTATCATCCATAATATCTGGTTAGCATACCACCTATTCACACTAAGCGTTTTGCTTCTAGCTACATTATGCGAACTGCTAAGGAGTGGAACTCATTACCGTCGTCTGTTTTTCCTGTACCACTACAATCTAAATCTCTTCTAGGAAAGAGGGAATAGGTGTCTTCTAGACCGTTCTGCTCCAACGTCGGCTACATCGTCGCTTACCATCAGGTGAGATTGTAGTCAAAGGACGGTTTATCTACATCTACACTTCTACACTAATATTATAAAGAGGAAATATTTGTATTTTTGTATGTAACGAATAGGCTCAAAAACTACTGGTCCGATTTCAAAAATTCTTTCACCATTAGAATGCTACATTATCCCTGAGTAACATAGGCTATATTATATTTTCAAAAAAATCAGGGATCCTTACTAAAACTTCAATAATGTAACCCAAGGTGGAAAACAAAAACCTTACATCGCGTGCGCTGCGAAAACTATTGAAGATAGAACAAAATAATGTACTACGATTTTGTAGAACACGTCATCATCTACAAAAAATGTAGTATATTAAATGTAGATAATGTAGCATTCTAATGGTGAAAGAATTTTTGAAATCGGACCAGTAGTTTTTGAGCCTATTCGTTACATACAAAAATACAAATATTTCCTCTTTATAATATTAGTGTAGATAACTGTACAACATTACGGACCGCGTCGAATGCGTTATACTAATGTAAAAGCAAATAAAATACGAGTCTAAATGGAGGAAACCACGATAGTCCTTAATCAGACTCTGTGCCTGCCGTACAGATTATACTCAGGGTATATTCCATATAGCTTTGCAAAAGGTAAAGTATAATGCAATTCTAGAAGCATTGTCTTGGTTTGATTCAATGGAAATACTTTATGCGCGGAGTCAGTTGTGATTTTGTGATTGAAGGGCTAACAATAGGGTCTAAAGGAAATACCCGTCGTAAAATTACATATGAATGAGCCTGTGTGTGGCCGGCCTAGCAGGCCGAGGGGAATGCAGGTCCAGAGTTGGCATGGTCCTTGACACTATTAGAAAAGACGAAATATTGAATAGGAGACATTGTTATTCCTGAGTAGGAAGCTACTTATATAAGCTACCGTAACTAAGTATGAGTTAGTGACCAACTGCGCTGAAGAAGTTTCCAGACCGGCCCGAGATGTGTTTCACAGGTTATTTACTATTAGAAGTCGATAAGCGGTCCGTTATTTTGCCCTTTAACGCAAGGAAGCGCTCAGTAACCCAAGTCTGAGTTTTGTTTTTCATAACGTCAGGCCTTTTTGTATGAAGAGCAGTGGCGTAGCTAGATGGACAAGAGCCCCGGTGCATAGAGAAAGAATCGGGCAGAGAGACAGACTTTTGTGAGCAGGGTCAAGGTTTTCTAGCTTCGGGAGCTGGCTGACCCTCTCTTTTCAAAGCTTACGTTAGAGGCCCCCTGAGCTCCGGGGCCCTGGTGCACTGCACCACCTGGACCTATGATAGTTACGCCACTGATGAAGAGTCATGAGTTCTTAGCACGCCCGTTAGAAGCGCTTATCAAATTTCCATACAGAATCTTTCTTACCTTCAACACGAATAACTACTTCCTTCTATACTTGTGATATTATGAATGAGGAAGTTAGTTATATCTGTTTTTATTTCCTAAACCTAATTATTAGTTTCAAAGAGCAAGTCACATTGTTCAGAACAGTGAAAGTTAAGCGGCACAGTGCAGTGTGTGTGGATTAATATGCCAGTCTATGCTTGTACCTACGCGTCACGGACTAGCGCAGAGGTGGACTGAGACATGGTATGAGATGTTTCATGGTAAGCCTATCGAGTTCACATTTCAAATTACATTGCGCGGTGTTAACGACTCGACTGTGGAGTATTGCTTAGTTGTCGCGTAGTGTAACACGGATGCTAGTGTAATACGTTAGTTATAAACTCCAAATGTATTCGTGTCAGGCTCCTCAAGTAACACTTCTTAGCAGGACCAGGATAAACAAGATTTCATTTGTCTAAATTGTCCTATAAATCTGATAAAGTATTAAGAACTTAATCGGTGTAGATAAACGCGTGTTGGACTGCCTTGCAGCCATTACTCCCAGTGAAGCCTTTCAAAGGCAGTAGAATAAAGTGTTATTGTTATTGAATTCCGTGAATGGTTTCCATTGTAGTCCGCCCCTGTGCACAATAACCGTGAGCGCAATGACGGCGTGCTGTTGCGCAGCGTTGTGCGACGTGCGTGACAATTGCCCGGCCGCTGTCGTCGAAGACCAGCACAACCTCTTTACAAGGAGTGGATAGAACTCCGTGGTAAAATGAGACCGTAAAATACAGCACACTTCACGCCGAATGCTCCAAAGTAAAGTTAGTTTAGTTTCGTTATGATACAAAATTACAGCTTCCTGAAACCGCTCGTGACGTACTTTTTTGGTAATTCCTAGCTCTGCGCGGTCACTAGCGACTGTTGCACTTCTGAGGACTTGTTAAGGTGTCTGGTCTAGCTCTAGCGATTAATTATGGAGGACAAAACACTCCTTCACCAGAGTGGCCACGAGCTCATGCGAAATTCGTTAAGTTTGCGACTAAGGGTCTATTACAGGAAGTTATTTGGTGTGCAATAATAATGCTTTATTTTGGTTGTAAAAGTGCAAAAGTTTGCAGAAGTTATACGTTAGATAACTGTTACAACTGAAGTATTTTTTAAACTTTCTCGATCATGACACATTACAAGTACACAGTACATTACAGTAACTGAAATTATAAACAATCCTGAGAGCCTTTTTTATTAAGTTTTCTGCAATAATCCTTTAACTACGAATGTAGTTGGTATGTCTCGATTAACGATACAAAGTTGGCGAAGAGATATAAAACGGATGCCTTTATGAGTACAGCCAGCATTCTTTTGAAGTGCTCTGACTAGAATTGCACCTTGACAAGACAATACCTCTTCTCCAATCAATTACCACTGAGCCATGTTTCCATACAAAGTCGTCGCAGGCCAATGAGAAAACGCCCCAGATGTGATTGTGATGGTTCAGGAGTTCTCATAAGTTGACAGACGAGAGCGGGCAACTAGGTCGTATCATGCAAGACAATTGACTTTCGACAACCCTGTTTCCATATGCCTCAGAGCCGCTGTTGTTCAACGTGGACAAGAGAAATGTTTTTCAGTGTACTGTGGTACAGTAAAGATCTTCGCTTTTGCGAAACCCACTGATCCAACCCTATTTGAGTTGAGTTATTTAGTTTTTTCATTCATGTCTCAACATAATTAATTTGAAAGATATCCTTAAGAGTAGTAGAGCTCTTTGTGAAGGGCTCGTCCGGGGAAGTACTACCACCACGCCTTTTTCTGCCGCCAAGCAGCGTTGCTGTGTTTTGGTTTGAAGAGTGTGGCTGCCGGTGTAATTACAGGCACATGAGGCTTAACATCTGTATGCCTCAAATTGATGGACGCAGCGCAGTGCATCGTAGGGCACGTTCCTATCGTGCGTGACTAACGAGGTAATGCTTTGTTATAGGTGATGATTACCACAGGTGGGCCATTCGCTTGTTCCATCAGCTAGTTGTATAAATAAATTTAAAACCAAAACGACTTAACAACACCAACAAAACTTTTGTGAAGGAAACCAAAACGTCATCAGAGAAAATATTTTTATTTTTTTAAAAAGCGCTGAATCAATTTTGATAAAATGCTTAATATGGTCCATCTTTAAAGTATGAACTAGCAAACAAAAAAAGAATTATCAAAAATCCTTTTTTGAAGCCGGTTAAAAACATGGCCTGACGCCGCATCATAAGCTCTATCCTATTATGCTGTGTCACGTACTCACTCATACTTTAAATGTCTTATAAGACGGATTATGTATTTACTCAAATCGGATTATGGTAAGCTGAGAATCAAGACACATTTTGGGTTTCATAGCAGCAGGTTTTAGAAAATACCTGCGTCACTAAATTACACTAATTTTATAAATGCGTAATTTTGTGAATGTGTTGTTCCCACGCATAGGCATGAGCCGTAAGAGAGGTAACGGTTGAACGGATTCGGATAAAATTGGAATATACACAGTTAGTGACCTGGAAAAACATAAGGCTACTTTTTATTCCGGAAGGTACCATGACAGCGAAACCGTGAGCGCATGCTAGTTTAATTTGTGTATAAGTTACATAATCCTATATCCTTGTTATACTACCCTATGGTACTAGTATTCTCTTATCTGTGCCTATGGTCAAAGGTACTACCTACAGGTAAATAGAAACAGAAGGCATTTCTTAGGGTTCCGTACCCAAAGGGTTAAATGGAACTGTAATGTATTGACTTCGTCTCAAGTGCCGACGTCACGAGACAGTTGTTACGCGGCCGTCGTACAGAGCGGTTGTGTGTCTGTGTGCGTGGTGAGGTGTTGGTGAGCCGAGGAATATCAGGACATTACATGTGGCGACGAGGACAAAAGTGAGTACATAATGAAGTACATAAAGTAAAAAAAAAAAAAAAAAAACATAGTGGAAGTGGCTAAGTTTGTTGACAAGCTACTATAGTAATAGAAATCAGGCCTACCTACCTACATGTTACGGTTTGTGAAACTTCGTTTTGTTGGACTTAATGTAGTCCACCACTTACGCACACATCTGTTTAGAAGTATAAAAGCTATAAAGTACCTACCCTACCAACGTCATTATTTGCAGATATCACTCTGTTGTTACTAGTTATGTACGTCCGAGTAACTATGTAATTGTTATTGACCATGTTATTGAAAATAAAATTAGTCAGGTGCTTGTCTTTGCTGAAGGTACAAAACAATTAAATATGTAAAAGTAAAGTAGGTGTAAAACCTATCTGAATAATTTTACTCATATTTTCTCTTAACAAATGATATAACCTACGACGAATATTTACTTCGTTATAAAGTAAGAACTGCTTCAGGGTCAAAAGGTATTTATTCTTTTGGATCACGGGGATCGCTTTATGGCGTCTTGAGACTGGGTGAGTCTAGGTGACGGTTCCACGCAACCGGGCCTGGAGGAGCAGGCAATAAGCTTACGGCTTGGTTCCTGCCGTTCTTTTGTATAATCCTTGTAACAATATAATGAAGCTTCAGTGTGGTGCCAACTGCCAATTGAATTCAGTGAGGCGTAAGTATAACAGAAATAGTCACAGGCAATTAAATTCATAAGATATCACACGCTACGCTTTTTAATTACTTGTCAGGTGGGTTAATGCAATAGTAAAAATGGAATGTTAATAATAAAAACATATCAAAGTTTTTAACTTTTAACCTAGTACCCACGAGTTCGTGACGTGTTGTTACCAACGCAAGTTGGAGAAGTAGACAATGTTTTGACCATTAAATTTGAATCCTGTTAAATACATACATGTACATTACAATAATACATACGTGTAGATATGTACATACATGTACATATCTTACTAAATTATCTTAGTACTTTCGCAGCAATGATTGAAGCTGAGTGTAACAGAATCTATCTGGCCATTTAATGGTCTAGGTCTATGGTATCTATTCGAAAACAATAGAAACAAGCAGACGATTTCTGTTCGTTAAATCGAAATTAAATAAGCAGACAATGTCTGATCGTTAAATCGAAATTAAATAAGCAGACAATGTCTGGTCGTTAAATCGAAATGAAATAGGCAGACAATGTCTGATCGTTGAATCGAAATTGAATAAGCAGACAATTTCTGATCGTTAAATCGAAATTAAACAGGCAGACAATGTCTGAAATAAGCAGACAATGTCTGATCGTTTAATCGAATTGAAATTATCAGCCGATGTCTGATCTTTTAATTGAAACAAATTAGCAGGGTATGTCTGATCGTTAAATCGAAATGAAATAAGCAGACAATGTCTGATCGTTAAATCGAATTGAAATAATCAGGCAATGACTGATCTTTGAAATTAAATTAAATTAACAGGCTATGTCTGATCGTTAAATTGAAATGAAAATAAGCAGACAAGGTCTGATCTTTAAATCAAAATGGAAAAAGCAGATTATGTCTTTTGTTGCAAGTGGTGTAAGTGTGTGCAAGAAATGGTTACTTTAAGCCAATTGATAATTAAATTATTGATTTGTAGGTATGTAATAATTAAGTACCTACCTAACCTCTAAAAAATGTTGACTAGCAGATTTAATCTGAACATTTAATTGTTAAAGCAGATTGATCAAATCTGAATCGTTAAATCGAATGATTCAATTCTCGAAAATGAAAATCAAAATAAAAACAAACTGGACACGTTTGACTGGACATATAATTCTTATTCTGTAGGAGTAAGATGGGAGAGTTGGACAACATACGCTAACGTTGCCGCTGCAAATGACGTTGATGTGTTTGCAGTGACGCGATATCTAAACTTGGATGATGTTTACCCAGAGCAGAGTAAAATATATGAACGCATATTTTCAGGCTCATCAGGCAATAATTTTAAGTAATTTCTTGAAGCTGATATAGGTAGGTCAGTTCAAAAGCCGTGTTTAAAGAAAAAAAAACAGAAAAATAAAAGAGGGAATATGCGGAAGATGTGGTAACAAAAATACACTTCAATGACTTTGGAATGCTCAGTAAAGATTTATATTTCAGACAATACTGTAAAATAAGACAAAAATATAAAAGGAAAATAGATAGAGAACAAAAGACACAGAACGCATACAAACAGAAAAGCTACAGCTCGTGTCACAACCTTACAGATATTAGGTATACCTAATAATTGAACAATTATTTCTTTCTTGTTATTATTCAAGTGGATAATAACATTTATTTTGTTATTGAACTCATAGGGTTTTTAGAAGACCATTAGAAGCAAAAGTCGAACCAAAATGGAAGTGCTTTTGGAAATGAACATAATAGAGCCATTTGTTGGTTCATCAAAAAGGGTCGCACCAGTGGCGCCTGTTTTAAACAACGTGAAGTGAGTCTTTGCCTTGTTATGAAGTGAGCTAACGCGGTTCTCTTCCGCGATCATTATCCATTAAAACAATGGATAAGTTATTGCCGAAAATGAAGAGTGCCAAGTTCTTCACAAAACTAGATATTGAAAACGCGTTTTACCAAATCAAAACACTAGCTGATTTGAGACACACAATAACGTTCAACAAAATCACTAGTAAAGGACTTTTTAAATGTTTATTTAGCTTGCCATGTTTGTTGTTTTTGGGTCAAATTAAGTAATTAAAATGTTACCTTTTTCCAGTTAATTTATTTATGGAACACCAACATATTATACACTAATAAAAACAGAAAAATACAGTGATTGCATGATAAAATGAAAAGAAGTGCTTTTACAATTAAAGGTGAAAACAACATGCACATTAGACAAACGAGTAACAGAATTCTTATTAACTAACACTGTTTACACATACATAAACCTAAATAAACAATAAAAAGGAAACCTAAACTAACACAAAGTATGAATTAAATAACATTTATTTACAAAGAAAATTCTAACGCATACAAGTAGGTATTTACAAAAATAAATTGAAGTAAAATATAATTAAATTGTATAATAATTTTATACAATATTGTACATTATAAGAAAATAATATTTCAATCTACATTTACATCAGTGAAAATATCCATCGCTCCAGTCTTACAGGAAGCATTGCACTGTCTCATCATTCTAGTAAGTGGTGCGTAGTACCCCAGATTAGAGCTGGAATCTGGCTCGCGGCAGCTTGTTTGGAGCAGAAAGGGAAGAGCTCCATAAGCATCATGCCTCACTTCTGACCAAAACAAAGTGTGAAGCATTTTTATTCTATCAGAGGGTTAGGTCATTTTGAAGTGAATTAATCTGACTTCGTAGCTCAATAGTTTTCTCCTTGGTTATATGAGAAAGTAAGGTGCCATAGGAAGCGCTTCTGAATGCGTTCCAAACGCTTGCTGTGAACTTCATAGAATGTGTTCCACACACACACAACACTGCAGTACTCTAGCCCGCTGCAAACTAAGGAGTGGTATAATGTTTTCTGTATGCTATTGTTTCTATTGACAGATTGATTCGATATTTAAGATTGACCTTGAGTTCTGAGGACAATACAATTAAAAATATGTATTCAGTATCTGTATTGTATTGTATTGTATTGGGACTCCTGTATCCGCTTTTAGACTCCAAAGTGGTCCGTTATGCGTGAGGGGTGATCTGGTTACACATGTAGCCAGCCTAGCTCCTCCCAAAAGCGCAGAAGCTTCCCGGTGGCTTAACAGGCTTGGAGGAGTGACCTGAGGTTTCCTAGGATTTCTTGTCGTTGAGAGGTTACGCCCTCGCATTCCAGGACTACGTGGGCAGCTGATTCTTCTTCGGACAGGCAGCCTCTGCAGAGTGGACTGTCTGTAGCTCCGATGTTGTAGAGATGTTTGTTAAGTGAACAGTTACCTGTTAGGGTCCCCACGATGGTTCTAAGGTTTCGTCTATGTAGGTTTATTAGACAACGTGTCAGTCTGGGTGTGGTGGCTGGTATTGCTGTTCTTGACTGTCTGCAGTCAGTCGCCCACGTCCAGCGTAGGTTGTGTTGGTTTTGAGTGTGTTGTCGCATCCATGTGCGTAGCTGCGAGAATGGCAGAGGGAGGAAAGGTGCTGGTCCTTCGATTAGCGTTTCCGATCCTCTTCTGGCTAGCTCGTCTGCAGCGTCATTACCAAGGGATCCATGATACCCCTTTATCCATGGTTTACCTTGTTGTATTCAGTATCATTTTATATCCACAATGATCGCCGGAATAAAATGCAACTCCTTCATCAATAAATCAATATTGCAGATTCCGTATACAGACCGATACAGGACCTCATACCCGGATCGATACAGGTACATCGGCTGGTCTATCTAAAGAACGAGAATTATAACCACGGGATCTATCACGGGAGGTAAAGTTTCTCAAAGGTCTACCTGCAAAACTGTAAACATTACCAATTTGTGAAAGTGACTACTCCCACGTAACGTACGAGTACGAGAGAACTTAATTATAAGACAAAAGTGTACCTACTTACTTTTAAAGCTACCTACTGCATTGTTAAAAGCTTTGATTGATTAATAAAGTTATTCTTATCCATGCTGTGTATAATGGTATAAAGACATCGAACCCTGAATTGAATAAAAATTAATGGTATCAACCAAATTGTTATGCAAGAGTAGTGTCACTCAAAAAATTCTATACTGTTTAAGAGAAGATAAAGAAATCATTGAAGTCAAAGAAGGCATAGGTACCTATCTCATAGCAAATGGGTTAAAGAGGTAAAACTGTACCCAAAATTTGTTACTATTTAGTGTACCCACAGATATATTGTACATATATATCTGTGAGTGTACCTATTTGTAGTTCTATAAGGTATAAAGAAATTAAGATATGTCGGAAAATTACGTCAATAACAATGGTAGCATAAGATTAGTTAGGCTTTAAAAAAAAAAGATAGGAAAGAAAGCTTATCAGAGTGGGTACTTGTGTATGTACACCATACTCACTGGAGTTTTTAGAGATCAACTACCAATAATTACAGACGTGTCATAATGGCCTTTGACAGATACAGAGATGAAAGACTCAGATTAAAGAATGGAAAAAAAAGGGATAGGAATATGTTGATAGAAAGAGAAAAGATAAAGTAGGTATATGTTAAGAATATGATCAAAGGAAATAAACTAAGCCTAAACTATGATACGACTACACATACTGTAGAATATAAAATGTTGCGGGAGATATACAAGTTTGAAATGACGAGACCGGCCAAACATATTGAAAAACGTATATCTGAAGAAGATTCAAGGTGTGAGGATAGTAAGCCAGAATAGAAAAAAAACTTATAATATGGACGATAAAGCTAATGAGGAAACAGTATGTAATATAAATTAAACTAATAGGGTGACAGAGTGGGAATCGCATTAAATGTATTTATCACAAACAAATCATTTATATGATATACATAAATGAATAAAATCAACAACCTAATACAGGTGTACGTATTGTGATGTTATCGATTTAAAAACATTTAAAACAAAAAAGGGATGTAATGTATTGACTTCGTCTCAAGTGCCGACGTCACGAGACAGTTGTTACGCGGCCGTCGTACAGAGCGGTTGTGTGTCTGTGTGCGTGGTGAGGTGTTGGTGAGCCGAGGAATATCAGGACATTACAGGAACCCTATTACTAAGACTCCGATGTCCGTCCGTCTGTCTGTCTGTCCGTCTCTCTGTGTAATAGTTAGATAGTTGAAATTTTCACAGATGATGTATTTCTCTGACGCTATTACAACAAATACTAAAAAGCTGAATAAAATCAATATTTAAGGGGCTCCCATACAACAAACGTGATTTTTTTGCCGTTTATATAGATAATTGTACGTAACCCTTCTTGCGCGAGTTCGACTCGCACTTGGCCGTTTTTTTATAGTCAAGCTAGATTGCACACGCACGCGCTTAAAGTCGCGTGTGCAAACCCTAAGGCGATGGATAAAAACAACTTGTAACTCAAGTGCAATTTATTACAATTTGAGGATAATGTTAACGACGTCATCGTTTAAAACTAGGTAGTGTTTATAACAGTCTTCACGGTCTATTAACACAAGTGTGCAAGTAAAAGTAAACAGACGAACGAGTAGTTAATATTCTTTTGTCTTTATTTCAAAGTTTACTCTGTCTGGTATAAATGCAATTAATTTTGTATTCATAAAGAAATACCAGAACATAAAGGTGATGACATATTTTATAAGTTATAGCAGTCTTTCCTTTGCCCTCTTGTCTGCTTTAACGAATAAACTTTCAAAGAACAATAACAAAATAATATTGTTTTTTGAACTTCCCAAAGTGGAACAGAACGTGCATCACTCGCAACTTGCACTACATGTCATTATTCTAACAAATGACTCGCAATTAAACCATATTATATTTACAACCGTTTAAATCAGTAAAACAGCTTTTAATAATTCCACTGGTTATCGTCATCAATATTCGAAGTGGTGCCCACGTCAGGCTTTCCACGTAGATCAGCATATAATTCTCTATCCAAGAACTCATTAGCTTTCCCGCATGACGGATTGCTCTGAGGCTGCTCCTGATAGTACCTAATGGCAGTGTGACAGGCAGCCACGAATAATTGGCGCTTCAAATCTGATTGATGGTGCAGGAAGGCATTATAAGTTGGATAACTTTATTGGCAATCTGTCAACGTGATTTGCAGTAAATTATACAGGCTTTACCGTTTTTGTACAAATCAAGTTAGTAATATCTTAATAAGCTTTTATTTTCTGTGACAATCCGCACTGTTCACACTTTCCACTGAATATTTACCAAGGTTTCCGAGTTTTCAGTAAAACAATATGTTTACGATAATGATCGTTCTAAACGTTTTTACTTTTTTACTCATCAACGCGAAAGCGTCTATTAGTTTTGTTTTCACGGCTTTACATATCTCAAAGAAGTTAGGCACTTAGGTAAATAGCTTGCATGCTGGATACGGACATAATGTCTGCGGTTCTTACTTTCATGGTCTTGGCTGAGCGGTCTAGTCACGAATTTGACCTTTGCATATGTATGAGACATCAGAAAGCTCATAATTCAGCCACCACTGTCACCGATGCTATAGCGATAACCTTGAGGTCCAACCAAACGTGGTCGAAGATAAGTACCCCTTTCTTGACCTACACCTTTGACCTTTGGCTTAGTCAAATCGGCATCCATCGTTTGAGGAACTTTAACAATTTGACTGTTGTGACCCCGCTAGCATTTTGTCCTATCGTCTCAAACTTTTAAACTTAGAAGTTTGTAAGGGGAATGGCACGGTGTACCCACTGATCTGTACAACTCTTTTATAATCAGATAAATCTCTCCGATAACAAGCTAAAGCATTTAACCTAATGGATAATAATAAGCCTTGATAATAATGATCAACTTAATAACGAGCCGAGTGGTTGCTTGCCTAAATGGGTTCTACTGACAGACTGACATCTAATATACCTACAATGTATCAACAATGCTTTTTACCACGTTTCCGTAATAATTAAACACTTTTTTGTGCCGTAGTTGAGCAATTCAACAAGAAAATTATGAAGAAATTGAGGTTAATACTTTGATTAACGAGTGTAATTCAAGGAATAAGAGAATCATGGGAAAATTGTCGTTACGAGACTAATGTTTACGTGACACACTAATGGGTTGTAAAGGTAGATTGAAATAAAAAGAGGACTTTGTATTCATGCATAAAAGGTAAACTGGATCATACTCCTAAGCAGAGAGACTTTAGAATGTATTATTGACTAGTGTTTTAAGCATGCGGGTTGTACAATCTGTACACTTGACACTTAACACTTGTAAAAATAAAATATCGAATTCTGGCCAAGAATTACAAAAAAAAAATCTCACAGTTATTATGGTCAAAGCTGTCCCGCGTTAAAAGTGTTATAAGAATCTCCTGTCTGTAATAATTAACAAAATTATTGTGTGCAAATCCGCTACATATTTTGAATTAGTATTCTGCCCACGGAAAGGTTATTTTATCAATATGGTATCTACCAAGAACAATTAGCTGCAACCTGAATTCAGATTAGCATTGGCTGTATAGAAATCATTGACGGAGTAGTAGGTATAGGTCTGTCCTGAATTATGCTTACGAGTTTTACTCAAGACTCATTTCCGACTACTGTAATGGGGTTCAGATTTTCAATTTTATGTCATTGTTAGTAAAAGTTGCATGCATTGGTGTATAAGACGCCAAATCTCAGTCAGACTTATTTTGAAAAAAAAAATAGTGACTAGGTAACTAGTCTAGCTAGTCTACGTGGAAGAGTATGATTTAGTATCGTTCTTATATTGCATCGCTCCGGTTTGTAAACACGTAACAGAACTCCATGTTTAAGTAAACATCTGCGGCCTGCTAATTAAGGAACAGTAGAGCGTGGCCATCCGTCTGAAATCTCAGATAGTGCACAGACCCATTGCCCATTCAAATGTAATTAACTCGGGAAAGTGGAGAAACTTAGATTAGTTCTAACCAACTTGATCTTTTCCGCGAGAACGTTACATTTATTAGTTGTATGTACAAAAGCTAAGGTCAATAAATACAAACATCTATCAGCTTCAAACTACTTCGCTCTCAGAATCAGTACAATTTCATTTAATAACATAAATTATTATTGCAGAAGTAATTGATTACGCAAGCTAGTAAAAGAGGCAATTCTAACAAGGGCTGGCTGAGAAAATCAGAAGGACCACTATTTTAGCTGCGATCCATGAGTTCATAAGAATTGGTGGATTCTGTAAGATGCCACCGCAATCCTCGCGTAATGTAACAATATAAAAAGCCGTATCATGATTAATTTACATGTGAGTTGTACCTCATGGGCTAACATGACATAATCCCCGAATCTTCGAACAATAGCGCATGTTGCAAAGCTGACCCTAATCGCGTGCCGTGCGCCGTGGCTATAAGGAATCAACTCGCACGACTCCGAGCTAAATGGTTTGTTGCCAACATCGCCCAATTATAATGCTAACTTTTCGAGAACATGGAATTTTTAATTCTTTATTAGTTTTTAGAAGCTATAATTTAAACTTAACTTAAACTGATCAATTGTTTGGGGTATCTCACTTATAACGACTAAACAGAGTGGCATGTCGTTGAACCAAAAAGTTCTAAAGCATGACATGAAAGGAGCCTCTTTAAGGCGCACTTAAAAGGCGCACCACACTGCTTCGAAGTAATGACAAGACAAGGAGCAGAAGAACAGATTCACAAGCTTACAACGTGTGTTATATCAACATCACGATGGCGCAGTGGCGTAGCTATCGGTCCGTATCAGAATGAAAATCAAGCATAACTTTTTATAAGGATCATACAAAAGAACGGTAGGAACCAAGCCGTAAGTTTGTTGCCTGTTCTTCTAGGCTTTGGTCGCGTGGAACTGGCACCTAGAGTCACCTAGCTTTAAGACGTTTCAAAGTGATCGTTGTGATTTTATTGAATAAATACCTTTTGACTTTGACTTTAATGCCCTTGTGGGATGAACGACATAAAAGTAAAATGACCTGCTAGTAAAACGTCTGGAAATTATTTGGCCAGGTGGCGCAGTGCACCAGGGCCCCGGAGCTCAGGGGACCCTCTACCCTAAGCTTTGAAAAGAGAGGGTCAGCCAACTCTCGAAGCTAGAAACTTGAGCCTGATCACAATGTTTTTTTTATGTTTTATTTAAAGGCCTATATAAGTTCAAGCTATGTGTAAAGAGGGGGTGAGCGCTCGATTCTTTCTCTATGCACCGAGGCCGTTGTCCACCTAGCTACGCCGTCATTGATATCTACACACGTTTTATACGATATTTAATTTAATGCCTTGCTATAAACAAGACATTCCGTATCTTACAGTTTTTATTGCAGCGTCCTTAAAGCAGGACCCAGTTTTGCAAGATTTTCTTCACACTTACGATTCAAATATCTGTTGGGGAACCATAATTACCTGCAACAAGATTAAATGTGTTATAGCACAACTTGCATTGGGTCGGTGATCCAGGATACGACCCAGACTGGGTGGTAAAGGGTGCGCAGGTTTTATGAGATGAGCGTTATAATTTAGCATATAATGCAATGAAAAAAACAGCTGTTTCATACAAAAGTGAAACAGCCGTTTTTGTTTTCGCGTCCAGTGTTGGTTCGAAAAAGTTATTTTCATATTAATGGGTAGGTATTGGGACACCTTGTATATGTATAAAAGCATAGCCATACGGAACTGACATATAATTTCACGCAATATACGAAAACACGTGCGAGTGCTGTCCTTGTACGAATCACGAACAAAGATAAGACCTATAAACTCAGTTGCAGGATCATGAATCGTTTTTTATTTACAAGAAGCCTAATTTGATTGTTTTGTAGAAGTCTAGTACTGAGATTTAAATTAGATTTCTAGATAGGCTTTCCCAGCACCAGTTATTCTTCTCAAATCCTACTGGAAAAAATAGGCTACCACGTACAGAATGACTAAGCGGTGTGTTTTACTATCACTGTTGGAGAGCTATAACTATAGAGAGCAAGAGAAAAAACGAGAGAACAAGAATGAAAGACCGCCATAGCTGATGATTGCAAATCTCTTGCTTTAGTAATCTCGACACGTCATCGTTTACCTACACTGTTGCAATTGACTGTCGCCAAATGCACAAACTTAGGAGTGTGTGAAAATAGATGTCATTAGGAGGAGATGTAAGGTATAAAATGTAGTAACGGAAAAATTGAGATCTGTACTTTTTGACAGCTGTGGCTTATGTATAGAAATCTCGAATAAAAAACCTACAGGGTAATTGTAAAGTTTTCAAGAAGTTTAAAAAAAAAAATTGTAGTATGTTTCCACGATTGACTTTTAAAATTGGAACGTGTTTGAAAACACCAGCTTGGCTGATATTGATGAAATTCTGCATTGTTAGCGATAACGTTATCGGATCGAAAACAGTTTGACCGTGAGCACGTATTGTATGATTTGAAGTATGAAATGAAACTAAATTGGTTATTGAGCATTTCATCATCATCATGACCAGAACAGGACTAGTGACGAAGGCTTACATCGATGAATGTTTCATACTGACCTTCTAGAAAATCTGCAAACCTACCATAAATCCAAAGTAAGCAAAATACCATTCCAGAGACTCTTCATAAAGATAAACCATAACAGAGACCTAAGAAAGCCAAAAAATATCTTAAAAGAGTTCATGGAAACGGACTGCATTGAATGCAATGGAAAAAGGTACATTATTAGCAGCACCAAAACAAGGTGTTGTGACCCAACGTTTTTAAATTCCAAAGCGCCCGTCACCCTCAATTAGGTAAAGCGGACTCATTGGGGCATGACATGATAAGTAAACGTAGCTTACATAACATTGCGTCCATATTCCATAACTATCTTGTAAATCTTAGAGTTGATACGTTTGACCGGCTACAGGAATTAAGCCGACGCACCGAGACAAAGAAAAACTGTACTATCTAAATATCTGTAGATATGCTTTGGTCAAAAAATGCAGATACTATTTGAGTTTTATACTGCTTTCATGGTTTCCAAGCACCAAAGAGGACTTTGGAAAATGAAGTCAGAAATGGAAAGTCTGTAATTTCTTCAATCAGAATGGTAACATTAGAAACAAGATAGATAAAGTTTTCATTCATGATTTGCACAACGGGAACTAGTTCTATGATACGTCAACATTCTCCATTCATCCTCACACCAGTTTCTGAAAGCTAAATGGCACTGTTCTTGGAGTAGCTTGCTATCAGTATAAAGAGCGGGATCGACTTTTAAAAAGTACTTCTAACAATTAAAAAAAAACATAAAAATAGTGAAAGTCAAATTAAAAACAAAAGTTTTCCGACCTCAAACTGCTTTCTTCCTTCGACATCGTTAAGTCTAAATGCGATCATCTATCTATCTTTCTCTTAACTATGCTCTTACCCTATCTTATCTCATCTGTTCTCTGCTAAAACCTTAAAAACTGGTTATTCAAGTCATCTCAGAGCACACGAGAGACAAATGAATAAATGACAATATGGCCGTAGCTGAAACTATACCCACTGCTGGCTATAGGCCCTTTGGCAAGCCAATCTTTCCGCTCCTGCTATAATATTTCAGATTCACATACCAAGCGATCATAACTAAGTAATTATCTAGAAAACTGTCATTAGATAAGGTGCACACCATGAAGGGCTTTCTATCCGGTGATTAGCCATAGATTAAATAATAACTTAGCTCCGCAGAATTCTTTTCTCTCGTTCTTTACATTTAGTTATTTGTTAATTTGATGGAGGAATGCAGCGCTTTCAATGATGACGTTTTTACGAAGAATAGAGTTCTTAGTTGTGATTATCAATCTGCCTGTAAGAACTCTCAAACTGTGAAGGAAAAAGACCGTGAGGAAACCGGCATGTCGTTGATATAAAAATTTCTAAAATATGTGTGAAGTACTCGAAAGGAGCCTATTTCAACCTTAAATCCTCACTGATCGAAGACTTATCCGCCTGCCAAGGGTGCTAGTGCTGACTATGGCAAACCCCCACATGTATAGAGTCCTATGTCGAGAATGAACGACGTATGTAGGTAGGTTCATGATAAATGACGAAGTTATTTTCCACTGCTGGGCAAAAGTTGTTTTTTTGTTGAAAAATGCAGTAAAAATATCATTTATTAAAAGGAAAACTAATACCGATGAACTACACGATGCTTATACACAGTATAGATCAGATAAATTGATTTTTCCGAAAAATTACAAACAAAACAGCACCTCAAAGCTACAAACGACTAC
The DNA here is from genome assembly GCA_932294275.1 of Chloroclysta siterata. Lineage (NCBI taxonomy): Eukaryota > Metazoa > Arthropoda > Insecta > Lepidoptera > Geometridae > Chloroclysta > Chloroclysta siterata. The sequence continues at coordinate 2,146,752 of OW028607.1, read as the reverse complement.
TAATAATAGATCACAGACTTCCTACAACTCCGGTGAATGGATAAGGCTAAATGCTGGTAAATTGGAAGATAATTGGAACAAATTGGTTGTGAAACCAATCTATCTGAATATGGGTTGCTGCTAATTATACTTGCTAACGAATACTCAACTTCTCAGTCAATATTACCAATATTGTAATCGCGGAATTTTTAGATCTATGGATGTTGCATATATGCGACTCAATCACGTCATAGCAGCTTGCAATTTAAATGAAATTTGGTATAGATTTGTTTGTGAAGTTAGTTCTTCTTGTTGTGTAACTAGTTCTTTCGAAACAGTGTGGTGAAAGGATTATAAGTACGCCCCAAAGAGGCCCATTTCGAGCAATCGACACATGTTTCAGAACTTTTTTTAGGTTCTACGACTTGCCCGATGTTTCTTTCTCTGTTTGAGAGTACTGGCACTGTGCGCATAATATTTTGAACAGAAAAACTCAAAACCCAACCAGACCATTAGTACTATCATAAAATCACCAAAAGCCAAGTTGTAGAAGTCAGACCGTTCATATACGAGTGAGCATTTTCTGCTCAGTGTGTTGTGTAAGAAGGTATTAGCTTACGGAACTGCAGGGTTCGTATTAGATTGCTGTCGCGAAGGATGGATTACCTGATGTAATCGTGTCGATGCCGAAAGGGCTAGCTAGAAAATCTCAAATAACATTCTAGGAAATACTTTGATTTACGTGTTATGCATTGATTACCTTACCTAAAAGAATTTATATAATTACCTAAGCTGTGATCTGAGTGTTTTGACCCTTCGACCCTTCCCTTGATACGGGAATGTGCTTACCAACTGCGCTATCGGATGTTAATCTCACCTGGCGCATAAAGATCTGGTTATACGTTTCATATGCGATAACCTACCTTTTAAATCAAAGTAGTAGTATTTTAGGAGTCAATTTCGTAAGGTAAACCAATACATGATTTTCAAATCACATCTAAACAAGTTGTGTTGTCCACACCAAGAAAGAGCTTTTAAAGTAAACCCGAGCAAAATAAGATCCGAGTACCTACCTGACCTATTCCCACAAACAACAGCTAATGACTATAATAGTGTGCTAATGAGGTAACTGCATCTCCGTTCGCCATAACCGACTATGGGTTGGCAGCGATACAAATTTTACCGAAGCGTGTGATGTAGGAGAGTCTTCATTCAAGTATTAGAACACGATTTATATATTACTAGCTGGTTCCCGCGACTTCGTCAGCGCAGGATTAGTATTTCGAGTAGCTTATATTAGCGGGGCGTAGTACATTATGTGTAACTCTAGCGGTTTTGGCAGCGTACGCCAGAATAGCTCGCAGATGGTAGATTTTTTCCTACTTACTTGACACTTATCGTCATATATTGGACAATTCACACAACATCTTTATAAATTGTAGCCTATGTGTTATTCTGATGTATAGCTATATATTGTAAAGTTTCATTAATATCCATTCAGTAGTTTTTACGTGAAAGAGTAACAAACATCCATCCATCCATACTTACAAACTTTCGCGTTTATAATATTAGTAGGAAGTAGGATTTTTCATTATTTCAGTTAATATTTTTCAGTTATTGCATAGCGTTTCCAAAATTCAGACAGGCACGTTCTAGTATAGGTTGAATATAATAATAATAATTATTAACCTTTCACAGATTTATAAGTAAGATCATTAAACTAAACGAACGAAAGATAGCGAAGAACAAAAATCCAGTAACACGATTTAACTGTACCCCAAGTATGAGATTTGCTTACGATATTTCGTTTTTCGTTTTACGTTTTTGTTCCGTGTTTATTGCGGGTTTTGTATGAAGACGCGATAGAGATACCGATACGGAACCCGCAATGAACACGGAACAAAAACGAATCGTTTTCGCTGCGTGCTCATTGCGGGTTTTGTAAAGTTCCGTATCGGTATCAATATCGCGTCTTCATACAAAACTCGCAATGAACACGGAACAAAAACGTAAAACGAAAAACGAAATATCGTAAGCAAATCTCATACTTGGGGTACTGGTAAATATTGGTAGTAGTACAGTAACTGTTTGAAAGTTATGCTCGGACAAACATACATACAATTACAAACATACAATGCCAAGTATCCCTAGTTGTCACAGAGATCTTCGTACGCTTCGCTTACTCGATGAAATATGTAGTTATTGCAACATTTCACTGGATTAACTTCACAGTTATAGTTCGGAATCTAGTACATTATGTATGGCCTAATACAGCTTTAGGTCTAGACAGGATGTGGACTTCCTATCTTGACTATCTGAGAATACCGATGTATGTCAATTGAAAAACCTTGACCCGTTTAATTTTCTATATTACACATATACAAGGTGTTAAAATACTACTACCGAAAACTTAAGGGGGCTAAAGTACCCATCAATATGAATAACTTTTTCTAAGGAACCAACATTGTGAACGAGGAAACAAAAACAGCTGTTTCATACATTTTAGCCAGGTAGTTAATATCTAGTAAGTACCTACTTTTGCCGCTCTTTTTTTTTCGCGTTCACAGTGTTGGTTCTTTAGAAAAAGTTATTCATATTGATGGGTACTTTAGCCCCCTGAAGATTTCGGTACTAGTATTTTAACACATGTATAGCAGCTCTTATAAAGCATTACTTAGTTGGCCTAAAATAATGGACCAAAAATTGGCCCGTATCACAACAACATAAGACATTGAATTTGTCAAACGAAAACATAGTATACCGACATGGAATTGAAATTGACATCAGAATCCTGGGCCCCACGAGCTGGAGACCTGAATCTATGCCAAGATTGAAATAAAACAAATGTATTTATTCACACGAAGTAAGTATCATCAGTAAATAAAATATAAAACGTTGATGGAAGGTGTATTTGAAGATGAGATGACCTAGAATTTAAATAAATTCTCGATACGTTCGACCACATCATAGATGACTCACGCAACGACGTATCACCTGTTGGAGAAAGGATTGCTTCTCTAAGAGGCACGAACCAAATACCTGTATTGAATTCGAAGAGGCTCTTAAAAAGTAAAAACCGTCTCATAGCAAGCGTTATTATCGGTGCTAGCTGTAGGCGGAGGTTTAAAAAGAAATACCTTAAAGGTTGACGTCAGCTGATATGATCTTCTGGAACTAGAACCTGAAGTAGATTTAAGAGTAGTAGAGCTCTTTGTGTGTGGCTCGTCCGGGGAAGTACTACCACCACGCCTTGTTCTGCCGCCAAGCAGCGTTACTGCGTTTCGGTTTGAAGAGTGTGGTTGCCGGTGTAATTACAGGCACATGAGGCTTAACATCTGTATGCCTCAAGTTGATGGACGCAGGGCAGTGCATCGTAGGGCACGTTCCTATCGTGCGTGACGTGACTTACAAAGCAATGCTTTGTTATAGGTGATGGTTACCACTTTACATCAGATGGGCCATCTGCTTGTTCCGTCAGCGATTAGTAAATAGTTTTAAGACCTAGTAGAACGTAGAAGTGTAGAACCGTGTTGTTTTTGGTAATATTACAAATTTTTATTATTTGATATTTATAATATATACCTCGTTACAATAAAAACATGCAACACACGCAGTTGTTAATTTAATGAGTGATTTCAAAAACACAGCAATTTTGCTGTCATCGCTTCACTTTCGCCTGCTCCAGATACGGTTTATTGTCTCGCTAGATTCTCACAACATCAAATTATGGCCTTAATTTAGATTTTATTTCCATGAAGATAAAGCTTCTAAGGCTGTGGCAAAATGTGAAGTTCTCGGTCATTTGAGATTGCGTCAAGCATGCTTTGTGGCCAGGCATTGTGCATTTGTATAATACTGAGTAGACTGTCCCTCTCAGCTTTAGCAACCTTTTCCATACTTGAATGTTTACTTTTCACGAATTATATTTTGAAATTTTACTTCTTAACTGGCCATACATCTGAATAGTTACGATAATATTTGAACATTCCGGAGTAAAAGCTAGTAAAGTTCTAGAATACCTACTTTCTGTCAGATTTTAAATAGGTAAGTTACGTCTGACTGACAGTATGTTTTAGTGATCTATAATTACTTACAGTGGTTTTCAGCTTATTATATGATGATAACGTAACCAGAATAAGTAAACCTCTGACTTGTAATAAATCTATCTAATCCGCAAAGTGGTTCTCGGTTCGAGGGGCAATGCCCAGGGGGCAATAAGGTTTTATTTACAGAGCTTCCTACTCACTATTTATACAGAGAACTAAACCGTGGCCTTCGGAGCCTTTTCCCGTCCCTCATTGTAAAGGTATGTACAATTTTAGCATTCTATTATAGCCTTCCACAATAAATAGAGCAAAATGTCAGCCATTCTCTAGACTCCTGTTTAATAAGTGATTATACCTAAGTACCTCTATAAATAATTGGTTTGATATTTACCTTGATCGTAAGCATACTGTAGTGGCTTGCAAGTCACTGTCCACTAATACGTCGAGGCTACATACATTCGCTAAGCCTTTTTGTAACATTTTGTAGTTTTGACTCTTGTGACAGCTGCAGCAACCATCAAATGCTATTATCTAATAAGCGACAACAAATAATCACCGGTCAAAGGATTTTTACACTAATCATTCAACGATGCTTTATTGGATAGCGGATACGGAACTTTATGTTGCAAGTATGATGAAAATGAGTAGAAGAACATAAAGTTCCGTATCGGTATCTCTATCGCGTCTTCATACAAAACCCGCAATGAACACGAAACAAAAACGAAAAACCAAATATGGTAAACACAACTCATACTTGGGGTACTGGTGTTTTAAATACCTAAGTATTGGTTACTAAGAAGTTGCGAACGGTTATGACTGGCAGGAATGGTAAACGTAAAAAAAACGGCAGGGGCCAAATTGAGCATTAGTCGATGATACAAAAAACAGTAACTACGATTAAAGTTTTATGGCCGTCATAAAAACTGACCCTGCTTTAGGGAAACGAAATCTTACCAGAACAGGGTGTAAGCAATTCTGTTGTTAACATCATTTGCATTAACAACAAGGCAGCGCTGTACTGCGGTAGAGGCGTGTTTGTTCGTTTCCGTGGATTTCTCCGAAACAGATAATCATAGAGTGGAAGCCTTTTCACATGAATACTCACTCGAAACCACAAATAACGCCATCTAAATGGATCTGTGAGTACTGTGTAGCCACACGTCTTATTGAAATGCTGCAAAGGCATAGAATCCGCGTTAACAATAATATTCTGCGAAATAGCACATATCTAGGTTGCTAATCATAACTTCATAATACTCAGTAGTAATAAGTACACAGTAAGGATTTGGTAAAACCTTTCGACCTTTGGAATTAAATGCCATTTTATAACTGTTAAAATTTCTATTTTCATAATGTATTTGTAATGCAAGATTACAAAGTTTCTTATTAGCGCCTGATTATTTTCGTAAAACTAAATACTTCGTGTAATAAAAGACCTTGTTCGGTTAACCAAGGGTAATGTTGGCAATAATGAAGCAATACTATAGATATAGACATTGCAATTGAATTATATCGAAAGATAATGATACCATCATCACTACAAATGAATATTGGCAATAACTTGACCCTGTTTACAGAGAGCAAGAGTTCTATATCATCTGTAGCCATCACTGTGTATTCAAGTCATAAGATGACTGAATCAGTTAGTTGTGCTTAGGTTTGTATGTAACTTTTTATAACGTTAGTAGCCAAGCTAACTACTTTTTAGTAAAATAAGATGATAAAAGTTAAAAAAAGAGCTAAAAAAGGCTAGTCCCACCGTTGCTTCCCAAAATGTTTTAACGCCTATGCCTTACACCTCAGATATGTTACAAAAGAAAAATAACGTAATACTGCTAAGTGGCTTATATGAATCACGTTGACGTAAACATGTGCAAGAGACAATGCGATTCCATATTGAACCATATTCACGTCTAGAAATCTCATTCAAGATTTATTTTTACATTTTCATTACCTTTTTTCGAAATTTACATTTTGGGTTTCTGTACTGAAAAAAAAACAGATTCACGACATTGATCTCTAGGCGCAATAGGTATTATCTACTCGGATGATTAAATACCAAGACCTCTTAATACAGGGAGCCAATAATGTAATGTATGGCCAAATAATGTACAGCATGATATTGCACAGCATGATAATGCACACTCAGTTAATCCGTGTCCACTGGTTTGAATTATCGGGGTGTACATTATCATCCCGTACAATAACATGCCGTGCAATATTGTCACGTGTAGTTAATGTATACCCAGTCAATGTACAGCATGATAATAATAATTGGAAGCCACTTTAATACTGTCGAATCGGATTGGTTAGGTTATGTTGAAACATATAAATTACGCACGAGGCGAGCGAGCAACGCGAGCGTGCCGCGGCAGCGGCCGCCGAAGCGCCAGAAATTGTTTTTACGGTACCAAAGTGGCTTCCAATTATCATGCTGTACAATAACGTGCTGTACATTATCATGCTGTATATTACCTGGCTGTACATTAAGTAAACGTGACAATATTGCACATCCAGTTATTGCACACCCCGATAATGTACACCCAGTTAAAACGAATCCAAAAAGGTACCAAAGTGGATTCCAAATATCATACTGTACATTATCGTGCTGTACCTACATTATCATGTCGTACAATAACCGGACTCTTAATACAAACATAAGAAAATATATAAAGAAAAAACCTAGAGATATCAATTTATTGTACAATTCAAGTTATTTTGCAGTTGAACAAACAAAGTAAAATGACGGCAACGAAACTACCGAATATCAATAATAAGCTCTTTCAAACTACATTATGTTGCTGTTATCGAAGTTTATCCAAAAATACTCGTAAATTGAGGAAGTGTAAGCTCAAGTGGCTCTTGATGATAAATCGAACCGTGCTCTTCACATCAAAGAAAACTTTGATATGTTTGCTAAGTTACCCGAACACTCATAAATAATGTTTTTCTACAGTCAAGAGACCACAAGTTTCATGAGATAGTTACGATAAATAAGATGAGTCCGAGAATTGTAATCAAAACAGAAGCCATTGGATTTGTCAAGAAAACTGGAGTTTCTGCAACAGTTGAGCTTTCATCGACTCCTCTAAAGGTCATTTCGGCTCTGACTAACCGCTGATGTCATCGTGAGTCAGACGGGCCGGACCTGCACAGCCTTTGTTGGAAAGTGTCCGAGATGGAATTATGCGAAAATTTAGATAGTTGATTCAGAAACTAGGTAAGTAGGTTTAGATGGGTTTGAGCTAAGTATTCAAATTTCAATTTGGGCAAGTTCCTTGCTTAGTCACTTTTGATTCAACCCTGTTGGGCTCTATCATCAAGAATATTAATATTATTCATAATTGGACGATTTCCAGGATGTCCTGTGGGGCCAGATTTTTTATTTAAAGATGGTATGCTAAGCTTGTTGGTTAGCCTAATGTCTGGAAGAGATTGCTACCTGCCATAAGACAGCCGATAGTTGGACAAGCCCAATGTACTTTAACTTTTTGTAACCTTATCCACGGTCCTCAATAAGTTCTTATTTATTATTTATTTATAGTGGGTTTAACCTCATAGTTAACATTTACAAGACGCACGATATAGCAACACAAAAACAAGACAGGAAGTGCTAAAGAAATTATCAGCTGTTTCCGAATCTACCTAATAGTAAACCCTCGCCATGTGCTTTGATTATATTGAATGCGACAGAACGGAAGCACGGATAACATAGACTAGGGGTAGATTTGAAAGTAAAAAATCAAGATGTGTTTGTATGTTGGATTTCACTACATCATCAAGCTGGTGCCCGCAACTTCGTCTGCGCAGGATTAGTCACACAATATCTTCACAAATTGTAGCCTATGTGTTATTCTGATGAACAAGCTATATTATTGTTAGTTTCATTAAAATCTATTCAGTAGTTTTTACGTGAAAGAGTAACAAACATCCATTTATCCATCCATGCATACTTACAACATTAACACTAAATGTAACTTTTCTTATCTTACTTCAAGAATTATGCATTTTTTTTACACAAGTATCAAATCTCATGCTCTCAGCAGTACCGGAAGCGGTAACTTCAAGTGTGCCGGAAGTGAGGGCGGAAGGATGCGTACTTGTAAGCCGTAATGCCAGCTGATCACTCAGATCACTGATCAAGAACACTGTAAGCTATTGATCACGAATTATATTTCTGTAGTTAATAAATAATTTGTAAATAACAGTTCGGCATCAACTCAAAGTTTAGTGAAGAAGGCCAAACCAATTTTCTTCAAAAAACAGTAAATACTAGAGATAATACCTCTCGCTCGCACATTTTAACATTTGAAAAACAAAAACGCAATCAACCTAGTTGTTTGCAAATCACATTGCACACAGTTCAGCAAATGTATGACTTTGATCCAAACATCTTTTCCAACAATTTTTTTTTTATACAACCAATTCATGAAACAAGCAGATGGCCCACCTGATGTTAAGTGGTAACCATCACCTATAACAAAGCATTGCCTCGTAAGTCAGGCACGATAGGAATGACAACTAAACTAGTAAAACTATTTTAAATATGTCGCACAGGAGGTTGGTTACATTACACAAATAGCTTAGGAAAAACTCTCGAAATAATTACAGTAACTCAAAAAATATATAATAATGGGAACCAGCTGTAAAATCAACAGCTGTTTCTTAAGTAGATTGCACACTAGAAACCGGAGATGAAGATTCAAACGCGATCTACAATAATTAAAACGTCAGAAACGGAACGAAATTACTCAAAAAACTGACAGCTGCCTCGCACGTGCCGTCAAGGTGCGCACATGACATTTGATCAACAATAAAAATTGCTAGCAAGATGCTGTTGAGTACTACACCTGGTTTTAGAAATGTCAGAACGTTTAACTGTTATTAGATGGCATTTCACCGGATCATGAAGGTTTTGACATTTGTCCGTTTTAATTATTGCAAAGCAACGGGTTTTAAAACCCCCTACGTTTTGAATTTTAATTGATGTTTATTGAACTTTGGGAATAAAATAGAATCGTCAACTAAATACGACATTGCAATTTAAATGTCAATGTCAAATACAAGCACATAACTTCAGCTATCTCTATAGATCGTTTGTCAGTCTGAAGATAGCTAAACTGTTTTATTCAGTGCATTTAGAGGCGATCGCTTTATAGTGATTGAATTTGTCAAATGAAACAAGCAGACGCATTAATAATTAATATGACATAAATAAGTGTAGGTACATGTAGTACGTATTTCTATACCTTACCTTGGTAAAACATATCGAATAGCTACTATTGTCTGAATTACAAAAATGCAATACGATCTTGCTTATTTTGTGAAATCGGATCTTCAAGGTTAATTGCAAGTATTGGCCGATTTGGGTATTTAGTAAAATAAATTAACACAGCTACATTATTATACTTCACTAAATAACAAGATCATAAAGTGCCTATGCACCTAAGTGTAAACTCTAGAAGTTAACCAACAATTAACCGACCATAAACGGGCCATATTTTATTAAACATTAGTTTTGACAGGATTTTGTACTGCTGATGAAATTATTCCCTTTGGTCCCCCGTTAGTCCTAGTAGTCACAGTAATTCGTCCCTTTAGTCCCGTTCCCTTTGGTCAATGGAGACAAAACGAGGGGACAACTTTGAAAAACTATCGCATTTATAATTAATTAAAGTAGCATAAAATTCCACAGTGAAATAATGTGCCTAGTAGGTAGTACCTCTACAGACGCATCGCAGATTCAAATTTAAATACTGACTTAATTATTTCACAACATCTCTATATTTACCGACGAGTAGAGGTAGGTACAGTTATTTCGACCTACTTGTATCGAAAGTTGGGCAATGAAGAATTAAATATATTATTTACGCTACGTGACACACCAACACACGTTATTGAATGCAACAAAAGGCATTAATTTGATATGGGCATTAAAAAAATAACTTAGTATACATTAGTTAAAATTAAAGAAGGTTTTAAATTTAAAACAAATTACCAGAATAACATCTTCCTAAGATACTTCTCACTTACCTGTAACAAAAATATTATAGCTTTATTTCAATATGACAGAAAAAAAAACGTTGATGAACATAGATGTTTGTTCTCTGTATTTAATTACAAAAAAAAAAGTATATATGTATTATATCAGCTATTGTTTCCCATATTACAAGCTTAGGCTTAGTTTGGGGCTAGATAGTGCTGTGTGGAAAATCCACCAATATTTTTTATTTTATACGAATACAGGTACGTACCTGTGTACTAGTGTAGCTAAGATGCGATAAAGTGATAAACTGGTTTAGAAAACTCATTGGCGCATGTCAGTTGATAATGTAAGCTGTGTCATAATCTTTATTTTATATACATACTTACAATCATTATTGCTGATGGAACAATTAGATAGCCCACGTAATCTTAAGTGAAAACCATAACCTATAACAAAGCACTGCCTCGCAATATGAACGTGCCCTACGATGCAGTGCCCTGCTTCCATCAACTTGAGGGATACAGATAATAAGCCTCGAGTGCCTGTAGTTTCAATAATGTAAGCCAGTGTCATAATGCTTATAAGAGTGTAGTTGCCGGTGTAATTACAGGCACATGAGGCTTAACATCTGTATGCCTCAAGTTGATGGACGCAGGGCAGTGCATCGTAAGGCACGTTCCAATCGTGCGTGACTTACGAGGCAATGCTATGTTATAGGTGATGGTTACCACTTAACATCAGGTGGGCTATCGGGTTGTACCATCAGCAGTTGTAAAAAACTCATTCCGAGTATGAGTAATGAAAAATTTTCATTACTCATACTCGGAAAGTAGGTCTGAAGTTGCCTGAGGAGCGGGTTGAAAGTAAAATATTTCAGCCCTAGAGAGAATCGTTTTCAGCTGTCAAATTATAAAAAAAAACAAGTTCTGTTTACACATTTCCAGACTACAATTCACTCATTTTTTCTTTAGATAGTTTCATGTATTTATACTTTCCTTGTATTCGTAATGAAAAGCGCAGTGATTACCTCGGGTTAAAGACTTATTTAGTCCCTCGAACTATCCCTCGGCCAAATCCCGTCTCGGGACTAAATAAGTTACTTTCACCCCTAGGGTGAAAGTAACTTTTTAAATTTAATTTAATATTTCTTCTTTATCTGTCTCATGACATACATTTCATACATGTCGATAAATTGTCGAATCCTATTGATATCTTGAACATTTCTACGCATTGCTAATAACGTTTAAGTAGCAAGATAAGTATAAGAGCGATAAGTCGATCTAGAGACGTAATCTGGACGTCATCAGCGATAAGGAGCACGCAATCCAACCACGCGGTCAACCACAACATTACACTACCACCAATCTATTATGATATTGTGTCTAGAAACGTGACTAAACCAGTGCCTAGACCAAAGCTGATAATTCAAGACCTGGTCGTACTTATTTATTACTTTTGAAACCCCAGTCTGCCTAATAGTTGTTAAAATATATGCACCTTCCAATATTCCTTACTCTTACAATCCTCTCCATCAAAAGGTTGTCTGGAGAGATCGCTTTCAGCGATAAGACCGTCAATTGTACATTTATTGTTTTATTTATATTTTTTTTGTTTTGTATTTTACTGTTGTTTTGTTTGGTGTACAATAAAGCTTTCCATTCATTCAGGGTACATTATGATAATACACGAGCGAGGTTTACCACCTGAGTAACGCTATCCGTCAGATAAAAACATTACCGTCTCGATATCGTTACTCTGAGATGGTTAAACCCGACCTTTGTGAACTAAGTCATGTAAAAGCAATAAAACGTAGATATTGATTATAGATCATCGGTCGAAACCATGCATTGACAATTGTGAAGCCGCATTTACAACACATGTCGACATACCGTGAATTAGTGTGACAAAGGTAACTTCTCTCGCAACGCATGAGGAAATAATGCAGGCAAACAGCCAGCGATGACTTTTCTCACAGAGATAGTAAAAACGCCCCGCGATTTGTAAGCGAAACTTCATACATGGGAATTATACTCGTACAGCAGGAAATTGAATTTTTGCTGGGGGCTTAGTTGCTTCATTTTTTAAATTGTTACTAAAACTTGGTAGGGTTTGGTCGTTGTACATTTGGCAGTGCAGATTTCATTTTAGTTGTTTTCCAAGGGTTTGATTGATTTATGATGTGTAATTTCGGTGGTATACATTATATATTGTGTAGGTTTGGTACAGTACAGACTAGCAGCATATGGAATGAAATTCGGTCGTCATACTACACGTATGTGATATTCTAATTTGACCGAAAATATTTCTCGTAGGCTTTGCAGAAACCGCCACCATTTTAATTCAACATAACATTCTAACTTGAAGTAATGTAACGTAACATTAAGTCAAGTTGAATTGTTATTTTTAGACTAAACTAAAACTTTTTAGTTATTCCGCTTGACACTAGCAAGAGCCTGTCAAAATGACAAACAAGAGCTTTAAATGATCGAAGCAGAATGTCTTACCAAATGGTAAGACATTACAAATGTATAATACAAATACAAATGTATTATGTGCGTATAGATTTACCACGTACATACATAACTACTCTACTTTACTTCCTACAGCAAGAACAATGATTATTGAATTTGCGAGTAATCTCATTACGCTAAGCGGATGTGTTTCAGTTTTTGTGAGGTATGGATTCCATGGCCGCGAGTACGTCACTGGGCAGTGGCAGTGGCGGGCTGCTGAACCAATGCTTTAGGTATTATGTTTGTAATACGTTCACTCGGCCTTCGCCATGGAACTCACAATAAAGGTATATCTAATAATAAAATTAGGTATCTAACACTTTAGCAAAAAATATATAAAGCGATCTATCTATTCTGAACGTATTCCTTTCTTTGCATTATTTTTAAAAGTTACATAATATTACAACCATACATTTTAGTTCAAATAAACAACTTTAAAACAATCATAACGGTATGCGTTAAGGTCGTTATAACATCCATTTAACAAATAATTGCGAGTGTTTGTATAAATAACTCATTTAAGTTGGGCGATATGGTGTTTAACAATGTTTTCAAGTAACGCTAAGGAAAACTTAAACGCTACGGCTTGTACCACTATTTTTATTATCCAAGTGTGATTTTGGGATATTATTAAAAAAAATTGTGATTTCCTTAAATGAAACATTTAATAAATATCGCTTCTGTATATTCTGAAACTCTCGTTCGTCGTCATCGTGCGCGGTGCGCGTTTCAGTCTTTTAAATGAAGTTAGGAATATGTACAAATCTTAGTTTTTGAATAAATAGTTTCTGCTCGTCTCAATCATTTAGCGTCTGCATTTTCATGGAAACTTATGAGTCAACTTATCAGAGCATTTCATGAGCCGATATTCATGCCAGTTCACTGACCCGGAAAACTATTTCATTCTAGTAGGATAAAACATGATATTGCGTTTTCAACAATGCAGGCAGGTAAGCTAGGTCGACCGTTGTCCACGAGGCGACGACCTCGCGCGCCAAAAAAAGGTTTTTAACAAAAAGTTCTCATGCCATGTTATCGTCAATCAGCCTGGGGTACATTCGAGGTTTTGACCTTTTGTTTTGTCCGGACCTGAGAACGTAACGTGACGTCTTGTTAAATAGCTACTTTAGTTCACCCTTGAAAGGTGAAATACTTCTTCACGAATATAACATTGAAAAAGGTTTAATAATAAATAGGTAGGTAAGTAAGTAAAGTTCTTTAGAAGCCGTGAGTAGGCCTTTACAAAAATTATGTGCTAAAAATATACAAAGAAGTTTATTTACTACGGCTGAATTTCCGTATCATACATAATTTTTTACTAAAATCTGAATTTTTAAGCGGACATTTCCCACAACACCAAACACTTAGTTTGGCACTTAGTCAAGCAACGTTCTGCGCTACCACTATTTGAATAACACTAAGGGTATTTTCATCTGAGCGCTTTCCATGCTTCGGGGCTTCAAGCTCCCAGTCCCGGCTGTAATGGTCAATAAGTCATGAAGAAGGCCCTAAGGCAGCCAAAAACTCCTGTTTATGGAGTTTTTGCCAAAACTTTTTGCTAACAACCAACTTCTATGAATTTGTTTATAACATACTAGCGGCCTGTCCCAGCTTCGCATGGGTGGTCATACATTTTTTGAACATTTTAGGATAAACTTAGACCGTGGGTTCGAGCCTCGCGTCTACTTATTTCATACATTTGCACGCGCTTCTCCTTGAGTGAGTGGAATCGCAACCCGCGCGAGACCCGTGGACCCGTTAACATTTTTAATTTCGTCATATCTTTTGAATGGAATGTCCGATTCGAAAAATTTAAGAAGTAATCTATAGGTATTGAAACCGTCTTAATTATGAAATGATTTATTTGGATAAGGATTAACACCAAGGTACAAATAAAGACCCTTTTCTAGCGGAGGCATTTCAATTAATTTTTTATAATAAAAGAACACTTATTGTGACATAACTATAATAGTTAGACATATGCTGTCGCGACATTTTTTGTAGATGATGACGTGTTCTACAAAATCGTAGTACATTATTTTGTTCTAACTTCAATAGTTTTCGCAGCGCACGCGATGTAAGGTTTTATTTTTCCACCTTGGGTTACATTATTGAAGTTTTAGTAAGGATCCCTGATTTTTTTGAAAATATAATATAGCCTATGTTACTCAGGGATAATGTAGCATTCTAATGGTGAAATAATTTTTGAAATCGGACCAGTAGTTTTTGAGCCTATTCGTTACATACAAAAATACAAAAATACAAATGTTACCTCTTTATAATATTAGTGTAGAAGTGTAGAAGTGTAGATGACTTTTTTCATCGATAACAACATCAAAGGCAATGAAAGTGGCATTTGATATTTAGTATCGATTTTCCAACAATAAAGATGGCATCATGAAGGTCAGGCGCGCGTGACTCATTTATTTCTTTGAAGGTACCATTTACCGTAGGTACTTCATTAATAATAGGTAGTTATTAGCATAGGCTGGGCTGACTACGTCAGAGTTTTTCGAGAAACCTTATAAATTCAGCGGTAAAACTCGTAGTACAGCTGGGGAATAACGGTTAGGTATCGAATAGCGATCATGAAAGGGAAGATGAAAAAATACAAACATCAAATTCGATTCCCCTAATCAAATTACCCAACTCTTCAATGGACTAATGATTATAATTATAATTTTGTACAGATGATACATTAAACTTTATTTTGAACTACAATTCAATTCGACGCAAATCAATGCGTGATCAGGGGCCTTATGCTCACTTCGAGCGAGATTATCTCACGGTGGAGATGACGTCATATCTCGTTCAATAATTCGTTGACCTTGCGTCTCGCATGAACTTTGTATGAGAAAATTGGGGAGTTAGATGGTGAGAATGGGGATAAATAGTTATCGAACGAGATATGACGTCATCTCTAACGTGAGATAATCTCGGTCGAAGTGAGCATAAGGCCCCAGTTTTCGAATAATCCAGGCGAATCGGAACTAGTGATGAGAAAAACTGTTTGAAATTCAGATTAGACGGCTATGTTGTATTTTCCTTGTTTAAACAACAATAATTAAAACGACGTCTGAATTAGACCGGAACTTTGCTCTATGTAGAGAGCAAAAACTTAATTAGAAACTGTTTATGGGTTATACTTATAAACAAAACGAATCTATAAATATACCTCTCTGCTCTGACTTCAATGTAGTGACTACAAAATTTTAACGGAAAATTATAAATAAAAAAAAATTAAGGTAGTAAGCAGTAGATATTATTATCTGGGCTATAAGACCATAAATTGGTTTGGGGCTGGATAGTGCTCTGTGGAAAGTCCACTAATATTTATTTATTATTATTTATTTATAAATGGACTAAATATCAGTAGTCCCGTCAATCTGATTCTCTTAGGACCAACGAATTGCAAATTAGTATTCTGCCGATGGAAAACAATTTGAGAGCGCCCCGTATACAGGTATCAGATATTCTGTGGTTCGAGGAAAATCTACAGAATAATAGATACAGGAATTTTCCCATCACTATTCGGAAGGAAACACACGCGTCTTCAATTGCAGCTACTTACTGAGCAGCACGAGGCAATCTAGTAAATTACACAGGTAGCATCGTTATGAAAACCGTAATGGACGCCGTTTAGCAGTTTGTTTGCCGACACGCGACCAGAGCAATGTCCTTAGGCTTCTTCTTATAGCAATAGTAGTGTATACTCTGTGACATCACACCAGTGTAAATACCGTTAGTGGAGCAGAATAACTTTTTTTTTTATACAACCAGCTGATGGAACAAGCAGATGGCCCACCCGATATTAAGTGGTAACCATCACCTATAACAAAGCATTGCCTCGTAAGTCACGCACGATAGGGACGTGCCCTACGATGCACTGCCCTGCGTCCATCGGCTTGAGGCATACAGATGTTAAGCCTCATGTGCCTGTAATTACACCGGCAACCACACTCTAGCAACACTGCTTGGCGGCAGAAAAAGGGGTGGTGGTAGTACTGCCCTGGAAGAGCCCTTCACAAAAAGCTCTACTACTCTTAAAAACTTCCTAGAGATCGGTCACAGAAAAATAGGTATCAAAGCTTTAATTTTTTTTTAATATTTACTAATGGAATAATGGAACAAGCTACCTAATTGATTGTGCAAGGATTGTTAAAAAGTTTGTATGTGCCCCTATTGAATTCACTTTCCCAACGATAAATTAACGACGGAAAATAATGGAAAGCGTTTTAGTAGGCACTATTAAACATCAGTGCTCATAATGCAATAATGCATATAGATATGCAATGCTCGTTGCCTAACAGAGAAGATTGCTTAATAACACTAGGACATGGCTTGTTTTGTTGAGTAGCATTACTTATGCAATCTATAGGAATCATCGCATCAGCGCTACCATCGCCAGCCTCTTGGGGACGCTTCCGATCGGTACTGATGGATCAGTGGAACTATCTCTAGATCGCTTGCAACGGTCGGTTGATAGCTTATTTATTTCTTGTGCAATTTGTTCCCATCGCGGAATCGAAGCATTTAAGAGCGACATATTCTGAGATGAAAAAAAAAACTGTTTGCTTGAAACATCGAACGCGTCTACGATATATAATTAGGCATCGTAAAATATAGGTGTAATATCGGTACCCCACCCAAACAATAGCTTTTTTTTATAGATAGAGTGATTCAAGAGGAAGGTTTATATGTATAAAACATGCATAATATAGAAGGGAAACACTGATAATTTAAGAGGTTTCTAATGAGATGCCGTAAATAACATATTTTTTGCGCTTACAATACAATGCTGGCGATATAGATCAAAATAATGTAATACAGTATTGTACACCTTAAAAAGGTCTACAAAAAAGTCCGCGATGGTATATGTCTATCTCTTAGGGATACCCCACAATAACCGTGCGAAGCCGGGGCGGGTCGCTAGTAGTTTATAATTCTTAAAGACCAGAACGAACGTCCGCAGATCATCCCCAATTTAGACCGTCACAGAATTTGAAAAACCCTTATATAAGTGCATTCGTACAAGCATCCCCCTTTTATGCTTTTACTTCTTCTTTTTTCTTATGGCATCAGATTCCGTACTCAAGCTAACACGATGACGTTTCCTAAGAAAATGTGTCAACACGCAAATCCGATTATCTCGAGTCGTTAAATCCGTTAAGGGCTGTCGTCAGAACTATTCAGGCGTGGCATGGCGACATCTTTTGTTAACAAGATGATGATGATGAAACCTTACAATTCTCAACTTGATCCATCCTTTAAAAAAGCTGAGATAAGCAGTTTATGGAACCCAGTAAAATTATCAAAGTTCTAAGTCTCAGTACCAATAATTGCAAAATATAATAAAAAATACAATAATCAGAATAAACAATTTATTGGTAATAAAAATCATTACAAACCCTGACTGGGTTTGAATGGTACGTTTGTACTAATTCAAATAATAATTAACATAGTTGTAACATATTACAACTATTAAAATTGGAACATTATATTATAAAAAAAAAAAAAAAAAAACGGATAACATAAAATAATTGAACAGGTAAATAAATCATTTTATAAACTTTCTAGTGACTACTTTTCTTTGATGATTATTTTCCAAAAATGATCATCAAAGTTTTGATTTCCATTATCATTTTGGATTTGCGGTTTATTTTTTTGTTGTAGAAACTTAAACATTTCGAGAGAGTCAACTCAAACGGTACCTTATGCCATATAGCCCCGTGTCCAGATGTCACGACTCGGCCGAGTGCGCACCAAACATCTGTTTCCGTCATATGCCTCAACGGAACACCGGGGCTCGCCTAAAAAGTTCTATTTGATTCAAGGATCGGTCATTGGCAAACCAATGACCGAGCAATATCTATAAATGTATGAGTTAACATATCGTACGTACTATATATATATTTCTATCACCAAAAGATCCGCCTAGACACCACAAGGGTGATTTTTCTGTGAAGTGACCGGTTGCCAACCCAACCCCGGCTTGCTTGATTTCTTTTATTTTTAAAGACTAATGGTAATTGTATTCTCGATCTCGACTACACCGTAACTGCAACTGCACACAACTGACTGACTGGTTGACGATGACTTTGCAATGGAAAAAACTTATTAAAAAGAACCTTTACAAAAAATATGTTAGCAGAGATGTTGACTGTCCAGACTCTATGTTGGTCAAACTAGACAACAAAAAAAAAGAAATGACCTACCAAAACCAACGCAAAGCAAAATATTTTCAAACTGTAGGCAGATCTTTTGGTGATGGTACGTACCTATTTATTGTATTCAGTATATGTTTTATTATGATACGTATATTACCCACAATATCTATACACTAGCGGCCTGTCCCAGTTTCGCATGGGTGGTCATAAATTTTTTGAACATTTTAGGATAAACTTAGACCGTGGGTTCGAGCCTCGCGTCTACTTCTACACTAATATTATAAAGAGAAAAGATTTGTATTTTTGTTGTTTTGTTGTTTTGTTGTTTTGTATGTAACGAATAGGCTCAAAAACTACTGGTCCGATTTCAAAAATTCTTTCACCATTAGAATGCTACATTATCCCTGAGTAATATAGGTTATATTATATTTTCAAAAAAATCAGGGATCCTTACTAAAACTCTAATAATGTAACCCAAGGTGGAAAAAGAAAACCTTACATCGCGTGCGCTGCGAAAACTATCGATGATAGAACAAAATAATGTACTACGATTTTGTAGAACACGTCATCATCTACAAAAAATGTCGCGACAGCATATGTCTAACTATTATAGTTATGTCACAATAAGTGTTCTTTTATTATAAAAAATTAATTGAAATGCCGCCGCTAGAAAAGGGTCTTTATTTGTACCTTGGTATTAATCCTTATCCAAATAAATCTTTTCATATTCAAGACTGGTTCAATACCTATACATTACTTCTTGAATTTTTCAAATCGGACATTCCATTCAAAAGATTTAAAAAATATAAGATCACGGGGCGCGTTCTCACCCAGCGCGGGCCCGGGCAAGGCGCGAGTTAGAAGTGACTCGAACCCACCACGGTCTAAGTTTATCCTAAAACGTTGAAAAAATGTATGTCCACCCATGCGAAGCTGGGACAGGCCGCTAGTATTTCATACATTTGCACGCCAGAGAGTGAAATCGCACCCCGAGCGCGACCCGTAGACCCGTTAACGTTTTTAATTTCGTCATATCTTTGGAATGGAATGTCCGATTTGAAAAATTTAAGAAGTAATCTATAGGTATTGAAACCGTCTTAATTATGAAAAGATTTATTTGGATAAGGATTAATACCAAGGTACAAATAAAGACCCTTTTCTAGCGGCGGCATTTCAATTAATTTTTTATAATAAAAGAACACTTATTGTGACATAACTATAATAGTTAGACATATGCTGTCGCGACATTTTTTGTAGATGATGACGTGTTCTACAAAATCGTAGTACATTATTTTGTTCTATCATCAATAGTTTTCGCAGCGCACGCGATGTAAGGTTTTTGGTTTCCACCTTGGGTTACATTATTGGAGTTTTAGTAAGGAACCCTGATTTATTTGAAAATATAATATAGCCTATGTTACTCAGGGATAATGTAGCATTCTAATGGTGAAAGAATTTTTGAAATCGGACCAGTAGTTTTTGAGCCTATTCGTTACATACAAAAATACAAAAATACAAAAATACAAAGCTTTCCTCTTTATAATATTAGTGTAGATTACAGGTTATATACCTACTTCTATATCTATCACTTAGGTTGGTTGTTAGAAAAATGCAATAAGCCCTCCTTTAGTACTGAAATTGTGTAATTTTGGACAATAAAGATATTGCCCAGCAGTGGAAAACAGCAGGTTGATTCAAATGTATTGTTAAATTTTTCCTTAGCTGTACCGGAACCTAGAGTTACTAGTATTCTCTTATCTGTGCTAGAGTTTAATTTTTCTGGAACGGAACACCATGTAAGACATTCTGTCATCTGATTGACAATACATATACATACTACTTCGTCTAAAATACAATAGAAATACTACCGTCTGGAATCTCGACTTCTCGAATCTATAAAATGTTAAGGCTAATACCTCCAAGAGCTAATGTGACTCTCGCTCGCACCTTTCGACACGTTGAAAGATATAAAATCACTAAACTCATTTTCGAAAATTCGCAATTAAGCATTTTGTGTTAACATTGCACACAGTTTAGTAAAAAAAATATTTTTATCGATACATGTTTTCCTACTCAAAAGTTTGCTTTTATATCTTTCAACGTGTCGAAACGTGCGAGCGAGAGTCACATTAGCTCATACGTCGCCTTAAATGTGACATGTGAAGACGGGTTTCATTTATTTAGTATTCATTTTTTTTTGTTTTCTATTATTTATTCAATTCATTTATTAGTATCTGCATACATGAAGAACTAGTCAAAAAGTCAACAACTTAAATCTATTTTTGAATATCATGTATCTAAATTACTTGATGACCAATCAGCGTTGATCAGTGACATCACTATACCATACCGCAACATTACTCAAAAACCGGAATCATAATCTCATACAATATACCACGGTATGATATCATCGGCCTCTATTAACCGGTTGGCTATTCAATAAAATTGAAACTGTTTGAAGGTAGGTGAGTGCATGGGAACCGATTGCCTTTACACGCAAATTTTATTTGATGGTCGATTTCATTGTGTGAATGATACCTACCGTGGAATGTAACTACTGTTTATGATGATGAAAGTTTTACAGAGTGATCATTTAATGTAGGTATCTTTATTTGGGTACACACGGATACAGATCAAGCTACACAAAGTCAGTGTATAGCCTGATGCATAGGTATACATGTGTCCCAGCCTGCGGTCGGTAGGTCGCTTAGTTTTTTTATAAATTGCTGCAAAAATCTGGTTTCATTCTTCCTCATCCATAAGTTCCAGGTATTAATATAAGTATATTTATGTATTTTATCAGTAAATTAACATTTAGGATTAGTTTAAGGACTTTCAGTTTCATGAAAATCAAATAAACGGCCTTGAATATCAATGGCATAAACGCCACAAATGACTATGAATAATGAAAGCCGATAGAAAATCAATAGGTCAGGTCGTGGTGCCGTTTCGCTTCAAAACTGATATGAAACGATTCGTGAGGCTAATGATTTCATGTGGCATTGTTACAGGTCAGGAAACATAGTTTTAAGTCATGTTTTTTATGACAGTAAACGTATGGATTTTGTGTTATTTTGTGACAACAACAAGTAAACAACGTTATAAGTAAACGCGCTGCTATAGTATCACCAAATCAGAGGAAATCTTCCAGAAGAATCTCTTCATCTATCTAAATAGTTTGGGCTTCTTGTTTAGTGTAGATAGTTATTACATTTTTCTACAATAACAGAATCGACACCAAGTAAATTCACATACGAGTAATAAACTGTAAGCTAGAAAAAGACTACTTACTCATATGGCAACTTGTCAATCGGAAACATGTAGGCCTAGTAGCTAAGAATCATAAGAATGCAAACTTGGAGTTATTTTCCAGCTGCTCGGCAAAAACTAGCATTAAGTACTGTGGGTTCGGGAATTCGATACAAAAACATGGTTTAAAACTTAACCGGGACCAATTTCAAACTATATATTTTGCGATGTTCTATCCATGACGCCTTTAAGACCTACTTGATTGGTAACTTGTATAGGTATTTATTCTTTGGACATGTGTAAGTAGATTTTGAAACTGGGTCATTAAACTCTCAATAAATACAATTATTTACAAAATACATAAGAATCAGATTTGCTACCTATCTGCAGACCGTTGCGAACAATCTAGAGATAGCTCAAAATAAATATCTTAGGGACGGTTCCGAATGGTACTGATTTCAACAGATGTACAGATGTACAGAGGTACAGATGGAACAGTAGTAACCTTAAATTATAATCTAGGTAGATTAAAGCTACGCAATTCAGTAGGTAGCTAGGTACCTATTAGTATTGCAGGGTAAAATAGCCAAAACCTCTAGAATAATCAGACAAATTTCACGACGCACAGCCATGTAGGGAACGCAGTGAAACCGTCGGCCGTCACGCGACCAGCCTTCCCTGACCGACGCACACGCATGAGAGTGTACTAACACTACGTATTACGTATGTAACTGAGTTTGGTGCTACTACAATAACTTCCGTAATAAGATACTTAGACTAATACAGCCAACATTTTAGTGCTGGTTTATGAGATAACGCTGAAAAGAAAGACATGAATTGGTATCGGAACGAGAACAGGGTAGTACAGTGAGTAGCTGAAAAATATATTATGCTGGTAACTATCAAAGTATAGTGAAAGGCCGCGCGACTTTGTCTGCATGAAGTTATTTTGATGTAAACTTCAACCCCTACTAGCACCCCTAGAGATGGACAAAGATACTTATAGGTACTATAGAGGCCCGTGTTATAAGTTGCAAAATTAAAATTTTTGTAAGGCTAATCATTTTCAAATATATTATGTAGTTATGCTAATATCTACCTAATTATTTAAGCAAGTACCCACTTCTTGCCAATGCTAGCAATACTTACATCAACAGAACAAATATTTAGCACAAATTTGTCATCATTATACCTACTACTTTCGCTACGTTGACAAATTACATTAGAATGTTTATTTCATAATGAATTCAATTAAATGCTTTGAGCGAGGTGATAGAGAGGTTAGGTGTCGTACGAAATACTTAATATCGAAATCAGAACTCCACATTATTGTTGTTAGGTACCTATAGCTTATTATTTCCACATCTTTGATATAAATCGGTTACTTAGTAAGTACATTTCAAGTGTGCGATACAACATTTTTGCACGTGCTGTGTCCCTTTAGGGTAAAAGCCAATGAAATGAAACCACTGTTTGCTCCATATTTTGCAGATGAGACTAAATGAAATAAACGATATTTCTTCAATAATGGTGGCCCACAGTTTTCCCCCTGTATTAT
Organism: Chloroclysta siterata; assembly: GCA_932294275.1. Classification (NCBI taxonomy): domain Eukaryota; kingdom Metazoa; phylum Arthropoda; class Insecta; order Lepidoptera; family Geometridae; genus Chloroclysta; species Chloroclysta siterata. The sequence continues at coordinate 2,123,254 of OW028607.1, read as the reverse complement.
TATTACATACTAGCTGGTGCCCGCGACTTCGTCTGCGCAGGATTAGTGTTTCGAGTAGCTTATATCAGCGTGGCGTAGTAGGTACATAATGTGTAACTCTAGTTGTTTTGGCCGCGCACGCCAGAATAGCTCGCAGATGGTAGATTTTTTCCTACTTACTTGACACTTATCGTCATATGTGTTATTCTGATGTATAAGCTATATTATTGTAAAGTTTCATTAAAATCCATTCAGTGGTTTTTACGTGAAAGAGTAACAAACATCCATACTTACAAACTTTCGCGTTTATCAGGCTTAGTTGTCTCTTGGCGTAAGGACAAGGCATAGGTTTGTGGTTATTTCAGTTATTTGCCGATTGCCTGTCCGACTTACAACATGAATATCGTGCTAGCACATTTCGATAATCAGCTGCAATTTGCTATGCTAATGCGTTAAGTGGAGATTCCTGAATCAGCATAAGAATTCGTGTTTTCAATTCCGTGATCACGCGAGCCAGCCCGGATGGGCAGGCACGATCTTTCCTTTCCATGCTTATCTTTAATCTGAGATATTATGGATACTGGAAACTGAACAAGACCCCACCTTATTGTAAAAAAACTTCAGGGGCCTAAAGTATCCATCAATATGAATAACTTTTTCTAAGGAACCAACACTGTGAACTCGAAAAAAAAACAGCTGCTTCATACATTTTAGTCAGGTAGGTATTGAACTGTTGTATGAAACACCTGTTTTTTTCGTATTGATGGGTACTTTAGCCCCCTGAAGTTAAAACACAAGTATTGGAACACCTTGTATCCTGAAACAGCTTCACGACTTTGATCCCCAGGCACGGTAAATATCCCCTCAGATCTCTTAGTACCTAGCACTAACCTAAGATTTTTTAAGGATGTCTGAGAGGGGTAGTCAGAGATACGTCCAAATATTATCTTATAATATTGCTGATTTTTATCAACATAGCCAATAAAATGCAGGTGTTTACCAAAATCGATAAAACATCAGTCTCTCCCCTCAAACAGTACGACGATATCACTAGCCCAACATAGAACTCGACTATCGATCGTTTGCGATAACAGTCACAAACTAGGTACTACTTTATGACTACTAACCAAACAAACAAATAATTAATAGGTAACTGGACAGCACACTTTACATATAACTTCCACTGCTTATGTATCTAGGAGTCACATTGTCTTCTAGCTACATCAAAATTACATTCTACATAAACTAGATGTACTTGGCCTCTATTTAAGAAGTATATTTGACAACTTTTATCTGAAACAGACTCCTAGATTACAGTTAACAAGACCCAGACATTGCAATGCAGTGTCCGAATTAACATAATACTTGTGCAAATCCGTTGAATAATTTGAAAGTGTTACCCAGACGTAGACAGCGCCGATTTCTCTACTTACCTACATACATTGAAGTTGACAGTATCGCTTATACGTTATCGATTAATTAATGACATTCAATTTACCATTTCGACTAACTTTGGTGAGGTAATTGGTAGAATTTAGGCAGGTAACTATCTCTTTATCTCGTTATACGAATGGCGTAATAGATATAAGGCCTACACAGTAGCTGGTGCAAGCCCTCTCTCAATTATTTTCGATCCTATGCTAGTTATTTTTATCTTGTCATTAGTTTCTTTTGAAACAGTGTGGAGAAAGGATTTTAAGTACGTCTTTCGAGCACTTGACATATGTTTTCAAAACTTTTGCTAGTCTTATCAATGGTCTGGTGAGCTGGCTCGCGGTTTCCGCGGATCCCTTGGTCGTTATTCCTCATTCCATCGCCCGTCATCTCTTCTAGCCAAGTGTCGTGGCCATCCATCTCCACTTCAGATGTGCTATTAGCATAACTTCTATGACTAACATTAGATTTCTGTTATATTGACATTCTGGTAGGATTTACAAGTTTGGCTGGTCGTATGTGGTCATTCTAATAAGTATAAAGCTCCTGTCGGTACAGCACGTGTTGAAGTAGGTATGTGGTGGTTACGTAATTGGATAACAACTGCGATCGGCTTATCTTGCACTAGCTTTGTCTGCCATTTCATACACAACATTCATTCCAAATTTACTGATGCCTCTAGTTGTAAGGTTCCTCATATTTTTTGACATAACCTAACAAAAAAAAATCTTTCTAATATCATCTAATATTTGACAGCATTAACGCTAAAAACGAGGAAAAGTGGTATAATATATGTATATGTTTTTAGAATACCAGCAAAGACAACTATAATACAATCTAAACACATTTACAAAATATGTTGCTTTAGCACAATTCTTTTTTCTGACCATCTATCTGCATTTCTAAAACAAATAAAACGAAAACCATATCAGCTTTAATAAAACTAAATCAATACGGTAAACTTTCATACGAACTTAAACATGTTCCTAAACATGTTTAGCTATAGCCAAGTTACAATAGTGCGCTACATGCGAGGTATAGGTATAAGTCCGATTTCTTTATTTCAATTGGACATGCCAAGGATATTTTGATCGAGAACAATATTGCTGCCCCGAATGTTAGAAGTTAAACTTAGCTAAAATATTAAATTAAAACTACTGAGTTTTGAGTAGCTTATAATGACGGCCAATCGAAATAATTTGAAGGTAAAACCTCAAAGGACGGAAACCCAGTAATGGCGTTGTAACAACAGTCTATTACAAGTTCCTTTGTCTGTCCTTCTGTCCATCCGTCAGCCGTTATACAAAACAGCTCTGACTCTGACAGCTGCCGGTGAAGCACACTGAACTGAACAGTCACCACACTGGTTCTATCACCATCGCTCATGAAACCTCGAGCTGGTTAAGGACCAAAAGAGCGATGCCTAAACGTTGCCTAGCGTTGTGCGATAAAAATTCCGGGGCAATCCTTGCCGGTTCGAGAAAGCGATTCGTTTGTCAAACGTAAAATATTTATAAAAAAGCGTGCGATACTCCACATTCAAAATAAAATCTTTGTAATGAAGTGACGGCGTTAAAAAGTGAATTATCACTAACTGCAGTGGTCTAGTTCGTTTACAAAGCAGCAAGGTCGTGGCCTCAATCTGTAGTTTCGTAGGTACACTCTCACTTTGATCCGTGCCACGAGAAATAGGTAAAGATATCGGTATTTTGTGTCCTGTCATTGTCAGCGTATGTAGCTCAGCTAGTTATTATTTGAATACAAATTTCCTGATTGATGTCCCACTAGATATATGAGTGTTTTCACTCATTGCATTGTTTTCTCTAACTTAGTTCAAAAGGCGATTGCACAGAATACCTGAGCAGTAGGTTATTTTAAGCAAATACGCTAGTTTTCCCGATAAACTAGTTTAGTTAGTTTGGGGCTCTTCAAAAAGGGCTTTTTAAAATTTAAAGGTCGGCAACGCGCTATTGATTCCTCTGGTATTGCAGGCGTTCATAAGCGCTTCCCATCAGGCGGGCCGTAAGCTTGTTTGTCTACTTTGATGTATAAAAAAAAAGAGTACAATACCTACAGATTATAAACTACTACTACTACAGCAACAGCTTACCTATTTACACACCTTTGTATGATTCATCGAAAGTTTAATTCAAGGCACGAAATAAGCCACTGGTCTTTGAAACTAAATTAACATTCTAAGCAAATACCTATACAGAAAGACTGAGCCCCGTCTTAAATGGGATCTTCAGGAGATATCATTTGACGAAAGCTCAAAAAGAAGCCATACCTTTAAGATTCTGCATTTTCCATAATTATTTCTATAAAAACTAACTACGAGGCTGTCATCGACAAACTCAATTTATGTTTTCAAAATGTAATGTCATTCACATCTATCAATGGTGCAAGACCACCAAGACCACCCCCGGTAATCTGGCGCCAGAGGGGCCCATTCATAGGAACCCACAGAACGGCATGAGACGCTTTAATAACAGCAAAAACACGCCGACAAAGAAACTGATGCAAGTGGGCGGAATTTGAGTATTAAGACATAAAGATTACTTTTGTAGTAAAACAAGTTTACTGAAGCTGCTGCTACTACCTACCATAGTGAGAACAGAAATGATTTTACGTTCATATAACATTAATACGTAGGTAATCAAAACGTTAAGTAGATATATTACGCAATAAGTCTCAAAAATACCTACTCATACACTTGCTTTAGTCGTAAAGCTATTTATCAATTTCACCAAAACCCTTTTTTTAAACTTAACTGTAACTAGTAGTTCGCCCCGAACTGAGATCTCGTGATGCGACCCGACGAACGCACCAAAACTTTGAGTAGGTGGTAGTCAAAGGCAAGTCCAAACATTATGTTTGGACTTGCCTCTGACTACCGCCTACTAACTTGGTACGGTAACCAAGTTTCAACTCTATTGGCCTATTTATTGAAGAGTTCCGTTGAACAGACCTTGGCTCCATCATCAGACCTGGTCGTTGTCACCATTTTATGAGAACTGAGTACCTCCTTAATTTATTTCAAGAAAAAAAAATAAGGAAAAGCAAAGTAACTGGCCGACCAGTAGAAAAACCTTGATGCCAACGAAACTCTTAGATATGGGAGCTCTTGGGTCGCTGGTTATCTTAATTTAACTTTTTTGTTGTATCTCAAAAACCGAGCGTCCCAGAAAAATAGTAAAAATTGTTTTGGAATGTCCAAACAAAGCCCTTTCGTATGACATGTAACTTGATTTTTTTAAGTCACTTTTTTTATTTTTTCCACCTTAAAAAACCCTATATCTTAAAAACCCTTCATCCGATTTTACTCATATACTTACCAGTAAATTTCTCAAGTACAAGCTGTCGTCTTATCAAATTTCATGCAGATCGGATCAACGGTTCGAAAGTTATGGCCAGACAAACATACATACATACATACATACATACATACATACATACATACATACATATATACATACATAAAATGCCAAATCGCCCAAGTTGAAACTAGAATCTTCGTTCGCTTCGCTCACTCGATCAATTATTGATCCAAGACGTGGGGAAAACACGTAGGTGAGCAATAAAACTAAAAATTAAAGGCAATAGGCATTTTACTGCCCTGCCATAACATTTATGATAACTTTTGAGCACCGGACCACTAATAAACAAAGCAAATTCGACCACACAGACCACGCTTAGTTTGGACGCATTTCTATAAGCAGACAGGTTGGCTTCAACCTCATAACACCCGGTAGCGTTAAGTGAATTTTCTTCATGAGTTAGTTTTCTCATATTGTTTTCACCTTGTTCCTACTATGGTAGGAAGTCCTTAGATCCCTAAATTTGAAGACAAAATTCCAAGAATTGTTTGTTTGTTGTCATAAATTCCAGATATAGTCTCAATATTAGGGCTTACATCGGTAACTTTTATCAATAGACAATTTAATACTGTTGAATATACATATTAAATATGAACTTAATTATGTATTTCAACGTTTATAAGATTGGGGGAGCCGGGTTTATTACAGAAAAGCACCGACAGCCTGTTTCGCTTGTGAATGCGGTCTAAACTCGCTATGCTCAATAAATCGGCAGAAAGCGAAGCGTGTTGTTAGCCCACATCGGGAATTAATGCCTCGAGGCATGAGATGACCTCGTAAACTCGCACTCCGACAGGTATGATGGTGAATTTTACAAGAAACAAGTTTTAACGATCAATTTCCTAAATTTAAGGTCATACTTTTCTTTCTATAGCTGCCCTCAGTTATAACATAAAAAGATACGAGAATTAGTGAGAAAAAATGTTATGAGCCCCGTTTATAATTACCTGCCCACGCTCCACTACTAAGTACCAACTGTAAACCGGTTTTAGTTGATAGTTGGCATCACTATACTGGAAGGACAGAGGGGACATCCCTGAATGCGGGAGAAGGTAATGATTCTGTAAAATAAACCTATGAAGTAACGAAGAGCTGTATTTATTGGATATTACCGTTAGTAGTGCAGAATGGGAACTACGAGTACATACATATATTCCCAATTTGTTTGTATTTTCCGATAGTTTAGCTGTAGCTTTATATGTAGGAAGCTAGTATTGTGGAGAATCGATTTTCCAACGACACTACAGAGCAACTGTTTAAATGGGAAAGAAACCGCTGCGGAAGTACCAGTAGTGCAGTAAAGGAGAAATAGGTCTATAATAGGACATGAACTACTCATTTGCCCTTAATATTGGCATATCATACTACGTATGACACCGTTAATGAACGGGACAGGAACAGCTGACCCGAACGATTCAATGAGACAAAACCTAAAATGTCACTATTAGCTAATGGACCATGCAGTATGTGGACCAAATAACGGCTGTCATTGATGTTCCTTTCAATGAATGTGCTAGAAGAGCAGCAGAGCGAAAGGAGTGGCTGAAGACTGTAAGATAAAAGCTACAGCCTCGACAGAATGAACAAGTCCACTATAACAAGATGCTTTAAAGCAGAAGAAAAACATAAAAGGTGAAACCTTCACATTCCTGACGTCATTTCACACCACCACTTTCTTGGTAACGGAAGGTATTGAAGAGCTCTTATATCAACCACAACCACGGTGGCCTGTCCCTTAATAAGGAAATCGAAACGTGTTTGGTACAGTAACCACACCGGAGTGGCCGGACCGGTTCCAGCGGAGGTCAACTGCAGCGTGCTGGGAGCTTTATCCGAGCTGCTCACAACACGGCTAGAACTATCTAAATTTCGAGTTTTGGTCTCAAATTTTACTTGGCCCATGGTAATTTTGGTGGAGTATGTGGCATGATGGCATATAATACAGGGCATGCATGTTCGCACCATTTCGCACACTCTAAGCATAAGTACAATATGAAACGACCGTTACGTAACGGAGACCCGTCGAATATTTTATTGAATACAAAAATACAAATCTTTCCTCTTTATAATATTAGTGTAGATAGTTAGCATTATGCTAAGTAGGTAATTCTATACTAACAGAGACCGTCAATTGATACAAAGACGCAAAAATCTGAAATTCAACAGCTAGACGCAGACAGATCTCGTAATTTGCGAGTTTTTTGTAATAAATCGCTAATTTGTGATTTGACAGCTGCGCGTGACATATAACACACCTTTTTCATTCTGTTTCGTCGTTTAATAACCAGAAAGTGTAAGTTTGCAAAAAACAGTGCACTGTTTTCTGACGACTTACATTTCATTTGAAGTCATCGATTTGTTTATCTTGATTTTTCTGAGTCCAGTGGCTGAAGTATATCATGAGCACATTGACCCTTCCAAGTCAAACCGCAATATTTGATAATTCTTCTTCACAACACTAAGTAAAAGGTTTACAAGACTTGACATGTACAAGACTTGTTCAGAATAAATCATCATCACTGTTTTTGAATATTGGCACTTTTAACGAAAGAAACGTATCAAGCATTTTCTGTATGGATTTTTTTATTTGTAGTTCTATATTTTTTTGAGGACTAATAGGTTAGCGTTGAAACATAACACTCATGCATGGTTTTATTTAGCCAGTGAACCCTTCGAACCGTACACGGTTTGATAGAGGCGACAAAATTCACGTGAATCTAATCTAAGTACATCAGTGTATGCTTTTGTGTTCTGATTGTCATGTCGGTACACACTTCGCACGGTGAATCAAAGTAACGGTACACAGGTACCTAACACCCAGACAGCGGCGGAAAGGTTATGTACCTACATACTAGAGATGGGCCGAATATTCGTTTTATGTTCGGTTAATGATTTGATCCAGTGAAATACCGTGAATATGACTTAATCTAAGAACATTGTAATGTCTAAAGATGTGAATAAATGAAATGAAATGGTATTCGGCAGGTTTACCCAACATTCGTATTCGGCCGATTATTCGGTAAAAATGCCGAACTTCCTCCCGAATATATTTCACTACAATTCAATAATTAGGTATTAATTAAACTAACATAGATACCCAAAATACCCATTTATTATAAGATCTAGTAAAATAAGTTATTATATTTGAGTCATTGCAGGATTAAAATTGATAGATATGAGTAAAAACCGTTCATTTATTTGACGAAATTCCACATAAATCAGTCTTCGAAAAACACACCTTCGAAAGCCGGGAGACCAGAGTAAGTGAGAGGAGGGGTCATGGGCTCGATATGCATCAACTTGCTATTTTGCAATGCAAAGCGCGTCTAATCCTACCAAATTATTCGGCCGAATATTCGGTTCGGTGAACTTTTTACCGAACATTCGGCCGAATGTTCGTATTGTTGAAATCACGATTCAGCCCATCACTAGTACATACAGGTGGACCGTACCTGTGTTCAGCGTTCCGAAAAGGCTGAATTAGGAACAAGCGAATCCCTGTTTTCCTGGACAACCGGCCTAGGAAACAGGGATTCGCCTTTGATTTCAGTTAGTTGGATAAACAGAAATGCAGAATAGCACTAACGTCTTAACTATTTAGGGATATAATGTACGTTTCAGTGTCTTTTTACAGCATAATTATAGGACACACCTGTTTAGTTTTTACTTAATGGATCACTTTCGTTTCCCTGTTATTAGCACCTTATCTTTGAGTCATCGTATAGTATTATGTTCTATCAAATGAGCCATCAACGATAAGATAATAATTATACCAACCTACATTGATTTGTTTAGATATTGACTCGATCGTAAAACGTTATATTGTTACCTATTTCAAATCTAATCAACACAAATAGCGTTGCCGGATTTGGAAATAATTCTGAAAAATACCAATAATTTTTTTTATCTACCACATCTGTATAACCTGCCTCAAGTATACAAATACATAGAACAATTTAATATATCTCCTAATAGGTAGACTTTCAAATAAATGTCTAGTTCTGCCGTAGAAGTACCAAACATCTAGCAAGCCTCCGGGCAGCAACAAGTAGTCCACGATCGATATTTAGGCCAAAGTCATAGCGGTACATCTCGACTAGACACACCCTGTGCGATAAAGGTGTTGACCCGAAAACAGACAATAGCTAAGAAGGTACGTATATCTCGAGAAACTGGAACTATCTAAAGATTGTATGATACCATACAAATACAAGACAAAGCGAAGAGATTCAGACTTAAGTTATTAACAGTCATTACACACAATGTCGTCGTAACGTTGCGAGAAGCCGATGGAGAGGGCTCAAATCGTTTTACCCGGTGGTAGTGAGAGTACTGGTGGTTTAGTGGTAGAAGCCCCGCCTGTCGATCCTAAGGTCGTGGCTTCAAAACCGGTCGTGCAACAATAAGTTTTTCTGTTCAAAAAATAATGTGCACAATTCCAGTACTCTCAAACGGTGAAGGAAAACATCGAGGAAACCGGCAAGTGGTAGAACCTTAAAAGTTCTATAGCATGTGTCATGAGCTCGAAAGGAGCCACTTGAAGCGCACTTAAGATCCTTTCACCACACTGTTGTTTCGAAAGAAAACTAGTGACACGACAAGAAGTTTTACCCGGAAATGTATGCGGCAGACCAATGCAATGTCTAGCAGTGGACTTCTTCAGGCTGATTTATTTATTTATTACATCATAGTAGGCTTACAGTGTGCAGACCAAAACGCTTACTATCTTAAAAATATAGTTAAAAGAATCACAGATAACATACATTTTGTTATTTAATATATTGACATGTTGGACCTCGTGTATAAATCCTTACTAATATTATAAACTTGAAAGTTTGTAAGTATGGATGGATGGATGGATGGATGGATGGATGGATGGATAGATGTTTGTTACTCTTTCACGTAAAAACTACTGAATGGATTTTAATGAAACTTTACTTAATAATATAGCTAATGTTTGACAAAGTCTAGTGAAATAAACTGAGAATATAAAAGAAACCTTATTGTCTGAGGAGCACCTTCATCCGCAAGGGAGTTTAAAATCTCGGAAGCCGATTCTTTGTGAACAAAAGATTTTATACAGATGTTGGAAAGCCGTGCATTGTGTATTGTGACCCTCAAAGTGAACGTTATCGTCAGCTAATCGATTTCTAATGGGTTTCACATAACAAAAAACTACTCGGTAAGGTACAAATAGTTCTTTAATTAAACTTAAAAACCTTGTGCAATCGTCTTCTTTGATAGTTAGACGAATATTTTGGTATATTTTAAGTTTAAATAATATATCATGGTATCAATACGAAGCTATTGTGTTTCAGAAATTCAATCACATATTCGTTATTGATGAGTAGAGGATAGTTTTGATGAGTGAAACCATCATAAAGGTATTATGAAAATGACAGTTGTGAAACTAATATTCAATGTGATAGGGTAGGTGATTCGTTTTCTGACATATTGGGAAGCAACATAGCTTTTTCATTTTAATTGTTTTTCTAGTGCTATTTTGAGTTGTGTTGTTTAATTTCGGTGGCATTTTAACCAACATTACTTGAGGTCTTAGCGCAAAGTGTAAGCATTTTGAATGCAAGTGTATTAGGTGATAGGTATCCTAATTTGACCGAAAATGTTACGAATGTTTTGAAGAAAACCGCCACCATTTTCTTCAAAACAAATGACGTCCGACTTGACTATGGACTGACTTGACTACAATTCACTTTGTATTCAATACAATTCACTTGACACTAGCAAGATTATCTGTCGAATGACGGAGCCATAAACGGAGAAAAGAAGAAGAATGTGATAGTCATCTGAGGGTAGTAGTAAACTCTAGTGACGGAGTATTTAGGGCTTCCCATCAACCTCTGTCATGGCTTAATGATCACTAGAGTCAGGACCGACAGCCTAAATCCAGGTAATTACTTCCAAAACCATAAAACTTCCACGAAAAAGGATGTGTTGCAAATGTTTCTAGAACTTAGGTAAGGTAGCTGTACAGGTAGTTTCTCCAAAAGGAAGTGCCCAACCGAAACCCAGATTTGCGAACTAGGTGAAGATTACCAACTGTGAGAACGTTCGAGTTAACAGAAGACAATGCAATCTTGTCTTGTCGATCTTTTCCGACACTGTTGATCCTATAAAGCCAAATTAAGAAGAACGCCTAATCCGTAATTTTTATTGCACCTGAATAAGATTATTTAAACTTTATTTTTTTCTTCTATGAGTTGAAAACAAAACAAACGTTGAGATAACTGTAACTGTAAGCTGATAAAGTGATAAGAAAGAAATAAGAAAAGAAAGAAATAGCTTCATGACTTTAATCCCTACACATTCACATCCCATATACCCTCAGATCTCTTAAAACCGAGAACCGACTCAATATTATTTGAGGATGTCCAAAGGAGGTAGCCAGAGGTACATCCAAAAAAAATAAAAAAAAAAAAAAAAAACGGGTAATATATTGCTGTGGGGGGCGCATCCCCTGGGGGTTTATTCAGCACTAGCAGCTTCTCGCGGCTTCGCACGCTTTAATGTGGTGAGCGTGATTTGTAGGGGTAATTATCAGAAAATTTCGTAGTATATTTACCCCAAGTTTTAAGTCAATCGCACCACGCGTCAAAAAACTCCCATACAAACTTTCACATCCCTTTGCACACTTATTAAGGGTAGTTTTAAAAAACTAAATATGCCTTTCCTATTTTTTAGCCTTGGAGTACATGTACTCCAAGTTTCAAGTTTGTAGGTTCAAGGAATACTATTTTTCATACAACCGTTTTCAACCCTTTTTACACACTTAGGGGTTGAATTTCCAAAAATCCCTTCTTAGTACACCTCTACTTCATAAGACCTATGTACTCCTCAAATTTCAAGTCTCTAGGACCAGCGGTTTAGGCTGTGCGTTGTCTATATGTCAGTCAGTCAGTCAGTCAGTCAGTCAGGACTTTGATTCTTATAGTATTAGAGATAATGTATTTTTACATAATGATAAACTGAGTTGTATAGTTGATAAGCTACGTTTACTATTTTGCAGAGAACTCTTTGGTATCTGGTCACCTCGTATGGCTCGTGGGATTATCTCTGAAGAATAAAACAAAGACTACCGAACATTGATTGTTTAAATTCGGATGATTGATTGTTTAAAAGCGGGATCAATTAGCGTTCTAATTTTAAAGTGCACCGTTTTGTAAATAAATAGCATTTACACAATTATTATTGTTCAACCTGGAGATGATGATTAATTGAAAACACACAATACCTACTCCAAGTTTCGCAAGGAGAATCACCTTGGAATCTCCCAACATCTAAAAATTTGATACCATTCGAGTTCTGATAAGATTCGATAAGACCTTTCGAGGTATCGTTAGCGAGATATTGACAATGGAATTTGGGCAGATCTAAAAACAGTTAGAAAGAAAAAAGTTGAGGAAATTATAAAATTCAAGTTTTAAGTTTTAACCCGAAGTAGGTTATAACTTATAACATTTGAAATATTCGCGTAAATTATGAATGCAAGGCAACCTATTGAATAAGCGCCTAATTATTGGTTGCATTCGCCGAAACGTAAATGTTCCTTTCAACATTTACCTATAGGTATTTAAACGCATCAGCCATTAGGAACTGGGTAGGTAGGTACCTAATTTGTTTAAAAACCTGTTCATCAAAAATCATAAAGGGCACTAAATTCTAGTTATTGAACCGATTGACTAATTGCCTGCTGATCTAGTTCACGAGTCTACACGCTATATTGAACTTTACTACATTCCAATAAGAAGTCAACAACTAACAAATCATTCGCGTGCAAACAACCAGTGAAATTAAATTTATTGGCTCACCTCGACTTTTTTGGAGTACTCTTCCGCTACACGGTCCTGTTCTTTCTTCAGTTCTTCGTTCTTGTCCAGAAGTGCTTTGCCGAGCTCCGCTGCTAGAAGGAGATCAGACTCCTTCTGCTGAAGCTGCGCCCAGACGTCCGGCTCCTGCGGCGCGCCGGCCACCGGCCCCGGCTCTCTGGTTGCAGACATCTCCCTCACGTATGCTTCCAGGTCTTCGTAAAAGTGCTCGTCCGACACGCTCAGAGCCCCGGGAGTTATCCTGGTCCCGCTCCTGCTTCTGCTTCTCCTGTGCTTGCCCAACGGTGTTGAAGTCCTGATTGCTCCGCTTCCGACGAACTCCGTCTCATCAGTTATGAAATTAGGTGATTTAGATTTATCGCGATCCGGCGGCTCTGTGTTTCTACTTCTACTAATGTTAGCACTCTCACCAGCCATCTAGTTTAATCTAACTTTGCACTATTTTGGTGTATTGATTCTTTTTGAAGAGTTTCTCGATAGCCTGTTGGAACTTCACGTTTTTAGGTAGTTTTATTTTGATTTTGCTAAGGTCGAAATCCTTTTTAAATGCCATTTTAGAACACTGTTATCATTATTCACTGCACTGCACGCGCGGCGCGGTCGTAAGTTAGTTTCGTTGTTGAGTCGATAGCGCGGCGGCGATGTTGCCTCGACAACGGCGCGGGCACAACAGACATAGCGCGGCGTGGCGGCAAAGCCTGCGAGGCTGCGACCCGTCACAGACCGCGTCGCGCGAGGGCGGCCAAATGCACTGCCACAGATTAAACGATAACACACTATAAGGCTGCGACGCGCACAGGTATAGGTAACTCAGCAATACAGCCTCATGCATGACATATGTTATCACTGGGAAGGAATGAAGGGAAGTAGAATTATTTATTATTGGTAGTAGGTATGTAATGTAACTTCTAAAAATCTTGATTTTTAACTATTCATGTACATTCACTTTGGACAAATATTTTATCAGCTATGTAAAACTATCAGAGTGACTCACAGAATTTACTTTATTCTTATCTGCTATGCATCATACCTACGTCCATAAACCTAGGCTTTGAAGCCGCTGTGTCTTGGTAGGTAGGTACAGCTACATTATATCACTAGTTTTTTTTTGATCGGATTGTTTACGGTTTTAAAAATCTCCATGTAGAAAAATGTGGTAGGTAGGTATTTACGTTTTTCCAGAGTGATGTAAACTTTGACATTCCTGACCATCCGGTCAAATAGACATCAACACGTATAGAACTGCTCTCTATATTACATAATGAGTAGGACCAACTACCACCAGGAACAATGGACTTCGAACTCAGGCGGGGTACAGCATAGACCATAAGATGTTCTAATAGGCATTCAAGGATCCTAGCCTAGCTGACTGAATGTGACTGTGGCTCTCCAACACAGTCCAAACAGTAGGTACTTGCAGCCACGCAAATGGTGGCCAAGCCACTTATTTCTAAAAGTCAATTAGGAAGGTAGCTAGGAACACCATTTGAAGAACCTTATCAGGGAGAACGTATCTATATTCTGTGGCTCATGTGATACAAAGAGAGTTGGACAAACAAATTGTATTATTTTCGTTCGTATTTTAGGAAATGATATCATACTACTGATTTGAAAACATTAAAACCTTGACATTACCTATTGAATTTTATGCCGTGTCCAGTTTGATTTACCTACTGTCTGGCTAGTTTATAGATGGGTTGCCTTATTCGATTCTCATGAATTAATTTAAAATTAAACAATGTTTATACATATGTATATCTGCCCGCAAAAATCGGGCAGCCTAAGGAAAGTGAAAACTTGATCCTAGGAAAACACGGGTACGGCAACAGAAATAAAAGGGGAGAACTACTCATCCAATACGCGTTCGAGCACAATCTTTCAATTATGAACACATATTTCATAAAGAATCAAGACCGAAGATGGACCTGGATTTCACCAGATAAAAATACGAGGAATGAAATAGATTTCATCATGTCTAACCAACCGAAAAATATAACCAATATAGAAGTTCTAAATAATGTGGAATTTCCATCGGACCATCGGCTTGTGAGAGCAACATACCACTGGGGAAAAACAAAGAAAAGCAGATCATCCTATAAATCTCTACCGGCCACACTCAAAAGCGAAGATAGCATACGGCTTTACCACACCAATCTCAAGGAAACTCAACATGAACTAGAACTACACCCAGAAGATAAAGAAGATGTTCAAACTTACTACAATAAAATAGAATCAAATATAAAAAATTGTTTGAAAACAACAGAAATAAATCAAAAACCAGAAAAAACTGTAAACAACATCCTAAGCGAAAATACACGAGCCCTAATGACTAAAAGAACGGAACTTATGAAGATAAAAAATAAATCAAAAGAAATGAAAAAGTCACTTAGTGACACATTCAAGAAAACAAGCAAGGCTATTAGAAAAGATTACAAAGATTATAGAAATAAAATAATAAATAAAAACCTAAGCTGCTATCGTAGCACCAAAAAAGCATTCAAAGAACTAACAACTCATAAAACTTGGATTCATAGCTTAAACAACCAAACGAATAAAAAAACGAAAACTAGAGAGGACATTTTAAATTGCGCCACGAAATTCTACAAAGAACTCTATGAAAAACCAGAAGAACACCCAAACATAGTCATTGATTATGAAGAGACTAAGAACAAGGATGACATTACACCAATAGACGAAAAAGAAGTAATAACCCACCTTCGAAAATTAAAAGCAGATAAAAGCCCTGGGCCGGATGGACTACACAACGAAGCCCTAAAAGTAGGAGCTGCCGAACTGGCGTCCCCTCTCGCCTATCTGTTCAACATGGTCTTAAGATCTGGTCAAGCTCCAGAACAATGGAAAAGATCTGACATAATTTTATTATACAAGAAAGGTGATCCACAAGATATAGCTAACTACCGTCCAATCAGCCTTCTATCGTCTGTATACAAACTTTTCACATCAATTTTACAAAACAGAATAAAAATCGAAATAGATAACCTACAACCCGTTGAGCAAGCAGGTTTTCGATCAGGATTTTCAACGTTAGACCACATCCATGCCATGGAACAAATAATTGAAAAATACAAAGAGTTCAACAAGCCCCTCTACATTGCTTTCATCGATTATGCCAAAGCATTCGACACTATCTCACATAGACCCATCTGGAAAGCACTCCGCCAATGCAATACGAACGAGATATACATACAAATTTTACAAAATATCTATAGTCACACTACCAGCAGAGTAAAACTCGAGAAGAGAGGTGACGAAATCCCGATTCGTAGAGGCGTCCGGCAGGGGGACCCGGTATCCCCAAAACTCTTTATAGCAGTATTGCAGAGTATTTTTAGCAAGTTAAATTGGGAACGAGAAGGAATAATAATAGCCGAAAATCACCTTAACCACCTTAGGTTCGCTGATGATATAGTTCTGTTTGCAGAAACATCTCGGAGGTTAGAAGAAAATATATCCGTCTTAAGCAACGAAAGCGAAAAGGTTGGTCTAAATATGAACGAAAGCAAAACAAAAATACTAACAAACAGCGCTAGAAACCAAATAAACGTTAAAGATAAGCCTCTAGAATATGTTACTAGTTACACATACCTAGGAAAACAGATATCTTTCAACGATAAAAACACTGAAGAAGAAGTCGACAGACGGATTGCTATAGGTTGGAAAAAATTCTGGAGTCTAAAAGAAGCTCTAAAAGGCGACCTATCACTCCATCTGAAAAAAATTGTTCTCGATACCTGCATTCTACCGACATTAACTTATGGATGCCAAACCTGGAACTATACCACAACAATCAAATCAAAATTAACAACATGCCAGAGAGCAATGGAAAGGAGTGTCTTAAAAATTCGAAAAATACATAAAATCAGAAGCGATCTCATACGAGAAAAGACAAAAATAACAGACGCTCTCCATCAAGCACTTAAATTAAAATGGCAATGGGCTGGACACATAGCAAGGTACAAAGACAAGAGGTGGACCATTCAGACAACACGATGGACAGGACCAAATGGAAAGCGACGAGCAGGTCGGCCTAGGAGACGATGGGCAGACGACATCATACAAACGGCAGGAGAACAATGGATGTCCCTGGCCATGAATAGGGATCAATGGCATAAACTGGAGGAGGCCTATACCCAAAGAGGGGTTCCTAACCATTAATAAGAAAAAAAATATATACTTAGGATAAAATTAGAATTACTTTAGAATAGACTTTTTTGTATTTAGTTGGTAAGGAAAATAAACGGGCTTTATTATTATTATTATTATCATTATTATTATATCTGCCCGAGGCCCCGCTCGCGTGATACCTAATGTCCTACAAGCATACAGAAAAAAAAGGCCAAATAAACCGAAAATTGGTTACCATATCAAGTAATGGGTAGTCAGAGGCCAAATATTGTGTTTCAAGTATTGGTATCAATGTAAGACTGGAGCGGACATCACGGGTCAGGACGAACCACTGTTTAATAAAAAATACCGCCAAAAGATATGATTTCCATTCCCATTTCTATGTCGTGGTCAGCAAGTCGAACAGACGATAGCAAAATGGTCTACTTACTCTGATAGAACACGGGCACAATACAATCCACACTAACGCAGTTGTACTACCACTAACCTACTTACGTTTTTTAGGTTTCTAGTTTCCTTACCAAGAAACTATTGATTAAACAAACAGGCAAGACTTCTGCACATCACTCTATTCTTCGCTTTTGTTACCGAAGCATTAAAATCTATTCTGTGAAAGTAAACTTCGTGAGAGAGATTAGAAGAAGTTATAAATCATGGCAGTGGTGGCCCCAACCGATGACATGGAGATGGAGAAGATTGCTGAGGATGAACTCTCCAAGTTACAGAAACAGGTAGGGAAAGTAATAAGTGCTGTAAGACAGATAATTTGAAGATTTTATTTTCCGTTTATACACTCACCCCATCAAGTCAATGTACGGCTTCTGCGAAATGGTACAGAAAACGTGTGTTTCCAGTTCCGAGTGATGGAAATAGACCGCGCCAACGTGATGAGCAGCGTCCAGCCAACTCTACGGATGCAGAGGAACATCATCAACACCCTCAACACAGACTTGGACAAAATAATGATGGAGCTAAAGGTAACCTGCTTTAGTGTTGGTACAATCTTTCTCTTCTTACCGGAGGTTTCAACTTCCTATAGCCTTACCTAAACGAGATGGATCCTTGTACTTTTCAGCTCACAAAGAGCTCATCGAACGTTCTCGAAGGCGCCAGAACCCGCGAAAAGCTGATAGTCCTGCTAAAGGAACATGAGAAGAGCTCCGCCGAGGTCAAGGAGCACCGCGGCATCATCACTGAACTCAACTTCTTGCTCAAGCAAGTTCAGAAGGAAATCAAAAGTCTGAGAGCGAAAGGGAATGGATGTGATAAGGTAACCCTATCTTTATTGGCAATATGTAAATTTAACTCCTTGAATACCGGGCTCAAAAAGCTAGAAGATTTTTTATCGTCCCTGAATATGGAATATGGATACTGCTAGTAAAAACCAGTAGACGGTAAGCTAGAAACCAATCATCAGTTGTAGGTAAATCTTCTAAAGGTTACCTTCATTATTTAACCTGGTCTTACTCGTATATCGTAGTAAAGATCTGTATCATAGTAAATTATATTTGGGTTTAGCATCAGCTTTGTTTATAGGACTTGACCAACGCTCTAATGAACCAGAGCTTAACAAGTCAACTAAGGAATCGACTGGACACAGCCATGAAGAAGTTCAACACTGTCAACAGCGAGAACTACACGATGAGACTTGAGATCGACAAATTACTGCGTGACAGGTGAATACTAGAATTAAATAAATCCCATCAGAACTATAAAAGTGAACGTTTTAATCACTAAACCATCTCGAAACCATATTCCTCGATTTATAGGTAAGCGTGCTATACTGTCTTAAAACTATATACATATACCAACTACCTGAACTGTATGAAGAACTATTTCTTATCCCAAACTTAATGCATAATAATTTATTCATCTACATCTACATCTACACTAATATTATAAAGAGAAAAGATTTGTATTTTTGTTGTTTTGTTGTTTTGTATGTAACGAATAGGCTCAAAAACTACTGGTCCGATTTCAAAAATTCTTTCACCATTAGAATGCTACATTATCCCTGAGTAACATAGGCTATATTATATTTTCAAAAAAATCAGGGATCCTTACTAAAACTCTAATAATGTAACCCAAGGTGGAAAAAGAAAACCTTACATCGCGTGCGCTGCGAAAACTATTGATGATAGAACAAAATAATGTACTACGATTTTGTAGAACACGTCATCATCTACAAAAAATGTCGCGACAGCATGTCTAACTATTATAGTTATGTCACAATAAGTGTTCTTTTATTATAAAAATTTAATTGAAATACCGCCGCTAGAAAAGGGTCTTTATTTGTACCTTGGTATTAATCCTTATCCAAATAAATCATTTCATATTCAAGACTGGTTCAATACCTATACATTACTTCTTGAATTTTTCAAATCGGACATTCCATTCAAAAGATTTAAAAAATATAAGGTCACGGGGCGCGTTCTCACCCAGCGCGGGCCCGGGCAAGGCGCGAGTTAGAAGTGACTCGAACCCACCACGGTCTAAGTTTATCCTAAAACGTTGAAAAAATTTATGTCCACCCATGCGAAGCTGGGACAGGCCGCTAGTTATTTTATATTGTTAAAATAGGTTTTAGGGAGTAACAAAACTGTCCAGAGGGCTTATTACGAGTTTAGTGCCGATCGTCGATCGTTACGATACACCACAGAATACTATTCGATACACCGAATTTTCTATGAAAATAAATCAGCTTCTCAAAGAATACGCTAGATGCCGTTCATTTATTTTCATAGAAAATTCGGTGTATCGTAACGATCGACGATCGGCATTAAACTCGTAATAAGCCCTCAGGACATGAGCCCTGTTGCATTACAATGGTTTTTATGCCTTTAGGCTAATTCAAGATGAACTTAAATATTTCCAGGCAATTCTTCAACACTATATGGAAGAACCAGATCAAACGTATGATGGACGGCAAAGCGCAAATACTGGAGCTGGTGGAGCAAGCCATCTCCACGTATGACCAGCGTGAGGAGTGGTGCAACAAACTCGACGCGCTAAAGGAGAAGGCGGCTGTAGACTACAGGAAGCACTGCTTGGTAAGACACACTGAGGACTAAACATTCTCGTCAACCAGACTACTAGCTCATACGAACATTCACTTTGAGCACCCACTACATTTAGTGGCATTATGATAAGGAAGTAAAATGAAAATTCATCTTTTTCCCAGGAAGCCCGTGAGCTCCAGCGTCAGTTGGACCACAGCATGAAACTGGAAGAGTTTCTGCGAACCAAGGGAACAGTGAGACTGACGGCGGCGGACGCCAAGGCCGAGGCTAAGAGGCTCGAGCAGCAGGAAGAAGAGATGCGAGCTTACAACAATTATGTCAATATACTGGACGCGATCCGAGTAAGTTGAGCAATTGTACCTGAAGAAGCTAATCCGTCAACTTAAAGCTGTAAACCATTGAATACCACTGTGACCGCATTTTCTGGTTTATGATTGTTTTTTAGCTTTTTTACTCAACAAAAATGTAGGTACAGTTCTGCAAGCGAGCTTATGAACTTAAGGTTTCTTCATCATGCTCTATTTTGGTAGGTACACTATGTCTTATGTCATTAATACCCCATTCATTAATGCGCGATTTTGGTTTTGATTATTTCTGACGGTGCCTCCTTTCGTTTATTGATTGGATTTGATCGATGTTCAGGAATTCGCTGGCGAAGACGACGTAGACAAGTTGATTCAAGAGTTCTCTCGGCGCGAAGAAGAGAACTACGCACTCTTTAACTACATCAACGAAGTCTGCACGGAGCTGAAGAACCTTAGCGATAACGTCAAGATGCTTCAGATCAGCATCGGTAAGCCCTGCTCAAAAACCTCATTGCGATTATTTAACAGTTGGATGTGGTTGTAACTAATCTATGTTTTTTATACCACTTGCTGTTGAAGCAAGAAGTTGTAAACGTGGTAACCATCAGGTATAGTATAACAAGGCATTATACCTCGTAAGTCACGCACGATAGCAACGTGCCCTACGATGCACTACCACGTAATTTTTTTTTAATATGTACCTACCTGTAATTTCACCGGCAACCACACTCTTCTAATCAAAACAGCAACGCTACTTGGCGGCAAACAAAGACATGGTGGTAGTTCTTCCCCGGACGAGCCCTTCACAAAGAGCTCTACTACTTCAACATTTTGAAAAATTGTTTGTTTCCGCCTCAGACGAAGAGCATGCCAAGCACCAGGCTAAGCTCACTCAACAGCAGGATACCATCGAGTCTCTAACCGCAACTCTGGAAGAGAAGACAGCACGCAACGCAGCCGCGAGCGACTCAGCGCATCGCAGCGCTGACGTGCTTTCTACGCTGCTGCGGCAAATACACACGCTAGCGCTGTAAGTTACTACTGTATCGTCAAGCACCTCACCACCATACATGTGCAATTGAAACGCAAATCCGTAAACTAAATTCAGCCACAGAGATGAGTAATAAGTTTTGACCGCTATACCTCTATCAGTCTTCAACAGTCTTGCCACAAGTCTGATCCATAACCGTCAGAATAGGCCACATAAAAAAATATCTAACTCAAGCTCGTATCAACCACTCGTGTCAACACAATACCCCAACCACTGCGTTAACAGAAACTTACTATGGGCACAGATAAGAGAATACTAGTTCTATGGGTGAATACTATGGTGCTAGTAAATGCCAGCCAAAACTGATATAATTTAAGTTAACAGTAGTTCGCCCCGAACTGAGATCTCGTGATGCGACCCAACGAATGCATCAAAACTTTGAGTAGGTGGTAGTCAGAGGCAAGTCCAGACATTATGACTGGACTTTTTTCTGACTACCACCTACTAACTTGGTACGTTTACCAAGTTTCAACTCTATTGGCCTATTTATTGAAGAGTTCCGTTGAACAGACCTTGGCTCCATCATCAGACCTGGTCGTTGTCACCATTTTATGAGAATTGAGTACCTTCTTAATTTATTTCAAGAAAAAAAAATAAGAAAAAGCAAAGTAACTGGCCGACCAGTAGAAAAACCTTGATGCCAACGAAGCTCTTAGAGATGGGAGCTCTTGGATCGCTGGTTATCATAATTTAACTTTTTTATTGTATTTCAAAAACCGAGCGTCCCAGAAAAAAAGTAAAAATTGTTTTGGAATGTCCAAACAAAGCCCTTTCATATGACATGTAACTTGATTTTTTTATGTAACTTTTTTTATTTTTGCCCCCTTAAAAAACCCCATATCTCAAAAACAATTCATCCGATTTTACTCATATACTTACCAGTAAATTTCTCAAGTACAAGCTATCGACTCATCAAATTTCATGCAGATCGGATCGACGGTTCGAAAGTTATGGCCAGACAAACATACATACATACATACATAAAATGCCAAATCGCCCAAGTTGAAACTAAAGATCTTCGTTCGCTTCGCTCACTCGATCAACTAAGACTTTATGCTTTAAAATCAGACGTTATGAAACCGATTTAGCCTACTGCTTATCTTGGTTTACGTGGAGAACCAGATACAAGTTCTGGATTGTAACTTTCAGAGCATCGGAATGCGATTCTCTACCACTGCTGAAACTTCTGGGCAAGGCGTTCGATATCAACGTGACTAACGCTCGCTTGTA
Source organism: Chloroclysta siterata (assembly GCA_932294275.1). NCBI lineage: Eukaryota > Metazoa > Arthropoda > Insecta > Lepidoptera > Geometridae > Chloroclysta > Chloroclysta siterata. The sequence goes on along the minus strand of OW028607.1, from coordinate 2,100,865 downwards.
CATTAAGAGCTTGGAAAAGAAGATTATCGAGATCGTCGACGTACTGAAGATGGACGAGGTATTATTACTTTCCATCGTCTCAATTCAAAGTATTAGGTCCATACATATATCAAATTGGCTTTTGTCGAACTGGCCACTTTGATCTCACATATCTGGCGTTGGTTAGGAATTCCAAATTCAAATTTATTTTATTTTAAGCTTGTACCTATTTTATGTTTCGAATTTAGTGATTCATTTAATTTTGTTTTCGCGCCATTACATTTTTTTTATATAGTTCTGTTTCTGGAAGATAATGTAAAAGAAAACACGGTAGGTAATAGGTACATACATTGTTGGTTCCAACGTTTTGGAAATTTTGAACTTCAGAATATAGTCGATGGCATAAAAGTTGAGCCACAGAAGACAGATTATTTATTTAATGTACTATTGTAGTTCTTGCTTCACGTCAATGTATAAAGTTCCGAAAGACCATTGAAAGCATGGAGGTATAAATAAGATTGAAAGACACAGTTGCAGATGTCTACCGTGTCACTTTGTCAAAAGACACATGAGTTATTTAATTTCAAAAAGAATACAGAAAATAGTTATTTCATTTCAAAGCCACCGACGAACATGTGTATGTATAGAACCAAGCGACCCCAGCTCCATCTATGAAAATATTTCACAATGGTTTGTTTTATAGTTACCAAGCCCGGTCAAGAGATGGCGCTGATTGCATTGAATGAGCGTTGTATTACATTTCGTAATGTTGTATTGTGGCAGGCTCTGAAACGCGCTCAGGAGAGCAAGGAGCGCACTCCGCCGTCGTCCCGGCGCCGTCGCCGCGCGGCTCCGTCCCCGCGAGTCGTCGCCCGGAACTCCACGCAAGTCTCCGCTCAAGCATAATACCTACCTACCTTCATTACTATAAGATTCTATATATGTTTTCGAAAATAATTATGGCTATCCATCAGCAGTCGCCGTACCCGAAAACGGCCAGGACTTCATCATCATTTTATTAAGCGAATCTTGCTTAAGAAAAGAAGAGTATGTGGCATGATGGCATATAATTAGTTTTGATATACTCAATAAAACATTATTTATCTTTTTAATTCCTCTTAGTTTTATTCGCTAAACATAACTACTATCATAAATTCTGGATAATGAAAATCTACCTTGTAGAAAATCCATAACATGACAATACATTATTATCATGTGATGCAGCACTCAATTAGATCACCGGTTTTTTTTCTTGGAGGCCAATCTGAAAATAATAAAACATATTGAAATAATAGAGTTTCAAACTACGTTCAGTCACGTACATCACGAGTCACAGATTACTAATTACAAGTTACATTATTATATGATTTCTTATAGAGGTTCATACAAAAAAACCGAGCAAAGCCTTATTTACCTATTCTTCTGGCCTGGTCGCGTGAAACTAGCACCTACTTTCACCTAGCTTTTAAGACTTTTCAAAGTGATCCTTGTGTTTCAATTGAATAAACGCCTATTGTGTTCTACTTTCCTCCTTCTTTCGGCTTTTGTCAGTCAGAGCTAATATGTTGGCCCGTAGATTTGCAAGATGCAGTACAACCGTTAAAACGAGTCTGTTTATGGCGTACTGCCAGTCATTTTATACCTGCAGTCTATGGGTTTATACACAGCGCTGCTGGAGTGCCCTGCGCGTCCAGTATAACAATGGCTTCAGGAAACTGTTGGGGCTGCCACGTTTCTGTAGTGCATCGGGGATGTTTGCGGATGCACGCGTAGACGACTTCTATGCAATCATCCGCAACAGAAAGGCAGCACCAACAGCTACCTCCGATTGATAGCGGACAGACTGGACGTCGACACAGTGTTCATGAAGCACTGGACACTGGTGCACACTGTGCACCCTTAGTTTGTGTGCTTTAGTTTTACTGGTTATATGTACCTACCTAGTTTTAATTATTAAATGTACCTACCTAGTTTTAAGTATTTATGGCTGCAATACCTCATGTGTGAATGCCGAAATAAAAAGTTATTTGATTTGATTTACTTTATGTTTTACCTCACGTATCCCGTATCCTAGCAGGTAGTCCCCGGGCTACCACACTGCTGGCTATCATCACGTAGTTGGAGGAGCCCCGCGACCGCGCGATCGCTCGCAGGAGATCCCGCTCAGGTACAAACGGACTCTTCTGATCTACTGCTGTGTCTGCAATTAGAGATAAACATACATTTACGGACTGTCTTATAAAATTAATTATGTTAAATGATCAGGATTTACACTAGTGCCATCTCTTAGCAATGAGTGTGAAATGACAAACAGTAACAGGAAACAGAAATGTTTCAAACTGAGTAATACTACCATTACTCAATTAAGATCTTTAGCACCATTTTATAGTATGAGGGATACTATAAAATGGTGCTTACATTTAAATAGTTTACCATTACGCATTGGTAAGAGATGGCAATAGTTTAAGCATAGTTTATCGTTTCATAATATTTTGGATATTATAACAGGGCATTTTCATCATTTCTACTCATATTCCTTTGAAGCTGAAAACAGATTATAATTAATTTTAAATTATAGCACGTTAAACCACTATTAAATAAACAAAACTAATATTATCTAAAATACTTTCTGATCAGGGTGCCCTAATTACAGTGCAATTTTGCCTTTTATTAGTATTATTCTAAAAAACTTATATGAGAATTTAGCTTTGCTGTATTTTTGTAATGTTCTTCTCCAAAACTTAGCTTTTTACGATATTTCATAATATTTTTTTAAGATCGCTCGTATACGAATGCCTGCACTAACGGAGGAATCCCTACCCTTTAAGAATTTTAAAACGACCTTTTTGTAGAACCCCATACTATAGTCTCTTTATGTCTTTATTATTTATTTCTTTATGTATTTAATAGGGAAAACAGGTAGATAATTCCACATCCTAACGGCCGGTTTCTGTAGCAGAAATGGCGAGAGACTTGACATCCGATTAGTTTTGATCGAGCTTTCAGAAACCGGCCGTAATGTTCGCGGGAGGAAGTTCCTCTGAAACCGAGATTAGCTGAAGTACTAATGATTTGAATAGTAAGTAATAATGGTAGTTACCGAGTTCTCCCTGACTCCATTTGGCCTTGCCGACGGCGGGCCACGGCGCCGGCGCAGCGGACGGCACGAACAGAGACAGGAGAGTGGTCACCACCTTGTCCACCTCCAGGTCTGTCACCTCCCACAGCATGCCGACCACGGTAGGACTGGAACACACATGGTATACTGGATCATGCAAAACAACGGTACGAACTAGTAGAACGTTTTAAGAGTATTAGAGCTCTTTGTAGAGAGTAGAAGGGCTCGTCCAGGGAAGTACTACCACCACGCCTTTTTCTGCCGCCAAGCAGCGTTGCTGTGTTTCGGTTTGAAGAGTGTGGTTGCCGGTGTAATTACAGGCACATGAGGCTTAACAACTGTATGCCTCAAGTTGATGGACGCAAGGCAGTGCATCGTAAGGCACGCTCCTATTGTGCGTGACTTACGAGGCAATGCTTTGTTATAGGTGATGGTTACCACTTAACATCAGGTGGGCTATCTTCTTGTTCCATCAGGTAGTTGTATAAAATAATGCATACCTGCCCGCGATATGCAGCCGGCGATGCGCGGCGCTGGGCGGCGCGCGGCTCGCGTCGTGCGTCACTCGCACCGACCCGCAACCAGACAACACGCAAACTGCCTTAGCGCCCCATGCACCTGACACACAAACACAATAGTAGATTGTTTACCAAGGGAGCAAACAACTATTTTTATGGCGAGAGTGTTTTTTGAATCCAGAGCGGAGCGAAGGATTCTAGAGTAGAATCCCGAGCGTAGCGAGGGATTCTAAAGTAGAATCCTAAGCGTAGCGAGGGATTCAAAGTACTTCACTCGAGCTTAAAATAGTGTTGCTCCCGAGGTGGACACTCTACTTTTTATCACCCTCTATGAGAAAATAGCTTAGTGCAACTTATGAATAATCATAGTCACAAAGTCACAAAGTCACAAAGTCACGAAGTCACATAGTCACAAAGTCACGAAGTCACATAGTCACAAAGTCACGAAGTCACGAAGTCACGGAATCACGGAGTCACTAAGTCACATAGTCACATTGTCACATTGTCACATAGTCTCATAGTCATAATCATGAATTCATTGTAATTTTATTTATTTTCATATAACTAAGTAAAATCTGAATTTGAGTAAACAATTATGAACAAAGGTGGAATGCGCGTTTCACGTGTTTTTGTTTATTTTTCTTTAGTTCAGGCGCTTTTTTTTTAATTATAAAGCCTGCTTGTTCATAGTGTTCGTGATCTCTTTGGTGATTAGAACTTTTACTCAATAAGCACATTCCAAATTCAAATCACATTACCGCCCTTGGGATCAAAGTGCTATTTTGCTGCCTGTTTTCGCAGAGCAAACTATCTCTTTTCGAATTGATGTGATAAAATAGTAGATTGTTTACCAAGGGAGCAAACAACTATTTTTATGGCGAGAGTGTTTTTTGAATCCAGAGCGGAGCGAAGGATTCTAGAGTAGAATCCCGAGCGTAGCGAGGGATTCTAAAGTAGAATCCTAAGCGTAGCGAGGGATTCAAAGTACTTCACTCGAGCTTAAAATAGTGTTGCTCCCGAGGTGGACACTCTACTTTTTATCACCCTCTATGAGAAAATAACTTAGTGCAACTTATGAATAATCATAATCATAGTCACAAATTCACGAAGTCACGAAGTCACAAAGTCACAAAGTCACAAAGTCACAAAGTCACAAAGTCACAAAGTCACAAAGTCACAAAGTCACAAAGTCACAAAGTCACAAAGTCACAAAGTCACAAAGTCACAAAGTCACAAAGTCACAAAGTCACAAAGTCACAAAGTCACAAAGTCACAAAGTCACAAAGTCACAAAGTCACAAAGTCACAAAGTCACAAAGTCACAAAGTCACAAAGTCACAAAGTCACAAAGTCACAAAGTCACAAAGTCAAAGTCACAAAGTCACAAAGTCACAAAGTCACAAAGTCACAAAGTCACAAAGTCACAAAGTCACAAAGTCACAAAGTCACAGAGTCACGGAGTCACGGAGTCACGGAGTCACGGAGTCACGGAGTCACGGAGTCACATAGTCACATAGTCACATAGTCACATAGTCACATTGTCACATTGTCACATTGTCACAATGTCACATAATCTCATAATCATAATCATGTATTTATTGTAATTTTATTTATTTTCATAAAACTAAGTAAAATCTGAATTTGAGTAAACAATTATGAACAAAGGTGGAATGCGCGTTTCACGTGTTTTTGTTTATTTTTATTTAGTTCAGGCGCTTTTTTTTTAATCATAAAGCCTGCTTGTTCATACAGTGTTCGTGATCTCTTTGGTGATTGGAACTTTTACTCAATAAGCACATTCCAAATTCAAATCACATTACCGCCCTTGGGCGGTAAAGTACTTTACCGCCCTTGGGATCAAAGTGCTATTTTGCTACCTGTTTTCGAAGAGCAAACTATCTATTTTCGAATTGATGTGATAAAAAATATATTATTTATGCAATTGAATCACTAGACTCATTTTGAAACGGCTTAAAGCTAGGTGGATCTAGGTGCCAGTTCCATGCGACCAAGCCTAGAAGAACAGGCAAAAAACTTACAGCTTGGCAAAAAGTCTTGAAACTGAACTAATTTGACATGCGGGTTTTTCGTATAGTTGCGATGCGTACATGTAACTGAACGTCAAAAAGGTATGGAAAATGGCGCTGCTATTATTATCTACTCTTTTTTGCAAAGCCTACTTTCCTACCGTTCAACAAGACAAGACACATTATCACAACATTCTCCTCTCCACGCGTCTTCAATAGGCTACCCTTTAAAAAAGCCATCGCTGGTCATGAAGGCCATTGAAACACAAAAACACACGAAGGTGACGCCAGAAAAAATATCAAACGTTCGGTTCTTATCGTATTTTCTAGAAAAAAAGAACTAGCCTAAGCTTTAAAGCTTTGTTTGCCTTGAGGATAGATGGCGCTGGCTATAATGTATAGTTGCAATATTCAAGTAATGTTATGTATTTGGTTCGTAATGTTTTCTACTGTGCTTTTTTTCAATTCATAAAAATGAACAAACCTTCTACGCCCGCACCGTTTCCGCCGCCATTCGCGAAATGACACCCATCGCCGTGCCCGCAGTAACTGAAAACAAATTATATAAATATTTATGGACACTTCTTAGCCTTTTTAGTTTTATAGTGTTCTCTTAAAATCTCGAAGATTTTAAGCAAAGCTTGTACTATGGGATCCCGAAAACTGATAAAAATAGCATACACCTAATAAGGTGTAACACTTACGGCCGGTTTCTGAAAGCTCGATCAGCTCGATAACTACTAATCGTATGTCAAGTCATTCAGCTATTACATCGAATTATATAGAAATAGCAAGTGACTTGGCATCCAATAGCTACGCCTCTGAGTGGAAGAAGAAAACCTGTTGTGCCGACCCCACTTAGCGTGGGATAAGGGCAGGGAGATAACGATGGGTGAAGCGGGTGAAACTTACAGAAATATGTCGGAGTTTTTCAAGTAGTCTATGAAATCGTCGGGCGGCGGCGGACACGACACGTGTCCTCGCCAACTGTCGCACCAATACTCCACAAATGAACTCATTCGCTTCTCCATGCGGTCCAGATTTTTCTCTGAAACAGACAAAGCGGATATTGTATATTGAGCGTTACGTTTTATTTTATTAAAAAAAAAAAGTACAAGCTTAGCTTTATTATTGACTAGATAGCGTTGTATGAAATGTCCAAAATATGTTTCAGAGCTAGACCACAGTCGTATTATTATGAGATATTTCTTACAAGTAATGAGCAGAACGCACACAACTGCCATCTGGGATGCCTAAGGAAATCAAATCTTATTTTTCTGATAACACGATAATTCGTAATGGCGCTATGAGAAAATATCGATTAATATTTTTATTTGTCGATATAATTTTGTTGGATATCTAAAAGCATGTTACCTGGATTGATAACATATCGTCCCACGTCGCCTTTCGTCTCAAAGTAGCCGTCGACCATGCGACTCTGATGCGTTTTGTACAGATAGTACAGGAAATGCACGTTCTCTATCCGCGACACGGGGTGATGTTTCAGGATAGGCAGCGACTCCCACGGGAACGTATCCAGCATCTGAAATTGGGGAATCATTACACATGTACACAACCACAGAGTGTGGTTGCCGGTGTAATTACAGGTACATGAGGCTTAACATCTGTGTGCCTCAAGTTGATGGACGCAGGGCATCTTTCTATTGTGCGTGACTTACGAGGCAATGCTTTGTTATAGGTGATCGTTACCACTTAACATCAGGTGTGTCATCTGCTTGTTCCATCAGATTGTTGTAAAAAAAAAGATGTTAAGCCTCATGCGCCTGTAATTTCACCGGCAACCACACTCTTCAAACCGAAACACGGCAACGCTTTTTGTTCGACCAGTGTTGTATTGAGTACGAACAGGCTCTGAAGAGAACATCTCTTCTCGAGAGAGAGTTATGTGATGCCCATCAACAAATCACACTTCTGGAAGAGGCCGCTCAGTACTCTGCGACACTGAAAACCTTTAGGTTATTTGATGAATTAATTCCAACTGATAGGGAGTACGGCCACATTTCTGATGCAAGTTGTAATACCCCTACTGTTATAACAGATTTGACAAATGATGACTCAGTGGGAACTTATTCGACATGCACCAGAAATACATTGAGTAGGAAAAAACTAAAAAAATATGTTAAAACTAAAAAATGTGTAAATAGAACTATTAAAAAGTTAAAAAATAAAAAAAGTATTGTATTCAAGCCTAAAAATAAGACAGAAACAAATGATTTGTTAGAAAAACTGCAAGTATGCACCTTGCAATTAGAAAATTCAAAAATTCATTATGAATCTGACATACAGCAGCTTCAGTGTGAACTGGCCAGTGTTGAGGGCTCCTTGAGATCCATCACTACTCGCTATGAAAAGTCTCAGGAGGCGATACGGGAGTACTCACTGGCAATGGATGAGCTGCTCAAACAATCTCAGAGCAATAAGGACCGCTATGACTCTATTATAGCCAGTCAAGTATCATGTGACTGTCAACATCCTGCAAGCCCAGGGCCAGTGTGTGCTGCCCTGTCAACTTCCCAGCTGTGTGACAGTCCACAAAACCAAACATCTAACACTATAATGTTCAGCGATGAAATTGGAAAAAACATGGGCCAGATATTAAGTTCAAGAATAGGACATTCCATCATGAATAATTGTTTACCTGATTCTAGCCTGCATGATATCATGAAATTAATATCAAAATGTACTCTCAAATGTGATTCAAATCTCATAATTTGGGTTGGAAATAGGGGCAATGTAAACAAAGTTGAATTGATAAAATATATTGAAACTTTATGCTCTCTACAAGTGAACAAAATTGTTATGTTTACATTCCCCTACAGCGACAGCTTGCCACAAGCTTCATTAAAAGAAAAAATTAAAAACTATTCTAAAATTTTCAAAAGCGTGTGTCGCATTGCTAAATCACAATATTTAAGTTCAAAAATCAAAACTAGTCAAGATAAAATCAAAGCTACTTGGAAAATAATTAATAGTGAGACAGGAAGAGTCAAGACACAGAACACCGTATACAACTTGAATGTTGGCGGCACCATCATTACCAAAGATGATGATGTTGCCAAAGCATTTGAAACCTTCTTCACTGACATTCCAGTCTCCACTACAAAGTCCTTAAGCTCTTCCCACATAATCGCAGAGTCATTGTTAAAAGATAACGTATCAGAATTCAAACAACAGTTTAAATTCGATTATGTGAATACTAATGATATCATCAAAGCTTTTAAAATGATAAATGTAAAAAAAACCACGGACCTCTGGGGCATTTCTGTTTTTGCCGTAAAACCTGTGATTGATATTATTGCACCAGATCTAGCTTTTATATTCAACCAATGTATTGATTGTGGCGTTTTTCCTGACCTTATGAAACATAGTAAAATAACACCCTTATTTAAATCAGGTAGTCATTCTGACCCCAGTAACTATCGCCCGATATCAGTACTACCTACATTTAGTAAAATTTTCGAAAAACTTATACTCAATCAGTTACAAAGGCACTTTACTATAAATAACTTACTTGACAGTAAACAATTTGGATTTACAAGGGGTCGCTCAACCACCGACGCTGGTGTTGAGTTAATAACATATATTTTTCAGACCTGGGAACAGTCGCAAGACGCCTTAGGCATTTTCTGTGACCTTTCCAAGGCATTCGATTGTGTGCACCATGAAACGTTGGTCAGAAAACTGAACCACTATGGTGTTAGAGGTGTTGCTCTAGACCTACTCATTTCTTACTTAAATGGCAGAATACAAAGTGTTGACGTGAATGGAAAGCGCTCTCCGGGGTCAGTGGTAAAAATGGGTGTACCACAAGGTTCTATATTAGGGCCATTTTTGTTTTTAATTTACATTAATGATCTACCTCAAGTAGTAGATGATCACGAGATTGTACTGTTTGCAGATGACACTTCACTTTTATTCAAATTGAAAAGACGACAAACTAACTATGACGATGTAAACAATGCAATCTCTAGAGTCGTAAACTGGTTTAATGTAAACAACTTGTTACTTAATGAAAATAAAACAAAATGTATTCACTTTGTACTACCAAATGTCCAACAAATAAATGCTGATGTAAAAATCAAAAATGAAAAAATAGACCTCGTAGATACCACCGTATTTTTAGGCATAACCTTAGATAATAAGCTTCAATGGGGCCCACACATAGGCAAATTGTCGAAGAGACTTAGCTCTGCAGCATACGCAGTCAAAAAGATCCGCCTTCTTACAGACGTGGACACCGCAAGACTTGTCTATTTCAGCTACTTTCATAGCATTATGTCATACGGCATTTTGTTGTGGGGGAGTGCTGCAGATATTAACACCATATTTGTGCTGCAGAAGAGGGCTGTTCGTGCAATTTATAACATGGGTCCCAGAGAATCGTTACGAAATAAGTTTAAAGAAATAAATGTAATGACTTTACCCTGTCAGTACATATACGAAAATTTAATGTATGTTAGAAAAAATATTAATTTATATGCCAAAAAGAGTGACCATCATAATGTTAACACTAGAAATAAAGATAAGCTCGCTGTTCCCACTACTAGGCTCACTAAAGTAAACAAATCGTTTGCAGGACAATGTGTACGCTTCTTTAACAAAGTCCCAAGTGAGATTCACCAGTTGTCGATTAACAAATTCAAAAACATAATAAAAAGAAAACTTTGTACAAAAGCTTACTATAAAATTTCTGATTATATAGATGACAAAAAAGCTTGGGACTGATCTATGCTCCAACTCATTAAAAACACTAAATAATTAAGTAGGTACCATAATAAAATTGTAAAAAGGATCATACAAAAAAACGCTAGGAACCAAGCCGTTAGTTTCTTGCCCGTTCTTCTAGGCTTTGGTCGCGAGGAACTGGCGATAGATTCACCTAGTATATAAGACGTTTCAAAGTGATCCTTGTGATTGTACTGAATAAAGACCGTTTTGATTTTGATTTTGATTTTGCTGCTTGGCGGCATGAAAATGCGTGGTTGTAGAACTTCTCCGGACGAGCCCTTCACAAAGAGCTCTACTACTCTTAAATCTGATAGCAATGCAATGATGGTGAAACAGATCATAAGCATATAATATGCTAATTTTGATTCGGTTTTCAAGCGCGTGCAAACAACGTGGGTTCGCCGAAGCTATCCATAAATATTCAAAAAAAATCACCTCATCAACAATCAGTATAACAGGATGGCGCTTCGCCTTCTTTAAGGCAGCCCATTCGTCGCCTTCCTTCACCTGCGCCGCCACTTGTGAAAACGCCTTGATGCCATCCACGAGACTGAAATGATGTACGGTCTCGAAGCATTTCGAGAGGCACTTCAGACACAGTTCGCTGACAAAGTTGAAGTGTTTGGTGCATTTGTCGCAGGGTTGGATGGAGTCTCGAATGTCGACTGGGTCGCCATGCTCGGTGAGAATGCGCCGCACACAAGACTTGATCTGATGCGAAGAGAGCGCTTGGCAGCTTTCCGTCAGGTTGTACAGTAGTGTGCGCTGCTTCTTCGTCATCCTTATGAACCTGGAAAATTAAAGGATTATTTTAATTTGTGTAGTTTTTAAATACAGTTCCTTTAGTATTTTTTTTTATACCACTAGCTGATGGAACAAGCAGGTGGCCCACCCAATGTTAAGTGGTAACCATCACTTATAACAAAAAATTGCCTGGTAAGTCACGCACAATAGGAACGTGCCCTACGATGCACTGCCCTGCGTCCATCAACTTCAGGCATACAGATATTCAGCGTCATGTGCCTGTAATAACACCGGCAACCACATTCTTCAAACCGAAACACAGCAACGCTGCTTGGCGGCAAAAAAGTTGTGGTAGTGGTAGTAGTAAGTGGTAGTACTTCCCCGGACGAACCATTCACACAGAGCTCTACTACTAATAAACTTAGTATCACTTGTTGTAGGGACCAAGTGCTTATTGAGTATTTGATTTCTACTCAAATTAACCAAAATCCTTCTGATCTGAGAACATCTTTTGATAGGTTTCCTGCTAGTAGCCTGTTCTGTTCTTTACATGTACCGGGCCTGGGGAATAAAGTTGTGAGGCTATTTCTTTTTAGGGCTCCGTAGCTAAAGGGTACAACGGGACACTATTACTAAGACTCCGCTGTCCGTCCGTCTGTCTGTCTGTCTTTCTGTCTTTTAGACAGTTGAAATTTTCACAGATGATGTATTTCTGTTGCCACTATAACAAAAACTACTAAAAAACAGAATAAAATTAATATTCAAGGGGGCTCCCAAACATCAAACGTGATTTTTATGTCGTTTTTATAGATAATGGTACGGAACCCTTCGTGCGCGAGTCCGACTCGCACTTGGCCGGTTTTTTATTTGAATTAGTATCCTCACCCCCAGTCCGATATAGCGGTGTCGACCAATGCAATGATCTTGCGTCTCCAGGCGGCGTCCACCAGTCGGCCGGTGAGCAGGCAGCCCCAGCCGCCGAGCCACTCCTTATCCATCACGTTGATCACGCTCTACAAATGAAAATAAACAATAGTATATTATGCAGTTAGTGAATAAAGGACGGATTTAAATCGAGGGCCATAGATGAATCACAAGCAAGTGAAGGATTCTAACGACTGAATCACAACCGTAAGGAGTGATTCGTGATGATTGAATCTCGAGCATAGCGAGTGATTCAAGTGTTAGAATCCTGAGCGACGCGAGTGATTCATGGCCCTCGATATAAATCCGTTTTATTCAAGAGTTGCATACTATACTTTATACCATGACTACGAGAAAAAGAAAGATTTAAGCGAAAATATAAATTAAATGAAGAAAGAAGGAATTTGAATGTAAATAAAAACAGAGGCATTCATAAGGACTGCCGACAGAAGGCAAAACTCATGTAAACAGGCCGCTATCGAGTCTTCGGTGACGAGAACCCGTAGGTTTGTCTCCTACCAGTTATAGAGTAGTAGAGTCCGTTAAATCTAACCTTAGATGTCAAACGCGTACATTTTGACATATTTAACGGCCCTTTAATCCTTTGTTAATGTAACAGAGCATGGTGAAATCATCTCTAAGAGTAGTAGAACTCTTTGTGAAGGGCTTGGGAAGTACTACTACCACGCCTTTTTCTGCCTCCAAGCAGCAACGCTGTGTTTCGGTTTAAAGAGTGTGGTTGCCGGTGTAATTACAGGCACATGAGGCTTAACATCTGTATACCTCAAGTTGATGGAAACAGGGCAGTGACGTATAATTCCTGGTTTAAAATCCGATTTTATGAGAAGGTTAATAAACATCTTTCCAATAAAAGTCTTTCATAACCCAAAAATCGTCATTTTTATTTTTCTTTTGATCACATCCAAATTTTCTAATAATGGATCTTGATGACCATCATGTTATGAAGAATATGTTAAGTTAGATAGTTACCATCATCCTGAGGTCAATATCCTCGCGTCGGTTCCAGTAGTTCTGTACCAGGCGCTTGTTGTTGAGGAATTGCGCGTTGTCTATGGTGCGGTAGTTCTCCTCCAGTATCGAGTACAGTTCCGTAAATAACGGCTTTACTCCTTCTGTAACAGCAAAATACAAGTTAGCTAGGCGCACAATTCCTTCTCATTTTGTCACTAGTTTCTTTCTAAACAGTGTGGTGAAAAGATTTTATGTGCGCCTCAAAGAGGCTCCTTTCGAGTGCTTGACACCATGTTTGAACTGTTTTTAGGTTCTACAATATGCCGGTTTACTCACAATGTTTTCTTTTATCGTTTAAGAGTACTGGCACTGTGCACATAATACTTGAACAGAAAAACTCATTGGAGCACAACCGGTTTTGAACCCACGACCTTAGGATCGGAAGACGGGGTCGCTACCAGTAGACCACCAGTGCTCTCGCACAATAAGTTTCACATTGAGGTCCTTAGTTATCAATTTATTCAAACCATTGTTAAACATTTTTCTGTTGTCACAAATTGGGTGAGTGACTTTCATCAGGCATTAATAGTATTTTTATCTGGCTCATAAGTTAGGTGGTAGATAGGTACTTGGTGAGCGGACTGTTTTCCGCAACTAAGAAGAGTAATATAGTTTTAAGAGTAGTAGAGCTCTTTGTGGAGGGCTTGTCCGGGGAAGTACTACCACCACGCCTTTTTTGCCGCCAAGCAGCAACGCTGTGTTTCGGTTTGAAGAGTGTGGTTGCCGATGTAATTACAGGCACATGAGGCTTAACATCTGTATGCCTGAAGTTGATGGACGCAGGGCAGTGCATCGTAGGCCACGTTCCTATCGTGCGTGACTTACGAGGCAATGCTTTGTTATAGGTGATGGTTACCACTTAACATCAGGTGGGGGGCCATCTGCTTGTTCCATCAGCTAGTATTATAAAAAAAAAACTAAAACAAAAAGGCCGCTGGTAGGCCTTTTTTGCGTTACGAAATCGAATGGTAAGGTAAGATGGTATTTTTATTCCATGCTTTGAAAGCACAATAAATTCCAAATAAACTTAAAATACTATTACCTTTGGTAACATTAGCAGGTACATGAATGGTGACAGGTCCTATTTCATCCATGTAGTCATTAGTGAACACACTCAGGTAGACAGAGCTCATCTCCTTGCGATACTCATTTGGCGACTTCAAATTCTCATTTGGATTGTAGGGGGCTGTTAGCTGAACTACTGTCCATTCTGAAAATAATACAAAATTTATTTATTTGTTCATTTCATATTACAAAGTTAAAAATTCTTCAATTTTGCCTAACTGGCAAGCCACTAGTGGCGATGGACATTTTGCAATCCTTAGAGCTGATTTCACCACGCTCTATTAGATTAATAAAGGATTATAGGACCGTTAAATATGTCAAAATGTACGCGTTTGACATCTAAGGTTAGATTTAACGGCCTGTTAATCCTTGATTAGTAACTATCAGAGCATGGTTAAATCAGCTCTTAACCTCTCACATGCCGGAATTTCAGACACAATAGAAAATGTATTGTGTCTCGCGTGGATCTGCATTCCGTCATGTGAGAAGTTAAAAATAAGTCTTACATGACTGGACACCTAAGAAGAACAGATTCTCTCAGATTTCTAAGAAGAACTTTGAAAAAGAAATCTGAAGGATGATGATAACAGTCTTCAAAGTCAATTGAAATTAAAGTCAATCGAATTCCCACCTTACTTTCAACTACAAAAGCCAATATTTTGTGGTTTATTTAATCTAGACTAGAGGCAAAATTCCCTTGTGTCACCAGTAAGCTGAAAGGTACCTTTAGGCAATGCATTCAGAATCTTCTGAAAGTTGTAAACATTGTTCTCTTTGGAGAACTTCAAGTAAGTCTTATAAAACGGATGTTCCTCTTCAATTTGATAATTCTTCAGAGTGTCAGTGATATCCTCAGTTGGCAAAAGGAGGTTCAAAAGTTCTTGCTCTGCCTTAGATCTGGAAATAATGATACACATACTATTCAAATCCATATAGATACATAGATATACATTTTAATGTACACAAAATAAAACACATACAGAAAAATGCAATCATCAAGTACAATGAGCAGCTTTATCTCTAAGAGTGATCTCTTCCAGACAACCTTAGGAAGGTTAAAGCAGGCAGTCACTGTATATTTCCACACAGTACTATCTAGCCCCAAAATAAGCACAGCTTGTAATATGCATGTAATTTTAACTAAATTGCAATTATAACTACTTTCTTCAATCATAGCATTAAGCCCTTAATTGTACTCAAATTGTGAATTTTTGTGTAAATTTCACCACTAGATATTTAGTATTTGGTGAGATTATATGGATAAATGTATACCTATTAGAACATAAAAAAACTTACACTGAATGTAACTGTGTCATTTCATTGATTGGTTTCAAATAACTGGTAATTTTTTGTAGCTTGTTACCTGAAAAGGGAAAATAGGAATAATGCTGAGTAGGTATTTAATAAAGGATTTATTATAAATGTATATTATTATAGGAAGGTTGTGCTCCTGAAGACATTAAAAACTCTGCAACTTTAACCCAAATCCTATTTTCTAGAAAGATATGTGCCTACACGCTCAAAAAATGGATTTGCATTTAGTGTTCATACAAGTGAAATCGAATTTATTTTTTAAAAATAAATGTCTCAAACATAAAACCTGAACCTGGCTATGTCTTCACCACAGATGGAAGCTAATGGTGTGCCAGAATAGAAACAGTTTATAATTCATTTATAGAACAAACCTGCAGATTTGATCTGCTCTTCTCGGTAGATGGCCATCATCCGAACAGATGCTGAGACTGCTTCACTGAGGTGGAACGCACACTTTGCTTCATTATTGTCAGCTAAACACTCCTCGGCTAATAGTTTATGACCACCTGGAAGAATCAAATATTCATTGTAAATAATTATATTTTTAAATTAGTATTTACAAGTCAGTTGAAGCTCCTATACAATGGAGTATTGTTCAACAGCTAGCTGCTGTTTAGAGGATGGACTCAGAGACACTCCATTCATAAAAATATGGAGGTAAATTAAGAAAATAAGTTATAGAATGTTTAATAGGAGTAGATTGGTAGTACATTTAGGACTCTATTTTTATTTACTATTTGGGACCCTATTTTATCATCTTTATATCAGTGTCTAGTCTAAATACCTAATAGGTTGTGCTCATGAACACATCAAAAGAAACTCACTCTGATAGTTTGGTCCATTGGGGGTCGAGGGGGCGTCATAAACCAACTTATGCAGAACATTCTTGTTAAATGGTTTCGTGAACTCAATTTGGTCAGTGAAGATATCGAAGTCTTCCATGCTAAGTCACAAGCAGGCAAATAACTATTGGATTTAATCTGTTATTAGAATATAAACAAAAGATGAGAAGCTAAAACACATAACACACTAGCTTGAGTACAGCATAAGTTTACCTAGAGTCACCTAGCTATAAGACGTTTCATTCAAAGTGATCCTTGTGAGGGAATAAATACCTTTTGACTTTGATGAAAACGAAAACATTTGAACTAAGTAAATAAGTAAATAAAATCAGGAGTCAAGAGTCACGTAATAGACCCCTACTCAGCATGAAGTGACTTACTTAGTCAATTACTTCCCTCAAATACGTGACGAGTAATCAGTCAGCAGAAATAGAGTAGGTACTTCAGCCACAGTATCCTTGGACAGTATCCCTGCGTGCGAGCAGAAGCAGGCAGACCAAACAGAATTTCAAATCCAACGACTTCGATTTGTTTCCACTACACAACCACAGAACATTGCACAACACAACAAACAACAAAAGTTCAAAATATGCATAGATTTATAATACTATAGATTGCCTACGAGCGTATACCCGAGCAAGACGGACAACAAGTACATACAATTTATGGGTTGCCACATCTTACTATTTTCACCCAACCAAGCATAAGCTATGATGTCGCCGCGGCTCCAGTTGTTTGTTTAATTATGTGTAATTAAAGCTAGTTTCTGCAGTTTAATAGTTTGTACCCTCCTCTAGGTTACGCCATTTTAATATCTTCTAAGGAATGAGCTAGAAAAAAGCCTACACAGCTCAGTTGGTAGCCTTCTGCGCCGTAGGCCGTGGGTTCAATCCTACCGAGAACAAACATTTGTGTGATGTGATACTAGACGTTTGTTCTCTGACTGGGTGGTTGTGATTTGGCTTATTTTGGGGCTATATAGTGCTGTGTGGAGCGTCCACCAATATTTATAAAAAATAAAATAAAAAAAACAGGGTGAACTGGCACTAAGCTGGCATTTTAGACATTGACATCAGAACCCTAGGCCCCGCGAGCTAGAGTTCTGGATTTTCCTAGTGAGGGGGACAGAGCTAGCTAGTGGTGCTATTCTTCACATTCTACCACCTACCAATAGTTTAACTATGTTACTGCACCAGCTAGGTAAAATTTTTATGAATAAAAAACAATTTATTTATTTATCATTGATTTATTTATTCTACATCCCTACTCATCAGAAACCGTAATTCAAAAGGTTAATTTATAACGCGTGCTTCAATTTTAAATTAAGTAGGTATAAACAATACATCTTAACAGGAGGAAGCCAGCTTATATTAGAGCTGACCATAAGCCTGAGCAATGCCACCACTTTGCCCTGAAGCGCGAAGTGATGGCATTATGAATACAGCTATCCTCAGAACATCACTATATGTCATAAATACATTAATATATATCACGTGTAAGTACGTATTTATTTATTAGACGATAAATATTTAATAGTTTGTACATAACAATTTTAGATGAGAATATTTTCTTAATTCTCACTTTTTAAAGCAAGATTTTAGAACATACTTTTTATATCCAGAAAAAAAAAGCGGAGATACCGTTTATGTTGAAATAGCCCAAAAGTTTTTTAGTCCGTAAGTTTCTTGCCTGTTCTTCTAGGCTTTGGTCGCGCGCGAGGAACTGGCGGTACATTCACCTAGTACCAATTTAAGACGTTTCAAAGAGATCCTTGTGATTGTACTGAATAAAGACCGTTTTGATTTTGGAGCTTGGTGACCTGGAGCTTGATAACCCGTAGCTTTAACCCACCAGCCCAAAGTAGTTGCATCTTTGGGAAATCTGTAAAACAAACATGTTATTATTAGGCATATGTAGGTATTTAATCATACTACGCGATGGTGGTCTCAGACATAAAATAACTACCAACTTCTCATATGAAAATCGTGAGGAGACTTAAATTATTAAAATGTGACGCAAAGCTAAAAAAATAAATTAAATGAAATTAAAATATATGTACCTACTACCTATACCTATATTATATATTTTTTTCATTATGTACTTAAGTCAAACAAACCTTATTTCTTTGAATAAGGTAATAATAAGTTGCGACATTGTCATTTGTTTTCTAGATTATTGTGTGTATTTGAACTTATCCTAAGCTAAGTCCATACGTATCAGAGTCGAATCCACCCTAAAGTTGTTCGTTTCCCAACATTTTTGGCAAATAGATTTTGTTTTTGTTGGCAGCCCGAAAGATCGTATAACCCAGCCAAATTATGTTTCTATAGAACTGTATCGGTTTGAATAGCCATGTCATTTGTGTGGTTTATAGTAACCTATACTCAATTTTACAAAATAATTAAATTCTAGAAATCTATTATGATATGTGATAGAAAGTAAACACAACCGTTAAATGATTAATTGTGGACACTGTGCATTCTCCGTTTTATAGTTTAATTGACAAATAGAACATAAAAGTGCTACTTACCGAAGGAAGCTTAATTTTCAGTTTTCCGAGCTGTTTCATTGTCACAGCCTAAAATACTACAATGCACCACATTGTAAACTTAACTCTACGTATACTGGGACCTAGGCACACACTATTTTCAAAGAACTTTGGCACTAAACACCTGTAAACTCACAAGCACCAAGCGGTTTGTTTAGCACCAAACTTGGTGCTAAACAATCAAAAACGTATACGCAGAAAGGGACAAAACATTTATATTATATTTCTCTCACTCATAGGTATAATTTGTATTATTGCGTCTCTCTTACTCTTGGTATTATTATTTGATGCTCTATCTATTGTATTCTTGATCTAAGAAAATATGTATATTGTATTGTATTCATTCATTCGTAAATGAATCGTTCATTCACGAATGAATGATGAATGAATTTCATTGATCCATGAATTCAATGAAATAATTGACTTAGGACGAGTCTTTGCTCCATTCATTCATGGCACCTGTCCTTCATCCGTCCTTATTGATCGAGTGAGCGAAGCGAACAAAGATCTTTAGTTTCAACTTGGGCGATTTGGCATTTTATGTATGTATGTATTTATGTATGTATGTATGTATGTATGTATGTATGTATGTATGTATGTATGTATGTATGTATGTATGTATGTATGTATGTATGTATGTATGTATGTATGTAGGTATGTATGTTTGTCTGGCCATAACTTTCGAACCGTTGATCCGATCTGCATGAAATTTGATAAGTCGATAGCTTGTATATGAGTAAAATCAGATGAAGGGTTATTAAGATATGGGGTTGTTTAAGGGGGCAAAAATAAAAAAAGTTACATTAAAAAATCAAGTTACATGTCATATGAAAGGGCTTTGTTTAGACATTCCAACACATTTTTTTCTTTTTTTTCTAGGACGCTCGGTTTTTGAGATACAACAAAAAAGTTAAATTAAGATAACCAACGATCCAAGAGCTCCCATCTCTAAGAGTTTCGTTGTCATCAAGGTTTTCCTACTGGTCAGTCAGTTCATTTGCTTTTTCTTGAAATAAATTAAGGAGGTACTCAGTTCTCATAAAATGGTGACAACGACCAGCTCTGATGATGGAGCCAAGGTCTGTTCTACGGAACTCTTCAATAAATAGGCCAATAGAGTTGAAACTTGGTTACCGTACCAAGTTAGTAGGCGGTAGTCAGAAAAAAGTTCAAACATAATGTTTGGACTTGCCTCTGACTCCCACCTACTCAAGTTTTGGTGCGTTCGTCGGATCGCATCACGAGATCTCAGTTCGGGTCGAACTACTAGTTTATATAGTTTTGACAGACAATTTAGAAAAACTCGTTAAAAAAGTCCACTGATCTATAATATGTACCTACTTGTCAGTAGAGATCAGTGTTTAAGTCTTATGTGTAGTTAGGAAGGTACTATCTATGTTACTTTTTACATTTTAAAAGTTGATATTAATGCCGGCCAAAATCAGACCATGTTATCCATACCTTTACAATTATCCATCTACATCTACACTAATATTACTAGTAGTTCGCCCCGAACTGAGATCTCGTGATGCGACCCGACGAACGCATCAAAACTTTTAGTAGGTGGTAGTCAGAGGCAAGTGCAAACATTATCTTTGGACTTTTTTCTGACTACCGCCTGCTAACTTGGTATGGTTACCAAGTTTCAACTCTATTGGCCTATTTATTGAAGAGTTCCGTTGAACAGACCTTGGCTCCATCATCAGACCTGGTCGTCGTCACCATTTTATGAGAACTGAGTACCTCCTTAATTTATTTCAAGAAAAAAAAATAAGAAAAATCAAAGGAACTGGCCGACCAGTAGAAAAACCTTGATGTCAACGAAACTCTTAGAGATGGGAGCTCTTGGATCGCTGGTTATCTTAATTTAACTTTTTAAGTTTTATCTCGAAAACCAAGCGTCCCAAAAAAAAAGTAAAAATTGTTTTGGAATGTCCAAACAAAGCCCTTTCATATGACATGTAACTTGATTTTTTTATGTAACTTTTTTTATTTTTGCCCTCTTAAAAAACCCCATATCTCAAAAACCCTTTTTCCGATTTTACTCATATACTTACCAGTAAATTTCTCAAGTACAAGCTATCGACATATCAAATTTCATGCAGATCGGATCAACGGTTCTAAAGTTATCGCCAGACAAACATACATACATACATACATACATACATACATACATAAAATGCCAAATCGCCCAAGTTGAAACTAAGATCTTCGTTCGCTTCGCTCACTCGATCAATAAAGAGGTAAACTTTGTATTTTTGTATGTAACGAATAGGCTCAAAAACTACTGGTCCGATTTCAAAAATTCTTTCACCATTAGAATGCTACATTATCCCTGAGTAACATAGGCTATATTATATTTTCAAAAAAATCAGGGATCCTTACTAAAACTTCAATAATGTAACCCAAGGTGAAAAACAAAAAACCTTACATCGCGTGCGCTGCGAAAACTATTGAAGATAGAACAAAATAATGTACTACGATTTTGTAGAACACGTTATCATCTACAAAAAATGTCGCGACAGCATATGTCTAACTATTATAGTTATGTCACAATAAGTGTTCTTTTATTATAAAAAATTAATTGAAATGCATCCGCTAGAAAAGGGTCTTTATTTGTACCTTGGTATTAATCCTTATCCAAATAAATCATTTCATAATTAAGACGGTTTTAATACCTATAGATTACTTCTTAAATTTTTCAAATCGGACACTTCATTCAAAAGATATGACGAAATTAAAAATGTTTACGGGTCCACGGGTCACGCGCGGGGTGCGATTTCACTCACTCAAGGAGAAGCGCGTGCAAATGTATGAAATAAGTAGACGCGAGGCTCGAACCCACGGTCTAAGTTTATCCTAAAATGTTCAAAAAATTTATGACCACCCATGCGAAGCTGGGACAGGCCGCTAGTCTCTAATACTATAAGAATCAAAGTCCTGACTGACTGACTGACTGACTGACATATAGACAACGCACAGCGTAAACCGCTGGTCCTAGAGACTTGAAATTTGAGGAGTACATAGGTCTTATGGCGGAGAGGCTAAGAAGGGATTTTTGGAAATTCAACCCCTAAGGGTGTAAAAAGGGATGAAAACGTTTGTATGAAAAATTGTATTCCTTGAACCTACAAACTTGAAACTTGGAATACATATACTTCAAGACAAAAAAATAGGAAATACATTTTATGTTTTTTAAAACTACCCTTAATAAGTGTGCTAAGGGATGTAAAAGTATGTATGGGAGTTTTTTGACCGCTGGTCCTAGAGACTTGAAATTTGAAGAGTACATAGGTCTTATGGCGTAGAGGTGTACTAAGAAGGGATTTTTGGAAATTCAACCCCTAAGGGTGTAAAAAGGGGTGAAAACGTTTGTATGAAAAATTGTATTCCTTGAACCTACAAACATGAAACTTGGAGTGTTTATATTTCAGGGCAAAAAAATAGGAAAGGCATTTTTAGTTTTTTAAAACTACCCTTGATAAGTTTGCAAAGGGATGTAAAAGTTAGTATAGGAGTTTTTTGACCGCTGGTCCTAGAGACTTGAAATTTGAAGAGTACATAGGTCTTATGGCGTAGAGGTGTACTAAGAAGAAGTTTTTGGAAATTCAACCCCTAAGGGTGTAAAAGGGTTGAAAACGTTTGCATGAAAAATAGTATTCCTTGAACCTACAAACTTGAAACTTGGAGTACATGTACTCCAAGGCAAAAAATAGGAAAGGCATTTTAGTTTTTTAGAACTACCCTTAATAAGTGTGCAAAGGGATGTAAAAGTTTGTATGGGATTTTTTTGACCGCTGGTCCTAGAGACTTGAAATTTGAAGAGTACATAGGTCTTATGGCGTAGAGGTGTACTAAGAAGAGGTTTTTGGAAATTCAACCCCTAAGGGTGTAAAAGGGTTGAAAACGTTTGCATGAAAAATAGTATTCCTTGAACCTACAAACTTGAAACTTGGAGTACATGTACTCCAAGGCAAAAAATAGGAATGGCATTTTTAGTTTTTTAGAACTACCCTTAATAAGTGTGCAAAGGGATGTAAAAGTTTGTGTGGGAGGTTTTTGACCGCTGGTCCTAGAGACTTGAAATTTGAAGAGTATATAGGTCTTATGGCGTAGAGGTGTATTAAGAAGGGATTTTCGGAAATTCAACCTCTAAGGATGTATAAAGGGTTGAAAACGTTGGTATGAAAAATAGTATTCCTTGAATCTACAAACTTGAAACTTGAAGTAGATGTACTCCAAGGCTAAAAAACAGGAAAGGCATTTTTAGTTTTTTAGAACTACCCTTAATAAGTGTGCAAAGGGATGTCAATGTTTGTATGGGAGTTTTTTAACGCGTGGTGCGATTGATTTTAAACTTGAAGTAAATATACTCCACAATAAATAATTTAAAATCACGTTTTCAATATTTCAAAACCACCCCTGCAAAGGGTGCAAAAGACTGACAAAGAATGTGTTCTGTGGATAAATAACAAAAAGACAGTTTGATTTTCGAAAACAACCCCTAAAACGTTACCCTCCTTCGTTGCGATCAAGTAAAAAGGATACAACAAGGCGTCAATGTTTGTAAGGAACATTCTAAAACGGGAATCTTGAGTTGGTACGAAGAGATCTTATGGTATCTATCTACCGTGCCTGGGGATCAAAGTCGTGAAGCTGTTTCGTTTCGTTTGTTTTTGGGGTAGAAACTAGGAACAAATAAGTACATATTTTGCGTGTAAGGTTGTCTTTGTTGTATTTGTCATGTTTGTGCTAAGCTCAGTACCTATACCTACCTACCTAATATAGGTAATGTACGCCTATAGGTATCTCTTATACCTGCGTAGGTATCCCTACTAATATACAAATCAATGCGAAAGTTACGATGTTTGGATGTTTGTGGCTCAATTACGGCTCACCACTTCAACGCGTGCGAAGCCGCGGGAAGCCACTAGTATCCAAATAAATCTGTTAATAAGACTGTTTCAATAATCGGACATTCCATTCAAAAGATACCTATTACGAATTATAATAGTACCTACCTAACAGAAGTGCCGCGGCACTCAGTGCCGGAGAAGTGCGGGAGCGCGAGGCTCAAACGCGCTATCAAAGGCTCTATCGGTCTAGCGGCGTATCCCAAAATGTTTAAAAAATAAGTTTCCACCCGTGCGAAGCCGAAACAAGCTTATAGTGACTCAATAATTTTATTGGTTGCCAATCAGCGATCGATTTCTTCGTTCGATATAAAAATTTCGGTAATGTTTGTATGTCACAAAACAACGAAGAAGTTCACAAGATTTAACTTTATAGCAGCTAAATAAACAACAGTTATTGGTCTTTCAAACCTTCGGCTCCGCAAGCAAAAGTGAAATAGTTCTACGTTTCCTTACCTATATCTACATCGATGGCCGTTTGCTTGATTTGCGCTAGGCATAAATAGTAGATTGTTTACCAAGGGAGCAAACAACTATTTTTATGGCGAGAGTGTTTTTTGAATCCAGAGAGGAGCGAAGGATTCTAGAGTAGAATCCCGAGCGTAGCGAGGGATTCTAAAGTAGAATCCTAAGCGTAGCGAGGGATTCAAAGTACTTCACTCGAGCTTAAAATAGTGTTGCTCCCGAGGTGGACACTCTACTTTTTATCACCCTCTATGAGAAAATAACTTAGTGCAACTTATGAATAATCATAATCATAGTCACAAATTCACGAAGTCACGAAGTCACAAAGTCACAAAGTCACAAAGTCACAAAGTCACAAAGTCACAAAGTCACAAAGTCACAAAGTCACAAAGTCACAAAGTCACAAAGTCACAAAGTCACAAAGTCACAAAGTCACAAAGTCACAAAGTCACAAAGTCACAAAGTCACAAAGTTACAAAGTCACAAAGTCACATAGTCACATAGTCACATTGTCACAATGTCACATAAGCTCATAGTCATAATCATGTATTTATTGTAATTTTATTTATTTTCATAAAACTAAGTAAAATCTGAATTTGAGTAAACAATTATGAACAAAGGTGGAATGCGCGTTTCACGTGTTTTTGTTTATTTTTATTTAGTTCAGGCGCTTTTTTTTTAATCGTAAAGCCTGCTTGTTCATACAGTGTTCGTGATCTCTTTGGTGATTGGAACTTTTACTCAATAAGCACATTCCAAATTCAAATCACATTACCGCCCTTGGGCGGTAAAGTACTTTACCGCCCTTGGGATCAAAGTGCTATTTTGCTACCTGTTTTCGAAGAGCAAACTATCTATTTTCGAATTGATGTGATAAAAAAGCATTTTACGTTTCAAGCAATGTGAGAATTTTACGCCACAGAACGTCGCTCTCAGAAGTTTAGATTCGTCATTCAGTTCGGTATATATGTCCGTGCATGACTTTCGAACCGTCTCCGTTAATTCGATCTGCATGAAAGATAGGTTATATAAGTACTAACTTACCTATAATATATTTAAGTTTCATCAAAGAATGTAGTTAATAATTAGTTATGGAGTTACAATGAGGCGAGGGCAATAATAGTAGATTGTTTACCAAGGGAGCAAACAACTATTTTTATGGCGAGAGTGTTTTTTGAATCCAGAGCGGAGCGAAGGATTCTAGAGTAGAATCCCGAGCGTAGCGAGGGATTCTAAAGTAGAATCCTAAGCGTAGCGAGGGATTCAAAGTACTTCACTCGAGCTTAAAATAGTGTTGCTCCCGAGGTGGACACTCTACTTTTTATATGAGAATAGTAGATTGTTTACCAAGGGAGCAAACAACTATTTTTATGGCGAGAGTGTTTTTTGAATCCAGAGCGGAGCGAAGGATTCTAGAGTAGAATCCCGAGCGTAGCGAGGGATTCTAAAGTAGAATCCTAAGCGTAGCGAGGGATTCAAAGTACTTCACTCGAGCTTAAAATAGTGTTGCTCCCGAGGTGGACACTCTACTTTTTATCACCCTCTATGAGAAAATAACTTAGTGCAACTAATGAATAATCCTAATCATAGTCACAAATTCACGAAGTCACGAAGTCACAAAGTCACAAAGCCACAAAGTCACAAAGTCACAAAGTCACAAAGTCACAAAGTCACAAAGTCACAAAGTCACAAAGTCACAAAATTTCAAAGTCACAAAGTCACAAAGTCTCAAAGTCACAAAGTCACAAAGTCACAAAGTCACAAAGTCACAAAGTCACGAAGTCACGAAGTCACGAAGTCACGAAGTCACGAAGTCACGAAGTCAAAAATTCACAAAGTCACATAGTCACAAAGTCACAAAGTCACAAAGTCACAAAGTCACAAAGTCACAAAGTCACAAAGTCACATAGTCACAAAGTCACATAGTCTCATAGTCATAATCATGTATTTATTGTAATTTTATTTATTTTCATAAAACTAAGTAAAATCTGAATTTGAGTAAACAATTATGAACAAAGGTGGAATGCGCGTTTCACGTGTTTTTGTTTATTTTTATTTAGTTCAGGTGCTTTTTTTTTAATAATAAAGACTGCTTGTTCATACAGTGTTCGTGATCTCTTTGGTGACTCAATAAGCACATTCCAAATTCAAATCACTTTACCGCCCTTGGGCGGTAAAGTACATTACCGCCCTTGGGATCAAAGTGCTATTTTGCTACCTGTTTTCGAAGAGCAAACTATCTATTTTCGAATTGATGTGATAAAAAATAACTTAGTGCAACTTATGAATAATCATAATCATAGTCACAAATTCACGAAGACACAAAGTAACAAAGTCACAAAGTCACAAAGTCACAAAGTCACAAAGTCACAAAGTCACAAAGTCACGGAGTCACGGAGTCACATAGTCACATAGTCACATTGTCACAATGTCACATAATCTCATAGTCATAATCATGTATTTATTGTAATTTTATTTATTTTCATAAAACTAAGTAAAATCTGAATTTGAGTAAACAATTATGAACAAAGGTGGAATGCGCGTTTCACGTGTTTTTGTTTGTTTTTATTTAGTTCAGGCGCTTTTTTTTTAATCATAAAGCCTGCTTGTTCATACAGTGTTCGTGATCTCTTTGGTGATTGGAACTTTTACTCATTAAGCACATTCCAAATTCAAATCACATTACCGCCCTTGGGCGGTAAAGTACTTTACCGCCCTTGGGATCAAAGTGCTATTTTGCTACCTGTTTTCGAAGAGCAAACTATCTATTTTCGAATTGATGTGATAAAAAAAATTTAACTAACCTAACTACACATCATTGTGGCGGAACACTAACCTATAGAAAAGTGCTTAGTTGTTCTTTGCACTTTTATTTATCACATTCACTTAGGTTTTTTTACAGTCACCCATAAAAAATAATCGTTGCATCAGTTTCATACAGTTTAGTTGAACTCAAACACATACCTACCTACCGCAAAAAAACATACAACGCCAAATCGCCCTCGTTGCTAATGAGATTGGATTCAAGAACAAAATATATAGGACAACGCCAAACAAGATCTTCGTTCGCTTCGCTCATGTTGGCGGGGCGGTTCCATTTCACTAGTTAAATTCTTCCTTCCTGTGGATCGGAGGAAGGTAGGTATAGCATGTCTTTCACCAACTTGCACGGTTGCAGAAAGGATGTACCTATGAGATAGGTTATAAATAAGTGTGTGTAAGTTAGGTACCTACATACGGAACGCAAAAATTAAAGATATGAGTTTATTTTAAATGTTTTTATTGTAATAAACATAAAAGATGCGCAAATTAGTAATCTAACTGCTGCGTTACAATTATTTTATAAGTATACTTACGACTCTTGTCGTCAGCGATTTTTAGAGTGGGTAGGTACACAAAAAAAATATTGCAAGTACCTATAGATAGCTAATAAAACAGAGTGATTATGCTTAAATTGACTAAAAATGCTCCTTAAAAATAATAAAACCTATAGTGGCACTGATAAAATATTTGACAAAACCATGAGATACGATACAATGCAATACAAGTAGGTAAATTACAAACTGTGCATTTTATTAAGGCACAATATTTTACTAGGTACCTACATTATTCAAATTTAAACTGTGAACATGTGAACTGTCTACAGCATGTGAATTTAGGAAGAGCATTTTATAACAGTGTTTTAGATGTATTGTAAAACTTAACAATTCCACGAATTACAGGTAAGTATACCTACCTGCACACATTTCATCAGTTAGACTTAATTTTAATTTGATGGTTACGTTTAGTAAAATACTGATATGATAATACATTAGAGAGTGCATGGGGTTGTTTTATTTTTCTTAGGTACCACAAGAAGACTAGGGCACACAACTGATTATTAGACTCTTCCATGTCACCTTATTATGTTTCCACAAAGGTAGACAAACACAAAAGCAACATGAATTCTAATTTAAGCAGAAACACCTATTTCACAAAACTGTTTATCAATAACACGAAAATAAACTATTGAATTAACCCAACAAGCTTTGAAATAACAATGTTAAAATTACCTCTAAAACGCTTTTATAAATAAGTGCTATGAAGGATAACTTTTAGGTACATATTAGTACTTAGTAGATACATCATTGAAAAAAGTTTCGTTTTGTATTACAGTGGTACGTAGATAAAAATTTAGTATAATTTACACTAGGTAATTAACAATAAATCATCTAAACTTTATGTTGATTCACTACGACATAAATATCATGTATAAAAAGTTTCTACAAATTCACAATATAATAAAGGCATTCGTTGGATATGACTCGAAGGCACAAATTATTAGTGTTACCTAAACAATAAACGTTACAACCTTAGGGTTATTCATCACAAAGATCAATTGCAAATACCTACATACACCAGTCTACATCTTTAGAAACAGGTGTAAGACAATATTTTCTTTTTAACGTAATAAAATGAATAAGACTTTCCAAGCACCACATCACTTCACACTAGGTACTACTGTAAACTCACATTCCATAATAAACTATAACCCTTAACCAGTTTTAGTATATTTTTAACTTGATTAAAATATTAGTCTAAATATTTTCTGATAAATAGTTATTTTACGATATTTTGTTGTAAATCTATTATTGCCCTTCATTGATAGGTATAATTTGTCGGCAAAAATTGCTTCGACTTTCTTTAAAATAAATAAGTAGTCACGTACTTAGGTACATTTACATCGCTAAAATCCTCTTTCTCTAAATAACACTTGAACATTATCGTGATTTTGAAGTTTAAGATTATGCATGCTAATCAAAGTTTATCTTATTTACAATTCAAATAGAACAAGAGCAAAAAAAGGCCTTGAAGTTTATCACAAATGTTCAGGATACCTAACAGGCAATAGCCTAAATAAATAAAAGTACCTAAATTACAAAAATTACACCGCCAATACCATCTGTCTCTGTCTCGGCCAGTCCGCAGGAGTTAAGTAGCCGTTTCTATTAAGTATGCGAATTATCGTTCCATTTATTCGAGTGTTATACGCTCATCTTCGCTCAAATGAACATATAGCGTAGGCGTTTCAAATACACTTGGCAATGCACGACCTCACAACGTGTCTAATTTATTCTATCTCAATTGCACCGGTATATAGGTACCCCTGCTAAACTAGCACAGAGTAATTGATTCAATGAAAGAGGGGAGACCAATATCTCTAAATTAAACTAAGTAAAAAATGATCACATTAAGAAAGAGTGAAATAAACTGTGGCACTCAGGTAAACGGAAGTTTTAAGAAAGCCAAGTGTCGTTAAGACATGTTGTTGACAACTCTTTTGCTGAGAGGCGTAGCGTCGAGCGTGCGCTCGTTCACTTTATCCTCCTCCCTGAAATGGATCCGCGTGATCACAATATCTCCTGTGCTAAGAGTTTGCGAGCCAACCTCAGCTTTCTTGGTTTCTTTGAGATCATAACATTTCACATCATCAAGAGAGTGGTGGTGGTTATGGCATCTACAGGAACAGTTCTTTCTATCTGGTTCTCCAATGTTTAAAATTTGGCTCAGATTGGACCAATCTTTATTCTTGAGCAGTGGCAGTGTCTGTTCCATGGTTTGCGAGAACTTGTCCTCGAGCTCGCCACTCAGTGGTGCAACAGCAGAGAGTATTGCTTCAAGGCGATTTATCTTCTCCACCTTGTCCATGTTGGTGTCTGATAATATTTCATCCATCATCTGCATGGACTCAGTGAGGCTCGGCGGTTGAGTGGAATGAGGGGATGAAATAGGATCAGAAGGATTTGATTCCAAACTCATCATCTCATTCTCCTTTTCATCATCATCTGAATCTGAATCTCTGTCTTGGCCGATGGCTTCAAGTTTTTCTAATTTCTTAGATATTTTGTGACATCCTTTTAGTTTCTCTTTTTCTTCTTCAGTCAGCTCTAGATATCTAAGTAATCGGATTTCCCTGTTGCTCAAAACAATATTCTTAGTTGATTCAGCCAACTTCTGTTTCAACTCACCAACTTCGGTATTAATTTTCCTCTGCCTCTTGCGAAGCTTGACTTCAGTAGGCTGTATGTGCATGAAAACTTGTTCATTGCTCAACTCTTCAAACAGCTGCTGATTTTCTGCCCTTATGTTGCTAGACATGTATGCATAAATTGCAGGATTGACCAGAGACAACACATCAGATGCTGCATAAATTATCATGTCCTTAGATAATGGCCGTCTAGCCCAGTAACGCTGATCTCTACGGTAAACATTCTTTAGTTGTTCCTTCATGGGATTCATTGGAGCATTGTAGAGTTCACATAATGCATTGAGACTTAGATTTTTGACCTTATAAACTGGCACTCCTTGTTGCTGTAATTGTAACACTGCATGAGCTGCCTGTGTGTCAAACACATTTTTTAAAACAATCTCAAACTGATTGTGCAAATTGACTGAATCATTTCTACAGTCATGAATAACTTTGACTACACTCTCACTTTCTAATAGCTCCTTAATTTTGCCCTCTACAACCATGCCTGGACATGCCATTATGTCTAGTATATACACTTCACCATTCATTGTAGCTATTTGGCATAGAGTCAAAACACCCTTAAGGCCAAGGTTTATTCCTTCGCAGTCAAAAGATACAATACTCTTTGCATTACGTTTGGGAAGCATTATACTCTCCATCAACACAGCACACTCTCTGACACTGGCTATAACAGTGGTGCATTGAAGAACTTTTTGCCTCCATGCTTCTCCCATCAAGTTGTTTCTTAGGCTGGGAGTTCCATTAGTTTCCTCTGCACACCTAGCATTTAAATGATTGTTGACTCTGTCCCTCACCATATTCTCAGCCAAATTCTTAATGACAATAGAGTTGATTCTTTGTTTGAGTGTTTGATTAGCAATATTGGCTTGAGGCCCACGGGGAGATTCAACTGGGCTGAGTATTCTGTTTGCAGGGCTGTTGGTGCCGTCTGAAGGGGTAGGACTAGCTACAGTAGGCGGGGGCACTGGTGATGGTGGTAGTTCTTCAGCCATAGGCTTTGGTGACTCAGTCTTCAATGGTTTAGGTTTTGCATTTAGATACATAACTGGAATTTTTGGTTTACTGATGAGGGTGACCAAGTTTGCTTGTACATGAAAACTGTCTGAAAATATTTTCAAGAAAGCACTTAAATCAGCTGGGGACTTAAACATCTGATACCAATATTCTTGTGGAAAGCGCGAGACAATTAAATGGAACAGTTGATCCACCATGACAGGCCCTTTAGCCTCTATGCATTGGGCTACATAATCTAATAGCTGCTGAGCAGTATCTGTGTTGATGTTTGCCACCGGTAGATTATGAAACTGTTCCGAGTTTGTGTGGGCATTACCTCTCCTGTGATTCTCACTGACTAGAACAACATTGTCATCAATGATCTGAAAGGTGTCCGGGTGTTTCAAGAGGAAATCCTTGAACTCCTTGATGCGCTGCCCGGAGATGTGACGAACCTGTGGGGAGGCCTGGCTACGATGTCCCAGCAAGCTCTTGATGGGCACCTCAGTTCCGTCGCCGTATTGGACCATCTTGCCTGCGAAGTACTCCTTTGCTTCCTCGATATAGTCGTTGTTGGAAGACGCGCCAGCCCCACACGGATGCTTCTGGAATGTGTTGATATCGACATAGTCCCCGTCTATGTTGAACAACGCCGGGTACTGAGCCAGGAACTTCTTCAAGCCCGACTGAGACCCGCCAGCGATCTGTCGCATCTCCTTGGTGAATCCCTTGGCACCAAACTGGCAGGAAAGATCGTGCAACGTGCGCGGCTCGCCTTTGTCGAGCAGGCGTTCCACGAAGAACAACAGAGTGAGGTTCCTAGCGAGCTCATATTCCATTGATTCCATTTCCATGCGAGCTGGTGCCAATTTACTAGCTTACACTAAAATTTTCTACGTATTATGTGTCACCCACAACACCATGAAATTTTTCTTTTTTCCACACCTGCACTGCACCATAGACAACAAAAGACAAAATAAATAAAATATGTGGGCTGAACAATATTGCCGTATTTCTATAATTCCTTATTTTAGTGGTAAAAATTTGTGTGGAGTGGATGTTGTTAGTCATTGAACGTCACCCACCAGTCCACTTGAGTCCACCAAACGTCACGTAGCTATGAAATATAGCGATGTTACGACTCGGGTTACCAACCCGGTTCAACCCGGGTTGAGCTTCAAACCGTTCAAGTCGGGTTGAACCTATGCCAAACCGATCTGGACGGGTTGAGTAAGCGAGCGGTTTGTTGATCGCTGTCCCTCTTCAACTCACGCACGGTGCGGCGCGGAACCGCGAGTCGGTACTTCGGGTCGGACCGAACCGAAATATGAAAATGAGATTGACTTGACAAAGTCGATTCAATTTGTTCTTGGGTTTTACAAATTTAACTCATTCGTAGAAACGAATGAGTTAAATTTGTATTCATACCGGATTATGAATACAAATTTAACTCATTCGAATGCTAGAATTTTATGTTATGGAAACCGTTCCATAACATAAAATTCTAGCATGAGCAATACAAATTGGTTCGTCGTATTGACTTTGTCATTTCGGTTTGTAACCCGGTTTCAAACCGGTTTACGTAGATTTTTGCGGTTCGATTTACGGGTCGGTTTGCTTATTTTTCAGCCCGGTTTGCGTCGGTTTGAAAAATTTCGAGATCGTTACATCGCTAATGAAATATATAGATTATTAATAATTGAGTCAGAAAATTGGAATACCTACGTCGGATCTAGCTCACGATTACCATCTACCCTCCTGTACCCCAAGTATGAGTTGTATTTACCATATTTGGTTTTTCGTTTTTGTTCCGTGTTCATTGCGGGTTTTGTATTAAGACGCGATAGAGATACCGATACGGAACTTTATGTTCTACTACTAATTTTCATCATACTTGCAACATAAAATTCCGTATCGGTATCTCTATCGCGTCTTCATACAAAACTCGCAATGAACACGGAACAAGAACGAAAAACCAAATATGTATGGTAAACACAACTCATACTTGGGGTATTGGTTTTAACTTTTAACTAGTGTTTCGCCCCGAACTGAGATCTCGTGATGTCCGCTCAACCTATCGTCATGCAGTTTGGATCAACGGTTCCAAAGTTATGGCCCGAGAGAGAGAGAGAGAGAAACATAGTTATAATCATGGTCGTGACAGTTTCCATTTTCCATGATATCTTTACCATTCGTTTTGTTAGGATAAGGTTAGGGAAACTTATGCTGACAGATGGTAACATTTTATCATTGCAAAGACCATAGAGCAAATGGTGTACTTAGTTTACATATTTTTGTTCATTTTGTACCGTAGTTTTCTTTTCGTGATATGAAATGATAGTCTCCATGGTAGGTACACTAAAGGCATGGAAGTAGCATAAAATACTTTAATTTTTTTTTTTTTACTGTCACTGTTCGATAAAAAAACCTAACATGGCAGGCGATAACTTTCTTTGCTTGCTATTACTTTATTTTAGAACTTCTAGTATCATTTATGTCAAACAGAGACGTCACGTCACCACACCACCACCCACACGTCAACACAGCAGACAGTTTGTTGACAGAGAATTGATAACTTGTTCGGATTCATTTTCTGTCATTTTTGGAAGCAACATAGCTTTTCATTTTATTTGTTTTTCTAGTGTTATTTTGAGTTGTGTTGTGTAATTTCGGTGGTATTTTAACCAACATTACTTGAGGTCTTAGCACAAAGTGTAAACATTTGAAATGAAAGTGTAATATGTGATATCCTGATTTGACCGAAAATGTTTCCAATGTTTTGAAGAAAACCGCCACCATTTTCTTTAAAACAAAATGACGGCCGACTTGACTATGGACCATAGATTTATAATACTATAGATTGCCTACGAGCGTATACCCGAGCAAGACGGACAACAAGTACATACAATTTATGGGTTGCCACATCTTACTATTTTCACCCAACCAAGCATAAGCTATGATGTCGCCGCGGCTCCAGTTGTTTGTTTAATTATGTTTAATTAAAGCTAGTTTCTGCAAGTTTAATAGTTTGTACCCTCCTCTAGGTTACGCCATTTTAATATCTTCTAAGGAATGAGCTAGAAAAAAGCCTACACAGCTCAGTTGGTAGCCTTCTGCGCCGTAGGCCGTGGGTTCAATCCTACCGAGAACAAACATTTGTATGATGTGATACTAGACGTTTGTTCTCTGACTGGGTGGTTGTGATTTGGCTTATTTTGGGGCTATATAGTGCTGTGTGGAGCGTCCACCAATATTTATAAAAAATAAAATAAAAAAAACAGGGCGAACTGGCACTAAGCTGGCATTTTAGACATTGACATCAGAACCCCCGCGAGCTAGAGTCCTGGATTTTCCTAGTGAGGGGGACAGAGCTAGTGGTGCTATTCTTCACATTCTACCACCTACCAATAGTTTAACTATGTTACTGCACCAGCTAGGTAAAATTTTTATGAATAAAAAACAATTTATTTATTTATCATTGATTTATTTATTCTACATCCCTACTCATCAGAAACCGTAATTCAAAAGGTTAATTTATAACGCGTGCTTCAATTTTAAATTAAGTAGGTATAAACAATACATCTTAACAGGAAGAAGCCAGCTTATGCTAGAGCTGACCATAAGCCTGAGCAATGCCACCACTTTGCCCTGAAGCGCGAAGTGATGGCATTATGAATACAGCTATCCTCAGAACATCACTATGAATATGTCATAAATACATTAAAATATATCACGTGTAAGTACGTATTTATTTATTAGACGATAAATATTTAATAGTTTGTACATAACAATTTCAGATGAGAATATTTTCTTAATTCTCACTTTTTAAAGCAAGATTTTTGAACATACTTTTTATATCCAGAAAAAAAAGCGGCGATACCGTTTATGTTGAAATAGCCCAAAAGTTTTTTAGTCCGTAAGTTTCTTGCCTGTTCTTCTAGGCTTTGGTCGCGCGCGAGGAACTGGCGGTACATTCACCTAGTACCAATTTAAGACGTTTCAAAGAGATCCTTGTGATTGTACTGAATAAAGACCGTTTTGATTTTGATTTTGGAGCTTGGTGACCTGGAGCTTGGTAACCCGTAGCGTTAACCCACCAGCCCAAAGTAGTTGCATCTTTGGGAAATCTGTAAAACAAACATGTTATTATTAGGCATATGTAGGTATTTAATCATACTACGCGATGGTGGTCTCAGACATAAAATAACTACCAACTTCTCATATGAAAATCGTGAGGAGACTTAAATTATTAAAATGTAACGCAAAGCTAAAAAAATAAATTAAATGAAATTAAAATATATGTACCAGTAGGTACATATATTTTAATTTCATTTAATTTATTTTTTAATTTATTTCTTCATTTAATTTATTTTATAATGAAAAAAAAGTATGTACTTAAGTCAAACAAACCTTATTTCTTTGAATAAGGTAATAATAAGTTGCGACATTGTCATTTGTTTTCTAGATTATTGTGTGTATTTGAACTTATCCTAACATATCAGAGTCGAATCCACCCTAAAGTTGTTCGTTTCCCAACATTTTTGGCAAATAGATTTTGTTTTTGTTGGCAGCCCGAAAGATTGTATAACCCAGCCAAATTATGTTTCTATAGAACTGTATCGGTTTGAATCATAGATTTATAATACTATAGATTGCCTACGAGCGTATACCCGAGCAAGACGGACAACAAGTACATACAATTTATGGGTTGCCACATCTTACTATTTTCACCCAACCAAGCATAAGCTATGATGTCGCCGCGGCTCCAGTTGTTTGTTTAATTATGTTTAATTAAAGCTAGTTTCTGCAAGTTTAATAGTTTGTACCCTCCTCTAGGTTACGCCATTTTAATATCTTCTAAGGAATGAGCTAGAAAAAAGCCTACACAGCTCAGTTGGTAGCCTTCTGCGCCGTAGGCCGTGGGTTCAATCCTACCGAGAACAAACATTTGTATG
Source organism: Chloroclysta siterata (assembly GCA_932294275.1). Classification (NCBI taxonomy): domain Eukaryota; kingdom Metazoa; phylum Arthropoda; class Insecta; order Lepidoptera; family Geometridae; genus Chloroclysta; species Chloroclysta siterata. The sequence goes on along the minus strand of OW028607.1, from coordinate 2,064,649 downwards.
ATGTGATACTAGACGTTTGTTCTCTGACTGGGTGGTTGTGATTTGGCTTATTTTGGGGCTATATAGTGCTGAGTGGAGCGTCCACCAATATTTATAAAAAACAAAATAAAAAAAAACAGGGCGAACTGGCACTAAGCTGGCATTTTAGACATTGACATCAGAACCCTAGGCCCCGCGAGCTAGAGTCCTGGATTTTCCTAGTGAGGGGGACAGAGCTAGTGGTGCTATTCTTCACATTCTACCACCTACCAATAGTTTAACTATGTTACTGCACCAGCTAGGTAAAATTTTTATGAATAAAAAACAATTTATTTATTTATCATTGATTTATTTATTCTACATCCCTACTCATCAGAAACCGTAATTCAAAAGGTTAATTTATAACGCGTGCTTCAATTTTAAATTAAGTAGGTATAAACAATACATCTTAACAGGAGGAAGCCAGCTTATGCTAGAGCTGACCATAAGCCTGAGCAATGCCACCACTTTGCCCTGAAGCGCGAAGTGATGGCATTATGAATACAGCTATCCTCAGAACATCACTATGAATATGTCATAAATACATTAAAATATATCACGTGTAAGTACGTATTTATTTATTAGACGATAAATATTTAATAGTTTATACATAACAATTTCAGATGAGAATATTTTCTTAATTCTCACTTTTTAAAGCAAGATTTTTGAACATACTTTTTATATCCAGAAAAAAAAGCGGAGATACCGTTTATGTTGAAATAGCCCAAAAGTTTTTTAGTCCGTAAGTTTCTTGCCTGTTCTTCTAGGCGTTGGTCGCGCGCGAGGAACTGGCGGTACATTCACCTAGTACCAATTTAAGACGTTTCAAAGAGATCCTTGTGATTGTACTGAATAAAGACCGTTTTGATTTTGATTTTGGAGCTTGGTGACCTGGAGCTTGGTAACCCGTAGCGTTAACCCACCAGCCCAAAGTAGTTGCATCTTTGGGAAATCTGTAAAACAAACATGTTATTATTAGGCATATGTAGGTATTTAATCATACTACGCGATGGTGGTCTCAGACATAAAATAACTACCAACTTCTCATATGAAAATCGTGAGGAGACTTAAATTATTAAAATGTAACGCAAAGCTAAAAAAATAAATTAAATGAAATTAAAATATATGTACCTACTACCTATACCTATATTATATTTTTTTTCATTATGTACTTAAGTCAAAGAAACCTTATTTCTTTGAATAAGGTAATAATAAGTTGCGACATTGTCATTTGTTTTCTAGATTATTGTGTGTATTTGAACTTATCCTAACATATCAGAGTCGAATCCACCCTAAAGTTGTTCGTTTCCCAACATTTTTGGCAAATAGATTTTGTTTTTGTTGGCAGCCCGAAAGATCGTATAACCTAGCCAAATTATGTTTCTATAGAACTGTATCGGTTTGAATATCCATGTCATTTGTGTGGTTTATAGTAACCTATACTCAATTTTACAAAACAATTAAATTCTAGAAATCTACTATGATATGCGATAGAAAGTAAACACAACCGTTAAATGATTAATTGTGGACACTGTGCATTCTCCGTTTTATAGTTTAATTGACAAATAGAACATAAAAGTGCTACTTACCGAAGGAAGCTTAATTTTCAGTTTTCCGAGCTGTATCATTATCACAGCCTAAAATACTACAATGCACCACATTATAAACTTAACTCTACGTATACTGGGACCTAGGCACACACTATTTTCAAAGAACTTTGGCACTAAACACCTGTAAACTCACAAGCACCAAGCGGTTTGTTTAGCACCAAACTTGGTGCTAAACAATCAAAAACGTATACGCAGAAAGGGACAAAACATTTATTTTATATTTCTCTCACTCATAGGTATAATTTGTATTATTGCGTCTCTCTTACTCTTGGTATTATTATTTGATGCTCTATCTATTGTATTCTTGATCTAAGGTTTGAATAGCCATGTCATTTGTGTGGTTTATAGTAACCTATACTCAATTTTACAAAATAATTAAATTCTAGAAATCTACTATGATATGCGATAGAAAGTAAACACAACCGTTAAATGATTAATTGTGGACACTGTGCATTCTCCGTTTTATAGTTTAATTGACAAATAGAACATAAAAGTGCTACTTACCGAAGGAAGCTTAATTTTCAGTTTTCCGAGCTGTATCATTATCACAGCCTAAAATACTACAATGCACCACATTATAAACTTAACTCTACGTATACTGGGACCTAGGCACACACTATTTTCAAAGAACTTTGGCACTAAACACCTGTAAACTCACAAGCACCAAGCGGTTTGTTTAGCACCAAACTTGGTGCTAAACAATCAAAAACGTATACGCAGAAAGGGACAAAACATTTATTTTATATTTCTCTCACTCATAGGTATAATTTGTATTATTGCGTCTCTCTTACTCTTGGTATTATTATTTGATGCTCTATCTATTGTATTCTTGATCTAAGCTATGGACTGACTTGACTAAAAAGTATTCAATATAAATCACTTGACACTGGCAAGATTGTCTGTCGAATGACGGACAGGAGCCATAAATGGAAAGAAGAAGAAGAAGATAACTTGTTCAAGACCTTTAAATTTATTGTGACTTTATTGCACAGAGTACTTTTGTTTGTATTTACTCTGCTGTATGTATTGTCTGTCTTTTTGTCAGTTTTTGTCTGCCTGTCTCTTGGAGGAAGGAAATATCTGTCTGTCTGTCTGTCTCTTGGACGAAGATCTGTCTGTCTGCTGTTCTACTGTTTGTCCTTCGGTGATTTTACGCGAGTAAACTGTGCTATTATTATAGAGCTGAAAACAGTTGAAGATAAAGTTATTAAGTTGCAAATTTTTCGTAATCATCGTTGAGATCATCGTTTGACACTTCAATAAACACTAATTTTACCATAAAATCGAATCACAATGGTAAGCAGTTGATTGGATGTATGTACTAACTACAGCTATTGTAAGTAGGAAAGGAACCATAGAACCGGGGCCGCGGGGGGGTTGTTTTTCTAGCTAGACAAGCAACACCCACTTTTAGGAAGACATCTTGTGTAGTTTTTTTGTTAGGGAGGTTACTCTTTTATGTTTCATATAATTATGATCCTATAAAAATATTAAAGGTAAAAGTTACCTCTATTATGACTTCTGTTTCTTGTATAAAAATACCTGTATATCTTTCTAGTACACTCATGGTACAACAGATTTTTTTATTTATCATAATACACAAAGTAAGAGCACAAATGGAGGACTTAATGCACAAGCATTTTCTACCAGCCCCCAGTAGTGGTATATAAAACAAGATTGATGTGCGACAAATATTATAATAATATTATCTAAATATACTTAATATGAAACAACAATTTATCTACTTTCAAACAAGTTTCCTGGAGTCTGAGGTAAAGGTACTGCTATGAGTATGATGATCTCATACAAACAATTGGTGGAAAAATCAGATAAACAAAAGCATTAAACAAAAGCATTAATTCAGAATCTAGATGGTTTTATATTTACCTACATTAATTAATTGATATTTCTTCAGCCAATTGGCTAGTTTATTTTCTAGATTATGGTAAAGTTGTTTTCATAGATAAGTGATGCCATACTCAATATAGTTTGTTTGTCATTTCCAGTTGGTGTTAGTCCTAGGTGACCTTCACATTCCCCACCGATGCAGCAGTCTGCCGGGCAAATTCAAGAAGCTGCTTCTGCCAGGCCGAATCCAGCACATCCTCTGCACTGGCAATCTATGCACTAAGGAATCATATGACTACCTGAAGACTCTGGCCAGCGATGTTCACATTGTTAGGGGAGACTTTGATGAGGTCTGTTTGCAAAATTCTTTGATGAATAGTTAGCAGTTGATTCCTTTAACCACCTAAATATTTAGGGGATATATTCCTCAGATACAGTGAATTTAACAAATTTGTAACTTTACAGAACCCTGGTTATTTCACTCAGACCACTTTACTTGACCAATTTATTTATTATCCTAATTTACATTTCAGGTTTCAACTTACCCAGAGCAGAAGGTGATCACAGTTGGTCAGTTCCGTATTGGCCTTATCCATGGGCACCAGGTGGTCCCATGGGGTGATGAAGAGTCCCTCGCTCTAGTCCAAAGACAGCTGGATGTAGACATACTGATATCAGGGCACACACATCGCTTTGAAGCATATGAACATGAGAACAAGTTCTACATCAACCCGGGGTCAGCTACAGGAGCATACAGCTACTTGCACAGGTGACAGATAAAGGCTTAAATAATGCTGTAACACCATATAAGAGTAGTAGAGCTCTTTGTGAAGGGCTCGTCCGGGAAGTACTACCACCACGCCTTTTTCTGCCGCCAAGCAGCAATGCTGTGTTTCGGTTTGAAGAGTGTGTTTGCCGGTGATTACATGTACATGAGGCTTAACATCTGTATGCCTCAAGTTGATGGACGCAGAGCAGTGCATCGTAGGGCACGTTCCTATAGTGCGTGACTTACGAGGCAATGCTTTGTTATAGGTGATGGTTACCACTTAACATCAGGTGGGCCATTTGCTTGTTCCATTAGCTAAAGGTATAAAAAAAAAAACATTATATTGGTCTGTACCTCAAGTCCAAGTGCGATAAGCGTCTGACTTGACTGTGCAAAAAATTCGTGAACCCATACAAAACCAGGGCTTGCAATACAGAAAACTAATTAAATATTTCATACTGGTTCCCATAGCTTTTTGCTTAGACGACTTAGATTGTTTGTATGTTGTACTATTGGCAACAAATTTGATATTGTGATTAATTGTGTAAGAAAGCTCTTTCTTAGCATTCTTTGTGCTTTTTTTTTTCATACAAAAAGTAGAAAGTAAAAAGTAGAAAAACAACTGCCTGATAAAAGCTGTAACCATAAAGCAGTCAAAACGTGTTGCCGACTCTTTAAAAAAATCGCCTTTTAGGAAGAGCTGAAACTGTAGCCTGTAGGGAAGTTCGAAAGTTTTGAAATACTTGTACAATTAATTCCTTATGGTGTATTAATTCCTATTTAATCCATGTTTTTTATGTTTCAGGACTTCCACTCCATCATTTGTGCTGATGGACATTCAAAGTTCAACAGTGGTCACTTATGTTTACAAGCTGCTTGGGGACGAGGTCAAAGTCGAGAGGATCGAGTACAAAAAGGCGTAGTGTTTCATCTATGATCAATTGGAGTCACACAATACTTACTATTGAACTGATTGAACAGAGGAAATGGCATTGCTATGACATAATGAAATTAGCTTGACATTTACTTTACAATTTTTTTTAACCGTTAATTTTATTTTGTAATTACTAGTTTATATTTATAAATATAGATCATATTATTCCTTGGAGGACATTTGAGATATTTCGTCTGAGTAATCATTGTTAAAATTTGCATTTGTCAAGCTATTGTCATTTTCTTACAGTTTCATATTTCCACTAGATGGCGTGAACGTAAGTGGATATTGTCTAGACCTTAGACTAAGTATATAATTACCTCCATGGTCTAGACCTCTGTATTGTTAGATATAGTCTATGTTTTGTTTTTCGTAACGTCAGGCCTTTTTGGTTTGGAGTTTCGATATGCGACTCTATCGGGCGCGCTGAGTACTCACACAGTCTCCATACAAAAATGGCCTAACAATACAGAATACGAAAAACAAAACTCGGACTTAGCACTCTGTGGGCTTATTACGAGTTTAGTGCCGATCGTCGATCGTTACGATACACCGAATTTTCTATGAAAATAAATCAACGGCATCTAGCGTATTCTTTGAGAAGCTATACGAATCGTAACGATCGACGATCGGCACCAAACTCGTAATAAGCCCTCAGGTCTCCACTGTTCACTGAACCTCTGCTGTTGGTGATAATCAATGTCGACGCGGTATCTTACCAGTCTCAAGCCAAGCAGTCGATCGTGCAATTGCCGTGAGCATGCACTATTATCAGAATCAATAAAACGCATATGAGCATTTCAACAATAATTTAGTAAACACACGCACGGGTGTTTTACATAGTCACATATAAAAAAGTAGGCCTTATTTATGATGTATAGTTCGTAAAGTTATATAAAGCCGCCTTTGAAAAATAGGCCTGGTTATTTATAAAAGTAGATATAAAATGCAATAGAAACACTATGTACCGCTCGCTGCAGAAAGATACCTGAATGTATCTCATGAGTTTGAAAACACAAATATTATACAAAATAATCATTTATGTATGTACCTACTTTTAATTTAACTCTTTTGTGATTATAAGATCTGAGGGCTTATTACGAGTTTAGTGCCGATCGTCGATCGTTACGATACACCGAATTTTCTATGAAAATAAATCAACGGCATCTAGCGTATTCTTTGAGAACCTGTTTTTTTTTTCATAGAAAATTCGGTGCATCGTAACGATCGGCACTAAACTCGTAATAAGCCCTCTGCAACAAACGTTTGTTGCTTAGATATATTTGTATATTGCAATAAAATATGTGTATTGATAGCGTTTTCAGTTTCTTTTAAACCTTATTAGTTACACAAATATATCAAGGTGTCATAAATTATGAAAGGATTTTTGTACTCGTAGGTACATTATCAAAACGATATAAAAGCTAGAATGTATAGGTAATGTAGTTTTTGAGATCCATCCAACTGAAAAAGTTAAATTTAGTTAACCATTGATCCGAGAACATTATCTTTCAAGTCTTTTTCAAAGGTTTAAAGTTGACTTCCGAAGTCCTTTGCTTTTACTGTTTTTTTTTTAAATAAACAACTGGTTCGCCCCGGATTGCGATAACGTGATGTCCGCTCTGATGCTAAATGTAAACGCATTTTTGGTTTCAAATTGCAGCTCAATGGCTAGGCCCATTGAGCTGCATTGGATTTGTCGAAGAGTTCCGTGGAACAAATCTTGGCCCTATCATCAAACCATTTTGTTATATTTACTAAGTATTACAACACTGGGTTTGGCATAAATTTAAGATAACGGACATCACGAGATCTCAGTTTGGGACGAACCACTAGCGGAAGATAGCAGTCATGTGATGTGTAGGTACGTGTAGGCTTCTTGGTTTTTGAGTTATTGTGGGTTGTAAAATGTATGGTTCGTGTAAATGTTCATAATGTTTAAGAGGAACGCGTGTCGCAGCTGATGCTGCTCCACTCACTATGGCGCCACTGAAAACCAGCGCTGTAAGGGCTTCAGCTTCAGCTGTTACAGCAAATGCAGAGTGGTGGCCTTTTTTGTCATCAAAATTGATACAGCTCTTTTGTAAATTTCGATTTTTAACAGACAAAATAAAGATTTTTCTATTCTATTCTATAATGCCTGGCGCATGGCGGCAATGTAGGTACCAATTCGGTACCAAGTCTCACTCTCACGTCGGTCGCCAGTTTCTTTTTCAAACACACATCAGAGGGCTTATTACGAATTTAGTGCCGATCGAGTGCCGTTCGTCGATCGTTACGATACACCGAATTTTCTATGAAAAAAAAACGGGTTCTCAAAGAATAGGTACGCTAGATGCCGTTGATTTATTTTCATAGAAAATTCGGTGTATCGTAACGATCGACGATCGGCACTAAACTCGTAATAAGCCCTCAGTAGACAGTAGTAGAGCAGGTACCTCTTGGCGCGCGCCCCCCGGAGGGTTTATTGTCGTAATCCCCACTAAGCTGTCCCCACCAGTGGGGATTATGACAATCGTCAATTTTTTTATGGCGTTTTCCCTACTACCATATTAAATCCTGGTTGGTGGGGATTAAGACAATAAAAATAAATTAGGTTTATTTTATATTACTGTTCAACATTCGGTACCTTCTAAAATAAAACTAAGCAACTTTAATTTCAATCAAATTTTAATTAGTTTTAAGTATTTCTAGGATAGGAGGTATTTTAATTTGTATACTGTAGGTAAAATGAGGTAGGTCCTTACAAAATGTGTAGATAATTACAGTACAGATTGGCTCAGTCAAAATTTGAATTTTTTTGCTCCCTTAAGAATCTTACGCGAAACTATCCGAACGAAATTAAAGTAGCATTCCAAGTCGTCGTCCAAGGAAGTAGTCAGAGGCAATTCCAAGCATTATATTTGGACTTGCTTGGTACCAACTTGGTTGGACTAGTATGGTTACCAAGTTTCAACCCTAATGGCCTGTTTATTAAAGAGTTCCGTTAAACAGACCTTGGCTCCATAATCAGACCAGGTCGCTGACACCATATTATAAGAACTAAGTACCTTCCTAATATATTACAAAAAAAAATTAAGAAAAAGCAAAGGAACTTACTGACCAGTAAAAAAACTATGATTTCAACAAAAGTTTATGTAAATTTGAATTGTGCGTTGTATCTTAAAAACCGGGCATCCTAGAAAAAAGTAAAAATGGTTTTGGAATTCCAGTCTTTTTATATTACACTGGGCAGGTCATATAGCTCGAAGAACTGACAACCGCTGGGGAATAAAGGTTATCGAATGGCGACCACGAACAGGAAAACGAAGCGCGAGGCCGACTCCTACCCGATGGACTGGAGAGGGCTCAGAATCATTCTTCCTGGAAATGTATATGAGGTCTATGTCCCGAAGTGGACTTCTTCAGGCTAATGATGATGAGACAATTATTTTAACAGTAAATTTCTCAAATCTAAGCTATCGATTGTACCAACGGCTCGAAAGTTACGTCCAGACAAACATACATACATAAAATACATACAATGCTAAATTATCCAAGTTTACTGTAAGATCTTCGTTCGCTTCGCCACCAAAGTCCACCGAGTCCACCAATATATAATGGAGCTAATGTTGAGCGGTTAAATAAAATAAACCTTAATTATTTTTATTGTCATAATCCCCACCAACCAGGATTTAAAATGTTAGTGGGGAAAACGCCAAAAAAAATTTGAAGATTGTCATAATCCCCACTGGTGGGGATAGCTTAGTGGGGATTACGACAATAAACCCCCCGGAGAGCGTGCTGGCGGGATCAAACTCGTCGCCGTCACGACTACCGACCTTTGGGAGAAGTTAGAAGTTCAGTCTCAGATGTACGATTTTGCTGCTGGTCACACCGTATGAATACGTCAATTTCTGGCCCATGCCTTTTACAGCGACAGTTTGATTGGCATTCTGCCTGCCATGCCACCAACGTAATATTCATTTTATTATTTTTTATTTTGGTTATTCTTTTATATTGAATTCTCAGCTGTGCTGTTTAGCTCCAGCTCGAGACTGTAAATGAGCTGATTATGTTTTTGAGTGAGCTAGCAAGAGTGGTGAGAGTCGGAATGGCAGGTGTATGTTTAGTTCACGATTAGTAGGTATCAAAAAATATACCAAAATTTTAATATATTGCACCTCTGCTCTGGTTATATCTCCTTCAATACAAAGTGATACCTAGCAATAACAAAGTAGGTAGGTACACCTGCTATCAGGGCCGGATTTAGAGGTCCAGAGGCCCCGGGGCAACAAAGGAGTGGAGGCCCCCTCGCCCCAAATTATTTTCCAAATAAAGTGAACAATTTTATTCAGTTCAGTTTTTCAATAAATAATTTATTGTGAAACTAAGTAGATTCTCTTATACAAAAAGAGTTACGAGCAGTGCACATGGTCCATGTGCACTGCTCGTAACTCTTTTTGGTGTTTCTGTTAATATTTTATTTTTCTCGACTATCAGCTCCACGACTATGTTCCTATTGGTGAACTGCTATTCTTTTCTTAAGGGCTATCATTATCCATGTCACATGGAAAATGAAAAGAATAGAGAAACTGCAAGCAATGTACTGAAACCTGTCGAGTGTCAAAAAATAAGAGACAAAAACAGAAGTGAATTGAGAAAAAAATATTTCAAAATTAAATTAGGAAACCTCAATTTACCTAATAAATATTAGCATGTGATCACGATATTTCAGTCGCCTTAATGATTAAATTACGCAGAACCAAACAAACGCATGATAAACAATAAATCATAACCTCTCTTAACCGTCTCGTAACCGTTTTTTATGTTATTTTTTTCTCTGCATATATTTCATATTATTCTATTATATGTTAAGAAAAAAAAACACGTTTTTTAATTGCACAATCAAATATGACATTCGGTTTATATTGTAGATTACAAGATAACGGTGAAAATACTCACGTCTTAACGTCTGTGGTCTGTCCGTAAAAATTAGAAATGATTTATATTTGTTGCACAAAGTTCGCAAGTTCGTAGCTTCTCAGACGCACGAAAATGTATCAAATTCTGGGATTCCCTACTACAAGCACGCCACTCAGCGGACACTTGTCAACGCTGCGACGAGTCGTACACTCGTACAGACAAAAAAACGGGGGAAACAGGTACCGTCGTTTCCGTCGTATCTCGTATCGACACGCAAATGCGAAAAATAGGCTGAATAGGCTTGTAAAATCCGCAGAATATACTATAAATTCCCCATCCGAACTGGCAATTTTTATTCTACTGTGGATTCACATGGACAGGCAGAGGGCAAAAAAACTCACACTTGCTCGCTGGTTGAAGAAAATTATGCTTTTGTAAAAATATATTAATAAAATAATAGACAACTACATGAAGACGAAGAGAAGAAGATGTTTACTAGTGTTTACTAGTTGTAATTTGAAAGATTTTTTTTTTCCGAAGTCTCTATTGTGGGGGCCCCCCGTTTGTGGAGGCCCCGGGGCCATCGCCCCGTTTGCCCTCCCCTAAATCCGGCCCTGCCTGCTATAGACAGTCAACCTACCTTTCTTTAATTTCTCAATATTTTTAAGTTGATGATTCAACAGGTATTCTTATTCCAAAAAGAATTCCTCAAAAATTTTACCTTAAATAAAAAAATCCGCAGATTGCGAAACTCGCGCAGTAATAATTAATGAGCACTAGTGTTTTACGAACTTTCGCTGCTGCTCGGGCTCCAAACGAACACTCGCACTTTCGTTCGTCTCGGTGTAACATCATACCTTCTATTGATAAACAACGCATGCCACTATTATTCTACCATAAAATATGTATGTCATCAGATAGAGATTCTAGCCTGCGGGTTGCGAGGGCATTGACTTGACACTTTGACACCATCAACATAATTACGTAGGTATAGGTACGTACTAGAGATGTCGTCGCTTCGTACCTTAGCTCAGAGGGTCTACTCAGCTAATTTTTGCAGCAAAATTACCTGCTAGTTACTGAAACACTCTCGGATACACTATAGATATCCAGTACCTGCGTTGAGGGGTGGTGGATGTGAGAGTGGAAGGGAAGTCCTCCTCTGGAATCCTTTTCTCCATTCTCAAAAATCCGGGCTTAGTGTAAAATGCGTTAGATTTATGTTCGAGATCTCCAGCGAAAATTCCTTATATCCGGCAGTTTTCCCTGGTATTACCGGAATCGGAAACCACGCAGCCGCTCGCAGCCAACCCTTGCTCGACCTAAGTACCTACCTAGTAGACTAGTAGTGTATCGGATAAACAATAGACCTACAAATCTACATCTACACTAATATTACTAGTAGTTCGCCCCGAACTGAGATCTCGTGATGCGACCCGACGAACGCACAAAAACTTTGAGCAGGTGGTAGTCAGAGGCAAGTCCAAACATTATGTTTGGACTTTTTTCTGACTACCGCCTACTAACTTGGTATGGTAACCAAGTTTCAAGTCTATTGGCCTATTTATTGAAGAGTTCCGTTGAACAGACCTTAGCTCCATCATCAGACCTGGTCATTGTCACCATTTTATGAGAACTGAGTACCTCCTTAATTTATTTCAAGAAAAAAAATAAGAAAAAGCAAAGGAACTGGCCGACCAGTAGAAAAACCTTGATGTCAACGAAACTCTTAGAGATGGGAGCTCTGGGATCGCTGGTTATATTAATTTAACTTTTATTGTATTATCTCAAAAACCGAGCGTCCTAAAAAAAAAGTAAAAATTGTTTTGGGATGTCCAAACAAAGCCCTTTCATATGACATGTAACTTGATTTTTTTATGTCACTTTTTTTATTTTTGCCCTCTTAAAAAACCCCATATTTCAAAAACCCTTCATCTGATTATACTCATATACTTACCAGTAAATTTCTCAAGTACAAGCTATCGACTTATCAAATTTCATGCAGATCGGATCAACGGTTCGAAAGTTATCGCCAGACAAACATACATACATACATACATACATAAAATGCCAAATCGCCCAAGTTGAAACTAAAGATCTTTGTTCGCTTCGCTCACTCGATCAATAAAGAGGAAAGATTTGTATTTTTGTATGTAACGAATAGGCTCAAAAACTACTGGTCCGATTTCAAAAATTCTTTCACCATTAGAATGCTCCATTTTCCTTGAGTAACATAGGCTATATTATATTTTCAAAAAAATCTGGGATCCTTACTAAAACTCCAATAATGTAACCCAGGTGGAAAACAAAAACTTTACATCGCGTGCGCAGCGAAAACTATTGATGATAGAACAAAACAATGTGCTAAGATTTTGTAGAACACGTCGTCATCTACATCTACACTAATATTATAAAGAGAAAAGATTTGTATTTTTGTTGTTTTGTTGTTTTGTTGTTTTGTATGTAACGAATAGGCTCAAAAACTACTGGTCCGATTTCAAAAATTCTTTCACCATTAGAATGCTACATTATCCCTGAGTAACATAGGCTATATTATATTTTCAAAAAAATCAGGGATCCTTACTAAAACTCTAATAATGTAACCCAAGGTGGAAAAAGAAAACCTTCCATCGCGTGCGCTGCGAAAACTATTGAAGATAGAACAAAATAATGTACTACGATTTTGTAGAACACGTCATTATCTACAAAAAATGTCGCGACAGCATATGTCTAACTATTATAGTTATGTCACAATAAGTGTTCTTTTATTATAAAAAAATTATTGAAATGCCGCCGCTAGAAAAGGGTCTTTATTTGTACCTTGGTATTAATCCTTATCCAAATAAATCATTTCATAATTAAGACGGTTTCAATACCTATAGATTACTTCTTAATTTTTTCAAATCGGACATTCCATTCAAAAGATATGACGAAATTAAAAATGTTAACGGGTCCACGGGTCACGCACGGGGTGCGATTTTACGACGCGAGGCTCGAACCACGGTCTAAGTTTATCCTAAAATGTTCAAAAAATGTATGACCACCCATGCGAAGCTGGGACAGGCCGCTAGTCTACAATAAATGTCGTGACAGCATATGTCTAACTATTATAGTTATGTCACAATAAGTGTTCTTTTATTATAAAAAAATAATTGAAATGCCGCCGCTAGAAAAGGGTCTTTATTTGTACCTTGGTATTAATCCTTATCCAAATAAATCATTTCATAATTAAGACGGTTTCAATACCTATAGATAACTTCTTAAATTTTTCAAATCGGACATTCCATTTAAAAGATATGACGAAATTAAAAATGTTAACGGGTCCACGGGTCACACACGGGGTGCAATTTCACTCACTCAAGGAGAAGGACGTGCAAATGTTTGAAATAAGTAGACGCGAGGCTCGAACCCACGGTCTAAGTATATCCTAAAATGTTCAAAAAATGTATGACCACCCATGCGAAGCTGAAGGGAAATGCGATGGCATTTTCCCCCCTAAAAAAAAAAAAAAAAGAAAGGCCGCTAGTATTTAATACTTAGGTAGGTAGGTACCTACCAAGTAGGTAACAATTAGTTGTGTGTGCTGCGATAGCCGATGCCCTACGTGATTCACGGCCCGTAGCCACAGTCGTAGTCGTAGGTAAGTAGGTACCTTACCTACCTCGGTAAAACGCCGGCGCGGCGCTGCTGGCGCGGCGACCGTCACACCAAACCGGTAGGTTTTACTTATTGATTATTGTTTACAACAGCTGTTCGAGGTTATATAGGTAGTTCCTAAAAATATGTAAACAACAATTACTTACTACTAGTGGTAGGTACTTCCCGCCCGAACCACAGAATAAATAATAGTACCTACTAGAATCTGTGATTTTGATGGCCTCGCTTGTAATTGAGTGAGCGAAGCGAACAAAGATCTTTGTTTCAACTTGGGCGATTTGGCATTTTATGTATGTATGTATGTATGTATGTATGTATGTATGTATGTATGTATGTATGTATGTTTGTCTGGCGATAACTTTAGAACCGTTGATCCGATCTGCATGAAATTTGATATGTCGATAGCTTGTACTTGAGAAATTTACTGGTAAGTATATGAGTAAAATCGGATAAAGGGTTTTTGAGAAATGGGGTTTTTTAAGAGGGCAAAAATAAAAAAAGTTACATAAAAAAATCAGGTTACATGTCATATGAAAGTGCTTTGTTTGGACATCCCAAAACAATTTTTACTTTTTTTTTGGGACGCTCGGTTTTTGATGTACAACAAAAAAAGTTAAATTAAGGTAACCAGCGATCCAAGAGCTCCCATCTCTAAGAGTTTCGTTGACATCAAGGTTTTTCTACTGGTCGGCCATTTCCTTTGCTTTTTCTTATTTTTTTTCTTGAAATATATTAAAGAGGTAGGTACTCAGTTCTCATAAAATGGTGATGACGACCAGGTCTGATGATGGAGCCAAGTTCTGTTCAACGGAACTCTTCAATAAATAGGCCAATACAGTTGAAACTTGGTTACCATACCAAGTTAGTAGGCAGTAGTCAGAAAAAAGTCCAAGGATAATGTTTGGACTTGCCTCTGACTACTACCTAGTCAAAGTTTTGATGCGTTCGTCGGGTCGCATCACGAGATCTCAGTTCGGGGCGAACTACTAGTAATAATGTATAGGTGTAGGTATGGTAGGTGGTCTAGGTAGAAGTACCTACTCTAGTCTAGTCTTAACTGACTTACTGACTGACACTCCAATTAATGTAAGCTCATAAACATGCCTCGGTAGATATGAAATCAGAAATTATTTAGTGTATAAGTAACTTTAGTACAAAAAAGATCTTACCTATAGCTATGCGTAGGTACCTACCTACCTACCTACCTACATCTTAAACGCATTGTTATTTTCTTAAAATTTTCACCCAAGAACCAACTAAAAAATTTTGATACCTTTCTTCTAACCTTGGTACTGTTATTTTCTTGTAAGTACCTATAACAAGGTGTTCCAATACTTGTGTTTAGAAACTTCAGGGGGCTAAAGTACCTACCTACCCATCAATATGAATAACTTCCTTAAGGCACCATAACTGTAAACGCGAAAAAAAAGATGTATAAGTACCTAATACAAAAGTTCAATAGGCCTGGCTAAAATGTATGAAACAGTTTTTTTTTTTTCACGTTCACTTAGAAAAAGTTATTCATATTGATGGGTTCGCCCCCTGAAGTTTCTAAACACAAGTATTGGAACACCTTGTTTATGGCATACCTAGGTACAAGAAACCAAGAGGTCGGTCGGTACCTTACCTACCTACCTAGATATTATAGAGCCTACAATTAATACCTATTTATAATAAGCATCAGGTTAAAACTCCTCTGCAAATTTACCTACCTAGCTATAAAATATATTGTTCGGTAAGTAAGTGGTACGTAGCCAATTTATGAAATGTAACCATACCTATTATTGCATGGATTTGCACGTCCGTGACTGTACCTAGTACATAACCAATAGTTTACCTAAATATCCAGTAAGTAAGTACATTCCTATACATTCCTTAAGTTGTCCAAACTAGTACATGTTCCGTGGCCAAACAACAACACAAAATGTCATCGGTTCCCAAGCCAAGCCAGCCTGTATCGCTCTCACACGGATAAATAAAAGCAAAAGAACGCGTCGAGTTCGAACAGTCCCTTCCCTCCCTCGCCAGCTGTGGACTAGCCGCGGCCCTGTCTGCTCAGCAGCATTCCATTTTTGAATTCGAAATTTCGAACTGACGCGACATTCCAGAAGTGAAAACTGATTTTAAGCGATAAAATAAAATTAATTTTAGTTTAGTTATTAAAATTGTTTTAAAATGGCGTTCTCCATAGCAAGACTTGGACTTAGATCGATTGCGATGAACTTGAAGAAACAAGTGGCAGTTCTTTCTAATAATGCACAGTTCAAAGTAAGTACAATGCAATTATTATTATTACCAACATAATAATTGCAATGAATCAATAATATACAATTGTAATATCGATTTTAGGGTCAAAATGACTTGCACCTATTTATCTGTACGCGTCGGTATGGTATTACAATCAACCCATGCCGATAACAACGAATGCAGCAAATGCAGCGAATGCAAGCTCGTACATGCTTTGTGAGAGCAAAGCATGCGTGACGCTTGGCCAGTCTAAATAAAACCGACCAAGTGCGAGTCGGACTCGCGTACTCCATATCTATAAAAACGCAAAAAATATCCCATACAACAGACATGATCTGTTGTATGGGAGCCCCCTTAAATATTTGTTTTATTTTTATTTAATTAGGTATTTATTTTTAAGGTACTAGGTATATAACTAAATTCTGTGAATATTAAATTTTTAATTTTTAAGAGTAGTAGAGCTCTTTGTGAAGGGCTCGTCCGGGGAAGTACTACCACCACGCCTTTTTCTGCCGCCAAGCAGCGTTGCTGTGTTTCGGTTTGAAGAGTGTGGTTGCCGGTGAAATTACAGGCACATGAGGCTTAACATCCGTATGCCTCAAGTTGATGGACGCAGGGCAGTGCATCGTAGGGCACGTTCTTATCGTACGTGACTTACGAGGCAATGCTTTGTTATAGGTGATGGTTACCACTTAACAGCAGGTGGGCCATACGCTTGTTCCATCAGCCTGTTGTATAAAAAAAAAAAAAAAAAAACTTCATGCGTCTACCTGTAGCCGTTATCAATATCGAGCAAAAACGAGCAAAAAAATCACGTTTGTTATATGGGAGCCCCCTTAAATATTTATTTTATTCTGTTTTTTAGTATTTGTTGTTAAAGCGGCAACATAAATACATCATCTGTGAAAATTTCAACTGTCTATCTGTCACGGTTCATGAGATACAGCCTGGTAACAGTCGGACAGACAGACGGACAGCGGAGTCTAGAATAGGAATAGGTCCCGTTTTAACCTTTGGGTACGGAACCCTAAAAACGCTGGCATAAGTACATACCTACATTTATTACAAAAGTTGAGTCAAATAGGTTCATACATATCGCGTAGATATAAATCCAAATACCTACCTAGTTGTATCAAAGTTATAGGGTTCCGTAGTCGGACAATAAACCCTTATTTTCGCATTGTTATAACCCGTTTCTTAGCCACTAACCTTTTAACAGGGTGAGTGAGAGGTATTAATGATTATCTGCGCCATTTTAAATTCTTTTCTTGTAGGTTTCGCCATAACCAGCCCGTCTGATCTGTCTGTCCTTTGCCAGAGCCGTTTTAATCATTTTAGCAACCAATCTTTTAGGTAGGTATCGGGTACTTACCTATAAAGCTGTTCATATTTCTTGAGTACCTAAGTAAATAGTATGTACTTATAGTTTTTATATCAGACCACCACCGTACCATCAGGTAGGTTAGGAAGTAGTTCTACCTAACAGAGGTAAGACCAAAATACTTACCCACCAGATAGTGCAATGTTCTCCTAGGAGAAACCTGCTACTATGGTCCTACATGCCTGTAGTGTATAACAATAAACTATGCGCGCTGTCTGGGTATAGGCAAGCCTGGACGGATAGCGGGTAGCGGGCACTCAATTCCGGTCGGCCGGCCCAGGCGGACGTTCCTAAAAACTAAGTGTTTTCTTTGGTACCCAAGCAACCTGTACAGTACAAGTGGCGACCCTGCCAGTGGTTAAAACAATTACAGTAAGTACCAAAAAAATACAAAAAAAAAAGTGTAAAAAGAGTAAATGAGTCGGTTTTGTTTTGCAAACGAACGCTAGCTAATGCATTTTTATAGAACTTACGTACCTAGTTACGTAACACCTGAGTTGGCAGGTAGTAACCTTTTTTCGGCTGGGTTACTTTCATAACATTCGTTTATGAAGTAAGATAAAACAACATCAATTTATGTACAAGTAGCAAGTACTACCCACTTGTTCGGGTAAAATATTTAACAAAATTTTAATCAATACGCTACCGACTTTTTGATGTTCGTACTTTATGGGACAATGCTGATTTTTATCACTGATTGTACCTACAAACAGGCCTGTCGCCGTTGCGTTTGCAGAAAGTAAACTATGTAACTTAGTGTAACAGTGTTACATTAAGTTAATTGTCAACAAATAGATAAATACTCTATACTAATAAACCAGTTACAGAAATACTCAGATATATTCTGTTTATTGGATAAAATTAGTTGCACAGTAAATAACTACCTACACTAACACACTGAGTAAAATGTGTGAATGTTAAGTGAGCGAATTTACTTTTGCTAAATTACGTAGTTCTAGAAATTACTATTTGTGCCTATTTTAATGTCGAGAACTAAGAACTAATAAGGTTCCACTGGAGAGGTAGTTTGATATATCGAACGGTACCTAAATGTGGTTACAATTGATAGTTTGACAAAATGTTGAACGGTATCAGAATCAAGAGGTAGTTTGGAGAAATCTGAACGGTACCTAAAAGTTGTTACAATTGATAGTTTGACAAAATGTTGAACGGTATCAAAATCAAGAGGTAGTTTGGTGAAATCTGAACGGTACCTAAATGTTGTTACAATTGATAGTTTGACAAAATGTTGAACGGTATCAAAATCAAGAGGTAGTTTGGAGAAATCTGAACGGTACCTAAATGTTGTTACAAGATAGTTTGACAAAATGTTGAACGGTATCAGAATTATGTTTTCAAGAGGAAGTTCGGAGAAATCTGAACGGTACCCGAAAGTTGTTACAACAAATGATAGTATAAGAAAATGTTGAATAGTATCTAAATTAAAAAGTTTAAAAGGTAGTTTGGAAAAATCTGAACGGTACCTAAAAGTTGTTACAAAATGACAGTTTCAGAATACGTTGAATAGTATCTGAATTATTAATTTTAAAAGATAGTTTCGAAAAACTGAATCGTACCTAAAGTTGTTACAAAATTACAGTTTGAGAATAAGTTGAAAAGCAGCAGAATTATGTTTTCTAAACATTAGTTTGGATAAATCTGAACAGTACCTAAAAGGGAATTACATACTATCTTTATTGGGAGCTCTATTAAAAATGAAATATTTAAATAGTATAAATATTGATGGACATTCCACACAGTTCTATAACTAAATTATGACAGAAAACGAATATGTATCAAAAAACCCCATTAAAGCCTCTACCTACTCATCTCCACTATAGTCTAGATTATTGGGGTGAGTCAGCTTCAGAAGTTGGGAGAAATGTAAAAGGGCGCTTCAGTTGTATCTGATCGGAATGTATATTACTGAGTCAGAGGACGACGATGTTTTGGCATGTTTTTCACGGTACAATAAGCTCGGTACATATAACTAACTCATAATATTTGCGGGTACGCATATAACAGCTGAGTCGGGTGTTGCAATACCTAACCAAGCTAGACAAGTATTTTACAAGAGAGACATTTTGTAATGTATATTAATGTACCTACTATTATGGGGATGAATAATTATCATGGTATTTTGTAACAAGTATCATAAAAAAAAAAACGGTATGAACAAAGCCGTAACTTTGTTGCCTGTTCTTCGAGACTTTGCGTGGAAAGGACGTACTGACTGGTTCACATAGCTTTCAAAGTAATACTTGTGATCCAATTAATATAACACTTTTCGATATTGAGTTTGAAAAAAAAACATGCTACCTGTTCTAATGAAGAAACCGATCATAATTGGTGGTTTTAATATAGGCAATACCTCTTACAAGTATGAGATTTTAACATTGTGTTGTACACCATAGCCATCTGCTTGGATTTAACAGAGGTCAATAAACGACCGTTGCTATGTCGGTAATATGTTGGTATATGATTTTTGAACACTACAAAATGAGTTGGGGATTAATGCGAAGTGTCGAAAAATAAAATAAAACTCATTATGTGGTTAGTGAAACTAAAACATTATAGCATCCTAAACCAGGTCATGGACCTTAGATAAAGTTTTACTAAACGAATAGTTCATGGTATGGCAGGGTGTGTTCCAATCGTGCGTGGCTTGCGTGGCAGTGCTTTTCCCACTTGAATGCAGGTGGGCCGTCTGCTTGTCTGGTCTCAAGGAAAAAAAAAACTTAACTGGCTCACCCGTTATTTGTTAATAATTTTGTTAATATTAGGAAAACGAATTGAATTAAAATTACCTTGCAAAACGTGGTTCTACAACTAACCAATACCATATTAAATGGGGAGTCAGTAATCCTTGCTGATTCTTATATTTTTCTTGGACTTAAAGTTGATGCAATATTGCGGTAAGTACCTACAGACGTTGAAACACTTTCTGGTTGACTGTAGCAGATCGTACAATAAGATGGTTTCTGATGATGCTAACAGATATTTATTTTATTTACTTCTATGGTATACCTAATAATGATGTTACGTAAACTTTCTCTGGGAGTCAGCAGTTGCCATATATCCAAACCCTATATGTTTTTAAAAAACGGGCCATGCATGCCTTTTAGTTTTATAAAATGGAACTTTGTTACTCTTTTATAAGAGTGGTTTAATGTAAACACATAGACAGCTTTACGGAAAAGATTGATGCCTGTAATATTAACAATAGAAACATTTAAAAAAAAAACTAAAAGATGTTGTAACTATTAGATATTACTAGAAAGAGAAATTGTTGTTCTAAGATACTAAAAGTAAAACAAAAAAAAAAAAAAACATACAACATATAGTGTTACATATTTACAAAAGCAAGAAAGGGGCTGCATCCAAAAAATTTAGTACCACCTACAATTCTGGAGAGTTTGATGCAGGTTTTCCATGAACTTATAGCTTTAGCCTAACTTTACTTATAGGTGTGCTATTGCTTCACTAGCAATATCCAACATTATCTATGAAGGCAGGGCCGGATTTAGAGGTCCAGAGGCCCCGGGGCAACAAAGGAGTGGAGGCCCCCTCGCCCCAAATTATTTTCCAAATAAAGTGAACAATTTTATTCAGTTCAGTTTTTCAATAAATAATTTATTGTGAAACTAAGTAGATTCTCTTATACAAAAAGAGTTACGAGCAGTGCACATGGTCCATGTGCACTGCTCGTAACTCTTTTTGGTGTTTCTGTTAATATTTTATTTTTCTCGACTATCAGCTCCACGACTATGTTCCTATTGGTGAACTGCTATTCTTTTCTTAAGGGCTATCATTATCCATGTCACATGGAAAATGAAAAGAATAGAGAAACTGCAAGCAATGTACTGAAACCTGTCGAGTGTCAAAAAATAAGAGACAAAAACAGAAGTGAATTGAGAAAAAAATATTTCAAAATTAAATTAGGAAACCTCAATTTACCTAATAAATATTAGCATGTGATCACGATATTTCAGTCGCCTTAATGATTAAATTACGCAGAACCAAACAAACGCATGATAAACAATAAATCATAACCTCTCTTAACCGTCTCGTAACCGTTTTTTATGTTATTTTTTTCTCTGCATATATTTCATATTATTCTATTATATGTTAAGAAAAAAAACACGTTTTTTAATTGCACAATCAAATATGACATTCGGTTTATATTGTAGATTACAAGATAACGGTGAAAATACTCACGTCTTAACGTCTGTGGTCTGTCCGTAAAAATTAGAAATGATTTATATTTGTTGCACAAAGTTCGCAAGTTCGTAGCTTCTCAGACGCACGAAAATGTATCAAATTCTGGGATTCCCTACTACAAGCACGCCACTCAGCGGACACTTGTCAACGCTGCGACGAGTCGTACACTCGTACAGACAAAAAAACGGGGGAAACAGGTACCGTCGTTTCCGTCGTATCTCGTATCGACACGCAAATGCGAAAAATAGGCTGAATAGGCTTGTAAAATCCGCAGAATATACTATAAATTCCCCATCCGAACTGGCAATTTTTATTCTACTGTGGATTCACATGGACAGGCAGAGGGCAAAAAAAACTCACACTTGCTCGCTGGTTGAAGAAAATTATGCTTTTGTAAAAATATATTAATAAAATAATAGACAACTACATGAAGACGAAGAGAAGAAGATGTTTACTAGTGTTTACTAGTTGTAATTTGAAAGATTTTTTTTTTCCGAAGTCTCTATTGTGGGGGCCCCCCGTTTGTGGAGGCCCCGGGGCCATCGCCCCGTTTGCCCTCCCCTAAATCCGGCCCTGTATGAAGGCAAAGGTAATGATTGATAACGAGTCTCTTGTCAGCTGTGCGAACCCAGAATGGAAAAACCTTGACCAGACCGATAGAACTATCCCACTACCAAGAGTATGCTGACATTTCGTTATGACGTCATTAGAAGGTGTGCTACAGAGAGTAAAATTGGAATCGGTAACTAGTTCTTCTTCTTCTTCATCGAAAGAAAGGTAAAGGAAAGTGGAAGGTCTGAAGAAAATGGAAGGACTGTTTGGATGAAAATGATACAAGTAGATATATAGATGGATAGATTTATTTATAGTTCCATGATTGTTAGATGCGACCCGCTACAATATTCTAATAGCTTTTCGGCTACTAGGTATATCCTGAAATTAAATGAGGTTTAAGCTTATGTCATTGGGCTATTAGTAACTTGTAACTTATTAACTGGGCACTTCGTTATCACTGTCACTAATAGTTAAAAACTAAGTGAATTGTTTAAAGATGTCTTTATGCTAGTACAACTGCTCATGAATATTGTTTACTGTGATTCTTAACTAATTAAGATCTAGATGTGTTTTATAAAGTTAATATTACCTACTCAATAAGTTCCTAAATTTATATTTTGTTTTTGTAAAAGGTAGATGTAGTGTATAACAATAAACTATGCGCGCTGTCTGGGTATAGGCAAGCCTGGACGGATAGCGGGTAGCGGGCACTCAATTCCGGTCGGCCGGCCCAGGCGGACGTTCCTAAAAACTAAGTGTTTTCTTTGGTACCCAAGCAACCTGTACAGTACAATGCCCTTGACAGAATTGTAAATATTTAAATGTACTTATTTAATTAGTGACTCTTAATAGGCCATCACTAATCATTGTCACTAAGCGCTTAGGTAAGTAGGTAGGTACGTACCTAACCTTAAAATAATGTAGGTAACTTGTTTGTAAGTAAGGAGGCTCCTACTAAGATAAAATTAAAATCAAGTTCAGTAGGTACCTACTACCTACCTATCAAGTAGCAACCGCCCACAACTTACTTCTACAACGTAAGTACTTAACTACTTAGGTACCTACCCTTAAACAGCTTATGTAATTAGGATTTACCTAACTACCTAGGTAGGTACTTTCCTAAGATCATGGGCCTCATCTCACCTCACCTTATCTTATTCCTACTCTTCTATTTAGTCTCTGGTTAGTTAGATCTTTAGTAGGGGTACCTAGGTATAGTGGTTTGTGAAATTCAATCGGTGAAGGAAACGACCAACGGTACGCATCAGGCTACACACAATATTCGTTTTTATGTCTTTGGAGTAAGCGTCATTTTTCTTTGGCTTTGTGTAGATTGCTCTTTACCTAACCGTGTGTACTGTGTGTGTGTGTACGTCAAGCAGCGTTGCAGATTTTTTTTTGCTAAGACTGGATTTTTAAATACTTAAATAAATTTTGGAACTTTTTCGGTGAAAAAAAGCGAGATTCTTTCGTCGAAAGCGGGACATAGTAAAAAAACGTATACTATAATCAGAAGTTTTTAAATATTTATCTTTTTATTTGAGTTCAAATTACGTTTACGTTACAATAGATGGCAAAAATATCCATAGAAAATGTATTTTTATAAAAATATGATATTTTATATCAGATCCCATATCGTTTAATAGTTGTCGAGTCGTTGTCGAGCATCGAGCACATAGGTACCCAATTGTACCCAAGTATGTGCTCGATGTCGTCGAGTTACCTACCTCCGAAAAGCGGGAGAGCCTGTCCCGCGCGGGACATTTAATTTTGATTTAAAAATCGGGACGTCCGTCCCGCCAAAATCGGAATGTCTGGCAACGCTGACGTCACGTATAGAATACCAACTACTGCAAAATTTGGGTACTTACTTACGTGCCGAATGTCAGACGTACCTCTGATTACCCAGGGCCGGATTTAGAGGTCCAGAGGCCCCGGGGCAACAAAGGAGTGGAGGCCCCCTCGCCCCAAATTATTTTCCAAATAAAGTGAACAATTTTATTCAGTTCAGTTTTTCAATAAATAATTTATTGTGAAACTAAGTAGATTCTCTTATACAAAAAGAGTTACGAGCAGTGCACATGGTCCATGTGCACTGCTCGTAACTCTTTTTGGTGTTTCTGTTAATATTTTATTTTTCTCGACTATCAGCTCCACGACTATGTTCCTATTGGTGAACTGCTATTCTTTTCTTAAGGGCTATCATTATCCATGTCACATGGAAAATGAAAAGAATAGAGAAACTGCAAGCAATGTACTGAAACCTGTCGAGTGTCAAAAAATAAGAGACAAAAACAGAAGTGAATTGAGAAAAAAATATTTCAAAATTAAATTAGGAAACCTCAATTTACCTAATAAATATTAGCATGTGATCACGATATTTCAGTCGCCTTAATGATTAAATTACGCAGAACCAAACAAACGCATGATAAACAATAAATCATAACCTCTCTTAACCGTCTCGTAACCGTTTTTTATGTTATTTTTTTCTCTGCATATATTTCATATTATTCTATTATATGTTAAGAAAAAAAACACGTTTTTTAATTGCACAATCAAATATGACATTCGGTTTATATTGTAGATTACAAGATAACGGTGAAAATACTCACGTCTTAACGTCTGTGGTCTGTCCGTAAAAATTAGAAATGATTTATATTTGTTGCACAAAGTTCGCAAGTTCGTAGCTTCTCAGACGCACGAAAATGTATCAAATTCTGGGATTCCCTACTACAAGCACGCCACTCAGCGGACACTTGTCAACGCTGCGACGAGTCGTACACTCGTACAGACAAAAAAACGGGGGAAACAGGTACCGTCGTTTCCGTCGTATCTCGTATCGACACGCAAATGCGAAAAATAGGCTGAATAGGCTTGTAAAATCCGCAGAATATACTATAAATTCCCCATCCGAACTGGCAATTTTTATTCTACTGTGGATTCACATGGACAGGCAGAGGGCAAAAAAAACTCACACTTGCTCGCTGGTTGAAGAAAATTATGCTTTTGTAAAAATATATTAATAAAATAATAGACAACTACATGAAGACGAAGAGAAGAAGATGTTTACTAGTGTTTACTAGTTGTAATTTGAAAGATTTTTTTTTTCCGAAGTCTCTATTGTGGGGGCCCCCCGTTTGTGGAGGCCCCGGGGCCATCGCCCCGTTTGCCCTCCCCTAAATCCGGCCCTGTGATTACCCCTTAGACATTTCAAAGAATCTTGATTTGGTACCTTTTACTAAAATATCTACCGTGCCTGGGGATCAAAGTCGTGGGCTTTTTCGGTTCCTTCTGCTTACAAGAAAGAAAACGATTTAGTTTGTGACGGCACACCGACCACCGATAAGTAGGTAAATATTATAATTATTGGTTAAAAACCGGTCGTGCTCCAATGGTTTTCTTTAGATAAATTTAAATGCACAGTGCCAGTACTCTCAAACGGTGAAGGAAAACATCGTGCGGAAACCGGCTCGGCGCGGCGCATGTCGTGCCTAATACCTACCTACCTAGAACCTAAAAAGTTCTAAAACTCGTGTCAAGTGCTCGAAAGGAGCCTCTGTGAGGCGCACTTGAAGTCCTTTCACCACACTGTTTCGAATGAACTAGTGACAAGACAAGAAGTAGGTACCTACTTACCTATACTTAATTATATTTTTTTATGTAAAGGGGTATCCGAAAAGCTAGTAGGTAGGTAGGTACTTTACCTACCACTGATAACCTTTTAACAGAGTCAGAGTCCAGTTCGCTGGCCGTCTGGGCTGTCCGTATGTGGGTTCAGTGGAATGTTTGGCCTTATCTCCTTGTATTGCAGATCACAATAACTGGAGCGTTTTAGTAAAATTATGTTTACTAACCTACACTCTTAACTCTCTCTCTTTAAGAGTAGTAGAGCTCTTTGTGAAGGGCTCGTCCGGGGAAGTACTACCACCACGCCTTTTTCTGCCGCCAAGCAGCAACGCTGTGTTTCGGTTTGAAGAGTGTGGTCGCCGGTGTAATTACAGGCACATGAGGCTTAACATCTGTATGCCTCAAGTTGATGGTGCGTCCATCAACTTGATCATACGGGCAGTACATCGTAGGGCCTTCCTATCGTTCGTGACTTACGAGGCAATGCTTTGTTATAGGTGATGGTTACCACTTAACATCAGGTGGGCCATCTGCTTGTTCCATCAGCTAGTTGTATAAAAAAAAAACCCTTTCATTATGGACCTACTACCTACTTAGTTTGGTGACAGCGATTACTCAAACACGATAATCTTTTTGTAACAAATGTAACCTTGTAATCAAGAATTAATACACCGCTGCCAAGCGAGGGAAGCCGCGGGGGGCAGCTAGACATGTTTAGTAAATTTAGAGTAGGTAGGTATATTATACCTACAATGAACGAACCAATAATAAATTTAAGGTTTTAACAGACAATGTCAAAACTTAACAAAACTCCGACATCACAAATCTGAAGCACTAGATGAGATCAAAACACTCCTCAAAATTATAGTGAAGTATCTGTGGATGACTTGTTATGGTGACCATAACAAGACAGTTCTATTTTATAGAGTTAAGAATAAGATTGAGATAAAGGAACTACTGACCTAACAAGCGAGGGAGAGAACTTCCCGTAGCCCCGTCAATTATCCAGACAAAGTAAAATGATCTTTATTCACTGGCACCACAACGGTCATTTGCAAATATTTATATAGCTACCTACTACGTACCAAACACTTGTTGTCAGCGAGGCCAACGCACTCTGCTATCGCGTTCTCGCTCGCTACAAAACTTGTAATAGGTACGCCCCGAACTTGAACAACTACGTGATATGACTAAACTGGGTAGCTGTTCACCACCAGTCTTGCATTTAGGCCAACACAACATAATGTTTGGACTTGCCTCTGAGTGTGCCTTTAGTGACAACATGGGCGATTTAGCATTGTTTGTTTGATCATATCATTCGAACCGTTAGTGCATGAACTTAGGTAGGTCTATAATAGCTCATACTTGATTAATGAATGAGATTAATTGATTGAGTGAGCGAGCGAAGCGAACGAAAACTTGGGCGATTTGGCATGTATGTATGTATGTTTGTCTTGCCATAACTTTAGAACCGTTGATCCGATTGGCATGAAATTTATGTAGATAGCTTGTACTTGAGAAATTTACTGGTTAAATTTACTGGATAAATTTTACTCATATATTTATATGAGTAAAATCGGATGAAGGGTTATTAAGATATGGGGTTTCTTAAGGGGGCAAAATTAAAAATAGTAACATAAAAAAATAAAGGTACATGTCATATGAAAGGGCTTTGTTTGGACATTCCAAAACCATTTTTACTTTTTTTCTAGGACGCCCGGTCTTTGAGATAAAACAAAAAAGTAAAATTAAGGTAACCAACGATCCAAGAGCTCCCATCTCTAAGAGTTTCGTTGAAATAAAGGTTTTTCAACTGGTCGGCAAATTTCTTAGCTTTTTCTTATTTATTTTTCTTGAAATAAATTAAGGAGGTACTCAGTTCTCATAAAATGGTGTCGACGACCTGGTCTGATGATGGAGCCAAGGTCTGTTCAACGGAACTCTTCAATAAATAGGCCAATAGAGTTGAAACTTGGTTACCATACCAAGTTTGTAGGCGATAGTCAGAAAAATGTCCAAACATAATGTTTGGACTTGCCTCTGACTACCACCTATTTAAAGTTTTGGTGCGTTCGTCGGCTCGCATCACGAGATCTCAGTTCGGGGCGAACCACTAGTTTACCTCCTATTGACTTTATCCATTTTATGACCCGTGCTTTCCCTCTATTTTCAGTTGCTGCACACAAAAGCGATATGCACCGGCAGCGTTTGCTACATCCCGGATAGCTGCCTGGGAGTATCGGAGCGAGCCACAGCGCTACGCCGAAGCTACAGCAAGCAGCACGGCGGCAGAGCCGAGCGGGACCGCAGGAAAGAGAGAGAAAGTGATTCTGACAGCGCTTCCGACTCTGACACAGAGTGCAAGGGATTTGACAGAGTAAGTTAGTCTTTCCTCAGCGACCACTGCGGTGCTTGACGATTCGGCGATTTGGCTCTGACACAAAAGATGCTTGTTCGATTGTACTGGTGGGATGGGGTTCCTAACCTTATTATTTCTGTCTATATATCCTTCAGCCAGTTGAGGAGCTCTGTCAAGTTGAGATGCAATAGGTTAGCGTGGTATGGGCGGGCATGTCATGAGGAAGGAAGAAAGTCATATTACGAGAAGAGTGTTAGGTATGGATGTGGATGGTTTTAGAAAGAGAGGTAGGCCAAAGAAAATATGGATGGACTGTGTGAAGGATGACATGAGTAAGAAAGGAGTGAGCACGGAGATGACGAATGATAGCGGAGAGTAGAAGTAGAAAACCTGTTGTGCCAACCTCACTTAGCGTAGGATAAGGGAAGGAAGATGATGATGATATCCTTCATGAATTGATGAACTTTTTTGCAAAGTAAAACGAATCAACTGAAACTAAAACGCATTTTTTTTAAGAGATATGATTTCGTTGACTGACTTACCTTATTTCAAATGTTCCAGTCTGAATTCTGGAGACGCAAGATGCGCACGGTTCACAACATTCTGGACGTGGACAAGGACGGGCTTATCAGCTACGCGGACTTCCTGCTGTTCGCGGAACGGTTCAAGGCACTCGGACACCTGGATGGCAACCAGGCTAAGGAGTTCACGGACATTATCAAAGTAAGGGACATAACATAACATTGAGAAGATTCAGGTTAGGAATAGGATAGCGAGTTATGGGCATGTCATGAGCAGAGAAGAAAGTTATTCCCCGAGAAGAGATACAGATAGATGTTAGATATTTTATTTTATTTTATTTTATTTTATTCGGAAAACAAACAGTATTTTATCTAGGATATAACAACTTAAATAAACTAAATACCAATTATATGTTTTCGCATATATATAACTAAAAAAAAGAAAGATGCTTATTGACAAATCTAAAATAAAAAATATATATATATATGATGTAGATGGTTTTACAAGGAAAGGTAGGTCGAAGAAAAGATGGATGGACTGTGTGAAAGGTGACATGAGTAAGAATGAAGTGAGCATCGAGATTACGAATGATAGAGGAGAGTGGAAGGAGAAAACCCGAATGAATGAATTTATTGCCCAATTCATACGTTTACGACTTCGGATTAAATCTCCGAGTAGGCTAAGCAGGTAAGTAGACCTAAAATGTACTGGACTGCGTGCATCACTCAAAATCACCTCACTGTTTTTTACTTTTTTACTTGTAATACCAAAAAGACCACGAATCCTTATGTTTGGGTACTTCATTTCCAGCTAACATGGGAAGAGCAGTGGGGTGCAGTGGACCCTTACAACTTCGTGACCGTGGAGCAGTACCTAGAGGATATGCACCACGTTCTGAACGACCGCACGCTCAAGAAGAAGGCGCATCGCTGGCTGCCTTACCTGTTCAAGGTATGCTCTTTTACATTTAGGTACCAAACTAGTGAAACTAGTAAAATCATGTGTACCTGGTACCCTCGAGATGGGAAACGGAAATAGGTGGGATGACGAGTTTGTCCAATCAATGGGAAAAACCTGGACAAAATAGGAGTGGAAGCGGTTGGAGGAGGCCTTTGCCATGAGGCACACAGATTCAAATAACTAAAGATATACCTAAAACCCTAGAATCTGATATGGGGCTTAAAAGAAAAAAAAAGCTTCACCAGATGTAAGCCGGTGTCCCTCAGGGAAGTGTTATGGGCCCTGCTCTTTACATTTCATTTACATCAGAAATTCAGACCCGTCATTTACGGAAGCCGTCCTTGTTGGTACATTCGCTGACGGCACTGATGGCCCTGATTGCAACTCACGAAAACTCAGTTATTGCCTTATCCACGCTGCAAAAAAGTCTCACCGACATCTCAACGTGGCTGAAAGACTGGCGCATTATGGCAAACGAAAGACAGTTGTGCATGTCACATTTACCCTAAGACATAGATCGTGCCTACGCTGTTGTGA
The DNA here is from genome assembly GCA_932294275.1 of Chloroclysta siterata. Classification (NCBI taxonomy): domain Eukaryota; kingdom Metazoa; phylum Arthropoda; class Insecta; order Lepidoptera; family Geometridae; genus Chloroclysta; species Chloroclysta siterata. Next base: position 2,034,499 of record OW028607.1, on the reverse strand, counting down.
GATACCAATACTTCAGTGCGAAGACGTGCGCTATCTGGGCATTTATCTAGACCGACGTTTCACATGGAAGAAGCACAAATTAACCAAAAAAAAGGCACTTGGATTGCAAAATTGCAACTACTTTTGCTTTTTGCTAGAAAACCAAGTCAAAAGCTAGGCGTCAATGTTTGTAGGGGAGTTTAAAAACAGGAATCTTGAGTTGGTACAAAGAGATCTGAGGGTATCTGCCGTGCCTTGCCTACTGCCTGGGGATCAAAGTCGTGAAGCTGTTTCGTTTCGTTTGGGTAGAAACTAGGAACAAATAAGTACTTACATATTTTCTGTGTAAAGTAGGTAGGTATTTGTCATATTTGTGCTAAGCTCAATACCTACATAACTACCTAATGTAGGTAATGTACGCCTATAGGTATCGCTTATACCTACGTAGGTATTTAAAGTCATACCCTACTAATAGGTATACAAATCAATACGAAAGTTACGATGTTTGGATGTTTGTGGCTTAATTACGGCTCACCACTACAACGCGGGCGAAGCCGCGGGAAGCCGCTAGTAATCATTATACCTATTTGTGTAACTTTTTTATTTTTGCCCCCTTATAAAAACCTATATTATTAAAATTAACTCAATAAGTAATCTTACCAGTATTTTTTTTGAAGTCCTAGCTATTAAATTTTACAAATTCCATGCAGATCACAGAGGTTTGAAAGTTATGGCCCGACAAACATACCTACCTACATACGTACTTACAATGCCAAATCGCCCAAGTTGATTTAGTAAGGTCTTCGTCGTTCGCTCGCTGACTAGATCAATAAAATTTGATTTTTTAAAACAACGCACAAATCGAGATTATCGATGAAATCAAACTTTGTTTTCCAAGTGTTTTACACAAAATTGAAGTCTGCACAAACAATGTATACTTACCTACCTATACCTACCAAGTTTCATACAAATTCATCCAGTCTCGGCGCGGCGACCGCACCGTTACGAAAAAGTGGGAACAAACATACCTACCTACCTACTAGTATTCTCTTATCTGTGCCTACAGTTACTGGTTGGCTTCGAACTGAGATCTCGTGTCTCTGTCATCTGTCCTCATTTTATATTGACTACTATTGAGTTGAGTGTACAACCCGGTCACATTATCTCGAGACCTGGCGTCGATGACGTCACGTCGCGTCGGCGCTCTTCTGATTTGTTGCGCAAAACGAGCATCCATTTCATTTTCGCATTCCAGCGAGGTCTCGAGATAATGTGACCGGGTTGTACCTACCTACAACCATATCGCTACAAGAGCCGAACGCGAACCGAGCGAGAGAAAGCGCGGGTGCGGGCGCACGCGCCGGCCGCCGCGCGTCGAGCGAGCAATGAACCTTAGGGCCGGTTTCACCATGCTCTGTTAGTTACTAATCAAGGATTAAAAGACCGTTAAATCTAACCTTAGCTGTCAAACGCGTACATTTTGACATATTTAACGGCCCTTTAATCCTTTGTTAATCTAACAGAGCATGGTGAAACCGGCCCTTAGTAACATAGATAATTAGCTCAAAATTCAATAGTGACAACCTTGTGACAACGAATGAGAGCAGTAACAGCAGGCGATCACGAATGAATTTTGACATTTGTCGCGTTAAAAGTATCCTAGCGATATTCGACCATATCCTGCTGTTGTTAGGGATACGATACGTGTACGCGAATCAAATTCATCCGTGATTAAGCCACTGTTCCTTCTTTAATCTGTACCCGAGCTGAGATTTCTTAGTGTCCGTTATACATATCACAATTCACAATGTTTGGACTTGCCCCTAACTACCACCCTATACCTTACCTACCTACTACAACTTCGTATGGTAACCAAGTTTCAACCCATTGGCTTATTTACACCCACGCCCTTTTCTGCCGCCAAGCAGCAACGCTCTGTTTCGGTTTGAAGAGTGTCTGTATGCCTCAAGTTGATGGACGCAGGTAGACGTGTGCGCCGATCTGAAAAGTAGCGGCGGCGGCAGCCGGTCTTAAATCGGCGGCGGCGGCGTGTTTTCGGCTGGAAATCGGCGCCGAGTTTTTTGTAAAGAAAAAAAACTATTGTAGGTTTAGAGGCATTTTATTATGTTGAAATATTACTTTACAACTTACTTCACCTTAATTTATATAATTTTTACACTTTGAGTAAGTAATTGTCGTGGACAAAAATTATTTTGTCCACGACAATTAAGTACTTACTCAAAGTGTAAAAAATAAAGAAAGTCGTCAAATTTTTTGCCGTTGCTGCAGGATTTCTTTCATCACACAAGGAATGATCATCTTTTAAGTGGCGTATTAAATTCCTTGTACTCGCTTTGGAGCTATAGCTCTTGATTTTAGCACTGAAAAGAAGTAACAATATCATCAAAATCAAGTAAACGAACAAAGAACCTACCTACTACATTAGGAATGCACGTAATACTTAACGAATACTTAAATAAAAAAGTAAGTAGGTAGGTCCCTAGAGTCCGTCCGTACCTACTCTTACCTATTCATTTTTATTACCAATTCAAGTCCTAGCTAGGTAGGTAGATGGTCAGAGGTTTAAACGATCCAAGACCCTATCTATAACTAGGTAAGTATAAGTACCTACTAGCGCATTGAAAAAGAACCAACGAACGAAAAAATAGGTAGGTAACCTACCTATTTCTGTTCACTTTTATATCCATCCATAATCCGTACATATTAGATTAGTTACTTAACAAACTTACCATCCATTCTGAGGTCTCATAGGGGTACATAAACGATCCAAGAACCTACCTACTAAATACCTACCTATTAGGAACGCATGGAAAAAGAACATACAAATAAAAAAAGTAGGTAGGTAAGTCCCTACCTACACTTACCTATTCATTTATATTACAAATTCAAGTCCTAGCTAGGTAGGTAGATGGTCAGAGGGGTAAACGATCCAAGACCCTGTCTATAACTACTAAGGAACGCATTGAAAAAGAACAAACAAACAAAAAATAGGTAGGTAACCTGCCTACTCCTATTCACTTTTGCATCCATCCTTAATCCGTACATATTAAATTAGTTAACAAACTTACCATCCAAAAGGACTGTCAGGTGTTAGATTTTGAGCTGTTTCCAGGCAGCGTATGCAAAACACTTGGTTTTCTGACACATATTTTCTCTTGCCATCATTTTCAGCATCCAACTGGCTGAAGTGTTTCCAAGAGAAACTGTTTTTGATTTAGAAAACAGCGGATTTACGATAAAATGTTTTAGTTTTAATCTATTGAAGTCGAATCCTGGGTCTCCCATAGCCAAATATCAAAAATGTAATTTTTGAAGAAAAAACACAGTAGCTACTTACTGCTAAGTACCTATTTTTTTACAAAACACAATGACATGAAAATGAATTCATTCAATCAGTCTATCACGATCGTCTTCTCGCTATGTCGTTGCTGCTGTACTGCGCCGTGATTGGTAAACGCACGCCGATTTTGAGCCGGGTTAGCCAATCGGCGGCGGCGGCGCCAATTTCTAACCGGCGGCGGCGGCGCGCCGGCGCGGCGCACACGTCTAGACGCAGGGCAGTGAATCGTAGGGCACGTTCCTATTGTGCGTGACTTACGAGGCAATGCTTTGTTATAGGTGATGGTTACCACTTAACATAGGATGGGCCATCTGCTTGTTTCATCAGCGAGTAGTATAAAAAAAAAACATAGGTAGGTAAGAAGTTAGTTACTAGTAAGGTACCTACAATTTCAACGACACACTCGCCTTAAAACGTTCGCGGTTCGCAGGAGATGGCAATGTGATTGTTCGTTGTTCGCAGGCGGTGGACGCGGACGCGTCAGGTTTCATCAGCGTGAAGGAGTTCAAGTTGTTCTACCAATGCCTCGGCCTCAGCGCAGAGCACGCGGCCGTCGCCTTCGCCGTCATTGACACCAACGGGGTAAGTCAAGTACCTACCTATCTACAGAACATGTTTACAGAGGATTGGAACTCATTGGCGTCATCCGTTTTTCCTGATCACTGCGATTTAGGTATTCAAGGCCAGAGTGAATAGGTGTCTTCTCTTCTGTAATAGGTTCTATTCCATAGTCGGCTTCATCGCCGCTTACCATCAGGCGTGATTTTAGCCAAAGGACAGTCTATTAAATTATAAAAAAATCCTAGGTAGGTATAGGTACTACTTATAAACTTTTGACAAAATTTCATTAGAAGAGGTGACACTTTCGTCAAAAACCATGTTTCAGCTCGATCGGCCTAGGCACAGATAAGAGAATACGTACAAGTTTATATCTGCGTGACTTACCTACGTGGCAATGTTTTCTTAGTTATGGTTTTCTTAGGTGATGGTTACCACGTAACATCAGGTGTTTAGATAGTTGTATAAAAAAGCGATCTGAGAGGAAATCTTTCGTTCAGTAGGATTAAAGTTTGCAACCAACTTATTGCTGATGCATAGTCCGTTTTGCGACGCACAAAGGTATTTTTTTTAGTTAGTTAGGTACTAATTACTATACGATTACTAGTTACTATACGATTACTAGTTACTATACAATTACTAGTTACTATACTATTTATAGTTACTATACTATTTCTAGTTACTATACAATTACTAGTTACTATACTATTTCTAGTTACTATACAATAACTAGTTACTATACTATTTCTAGTTACTATACAATTACTAGTTACTATACTATTTCTAGTTAATATACAATAATTAGTTACTATACTATTTCTAGTTACTATACAATAACTAGTTACTATACTATTTCTAGTTACTATACAATAACTAGTTAGGAACTTTACAAATTTTCTTTTTTTTCTTCTTCCAAAGCTGTGAGTCTATTTTCGTGTGATTCAAAATACAATATAAAATCTATCTTCCCACAATTTAGAGGCTTACGGCCGGTTTCTGAAAGCCCGATCAAAACTAATTGGATGTCAAGTCACTTGCTATATCTATCTAATTCGATGTAGGTAATAGCTGAAATGGCGAGTGACTTGACATCCGATTAGTTTTGATCGAGCTTTAAGAAACCAGCCGTTACTCGATTATTATAGCCATTCCTATAAAAACTTGTCAAGCAGTTATACCAAGGGCACGCCTAGGTAGGTATTTGTTGAAGAGCTCCTTTGAACAAATCTTAACTCCATCATCAAACCAGCTTTGCATCTTTGCCAACCTAGGTACCTAATTTAGTTAAGTGTAGTACATTAATGGTTATAAAAAATTTTAGTGTTATACCTATACTTATTCTCTTATCTGTGCCTATACCTACCTACTATCTCAAAAAGCATAAAGACGTTTATGAAAAATTTTTTTTTAAAGTACCTATACTTAAACAAAACCCAGAAATACAGTTCATTTCGGTAGTAGATAGGCCTCTGGGTAGCGCGGTGGGACTGGTAAAATCGTTAATTTAATTATTTTTTAGCAACGACTTGTACGACGATGGCCGGGGCTGCCTCCGACAATACGTGTATCACTCACGATAACCGATTTTTAATAAATTTTTTCTGTATAATTTGATCAATCGGAATTCAAACACACTACCTACCTCAGAAATACGGTGTCATCAGTCGTTTGTTACCACAGAGCCACCAGTGCTCACGCCAAAATGTAGTTGAGCTGAGCGAAAGTAACCCTTGCCGAATTTTGACGTGCAAAGTATTTTGAACCTTATCTGTAGAACCTTAAGGTATGTGGTAACAAAATTACTGAGTTTATAAAATATGTTTGTTCATTTTCAGGACGGCAAGCTTTCTCTGAAGGAGTTCGTGAAGCTCGGCAAGGACTTCTTTTTCACGGAGGACGAGACGCGCGTCTCCAAAATGTTCTGGGGACCACTCATACCCGTCTGAAATATTAGGCATTTTACTTACATACGCTTACATTCGGCTAGCGAGCGGAACGGCAACGCCGCACACCGGCCCGGGGAGGCGCGGGGGGGCGCTGCTGCCACAACGCGCGGAGGGAGAGAGATGTCATGATGTGACAAACAAGACTTATTTATTTTTTTACCTTACTTACCTATAACTTATAGGGTATGGGTACCTTACCTATAACACCTACTAGATTAGATTAGACATGGGCGTTTTCGTTTTTTTTCGCAAACGGTTATCTAACCGATATACAGTTTGCATATCGATATAGAAAACGGTTTTCTTATATCGATATCAGCCGTATGGGTTGCAAACGTTAACATGATATTTAGTTATGGCAAACTAACAACGAAACGACAAACGCAAACTATTTGGCTATGGTTACGTCATATTCGCTTCATCTCTTTTTTACCAGTAAAACAATTCATTCTTAGAAAGGGAGGTAGCGAATATCTATTGGTGTTTGTTTCATATCGTTTGGTTTGTGAAGTTTTCGTTTTGTTCGTGTCTTTATTAGGTAACAGTTGAGGTTTTGAATAGTTTTTATGATATCGGATATGTTGATATGAATATCGATATGGTATGATATCTAATCCATATCCGATATAAGTTACGTTTTGATATATCCGACTCATGTCTAGATTAGATACCTACTAAGATAGACTAGACTAGCTCAGTATAAAATCATGAGGTCAATTACGATTGATTTAAAATGTGTCATCTTCATCTATCATGAAAATTAACAAAACAATAATGACCAAAAAATAGCTTTTGACCCTGACGTAGGACCTAGTATGTAGAAAAACGGAACATTGTTTCTACCGTAGGTTTCTACGTAGGTACCTACCAACCTACCTAATAATTGGTAGGTACGCATAGGACGCGACGAGGCTCTAACAAAATATACCTACCAATTCAAGGCCTCGAAGCTTTTAAACGGTGTATGCCGTGTATGCAATCTTAATACCTACATAATACCTATATAATTTTGTATTGTACTTGTAGACGTATATCCAAGGCTGTAGAAAAGGCACCCTAAATAAATATTTTCTAAAAATAAAGGTAAAGTTTTTGTTACCTAGTGCATAAGGTCGTAAATTATCTGATCTGCCGCTCAGCGAAACAACTAACATCTGTTCTCATTGGTCTAGAGCTCAAGGTCTAGAGATTCGCCGACCGAATGACCGAAGGAGGGACTACGCCACTAAATGTAGCAAAAACATTTTAATCTGTGGCTTAGCCAAACAAACCAGCCAGGCCGAAAATATGTTTCTTTGTTTTGAACTAAAGATGACAAACCAGACGAAATAATATTTAATAAAAAATATTATTTTAAACAGATGATCTATTTCGGTATATCAAAGAATTTACATAAAGAGAGAAAAAGAATAAGAAAATGTTTTGATTTCCTCCTAGCAATAAAAAAGTCTGATTGGAAGAGCCGATTTCTCCTGATTATCCTTATTCTTTTGACATGCGAGTTGAATCAAGAAACAAGGACGGAAAAGATGATCAGTTAATAAATAAACTCAATCCCTCGATTTAGTTCAGTTTAAATGCAATGATATGCACTTAATAATGCTTGAAATCGAATCATTCCAATTACAAAACATCAATGCAATTTTCCGCTTCCGGCTAAAGCGGGCTGTGATTGGACGAAGCCGTTCGCTGTGGGAGGAGCCACAAACACGCTGCCACAGAGACCGGTGCTGTTTGTTTACACCTCCTAAAACGGCCGCTTTGGTGTTGCCACTTTGTAATTATGTCTGGTCGCCATACAATTAATTATCGGTCGACCAAACTGTCGGCCGATGGGATGTTTGTAGGTGGCGAGGGCGCGGGTGGTCTTGTTGGAGTGACCCCGCCTTGTGATCGTCGCTGGTTCGAATCCTGTCATTAATTTATCTGTTCGAAAAATGTATGTAACATCGTAAGGAAACCAGTTAGTATTCCAACAGCGGCGATGCGCTTCCAACCTGTCACGTATGGAATATCAACTAGGCAGGTACTGCAAAATGTTGGTAGGTAGGTATGTGTCAAATGTATTACATGGACGACGTACTTTCAATAGGTAAGTTTTCAATACATTTACCTATCGTTTTCTTAAAGTTGAGGCACCTACTTAGCATGTAGGTGCCTCAAGCATGTGAAGTATGTATCTATTTGTTAGGCGTAAATAGGTATCACAAGGATACTGCATAGCATAAAGCCACATGGAGGCAAGCCGAGGTTTTAAATGTAAAAGTAAGTAGGTATAATTGTAGTATAATAATTTGTATTATAAAAATAAGAAGCTGGTGCCCGCGACTTCGTCTGCGCAGGATTAGTCACACACTATCTTAATAAATTGTAACCTATGTGTTATTCTGTTGTATACTCTATATTATTGTAAAGTTTCATTAAAATCCATTCAGTAGTTTTTACGTGAAAGAGTAACAAACATCCATCCATACTAAGTAGGATTGCTTAAAATTGGCTTACTATATTTATTTGATGATGATGAATATGATGATAATGAAGTAGGTATGTTTTTTTATGTCACAGTTATGTATAAGGTACTAATATTACGAATATATCAATAACGACTACTCCAACCAAGGTTTGTTTTTTTTACTAGGTAAGTAGATAAAGTTCGAGTTTTTATGTATGTAATGTCAAAATTAGTTGTTCAGGTAAATAGAATTTAGACTTGACTAAAATTCAATACAAATCGGGAGCCATAAATGTAGATAAGAAAGAAAGAAATATAATTTACTGTATTTAATTATTTATATTTAATCAACCTATCTAATAGGAAATCTCGTAACCACACCAACTTGAACAACTCACGAAATTGCAACATTTTCGGGTATTTTATTGGTATACACTGTGCTCGTATCCCACTTCCCTATTTTTCTGCCAACGAACGAATGGAACTATTGACCGGACGGAACGAAACGTAAATGACGCCGCTCACGCGACTACGCCATCTCCTGCGCACGCGTTTCACTCAGGACGCTCAACGGCCAACTTATTTCTCGCTCGCTCGTCCGTGTCGTGGTTACGGTCTCCCCGGTGCCTGCCTTGCTTAGATTTGACTATAGTGTGATTTTTCATAAATTTTCAGTAGGTACCTCGTGGCTTCGCAAGGCAGGGTATTCTACCCGATTCCGTCCGCCATTCGTTTCGTTTGTGCCCTCGCTAAGGGCTGCATGCACCGCTGCTGCACGTGCCGCGTCGCGTCTCACCGGGTGGAGACCTCTAGTGCATTCCTATTTCCTAGATATCCTATAGGTAGGTAGGTTTAGATGGATTCCTGAAGGAGGGGTAACACATTTTACCCAAACCCCATCAAGGAGGTTGCCAGCCAAGGCAAACAAGTAAGAATTTTTTTTATACTAAGAAGCCATTTTGGCATTGTTCACAATGAAACCTTCTTGAAATAGCGTTTACAGGCTAGGTAGGGTATTGGCTAGTATATCAAGTATTTTCAGCGTGGCTAATGAACCTTGTGGTAGCACCATGTGCTTTGACTGATCTTGTGTGCTTCACGGGACTACCTTACTTACAGGTTTGCTCTTCCTCTTGTTCAGCAGGTTATGTGTAGGTAACCTAGCCTCTATATCGGCTTGATAAATCTATAGGTATTCCATACTAACACATTACCGTGTCTTTAGATTTATCTAACTGAGACGTTTCTGTGTGCCTGGTTCATCAGCCAGGTAAATAGGTAGCAGTGCCTGTTGTGAGGGATCTTGACTTTTTCGTAAATGGAACAACATCTGTGCGTTTCGATTCTGAGCTACAAGCAGGCACCATATTCTACCTTACCATGTATTGTTGAAGGAGTATTTAATAATTGGTAACTAGGTAGCTACCTATACAAGTATACAAGTACAAGTATGGTATGATATACCTTTGTTTCTACAATCCAGTAGTAACTTCAACACTTTCTATATTCAGTTTTTTTTTTCTGGTTTGCAATGTTTTCCAAAACCAAACCAACTTTTGAATCTATGTATGTAGGTAGCTCAACACCAAGCCTACCGGAGTAATGAACACCCAAGGTTTTAATGTGCCTAATCTAGGTAACCTACCTATCTACGTACCTAACCTCCTACGTATGAAGAATAATTTATATCACCTGATTGGATTTTCACATTTTTATTTATTACTAAACTAAGTTAGTTTTAAGAGCTTGTGGCCGACTTTGATGATGAAGGTTTAAGGTTGATGACATGCTCTCTGAAGCACAGAAGTGCTTAAATGTCTAATCATCATGTGACTGCACAGAATGTTGCCTTACTTATTTGAATGGTAAGGAATTATAAACCAAGAAACTACGAGAATGAGATGGGTTCAAATCCCCTTAGGGTGCTTAACTTTTGTGAAGTTATAAAATCTTGTTGGGTTCAAATCCCACCTGATGCATAACTTTTCAGATGTTATAAAATCTTGTTGGGTTCAAATCCCACTTGGTGCATAATATTTGAGATGTTTTAAAATCTTGTTGGTTTCGAAATCGCACCTGGTGCATACATTTTGAGACATCTTTGTTATTTAGAGGCATAACTTTACAGTTGTTATAAAATCTTGTTGGGTTGAAATCCAACCTGATGCATACATTTTCAGACGTTATAAAATCTTGTTGGGTTCAAATCCCACTTGATGCATAATGTTTCAGATGTTATAATAATATCTTGTTCGGTTCAAATTCCACTTGGTGCATAATGTTTGACATGTTTTAAAATCTTGCTGGGTTCAAATCCCACCTGATGTAAGTATAACTTTTCAGATGTTATAAAATCTTGTTGGGTTCAAATCCCACCTGGTGTATAATGTTTCAGATGTTTTAAAATCTTGTTGGGTTCAAATCCCACCTGATGCATACATTTTCAGTTATAAAATCTTGTTGGGTTAAAATCCCACCTGATGCATAACTTTTCAAATGTTATAAAATTTAGTTAGGTTAAATCCCACCTGGTGCATACATTTTCAGTTATAAAATCTTGTTGGGTTCAAATCCCACCTGATGCATAATGTTTGACATGTTTTAAAATCTTGTTGGGTTCAAATCCCACCTGGTGTATAATGTTTCAGATGTTTTAAAATCTTGTTGGGTTCAAATCCCACCTGATGCATACATTTTCAGTTATAAAATCTTGTTGGGTTAAAATCCCACCTGATGCATAACTTTTCAAATGTTATAAAATTTAGTTAGGTTAAATCCCACCTGGTGCATACATTTTCAGTTATAAAATCTTGTTGGGTTCAAATCCCACCTGATGCATACATTTTCAGATGTTATACAATTTTGACAGGTTCAAATCCCACCTGGTGCATACATTTTGTGACATAATATCTTTGGAATTTATAGTCACTTTACAAGCTGGATGTTATTTACCAAGATGTAAATCATACTGGTTCTCAATGTTTTCTACCATCATCGGACTTACAACATTTTCATGGTACCTACTGAAATAAGGTTATTAATGTGCTTCATTATCACTGAGTACATATGGTATAGGTACATGAGGATGTATCAAGCAGTTTGGTTTTCCATCATTGTTTCAAACATATACCTACCTACATCTGCACAGTTTATAGGGCTGCTGGAGAGAGCCTAAGGGGGCTCTCTCCAGCAGCAGGTTGATTAGGTTCAAATGTTTCCCACCTACACTTCAAGTAGCATGCATATTGCATTTGAAGAATGTAGATAAGTAATTTTTAACAGGTTAGTGATTGTAAAAAAAAAAACTTTTTTCAGTTATGAATAAATGCTATTGGAATCTTTACAACTAATCCTGGTAATGAATCTGGCTACTTTGCAAAATTTCACCATAGATTTTCCAACAACTGAATTATTTCGGTTCAGTTCAGTCTGGGCCTGCTCAAAATTTGTTTTAGGCCTATTTGTTTTGTTTGTTATTCTACTTCAATTTCTGGGTACTTCAACCCAACTCTGACATCACATTGGTTACAGTTTCCATAGCTTTGTTGTGCAAGCAGAATTGCAGATACAGTGTTCACATCCCAGGTTGTGTTTTGTTGTTCTTCGTTTTTTTAATTTTTTTGTTTCAGCATTTAGTCCAGCAGGCAGTGTCAAGTTCTACTTTGCAGTTTTTGCTTTGTTTTATGCAGTATTTGGGTTAGAATTTGAGTATGCTTTAATTTTTTTGTTTCAGCATTTAGTGCAGCAGGCAGTGTCAAGTTCTACTTTGCTGTTTTTGCTTTGTTTTAATGCAGTATTTGGGTTAGAATTTGAGTATGCTTTAATTTTTTTGTTTCAGCATTTAGTGCAGCAGGCAGTGTCAAGTTCTACTTTGCTGTTTTTGCTTTGTTTTAATGCAGTATTTGGGTTAGAATTTGAGTATGCTCTAGACCGCAATTTGTTGGCTAAGTAAAGATTTACAGGATCAGAAGATTATGAGTGACTTTTTGCCAAGTAGCTCGAATCATTACAAGGTTTTAGTCAAGATTTCTTTTGTTGGCTTCAAATATTAGTTGGCAGTGCCAAATTAATCTATGTTTTTCTTTGCTTGCTTAACAAACAAGGGCTTAACATAAGAATCAGATCCAAGACCTAGGTATTCTAGTACATACCTACGGAATACTAAATTGAGTGTCCAAAAGAATCAGACCCAAGACCTATTGATTTAATTTATAGTTGGTAAGTAAACAAGCCTTTGCATAGATGGTCTAATCTGGTGATCGGTATTTCTAGGCTGGCTTGAAGGCTCCATCTAAACCGGAATCTATGCCGCTAGCGTTCAACTAACCAATAGATGACCGCGCTGAACGATGCTCAACTTTTTTACGGCACGAGCATACGAGACGCTGTAGTGCCCGGAGATTGAATAATGTGGTAGCTGGGTCATGGAAGTTTACTTCAGAAGAGTGGGTCATAAGAATCTGAACCGTACCGAGGGTGCCTGCCGCATGCTGCATGCCGCAAAAATAATACCCACCTATTTCGCTACCTAGCTAAAAGCATATAAGTACCTACCAGATTTTTCTTAGGTAGCTAGAATCGAACCTAGCTCATTCTTTAGCTTAATGCTTACCTACAGTTTCTGCCGCCGCGCGTCTCCAGGCACCCAGCTTGCAAGACCTATGGCCTTAGTGCACCAGTAAAGTATAGGTAACTGAGCAGGTTATATTTTATTTTAATAAGAATTACAACCACCAATCCAGCCTGTCACGCTATTTCAAGTAGGTAGATAGGTTGACAAACAATCGAAACAAATTTTTAAGTCATGCTACAAACCAACGCCACACTCAACGTGGAACAACCGGTCGGCACACTTGCCTACTGCTATATTTCTGCTGTTTTACAATTATGTACCTATATACTCCTATGTTTTTTAGGTTCTAGGTACCTACCTACTTGCTGATTGAACCAGATAGCATTCATTACCTACTGCATACCTATTTCTTATGTTTTACAATATGTACCTGTATACTCCTGTGTTTCTTTTAGGTTCTAGGTACTTGCTGAATGAAAAAGCAGATAGCCCTCATTACCTGCTGTATACCTATTTCTGTTGTTTTACAATTATGTGTATATTTCTATGTTTTTTTTAGGTTCTAGGTACTTGCTTATTGAGCAGGCAGATTGCCCACCTGATGTGAAGTACTTTATTTGCATGACATAGGTTTCCATAAAGTATGAATGATAAAGTATGGTTATGTGAATGTGGCATGAGTTTTTTAGTATTCTACTTACTTCAGTTCTGTTAATATAGGTATTTGGTTAAGGTCTGCTAAATGTGTAGGTAAGTTTAAGTAGCTACTTAGAATGTGATGAGGGGTGTTGGGTGGATGAATGTAAGGCAGGCCACTGGAACATACCTACATACCAATTTGTTACTAGGGTTTAAACTGTGTGGCTGTTATCCTGAGCTCCAGTTGACTGCACTGCAACATTTTTTAGATAAAGGTTTTTTTTTAGTTAGGTATTTGGAGTCCTTCACTACAGTTTCTGTTACTGACACAATAGTTAGAAACTTCTTTATTGTTATGTAGAAACTTTTTATTGGTAGACATACCTACGTCAAATTATGTCAGCTCGAAAAAACTTCTGTTCTTTATATTGACTTCACTTTATTTTTATAGATTTTTCATAGTTTTTTTCTAGTATTTGTAGTACCTACCTAAACCGATCCAAGTATTTTCTTACCAAGTTGAGGAATAACAGGATGTTGCGTCTGGAGATACCTAGCAGGTTTTATTCGTTCAGCAAATGCACAGGCATCAAACTTACTTTTTTAGGGTATGCATTGGATCTAGTTGTGGACTTATTTTCCTTGGAGGGATGTCTGACTATGGGCTGACTGATTAAATGACAAAAGTATTAGTAGTAGGTATTAGGTATTTAGGTAGTAGTACAATAGAATATCTGTGCTTATGATTGAATGTCAGGCTAGTTTGCTGTAAGTTCTATGGGTAGGTACAGGTACCTACCTGAATTGGTGTACTTATTCATCGAGTGAGTGAAGCCAATCTGAGATTTCAATGGCAACTCAGGCGATTTGGCGTTGTTTTGTAGGTAGGTATTTGTGTGAGCATCACATTCGAATTGTTGACCCAATCTTAGTAGTTTGTTTGTTTTGTAGGAAGGTAGGTAAGGGCAGGCTGCTGTATTTTTTTCAGGTTATAGTTATTCTTGGAATATATGAGGATAGTTAGATAGTAACCTGGATTGGCGTATATAGGTGACGTTTTATCCCACAAAAACTACAGGATCTACCTAAACAGTATAAAAATGACACTGGAGGGAAAGCTCCTAAAATATTGATGTTAGCAATCACTACAACCATGTGAGATCATTATCATACGATGTTTTTGATAGACACTGAGTTTCTTTTTGTTTTCTGTTTAGTGAGCACAGGTTTTGTATGGAGGCGCGATACGCGCCCTCTACCGGCCGCCGTGCTGGAAACTCGTGGCACCCATCCAAATGGTGACCGCGCAGAACGTTGCTTAACTTAGTCAACTGGATAGGAATGACGTAGCTACGCTTCAACGGCTGCGTTGGTTAGTTTGTTGGTCGACTGGTGACGGTCTCATCGGTTTGGTTTCATACCTAGTAGGTAACTTGCATTGTATAGGTAGTTTTATTCTGTGCTGTATAGGTATAGGTGTTTGCCGGTAGGATTCAATGGTTTGGGATGGATGTGTGGAGCGACCAGGATGTATAGAATAGGAAATTAGTATGTTAGAGGAAGTTTGAAAGTAGCGCTTGTTAGGAATTTAGTAGAGGAATGAGTTAGTTTAGTGAGGTGTAGGTTAGCTTAGTATGAGCATGTCATGGGGAGGGAAGAAAGTCATATTATGAGAAGAGTGTTAGATATGGATGTAAGATGGTTTTAGGAGAGGCATGCCTAATAAAAGATGGATGGACTGTGTGAAAGATGACATGAGTAAGAAAAAAGTGAACCCCAAGATGAAGAATGATAGTAGAGAGTGAAAGAAGAAGACCTGTTGTGCTGACCTTACTTACATTTGGTTTTGAATGGTGATAGCAAACTGAACTGAGAATGGATGGTTTTAATGAAAGTTAGTTTGAGTGCAACCTTAGTGCTTTTAAATGATATACATATGTACACCTACCTACCTACATAACTACCGAAAAATCCTACTGGACTTTTGATGATCAATAAAGTAGCATCAGTGTTTTCTTAAAGTAAAGTGTTAGCTTCAGTGTTGCTAAGGCCACTGTTCTCCAATACATTAAGACAGAGATATTTTAAAGTTACATTTTTTTTTATAATTTATTCATTATTTTAGATTTGAATTTAGGTTGTTAAAGTAACCACTGTGTAATGTGTCAGAGAACAGTAGCCTAAAAGTTTTAACTTCAGTGCTTTTTATAAAGTGAAATAGATTCAGTGTTTATGAATAAGTGTAAATTCAGTGTTAGTCTACATTTGACCCCTTATTCATAAATGTGGTTTCAGTTTGTTCCTTGAACAAACATCACCGGTGTAGGTACTTCAATGGGCACCGAAAGTCTAATTCAGTTAATTTATTATTTACATATCTACCCATCGTAATACATAGTAATGATAGTTTTTAATCCTTATAAACTTAAATTATTTAAATACTGTAATCGCGCAAAAGATCTTATAGGTAAATGAAATTAAGTTAGTTTATACTACCTGGCTAGTAGATAGGTAGGTTAGGTGTAATTTTTTTACTAGTTACTGAATTTTTTTTAGTTAATTTCTAGCCTATTGCTGCTGAAATGTTCTTTATTTACTCAGGTCAAGTAGGGTGAAACCGGTAGCATTCGTACAGGGGGAGCATTCATACATTCGTCATATTTCCGCGTTTTCCGCGAATTTTAGTGTGTTCATGTAAGTGTGTGCGACTCGCCTACACCGCCAGCTAACCACGGGATAAGGCAGCAATCCGGCAGCAATTCGTGTTCTCGCTTCGCAAGTAATTTTTGGATTCACAGTTGAAAGTGCAAAGTTTTGCTTTATTTTATATTGTAAAGTATCCATATTTATTAAGACTGATTTTTGGATTTTGGTAACATCTTTTCTAAGTGAAAAGATAGTTTTCAGTAAACATGTTTTAATATTTGATTTTGAATGTTTATTTTTAGGTTGAACATATTTTTAGTTTTACTTTAAGGCTGCTTCTGAGATAATTTTTATTGTAATTTAAATTTTTGTTGATTGTTTTAATAAATGACAATATATTTTTAATAAACATAAATGGCGTTTTTTTCTACATATACTATGGATGTTCCTTAGCATAGTATTTAATAACAACTGTAACAACAGTTTTTTCTGAAATCGTTGGAGTATTCTTAATAAGGATTAGAGTAAAAATGTATGATTGCTCCCAACCTTCCCCTAGTAGTAGGTGTAGGTAGTAGAAATTAATAATGAGCTTATTAGCTTAGCTACACCATACAGGCAGGTTTAACTAGGTAGGTACACTTGACAGGTAAACAGAAGGTTTTGTAATAAAGCAAACCAAGAGCAAGCAGGTCCAAATCAAAGTTTTAATAAATTTTTCCTACCAATTGCATAAACTTAACCAAATAGAAAAATACATCTAAATTGAATTAGGCTGATTCAGATGCTTCCTATTATCATAGCTTAAATAAATAAAATTAATAATAAAGAATTTATAAGGTACCTAGGTATAGTAGTGTACATCAAAAAAAGTAAATGATAATATTTCAAAACTGGTTATTAATATCTAGTACTTCTTCAAACCCTATTACTTAACTTTTCAAACAAGTTATAATTAGTTATATTATATGCTGTGACTTTATAAGTATAGGTATATTTCTTTTTGATTAGGCTTACATATTACAGTTTGTAACTAGTTCGGGGGCTGTGGATACCAAATCAGCTCAACTTCGCAGTCAATGATGCAAAACATTAGTCCTAAGTTTTGATTAAAATAACGGTTGTCTGGAAGAGATCGCTACTTGCGATAAGACCGCCGATTGTAGGACAAACTCAATGTACATTTATGTTTATAACTTTTTCCATTCTCCTCAATAAAGTTATTATTCACAGCCTTCACAGCTCAGTTGGTAGTAGCTCTGCCTTCTGTGCCGTAGACCGTGGGTTCGATCCCCACCGAGAACAAACATTTGTGTGATGAACATAGATGTTTGTTCTCTGTCTGGGTGTTATATAATATTATAAGTATGTATTTACAAAAAAAAAGTATATAAGTAGTGTATATCAGCTATCTGGTTCCCATATCACAAGCTTTGGCTTAGTTTGGGGCGAGATAGTGATAATATTTATTTATTTATTTATTGATCGAGTGAGCGAAGCGAACGAAGATTCTAGTTTCAACTTGGGCGATTTGGCATTTTATGTATGTATGTATGTATGTCTGGCCATAACTTTCGAACCGTTGATCCGATCTGCATGAAATTTGATAAGACGACAGCTTGTACTTGAGAAATTTACTGTTAAGTATATGAGTAAAATCGGATGAAGGGTTTTTAAGATATGGGGTTTTTTAAGGGGGCAAAAATAAAAAAAGTGACTTAAAAAAATCAAGTTACATGTCATACGAAAGCTCTTTGTTTGGACATTCCAAAACAATTTTTACTTTTTTTCTGGGACGCTCGGTTTTTGAGATACAACAAAAAAGTTAAATTAAGATAACCAGCGACCTAAGAGCTCCCATCTCTAAGAGTTTCGTTGGCATCAAGGTTTTTCTACTGGTCGGCCAGTTACTTTGCTTTTTCTTATTTTTTTTTCTTGAAATAAATTAAGGAGGTACTCAGTTCTCATAAAATGGTGACAACGACCAGGTCTGATGATGGAGCCAAGGTCTGTTCAACGGAACTCTTCAATAAATAGACCAATAGAGTTGAAACTTGGTTACCGTACCAAGTTAGTAGGCGGTAGTCAGAAAAAAGTCCAAACATAATGTTTGGACTTGCCTTTGACTACCACCTATTCAAAGTTTTGGTGCGTTCGTCGGGTCGTATCACGAGATCTCAGTTCGGGGCGAACTACTAGTTATTATGTATTTATTAAAAAAAATTGTTTCTAATTATAGTAATAACTTTTACATCGTTTTTGTGGTGTGTTTCTAATATACGGATCTGAGAGGTCAGGTAACAAAAAAAAGCTTACCTACCAAGTTTTAAAATTCTGTCATCCATATTTTTTTCTGGTTGGTATGTATCTGATATTTTGTTACATAGTGAATTTATTGTGAAATGAAATGAATTTTATTTTATATTTAATTTATTATGATATTGAAATCTTAATACTATTATGTTTTCAGGGGCTGCGGCTGGTGGTACCAGCAGCAGTGTAAGAAACATGAGAGAGGGTTGCAAGAATGCAAGTTTCGAAGGCTGTTCAAACAAAATTTTGTTAGTAGAAGCATACCCACAACCCACACCAGGAAGAAAAGTTCATATGGATTCAATTAGTAAAACTTATATTATTGTTACATAATAAAACTGTATCTTAATAATGGGAACATGCATTAACTGCATGCCGAATGTAAATGTGTGTAATTAAAAAAACTTTTTACATATTTGAGTAAGCAACTTTTTATTTATTTCCATGTAACATAGACCTATGTAGTCCAGTAGCCACCACCACACCACATTTTTGAATAAGGGGTCAATGTTTAAAATCAGTGTTTGTGAATAAGTGCAAAGGCGAGCATCACTAGACGCCTAGAACGCTTGTAGCGACATCTAGGCGTCTCACCGCTTCGGCTGCGCTACGGTTTCGTGTTTTCCCACCTTTGCTGGTGGTTTCTGAATAAGGTACGTTTAATTTAATTATAACAAATTTTATTGTGTCAATTTTGCTTAAAAATACTGTGTAACACTTACAGCGCGAAGTCATAAACTCGAATTTCTGGCTACTAGCGCTATCTATGGAGCTACGTTGTCATACTGCTATTTCAACTTTGTTAATGTGTAGTTCTACTATTTTCCGCTAGATGGCAACTGCGCTAACTGTTAAAATGTTTTATGAACGGTGTTCTAATTTCATATTTGCACTATAACTATCCATGCATTAATTAGTCAAAGGGCAAGTAAGACTTGTGTAACACTAATTCTTAGCCTTAGCACCTTACTCTAAAACACTAGGTACGCGCGAAAGAACCCGATAGAGCGCTCGTGGCGTAATTTGCATAAAAAATTAAAGCAACGTTCAGAGCGGGTCACCGTTTCGATGGGTGTATTTTTTTAATATATTTTATGTGCTGATATTTTACCTATAATAACCTTATGTGCCGTAAAAAATATAGGTAGGTAACTAACTACATATTTATGAGTCTCGCGCAAACAGGGTTATGATGATGATATTCCTCAATAAGTAAAGCTAGATTAGGGATCTGTCAGAGGTACAAGAGGTTTTTATTTTTGTTTTCTGTGTGGGTCTGTACTTCTGCATTTATGCAAATCTGTCCTCCTGCTAATCAGGGATTTTGCTTATCTGTAGGAATTCTCTATGTGCATCAATGTATTTGTCCTTGTCAGAGCAATTTACTATTCATTTATGGGGTATGTATGTAGGTACTACAGATAACTATTGCAGTTATTCAATATTATTTTTATGAGGCATTCGCAATGAAATGGCAACTTCTGCTAGCACATGTTGGGTCAGTTTGGGAGGTCTTAAAAATTCAAATTAAAACTATGATCAAACCAGTTAGTTACCCCTACAAGGCTTAAGAAATAAATTTAACCCTGTAAAACAGAAATGTTTGTCCTGCTTGTACCTACTTGTACCTACTTTTTTTGGTGTCTCTTCCAGACAACCTTTGAATAATAAAATAATTTTTTAACCAACTTCAAAAAAGAAGAGGTTCTCAATTAGACTTTTATTATGTTTTTTGTGTTTGTTACGTGAGTGCTCTGCAAATTATGAAATTGATTATAGTATAAGATTCAGTCCTAACAGACCGGAAACTTCTATTTCTGTTTGGTAAGCCGGTCAAAATTGATTCAGCATTTTTTGAAAAAATCAACAATGACAAAATATTATGGGAGCTCTTGTATCGTTGGTTATCTTAATTTTACTTTTATGTTGTATTTCAAAAACCGGGTGTCCTAGAAAAAAAGTAAAAATGGTTTTAGAATGTCCAAACAAAGCCTTTTCATATATTGTACTTTGAAATCTGAAAGTGATATCTACCGTGCCTTGAGATCTTATTCGAGAAGCTGTTTCTTTTTCTGCTGTTAATTCGTAAACCAACTTCAAAAAAAGAGTAGGTTCTCAATTCGGTTTCATGGTATTTTGATAAAATCAGCTGCAAATATTTACATACACAGATGATACTTAAGAGCTCTTTGTGAAGGGCTCGTCCGGGGAAGTACTACCACCACGCCTTTTTCTGCCGCCAAGCAGCGTTGCTGTGTTTCGGTTTGAAGAGTGTGGTTGCCGGTGTAATTACAGGCACATGAGGCTTAACATCTGTATGTCTCAAGTTGATGGACGCAGGGCAGTGCATCGTAGGGCACGTTCCTATCGTGCGTGACTTACGAGGCATTGCTAGCTGATGGAACAAGCTAATGGCCCACCTGATGTTAAGTGGTAACCATCACCTATAACAAAGCATTGCTTCGTAAGTCACGCACGATAGCACGTGCCCTACGATGCAATGCCCTGTATTTATCAACCTGAGGCATACATAAATAATTTTAGTTTTATGTTATTAGGTGATGGTTACCACTTAACATCAGGTGGGCCATCTGCTTGTTCCATCAGCTAGTTGTATAAAAAAAAAATCGTTTGTTAAAAAGGTTTTTTATACAATTAGCTGGAGCCATAAGCTAATGGACCACCTGATGTTAAGTGGAAACCATCACCTATAAAAAAGCATTGCTTCGTAAGTCACGCACGATAGCACGTGCCCTACGATGCAATGCCCTGTATTTATCAACCTGAGGCAGACATAATCAATTTTAGTTTTATGTTATTTAGTGTATTTGAAGTCGGTTTTTCTTTGCACAAAAAATTGGTTAAACTATAGATATTCGGTACCTGCGTTGAGGGGTGGGGGTAAGGGAGGTGGATGCGGGGGTAGAAAGGAAGTCCTCCTCTGAAATTTTTTCGTCTAGGAGATGTATAGTTTTTAAATTATTAATTAACCAGCGCGGCCTATCCCGGCTTCGCATATGGACATACATTTTTTCAATATTTTAGGATAAACTTAGACAGAGGATACCGAGGATTTTAGGATAAACTTAGTTCGAGTTTCGCGGCTACTTATTTCATACATTTGCACTAGCCGCGTTGCCCCCGCTGCGCTAATTGAGAATGCGCCCCGTGGCCTCGCTCGTTCGCTTATATTTTTAAAGCAAACTAAAGTTTTTAATAGGTAATATATTTTGAATGTAATGTCCAACGTAAAAAATTTAAGGAGTAATCTATAAGTATTGAAACAGTCTTGAATACGAAATGATTTATTTGGATAAGGATTAATATAAAGGTTTGGATAACATGGTCTGATTTTTGTTGGCATTTCTATCCACTTGAAAATGTAAAAAAGAAGTTTTAGTTAACTACGATAGTAAGACATATGGTATCGCTGAGTTTTTTGTAGATATTGATGTGTTCTTTAATATAGTAGAATTTTTTTGTGTTCTATCGTCAATAGTTTCCGCAGCGCATGCGATGAAAGACATTTAATGACCAATTTTTTTACACCTTGGGTTACATTATTGAAGTTTTAGAAGGGATCCCATTTTTTTTGTTATAAATATAGCCTATGTTACTTTGGGATAATGTAGCATTCCAATGGTGAAATATTTTTTTTTTAAATTAGACCAGTAGATTTTGGTCCATACAAAAGTACAAAATTTTCCTCTTAATAATATTAGTAGTGTAGATAGTGAAGATGTAGAATTGTAAAATTATAACCTCCCAAATTGTAGTATTCTGGAGATTAGTGTGAATAAAAAAACATTTCTGGCACTTCGGGGGCCGCTGCCGCGGCACGCTCGCTCGCCTCGTTTGTCTACACTAATATTATAAAGAGGAAACCTTTGTATTTTTGTATTTTTGTATTTTTGTATGTTTGTATTTTTGTATGTAACGAATAGGCTCTAAAACTACTGGTCCGATTTCAAAAATTCTTTCACCATTAGAATGCTACATTATCCCTGAGTAACATAGGCTATATTATATTTTCAAAAAAATCAGGGATCCTTACTAAAACTCTAATAATGTAACCCAAGGTGGAAAAAGAAAACTTTACATCGCGTGCGCTGCGAAAACTATTGATGATAGAACAAAATAATGTACTACGATTTTGTAGAACACGTCACCATCTACAAAAAATGTCGCGACAGCATATGTCTAACTATTATAGTTATGTCACAATAAGTGTTCTTTTATTATAAAAATTTAATTGAAATGCCGCCGATAGAAAAGGGTCTTTATTTGTACCTTGGTATTAATCCTTATCCAAATAAATCTTTTCATAATTAAGACTGGTTCAATACCTATACATTACTTCTTGAATTTTTCAAATCGGATATTCCATTCAAAAGATTTTAAAAATATAAGGTCACGGGGCGCGTTCTCACCCAGCGCCGGCCCGGGCAAGGCGCGAGTTAGAAGTGACTCGAACCCACCACGGTCTAAGTTTAATCCTAAAACGTTGAAAAAAATTATGTCCACCCATGCGAAGCTGGGACAGGCCGCTAGTAATTTATATGTTTCAACATAACCTAACCTATTCAAGTTGGATCCGCCCTATCAAGTCTTTTAGTTCATCTTATAAATACTCAATTGGCAATTTTTGACAGACTAAACCTGTCTGCGGTAAGAAGCCAAATATAAAAATAAATTAATAAAATAAGAATAATTCGGTAATAAGTGTACTTAAGTTAAAAAATGATTTCTGACACTTCGGCGGCCGCTATGCGGTAAGCTCGCTATGCTCGCTCACTTCGTAATTTATGTTTCAATATAACCGGACCAATCCGAGTTGGATCTGCCTTATTAAGTCTTTTATGAAATCTAGTAAACGCTCTAATGGTTAAATTAGAGATACGTTTAACTTAATTATATTTTTGACCGAATGCGGTAAGAAGCGTACCGAACTAAAAGAAAAAAGCAGAATTTAAAAAAAAAAAATTGCCGGTATTATTGTTGACTGAGGTGTTTCGTTTCACGCATTTCTTACGTGTCGTTGACAATCAGTCTCTCAACATCATTAAAATTAACAGAATTACGTTCCGTTTTATGCAATTTTTGTATTTTCTTGACACCGTAATTAATTCAAGACGCATCTCCTGGATTCAAAATAGCTCTAAAAACATTATGATGAACCGTAACAAGAACCCTAAATTAAAACTATACTTAAAATCAGGTACCGGATATGTATAGCCAAGTCAAAAAATCGTGTCGTGTACTTGGCCACTCTGTCGTGTACCTGGCCAGTCCGCTAGTATTACAACGAATCATTTTGTGCGCATACATTTTGTATCTACGTTTTAGAAAATTAATTGAATTTAATTCGGTTTTATAATTCGTTACTGCTTAACTGTTTCATAGTTTTACATGTGTTTGGATAAGTGACACTTAGTTGAAATAATAAAATAACGTTTTCAAAATTCGTTGATGGGTAGTGTATGTGGCCATGTGGCGAGCTAAATTACATTTTGTTATTTTACTGAAATTTAGGATTCTCACTATATTAATTCACAGGCGTGGTTGATTCGAAATGCGAGGTTCTTCGATGGTGGCTCTAAAGAGGGGTAGTCAGGTACGATACATAGTACTCTCTGAGTGCAATACCATGGTAGTCGTAGCTTATTTATTAATATTAGATTTAAAGAAAGAAATACATACGTTGACATACATGGAACTACAATT
Organism: Chloroclysta siterata; assembly: GCA_932294275.1. Classification (NCBI taxonomy): domain Eukaryota; kingdom Metazoa; phylum Arthropoda; class Insecta; order Lepidoptera; family Geometridae; genus Chloroclysta; species Chloroclysta siterata. The sequence continues at coordinate 2,010,308 of OW028607.1, read as the reverse complement.
AGGATGAGGAAATACGCTTATAAGTGCCTACTATAGTACAAACTTGTAGAGAAGAGACTAGTGTAGGTCTGAAGAGTAGGTGCATTGTAGTCCACCATACGAGGTGCTACAAACAGGCCCTGTCTCAGTGAAAATATTTGATATGCTCTTGCGTTATATCTGATTTTGCACGATAGTCTATGCGTAGTTCGGGGTTGATTTCATGCTTTAAGAAAGCTGATTAGGTGCTTTTATTTGAATGAAATTACTGTATAAGAGCACCGGTGGCCTAGTGGGAGTGAACCCGCCTTCCGATCCTAAGGTCGTAGGCTCGAATCCGGTCGGGCACCAATGGATTTTGCAATAGAAAAATTAAATAAAATGATGTGCGCAATGCCAGTGTTCTTAAACGGTGACGGAAAACATCGTGAGTAAATCAGTTAGTATTTTAATAGCGGCGATGGGCTTGCAATGTGGGTATGTGCTAAATGTAATGTGTGGACGTACCTGTGACTACCCTGTTAGTATTGAGCACTTGGTATTAAGAGATCTGAGGGGATATCTACCGTGCCTGGGGATCAGTCGTGAAGCTATTTCAGCTTTACTTTATAAGTACATATAAAACAAGTAAGGTTTACTTCTTAATGTTAAAACAAAACTGTACAATCAGTTGTCTTATCGCTGAAAGTAATCTCTTCCAGATGGTGCATTTATAGATTAAATTAGACTTAGGTTGTTCAAGCAATTTGCTTATTTTGTTAGGGAAAGGTAATAAAGAATTATAAACTAGGTAGGTATATTAAGTGAGGTAAACTTGAAGTTTAAATATCTAAGTTGTTATGTAATTGATGTTGATATATAAATATATACATAACATTTTAAATTCCGTTACTAGTAGAGATCGGTCGTTATTCCGTTAGTAACGGCCAGGTCGTGCACTTGGCCAGTTCGTCACTGAGAGCGGATGGACGGCCCCTGCGCTATTTACTGCAAGTTTTTTTACAAAAATAGAGGAAAAGATTAATTTTATTAAAGTTTTATTGATTCAATCGGTATTTTTAAACACGCTTTACACGATAGAATCGATCGGAATTAAAAAACATCAGCGGTCGCGGAGATCTCTACCGAGATCGGCCGTTTCCGTAGATTCGGAGACGAAATCGTCCGGCACGTACTCGTGGAGCGGATCGAAACGGATGAAACCGATCGGAACTCGGATCGGTTCGGTATTTTACCGGATAATAGATATCTCCGGAACGGCGAGGAATTTTTAAGTTATCTTTGGTGGCACCGGTAGGTGAGGTCCGTCGGATGTTTTGCTGCGGGTCGGTCGGAGAGATTGTTGTGAAATAGGGCTAAATTTTGAAAATGTCGTCCTAAAATAATAGAGCGCTCGTTGCGCGCAGCGCGACGAGCGAGAGGCTCGGGAGCGAGTGCGCGGTCTGATTATATCGGCGGGCGCACGGTGTTTCGTTCCAAGCGTGCAGAGTGGCGACGTGGCGGCAACGCTCGTCGCCGTACAACTCCCGCGTGATCCGGTTCGAGGACACTGCCAGGCGGGGAGTTTGACTGGGGCGGTACATCTGTCAAAGAATAACGCAGGTGTCCTAAGGCCAGCTCAGCGAGGACGGAAACCTCGCGTGGAGCAAAAGGGCAAAAGCTGGCTTGATCCAGATGTTCAGTACGCATAGGGACTGCGAAAGCACGGCCTATCGATCCTTTAGTACTAAAGAGTTTTTAGCAAGAGGTGCCAGAAAAGTTACCACAGGGATAACTGGCTTGTGGCAGCCAAGCGTTCATAGCGACGTTGCTTTTTGATCCTTCGATGTCGGCTCTTCCTATCATTGCGAAGCAAAATTCGCCAAGCGTTGGATTGTTCACCCATCAAAAGGGAACGTGAGCTGGGTTTAGACCGTCGTGAGACAGGTTAGTTTTACCCTACTGATGGCTTGTCGTTGCGATAGTAATACTGCTCAGTACGAGAGGAACCGCAGTTTCGGACATTTGGTTCATGCACTCGGCCGAGCGGCCGGTGGTGCGAAGCTACCATCCGCGGGATTATGCCTGAACGCCTCTAAGGCCGAAGCCAGCCTAGCCGAATCCGGCAAGGATATGCTCACTGTGGAGCCCCGAGAGTCGGGAGGCTCTAAACAATGTGACTTTACTAGTTGCGCTTTACTTCGTAAGGTGTGACGTCGAAGCCCATTTGGACCGCGGAGATCGGTGCGTACGGTTTAACACGTGCACCACGGCTCCGAAGGTCCGGATTTAACTCAGTTCGATGTCGGGGCTCGGAATAGTCTGTAGACGACTTACGTTCCTGGCGGGGTGTTGTGCTCGGTAGAGCAGCGTCGTGCTGCGATCTGTTGAGACTCAGCCCTACGCCAGGTGATTCGTCCGAGGACGAGTTTTCTTCTTATTCATTTTTTTTTGTTTTTGCTATAACCCTTGGTAAGAACGTGTAAATGCAGCTTGTTGTCTGTCTCTTTCATTTTTCATTGTTGCTCTTGACATTGTGAAGAACGTGTAAAATCGAATTAAACTGCTACACATTTTTGATTTTGTAAATATATATATTTTTTTTTATCACATCAATTCGAAAATAGATATTTTGCTCTTCGAAAACAGGTAGCAAAATAGCACTTTGATCCCAAGGGCGGTAAAGTACTTTACCGTCCAAGGGCGGTAATGTGATTTGAATTTGGAATGTGCTTATTGAGTAAAAGTTCCAATCACCAAAGAGATCACGAACACTGTATGAACAAGCAGGCTTTATGATTAAAAAAAAAGCGCCTGAACTAAATAAAAATAAACAAAAACACGTGAAACGCGCATTCCACCTTTGTTCATAATTGTTTACTCAAATTCAGATTTTACTTAGTTTTATGAAAATAAATAAAATTACAATAAATACATGATTATGACTGAGATTATGTGACATTGTGACAATGTGACTATGTGACTATGTGACTATGTGTCTTTGTGACTTTGTGACTTTGTGACTTTGTGACTTTGTGACTTTGTGACTTTGTGACTTTGTGACTTTGTGACTTTGTGACTTTGTGACTTTGTGACTTTGTGACTTTGTGACTTTGTGACTTTGTGACTTTGTGACTTTGTGACTTTGTGACTTTGTGACTTTGTGACTTTGTGACTTTGTGACTTTGTGACTTTGTGACTTTGTGACTTTGTGACTTTGTGACTTTGTGACTTTGTGACTTTGTGACTTTGTGACTTTGTGACTTTGTGACTTTGTGACTTTGTGACTTTGTGACTTTGTGACTTTGTGACTTTGTGACTTTGTGACTTTGTGACTTTGTGACTTTGTGACTTTGTGACTTTGTGACTTTGTGACTTTGTGACTTTGTGACTTTGTGACTTTGTGACTTTGTGACTTTGTGACTTTGTGACTTTGTGACTTTGTGACTTTGTGACTTTGTGACTTTGTGACTTTGTGAATTTGTGACTATGATTATGATTATTCATAAGTTGCACTAAGTTATTTTCTCATAGAGGGTGATAAAAAGTAGAGTGTCCACCTCGGGAGCAACACTATTTTAAGCTCGAGTGAAGTACTTTGAATCCCTCGCTACGCTTAGGATTCTACTTTAGAATCCCTCGCTACGCTCGGGATTCTACTCTAGAATCCTTCGCTCCGCTCTGGATTCAAAAAACACTCTCGCCATAAAAATAGTTGTTTGCTCCCTTGGTAAACAATCTACTATTTCTGCTCTTTCTTTCTATTTTTTTTTGTCTCTTTTAATTTTACCTACTTGCGCGCTCATTTTTTTTTATTTTTTTTTTATTTACACACCATTTTTGCGGTGTAGGGGGGTAAAGCTATCTCTGTATCATTCATTAATGATCTCAATTTTTTTTTTAATTAATAAATAATATTCTGCGTCAAGTAAAAAAATGCATATTTTTTTAACGAGTGTGGTTAATTCTGTATCTGGCGGTACGATTTATTTTTATCATTAGAGAACGTGCATTTTTTCAGTTAAACTTTTTCAGTTAGTGTGTAGTAGTAGTACAGGTACCTACCTACCTACCTACCTCCTATTTATAACACTAACCCACACACCATATCATATCAAACAAAAATTTATGTATAAACCAATCGCCGCCACCCGGCCGAACTACACGACCTAAAAAGTTCAATTAAGTAATAAAATAATCTATGAACAATACACTATTTTTATAAAATAAAATATTCATACAAAAGACATAAAAACGCGCTCTTATTATGTAAAAGAAAGAGGAGGTCTTAAATACTATAAAAAAAAACACGTATAAACCGATCGCCGCCACCCGGCCGAACTACACGACCTAAAAATTTCAATTAATGAATAAAATAATTTATGAACAATATTATTATACATAGGTACTATATTTTTTTTAAACACCTCTTCATACAAAAGACATAAACAACGCACTCTTATTATATGTACAAGAGTCTTGTTGTTGCTCCTTTCTCGTTACCTGGCTCTATATACTTTTAAGTTTTAACTACCTTTTACCGTTGATTTTAGTGGTTGATTCTGTATCTGACGATACATTTATTTTTACACAAGCTGGTGCCCGCGACTTCGTCTGCGCAGGATTAGTCTCACACACAATATCTTAATATAAATTGTAGCGCCTATGTGTTATTCCGATGTATAAGCTATATTATTGTAAAGTTTCATTAAAATCCGTTCAGTAGTTTTTACGTGAAAGAGTAACAAACATCCATCCACATACTTACAAACTTTCGCTTTTATAATATTAGTAGGATAGTATTAGGATTATAACGTGCATACTTTTCAGTTAGTCAGTCAGTGTTAGGTATGTATAGTATAAAATAACCCATATTATCAAAAAAAACATGTATAAACCGATCGCCGCCACCTGGCCGACCTACACGACCTAAAAATTAAATTATTTATTGTCCTGTCGATTCTATTTCATTTATCTATTTTTTTATTTTGTTGTTTTCACAACATTAGATTAGTATTTTTACATAATACAAAAGATAAAAATATATCACATTTTTATATTTTTCTTCCTTTGTTTCAGGTATGTGGTGTGTTATATTTAATTTCCCTCTTGACTGCCGCCGCAACCTCCGCCGCCAAAATGGGGTAAGCTTACTATTATAATAACTATTATACATATACTCGTAGGTGTGTACTATATAAAATTTGTTTGGACTTATGAAAGTATGTAATCCGCCATTTTGTGGCCGGGGCGGGCGCGCGGCGGCCATCTTGCATTTAAAATTATAATGATTTTTGAATATTTATTTTATAATAATGTATTGTGTCTCAATTAATTAGAGAAAGAGAGGAAGGAGTGTTTCCTCTATTTCGATGATTCTTTTCTGTTTTATTAACCGACTTCAAAAAAAAGGATGGAGGTTCTCTCAATTCGAATATGTTATACCGCATAACTCCCTAAGCTACATTCAATAGTTTGGCTCTCAAATCAAAATAACAGGAAAAAGTTACGTACGTGTCATCATAGTAAGTGAAGTTTAGTGTGTCCAAGTAAATGAAAGTTTTTTTTTTTTTATGCAGAAAAGACCATACATTTTTTTATATCTATCCCTATATGTGTACCTCTTTCACTTAAAAACTAATTAATGGATTTTAAAATGAAACTTTACACAATAAAATACCTCTATATCGCTTATAACATCAGAATAACACATAGGCTACAATTTATAAAGATATTGTGTAAATTGTCCAAAATATGACGATAAGTGTCAAGTAAGTAGGAAAAAATCTACTTTGAGAGAATACCCCATTCAAAAGAATCATATAAAAATCGGTTCAGTTGTTTCGCTTTTAAATCAAAAGAACAGGAAAAAGTTACATACGTCATCCAATGAAATTGCGTATTTTGCTGCTTTATGTTTTCAGTGTACCTCCTCCTCTACCTAAATTGTATCAGAATTCGGTTCGATTATTTTTTGTTGCAGATAATGTATTCTAAAACAAAACTCTTGTACATAAGAGCGCGTTTATTTATGTCTTTTTTTACGAAGATTTTATAAAAATATAGTACCTATGTAATATCTTTAGAGGATATACTGGAGCTAAATAAAATACGTAGTAATATAAAATACATCACCAATTTGGCTGAAAATTGGTGGGAAGGTAGCTTAGAACCAGGAGACGGGCATAGGGTAATTTTTATCCCGACTTTTTTTGTTTTTTTGCTTTTTTTGTATATTTTATACAAACAATCGAAGAGGCAGGAACTTCAAGTTGTCAGTTAGTACCTGTTTCTTCTGACAAAATTACGTGGCTCAAGATTGTTCCATGGGGAAGAAAATACAATTTATTTATTATAGATGTTGCCAATCATATCTATTTGTAAGTATTCTATAGTAAACGGGCGCGAGCGAAGCCGCAGGTAAGAGCTAGTGAAGAAATAAAAGTAGATGGATGTACCACCGTACGTCAGATACAGAATTAACCACTCGTTAAAATAATTTATGCATTTTTTTAACTTGATGATGATGATATAACCGTTCTCTACATAAATTCACACTAATATGTAGTTCATACTTTTGACAGCCTTCACAGCTCAGTTGGTAGTAGCTCTGCCTTCTGCGCCGTAGGCTGTGGGTTCGATTCCCACCGAGAACAAACGTTTGTGTGATGAACATAGATGTTTGTTCTCTGTCTGGGTGTTATATAATATTATATATAAGTATGTATTTACAAAAAAAAAAGTATATAAGTAGTATATCAGCTATCTGGTTCCCATATCACAAGCTTTGGCTTAGTTTGGGGCGAGATAGTGCTGTGTGGAATGTCCATCAATATTTATTATTATTATACTTAAAAAGTACCTAGCGCGCAGGTAGGTAATTTGTGTAAGTACCTACTTTTATTATTATTATTATTATTATTTGAGATAATACCTATTGTATCTGAAATTGGTAATAATAAAATGGCGGGTAGTCTATACCTCTAAATGTGGGTATGTGCCAAATGTAATGGTTAGGACGTGCCTCTGACTACCCGTAGACGTCCTCAAAGAATCTGGAGTTAGTACTTGGTACTAAGATCAGAGGGGATATCTACCGTGCCTGGGGATCTAAGTCGTGAAGCTGTTGTTTTTTTCTATACCTATCACGGGTGCGAGTGAAACAGCAGCTGTCAACAATAGTGTAAGAGTGAGAGGGAATAATTAACTGCCGCCATTTTAGATCCGTTTTATTTTTGAGTAATATTAATTTGTAACAATCTTCCATTAAAATTTTGTGATAGTTTCCTTTCGTTTGTATTTGATTTTGAGACTTTGAGACACGATTAAACTTTTAAGGTAATCAAAAAAAATAAGCTATATGATGACCTGATGTTGAGCGGCTACTTCTGCCTCCGTGTACATAAGTGATAACGTGCCCTACGTACGTGCCACTACACGATGCCTGACAAGTATACTTCACAGAGGCAGGTTAGATGAATAATGGCCTATGTACCTAATTAAGAATCTAATACGATTCGATCATAGTACAAGTGGCCGGACGTGCCTCTGCCTACCTACAGATATCCCGTAAGGTCTTCATTACGGCGAATACAACTGCTAATGTAGGTACCTCCTCTAGGCACATTTCAAGATTTCTAAAGATATAAAATAACATAACAATTTTTTAAAATCAAACTTTTTAGGTAGGAAAACTTGTTTCGATCAAAATGATTTTTTTTACTAATCTGTGTGCAATGTGATTGCAGACAACTTGGTTGATTGCGATTTTTTATAAATAATTTCAATGATTATATATCTTTCAAAATGTTGTAATGTACGAGCGAGAGGTACATTAGCAGTTGTCATCGCCTAATTGAGAGCACTGGTGGTCTAGTGGTAGCGGCCCCGCCCTCCGATCCTAAGGTCGTGGGTTCGTAACTGGTCGTGCACCACCAATGAGTTTTTCCGTTCAAAAATTTATGTGCACAATGCCAGTACTCTCAAACGGTGAAGGAAAACATCGTGAGGAAACCGGCATTTCGTAGAACCTAAAAAGTTCTATAACATGTGTCAAGTGCTCGAAAGTAGCCTCGCAGTTGAGGCGCACTTAAAATCCTTTCACCACACTGTTTCGAAAGAAACTAGTGACACTACAAGAGAGAGAGAGAGAGAGAGAGAGAGAGAGAGAGAGATATATCTGAAATTGCTTACAGACAGACAAAAATCATCATCCATCCAAGTAAAAGTAGTGGGTAAATGAAATTGCGTATTTTGCTGCTGCTTCTTTATATGTTTTCTGAGAATTCGGTACGATTTTTTTTTTCTTCAGAAAATGGATTTTAATACAAGACTCTTTTACGTAGTACGTACATAAATAAGAGCGCGCCGTTTATGTCTTTTGTACGAAGATTTTATAAAAATATAGTTTTATTTTACTACCTTAACTAGCTGTATAGCCCGCGGCTTAGCTCGCGCACGTTTATTTTAGAACTTGTGTGTGAAGTTTTAAGTTTCTAGCCCTAAGGGTTTGCCCTGTGCGTTTATACATCAGTCAATCACTTTTACCTTTTTTATATATACTTACCTATACTATATGTATATAGATTGAACTTTTTAGGTCGTGTAGTTCGGCCGGGTGGCGGCGATCGGTTTATTTTATTACATTTTTGTTTGATATGAGTTGTAAGGGGGGCACCTGTACTACTGGCTAACTGTAAAGTACCTAGTGCGCACGATCTAATGAAAAAATAAAAGTAGATGGATTTATCACCGTACGTCAGATACAGAATTAACCACTCGTTAAAATAATTTATGCTTTTATTTAACTTGATGATGATGATATAACCGTACTCTACAAAAATTTACTAATATGTAGTTCATACTTAAAAAGTAGCGCAGGTAGGTAATTTGTAAGTACCTACTATTATTATTATTATTATTATTATTATTAGAGATAATACCTATCGTATCTGAAATTGGTTACAGACAGACAAATCATCATCCATCCAATTAAAAGTAGTGGGTAAATGAAATTGTGTATTTTGCTGCTGCTTCTTTATATGTTTTCAGTGTAGGTAGGTATCTGAGAATTCGGTACGACTTTTTTTTTTTTTTTCAGAAAATGGATTTTAATACAAGACTCTTGTACGTACTTACATAAATAAGAGAGAGAGAGCGCGCGTTTATGTTTGCGCGTTTTGGAAGAAGATTTTATAAAAATAGTATACACCTATTGTTCATGATAGAGGTGGTTAATTAATAGATAAATTATTTTATTACATAATTGAACTTTTTAGGTAGTGTAGTGCGGCCGGCCGGGTGGCGGCGGCGGCGATCGGTTTATACCTACATTTTTATTTGTTTATAATATGGGTTACTTATAATATAATACCTGTGCTGCTGACTAACTGAAAAGTGTAATAGTATGCGCGTTCTAATGAAAAAAATGATGTACCGTCAAATACAAGAATATTAACCCCACCACACTCGTTAAAAAAAAATAATATGCGTTTTTTGACGTGACAACGTCTAATAAATCGATGAACGCGCCGCGCCGGCTGCATGCACGAAAAAGGATGACTCATTGTCACGTTAAACGATCTTACGTAAACCAACTTTACAGACAACCAATTTTTTTATTAACTTTATGATGATATAAGCGCGCTTTCTACAAAATTTACTCTACTAGAGGTGGTAGTTCATACTAAAAAGTAGAAAAGAGGTAATTTGGAATTAAGAAATTACTTCTATTATTATTTTTATACAAAGATTTCATAAAAATCGGGGTTCTGTTTTAATTCAGTATACTTTCAAATAAAGAGCATGTATGTAATTGCGTATTTTGCTATTTGTTGTTGTTGTTTGCATTAATGTTTCTTTTCTGAAATTCGTAGTTTTTTTTTTTTTTTTCTTTAACCAGGACCCGTACACACGGGAGCGCGTTTATGTCTTTTGTACGGTGATTTTATAAAAATTATATTAACAACAATTATTAGGATAATTCAAAAAATATTTTATTATATCTTAATTATCTTATATAAAATTAGGTTTTTATCACGGCTCTATTTTTATTTCTGTAACAAAATAATTATATAATAATAAATTCGAATTAATAATTCAATTTCAATCAACCTATTAAATATTATTCGAGAGCAGAGGGGGGTAATAATCTACATATTATTAATTTAATGTTTGAATGAATGCAATAGTACGGCAAGTGCTGCCACCTGCTGCGTGGCGGGCAAAACTAAAGGTAATGTTTTTTTTTTTATTTTTTTTTTTTTGCTCTGAGATTTGTTGGTAAATTTTCATGAATTTTTGTTTTTTAATAAAAAAAAATACTACCCCCTTTTGCCTCCCCCTTCCACCCCGTTCCCCCCTGGTTAGTTTGTAAACCATGTAATATATACTTAACTCGGTGTGCTCGCGTTTATTGAAATTATTAACATATTTTTATTTTTTTTTCCTCCCTTTCCTTTTTTATTTTAATTAATCAATTATCATGTATCATTGCGTTCCTGTTACGAAATAAAAAAAAAAAAAAGATGCACCACCCGCGCAACGACGTTGCATTGTTGTGTCCAGTGAGTGCGCGCGCGGTTTTTTTACTTTTAAAAATTAATATAGTAATTTTAGATGGCCGGGGTGGCCGAGCACACGTCACACAGCACAGGGCGGTTATTATTCTGGATATTTTTTATGCGCAACCCACGCACCGCGGGCGTGCATCGATTAGCGTTAACCCTTTCGGGTCACGCGTAACTTTTTTGCAAAAAATATTTTTTCTAAATTTTTTCAGGTTTTTTTTTTACACTTAACTCTACATTATACTACAGTTAAACCGTCAGTTAAAATTAAACTCAGGTTATTTAATGTAATGTTCCGATCCGAGGCGTCCCAAAAATTTAAAAATTTTTACTGTATATTTATATACGGTACTGATGCTCTACCGCATTTTTACACTATTATAACGATTCAACGTCGAGTGTGATGTGCGCGCCGCGCCGCTGAGTGCGCGTGCGCACGTCTACCGAACGTTAAAAACGTAGAGTTCAGTAGATTAGAGCAAAAATGAGAGAGCAGCGAGCGAGCGAGCGATTATATTTTAAAGTTGATCTCCGCCGTGTTCGAGTGGTGATTTTTTAAACTTTAAAACTTTATTTAATATGATATGTTATGTTATGTGTGCTTTAATTTATTAAGTGTACAGAATAAGCATGTTATAGTACTGTGTTTTACATAAACTATACCATACGTGTGGCGTGGGGCCCAAGCCGACTGATGCAAAAGACAGCAGTTTACTGATTTTGTTCGTTTTTCATCGTCGGTGCCTCGCTATACCTTGACGCGTTTGGTTATCTTATTTATTGTGTGTGTGTGGTGTGGTGGTTTTAACTACCAACAACTTACACATGATATTATAGTGGTCTGTTCTCACGTGTTAATCAGGACTATACAGCAGCACACAGTGTTTGTGTGTTTTTTGTTAGTCTCTGAGAACCGTGGTCAAGTTCTCTTTTCAGTTGTCACAAATTGTTTTTTAGCAGCTCAGAGCAGCGGCCTCTGCACACTCCGGGCGTGATCGTTCATCGCCTGTCGGCGATCGTATAAGGAATGTTGTTATATATTATTGATGAAATAATATAGCGTGGAAATATAATCTGCGACCCGAGGAAAATTCATTGAAAGACTTCAGTCTCTATATATAAATATAATCAACTCACTCTTTCACACAGATAGATGAAGAAGACATCCCTCGCGTCGGTCGGCTTAAAAAACCGATCGATTAAAGGGGGAGAGTTCGTCGACACCCACCTTGTGTTCGAGTTAGCTCCCTGGTTGATCCTGCCAGTAGTTATATGCTTGTCTCAAAGATTAAGCCATGCATGTCTCAGTGCAAGCCGTATTAAGGCGATACCGCGAATGGCTCAATATATCAGTTTTGGTTCCTTAGATCTTACTCAGTTACTTGGATAACTGTGGTAATTCTAGAGCTAATACATGCAATCAGAACTCTGACCAGTGATGGGATGAGTGCTTTTATTAGATCAAAACCAATCGACGGAGGGCCTCGCGTCCGAAGTCGTTAATTTTGATGAATCTGGATAACTTTTGCCGATCGCATGGTCCAGTACCGGCGACGCATCTTTCAAATGTCTGCCTTATCAACTTTCGATGGTAGTTTCTGCGACTACCATGGTTGTCACGGGTAACGGGGAATCAGGGTTCGATTCCGGAGAGGGAGCCTGAGAAACGGCTACCACATCCAAGGAAGGCAGCAGGCGCGCAAATTACCCACTCCCGGCACGGGGAGGTAGTGACGAAAAATAACGATACGGGACTCTTACGAGGCCTCGTAATCGGAATGAGTACACTTTAAATATTTTAACGAGGAACAATTGGAGGGCAAGTCTGGTGCCAGCAGCCGCGGTAATTCCAGCTCCAATAGCGTATACTAAAATTGTTGCGGTTAAAAAGCTCGTAGTTGCATTTGTGCGCCGCGCTGTCGGTGCACCGCATCCGCGGTGATACTGACACGTTTGCGGAGCATATCGTCGGTGAGCCGGCGGTAACACGCCGGTTCAATATCAAAATCCTATCGCGGTGCTCTTTATTGAGTGTCGAGGTGGGCCGACAATTTTACTTTGAACAAATTAGAGTGCTCAAAGCGGGCTCAAAATGCTGCTTGAATATTTCGTGCATGGAATAATAGAATATGATCTCGGTTCTATTTTGTTGGTTTTCAGAACTCCGAGGTAATGATTAATAGGGATAACTGGGGGCATTCGTATTGCGACGTTAGAGGTGAAATTCTTGGATCGTCGCAAGACGAACATCAGCGAAAGCATTTGCCAAAGGTGTTTTCATCAATCAAGAACGAAAGTTAGAGGTTCGAAGGCGATTAGATACCGCCCTAGTTCTAACCGTAAATATGTCATCTAGCGATCCGCCGACGTTACTACAATGGCTCGGCGGGCAGCTTCCGGGAAACCAAAGATTTTGGACTCCGGGGGGAGTATGGTTGCAAAGCTGAAACTTAAAGGAATTGACGGAAGGGCACCACCAGGAGTGGAGCCTGCGGCTTAATTTGACTCAACACGGGAAATCTCACCAGGCCCGGACACCGGAAGGATTGACAGATTAACAGCTCTTTCTTGATTCGGTGGGTGGTGGTGCATGGCCGTTCTTAGTTGGTGGAGCGATTTGTCTGGTTAATTCCGGTAACGAACGAGACTCTAGCCTGCTAAATAGGCGTCGTCATTTCGGTGTGCATGGCTTCGGTCAAGCAACTCACTGGCGACGTATTAAAATTCTTCTTAGAGGGACCGGCGGTTTCGAGCCGCACGAGATTGAGCAATAACAGGTCTGTGATGCCCTTAGATGTCCTGGGCCGCACGCGCGCTACACTGAAGGAATCAACATGTTCTCCCTGGCCTAAAGGCCCGGGCAACCCGTTGAAACTCCTTCGTGCTGGGGATTGGGGTTTGCAATTATCCCCCATAAACGAGGAATTCCTAGTAAGCGCGAGTCATAAGCTCGCGTTGATTACGTCCCTGCCCTTTGTACACACCGCCCGTCGCTACTACCGATTGAATGATTTAGTGAGGTCTTCGGACCGACACGCGGTGGCTTCACGGCCGTTGGCGTCGTTGGGAAGTTGACCAAACTTGATCATTTAGAGGAAGTAAAAGTCGTAACAAGGTTTCCGTAGGGGAACCTGCGGAAGGATCATTAACGGTGTATATGTTGTTTTTTATTGTGTTTTTTCACGATATTACTTCATGTATATTTAAATTCCATCCAAAGTTATACACGATAGGCTTTTTTTTTTTTGTATTTTCTTTTCAGAGAACACAGAAAGAGGAAGCTTCGTCACGTCTCGTGCCGTTATGGTTATGACGGGTGAAAAATCCGCATCCCGAATCTGCGTGCAAACGAGACGTGCTCGTCAACTAAACAAAATAAATCCATACGGTTTAGAGTGAGAGGGGGGAGATTTCCTCTCTCTTCTCGTTCTAAGTTATATTATATATTTTTTTTAATTTTTAAACTTTTAACTGAAACTAAAACTATTACCCTGGACGGTGGATCACTTGGCTCGCGGGTCGATGAAGAACGCAGTTAACTGCGCGTCATAGTGTGAACTGCAGGACACATTTGAACATCGACATTTCGAACGCACATTGCGGTCCGTGGATACACATCCAGGACCACTCCTGTCTGAGGGCCGGCTGCATAAAAACAAAACCACATTGCGCTTTTTTTTTTATTAAAACGGTGCATATGGCGGTTCTCGTGTTCTCACTTAGTTGCTTACACGGGTCCGTTTAAAAATTGTATAATCGAATATTACACGTTGCTGCTGCTTAAGTACACCATCTTATGCCACAACACACGATGTGTAAAAATGTTGCGTTGTTGTTCGGTATTCGATGGATTTTACCGCCGCTTTAGCATATATAACATATAATGTTCGAGTAGGCGGACTCGACGTCCGAAGGGCGTGTCGGCTTTCGAGCCGTAGCGTCGTAACGGATATCGTGTCTGCCTCCCATTTTATACGTTGGCCTCAGATCAGGGAGGATTACCCGCCGAATTTAAGCATATTAGTAAGCGGAGGAAAAGAAACTAACTAGGATTTCCTTAGTAGCGGCGAGCGAACAGGAAATAGCCCAGCACTGAATCCCGCCGTTGTAACGGCGGCGGGAGATGTGGTGTTCGGGAGGTTCCGCTTTCTTGTCGTCGTCCACTCCTGTCCAAGTTCGTCTTGAACGGGGCCCATTTCCCATAGAGGGTGCCAGGCCCGTAGCGACGGAGGACGGCGGCGAGAGGGACTCTCCTCAGAGTCGGGTTGCTTGAGAGTGCAGCCCTAAGTGGGTGGTAAACTCCATCTAAGGCTAAATATTACCGCGAGACCGATAGCGAACAAGTACCGTGAGGGAAAGTTGAAAAGAACTTTGAAGAGAGAGTTCAACAGTACGTGAAACCGCTCAGGGGTAAACCTGCGAAACTCGAATGAACGAACGGGGAGATTCATCGTTATTCAGCGGCGTGGTGGCGCACTCGCGATGCGACGCGACTTCGGTCGTGCCGTACGGGGTGCGTCGTTCGACGTTCGTTGACGGCGTGCACTTCTCCCTTAGTAATACATCGCGACCCGTTCGATGTCGGTCTAAGCGCCGTTCGGGAGTCAATGTTTCACCTTTAGGGGTGTCGCGTTGACCGTGACGGTCGCCGACCGGCTGTCGGACGGTATTTGAACGGATCGCGTACGCGTTAACGCGCGTCCGGCCCGACGCAAGGTTTCGCGTCGTTCATCCCCCGTCCTGCCCGAGTGCGGGCGGGGGTGCGGCGCGCCTGTCGTCGCAGCCGTGCTGTCTCGGACTGTACGCGTCCCGTGTCTGCGATGATTCAGTTTCGGGCACTCGCAGGACCCGTCTTGAAACACGGACCAAGGAGTCTAGCATGTGTGCGAGTCATTGAGTAAAATGTCTAAACTGAAAGGCGCAACGAAAGTGAAGGTGGACGCTCGCCGTCCGCTCAGGGAGGATGGTGCGCCGAT